>JAEQBH010003080.1:0-600000 GCA_016808115.1 Tetrastigma voinierianum
TCCATACTACAAAACCATACCTGGGAACTAGTGGATCTTCCACTAGGTTGTAAACCTCGAAGTTCTAAGTGGGTTTTTAAGAGGAAAAGGAAAGTAGATGGATCAATATGCAAATACAAGGCAAGACTTGTGATCAAAGGCTACAGGAAAACTGAGGGCCTAGATTATTTTGACACATATTCTCCTATGACGAAAATAAATTTCATAACGATGGTGCTTGCAATTGTTGCACTAAGAAATCTTTAAGTACATCAAATGGATGTAAAACATTTTTCTAAATGAGAATTAGATGAATAAATCTACATAATATCCTGAGGGTTTTTGCCCAGACATGGAAAGAAAGTTCAGAATTAAATAAATCCTGAATGGATTAAACAAGCAATCAAACAAAGATGAGAAATTTGACAACATTAAGATGTCACATGGATTCAAAATCAATGAATGTGACGGGAGTGTGTCTATGTCAAAGAGGTGAATATATTATGTCATTACATGCTTCAGATGTGATGACATATTATTGTCGGGTAGTGATGATAAGATGATTACATCTACCAAGAACATATTGACTCTAGGTTTAACATGAAATAGGGACTTGTCGAAGTGGATTTTGGGAATAAAATCAAAAGGACATCGATGAGTCATTTGACAATATACTATGTTTACAATATTCTTGGAAAATTTGACAAAGATGATTCTAATATAGCTAGAACGCAGGTAGATGTAACTCAACATTTATCCAAGAATAATGGAGAGAGTGTTTCTCAAGTAGAATACTCTAAAGCACAGCAACATCGTATCTAATGAGCTATAAGACCTCGATTACGCCTTATGCATTTAGTAAATCGAAAGAATATACAAGTAATCCCGGCTGCATTATAAGGAATTATGAGAGTACTTAAATACTTACGATGACTGTGGATTACGAAAGACCATAAGATATCCTACTGTACTGGCTGGGTTACAAAGATACATATTGATATCAAATGTTAAAGATTAAAAATCCCATAATGTTATGTGTTTACACTAGTGGAGGAGCAAGCCATGGAAACTGAACAACGGTTATTGATAGATCCACAATGGAATCTAAGTTTATAGCATTAGACAAATGTGAGGAAGAGGCAGAATGGTTACATCACTTCTTAGAGGATATCCTGAGATAGCCAAATCATGTGCCTTCGATTTGCATACATAATGATAGTCAATCTGCAATTGGTAGAGCACAAAGCAATATGTACAATGGCAACCACTCTCAACTGGAGTAATCTCTATAGATTATGTAAAATCTAAGGATAATAATGCAGATCTGCTAACCAAAGGGTTAAACAGAGAGTTGGTTGAAAATCCTTGAAGGGAATGGGACTAAAGCCGTAAAAGAATAAGTCGATATAATGGATACCCAACAATATCAGAGATCCCAAGATCTAGGTTCAAAGGGACAACTAAATTGTAAAGACTCGTATTAATCATCGAGATATTCCTCGTCTACTTTTTATGATGAAACAGTAATGCTCATAAGGAAAAGGTCAAGCTATGCTTTTAATGATCTCCATGCGATGGAAGACCTTTATGAGTTCCTCTCAATTAGGAGATCACCTATGTAAGAATGAAGTGGGTTCGTTTCAAAGGGAATTGAATATGGCACAATTCCTCTTAAGCTCTTGCATAACCAGGTGCATGTTCATGGCCAAAATGAACATAAATGTGAGAACTGGAAGATGTTAGGAAGATTCTTGTGTAAGGTATGTCATCATCTACACAACGGACATGGCGGTTCAAGGACATCGTGTCTATTGTTTAGTCAATACAGTAAACATACTTCTACAAAGGAAGGTTCAAATGGTAACACCTACCTATCCTATGCAGGTTTCAACCGCTACTCTATCACCATGAGGGATCGCTGTTTCGTGTTTAAGTGTCAATTTTATTCATGTGGGATTTGTTAGATTCCTTTTCATTTTGAATGAAATTTACTCCTTAAAAACGT
This sequence comes from Tetrastigma voinierianum, assembly GCA_016808115.1. Taxonomy (NCBI): domain Eukaryota; kingdom Viridiplantae; phylum Streptophyta; class Magnoliopsida; order Vitales; family Vitaceae; genus Tetrastigma; species Tetrastigma voinierianum. Next base: position 1,985 of record JAEQBH010003080.1, read on the forward strand.
TTAAACTGGGCTGGGTCAAACTTTTAAAGTATTTTAAAACCTTTATGGGAATTCATGTCAACTTTAGTCAGATTTTGAAATCGTCGGAAGCTTTTAATTTTTCCGTTCATCCTCTGCCTAAAGTCTATATATAGAGTGTTAGGATCTTCTTTGAAAGACATGCTCACATAACTCTACCCAAAGTGTAATAATTGTACGATGAGCAAACTTGTTTCCAGCTTAGCCTGAATGTGAGCAAGGTGCCGGTCGATATTCATTGCCGTTTCATCTTGGGAAGTAGATGTCGATGTGATATTCTCTAAGCACTGGGAGGAGATCACGAATATGTTTTAAGGAGATCGTGGACCTCAAGAGACTTGGAATCCTCCATCTTTGAAAAACCTTATTTTTCCTATAATTTTCTTTTTTCTTACTTAGTAATTTTTCCTCTCCCTCATCTTTCTATTTCCGTGTATTTGTGAACAAGTTTGTAACACCCAAAACAATCTCACTTACTAATACTTAACTAATCAATAAAATCTATTAAGGATACAAGACCATCATAGATATTTTGGTGAATATGTTAGATATAAATAAGAGAGTCCTTTATCATAAAACAAAGAACCAAGCATTGAATCTCATTAAGATATCTCTGATTCCTCTACTTCCAAAGTATTCAAAACAAGCAAAGAGGAGTTATCCCCCAAATTTTCCTTCAATATTTGCTCATATAATTCATTCCCATTCATTTAGCAAATATTTCACATAAAAAACAAAGATCCAAGACAAGTTGAAGAGAAAAAAAAATGCCAACACCTAATTATTACACAAATATCAACCACTTCAAGATGTCGATGAAAGGACTATTAGAACAAAGGGAGCCTCTCATTTTTATAAATGAACAATGACTTGGCTTAAAACAATCGCTTCCCGAGCTCTCAAACTTCTACACTGCATCGAATCATTCATTCCTTTGTAATGAATCTCATTCAATCAATACTTTTTCCAATAACTCCCAACATGAATGACATTCATGATCAAAGACGTCAAAACTCCAAAAGATTATGTGATAGATTCAACAGTTGAAACCTACATAGGAGAGGTAGGTGTTACCCTTTGAACATTTCCTTGTAAAAATATGTTTACCCTACTAACTAAATAGTAGACATGATCTCCTTGAACTATTTTGTCATTTGTGTAAACGATGACATATCTCACACATGAATCTTCCTAACGCATTTCAATTATCGCTTTTATGTCCATTTTGGCCATGGACATGCGCTTGGTTTTGTAAGAGTTTAATAGGAATAGTGCCCTACTCAATCCCCTTTGAAGTGGCCCTAATTCACTCTTACATAGGTGATCTCGTAATTCAAGAGCAACTCATATTACTCATATTTCACTTTCCATTGCATCGAGATCATTAAAAGTACAGCTTAACCTTTTTTTTTACTAGCATCATTATTTTATCATATGAATGGACAAGGGAAGAACTCACTATGATATGACCCAGTCTTTACAATTTAATTGTCCCTTTTAAACCTAGATTTTGGGATCTCCAGTCAACTAGATTGGGTGTCCACTGGATCGACTATTCTTTTATGGGCTTTAGTCTCATTCCCTTTGATAACTTTTCAACTAACCGTCTATCTAACTCTTTGGTTAGCGGATCTACAATGTTATCTTTGGACTTTACATAGTCTAAAGAGATAACCCCAGTTAAGAATAGTTGTCTGATGGTATTGTGTCTACAACGAATATGTCTAGACTTACCATTATACATACTACTTTGTGCTCTACTAATAGCATTTTAACTATCGCAATGTATGCAAATCGAAGGCACATACTTTGATCATCTCGAAATATCCTTTAAGAAGTAGCATAACCATTCCGCCTCTTCCCCACATTTGTCTAATGTTATGAACTCAGAGTCCATTGTGGATCTGGCAATAACCGTTTGTTTTGAGGATTTCCATGAGAATACTCCTCCCCCTTGTGTAAACACATAATCACTATGGGATTTTGAGTCTTTAACATTTGATATCTAGTTTGCATCACTGTAAACTTCAAGGACAACATGATATCTTTTATAGTGTAGCTCATAAACACGAGTAAATCGTAAGTACATAAGTACTCTTATAATTCCTTACCAATTCTTGGCTCTAGGATTACTCGTATAACTACTTAGTTTACTAACCGAATAGGTTATGTCTAGTCTTGTACAACTCATTAGGTACATTGGACCACCTATTACTCTAAGAGTATTCTACTTGAGAAACACGCTCTCCTTTATTTTTTGATAGATGTAGACTTACATCAACTAGTGTTCTATTAATTTCATAATTGTCTTTATCAAACTTTTCAAGAATACTATCAACATAATGTGACTAACTTAGAATGAGTCTATTTGATGTTCCTTTTGATTTTATTCCCAATATAACATTAGCGGGTCTCAATGCCTTCTTCATGTAAAATCTTTGAATTCAACATATTCTTAGTAGATATAATCATCTTATCATCACTACGATAATAATAAGTCATCTACGTATAAGTATACAATGACATATCCATGTTTTGTATCCTTAATATAGACACACTTGCCACATTTTTTATTTTAAATCCATGTGACATCATAACATTGTCAAATTTATCATGTCATTGTTTTGGTGCTTGTTTTAATCCATACAAGGATATCACTAATTTATAAACTTTCTTTTCTTGTCTCGAAACAGAAAAGCCCTCAAGTTGCTCAATTTAGATTTCTCCATCTAAATCTCCGTTAAGAAAGGTTGTATTCACATCCATTTGATGTGCTTTAAGGTTTATCAAGGCAACAATTGTAAGCATCATTCTTACAGAATTTATTCTTGTCACTTGAGAATATGTATCAAGATTATATCATATTCTAAGTTTCTATGTGTGTAGATGTTGGATCAAGTAAGTTTTGTGTCTGAGTGTTGTTGGCACGATGATAGGTTCGAACATAGTTTCAATTCGCCGGAGTAGTATCAAGGTGTTGTGGTTTTACTTGTACTTATTCTAAAAGATAAACACCGATCTGATAAGTCTCCAAGTACTAGAGGGGACAATGAATCTATTTTAAGATTGTAAATAATCTTGAACAGGAGGCTCTCACTTTTAGAGAGAGATGAACAAGGACTTTGATTTTTCAAAACGATCGTTCCGAGAGGGCCTCTTTATTTCACTATACGAATGCTGTCATTCATTCCTTTGTAATGAATGTCATTCAATCAACACTTTTTCCAACAGTAACTATGAGAACCATGATCAAAAGTCACACAATAACTATATATATGACACCATCATCAACTAATAGGATCTAAATTGAACGAGTACAGTGGTTTGACATAATTATAATAACTAGATAAATGATAATATAGAGATATGCTAAAATGGATTTAATCAATATGGATTGAGAGGTCAAGTACTGAAATGGGTTTATTCCATGAGATCGAGAAGTCAAATGCCAAAATGAGTCTAGTTAACAAGATTAAGAGGTTACTCCACAGGGAAAATGCTAATTTTATCATAATCTGAAGTTTATAATTAGGTTAAGAAAAATACAAATGGCATCTCACATGATCGTATTGTGTCTAAATATGCTGATATGTAACAAATGGTTGCATCTAAGTTTGAATTGGCTATTTCTAATTTTAGAAATCGAAGGGAAACCAAGCAACCTTATTTTCCACTTCTAAATCAGATTTCAAAAGAATTTCAAATTTTAGAACTTTATCCATTGACTTGACAAGTTCAATTGCAGAAATTTAAATTTTGATACCTTATTGTTCAATCTTGGGGAGTCAAATGCAAACCATGTGTCTTGTGACTCACTTGGCAAATGAAAGCAAAGTATGAATTGATAAACATCCTCCTTCGAATAAGCATAGAATTGTTTCAAGGTCAGGAACTATATATTTTCAAACTCAAGAACAAGAAATGAAAGTATACAATTTTATACATCGTTTTTCTACTATTGAATACAACTTTAGATTTTGATTGCGATATTCATGTTTCCTTAGAAGTAACTTGCATAATATGATTTTTTTTTTCTGAAGAAAGCATTAAAATCAAGAGTTCCTAAAGTATGATAAAAACAAAGCATGTCAAAAAAAATTCTTAAAAATTGTGAATGAACATTAAAAGGAAGAGAAGAATAACCTTGCAAAATATTTAGCTGAATTGGATTGCATGCCATAGGATCTAGCTTGCAACGACCTAACGCCCATAAATCAGCGTATAGCGGACTAATATATGTGATGAAACGTTAACATAAGAAACTTTTCATTGTCTAGCAACAGAATCATATGGCAATATGTTATATGCTAAGAGATTCAAAGCAATAAAAACGTGAAAATTTTACTTGCATACATCATAGTGCTGAGTTTAAGATAAAAAGGGTGTCTTAATGAATTTAAAAAGCATACTGAGGGAAGAAGCACTGTGCAAAGGTAAAAAAGAAAATGCAAGAGTGTAAAAGAATGTGATTAAAGAACCCAGAGTATCTGTAGCAGGGTTATGAAAACTACTAGGTGGATAATAAAGAGAACTTGTGCAGGTTTTTGCGCAGATTCTTTTCAACCCCTGCCATGTAAATACAAAATGAAAAAATGTCTTAGAATATTAAGAATCATGTCATTATCAAGATATAAACTTGATCAACTTATAAAAACAATTAAGCATTTTAAGTTTAAGGATCACAAGTATATTTGATAGAAATGAGGCTCTTTGGCAGAAAGCCTCAGGAGTGGTTCAAGCTTATGTCTTTTCTGTAATTAAAAAGCCAAAATCCAACTTTAGAAAAAATGTGCAAGATTTGAATCATCATAAATTAAGAGATAGAACTTATCATCAAGAAAAATCTGTGCATCACTCAAGCATTTTACACTGGCATTTTGTGGTGTTGTAAAATTGTCACAATGCAAAAAAGATGCCAGACTTCCAGCAGAGCAAACCCAGCAAAGCCTAGAGAAGAGATCCACTAATATTCTAGTAAACAGTTAATGCCTTACTTAAGTTAAGAAACCTACCAAAGTGATATTAATATATAGAATTCATAATGAAAACTATTGTTTACGTAGCCCAATTTTATGAAAAATTACTTGTTTTAAATAGCAATAATAGGTATCAATCATCAAACTTCTAGCCATAGTTCATGTTCAATTTTTTATTTTTCATACATAAAACTTTACAATATCTTCTAAACAAGGATAATTGTGCAGTTGGTATACTTATTTATATCTACTTGAAGTAGATTTTGCCTTAATTTAAAAGAATTAATAAAAGTGCAACAAAACAGAATGGAAAAATTACTAGCATTTGAAATAATCCACCAAAAAGAATGATGGCCATAATAGTACAACTATCAATCTCAACAATAACTTCTAGCCATAGATTATGTTCAATTTTCAATTTGTCATACATAAAACTCATTATCTTTCTAAATAAGGATAATCACACAGTTGGTACATTTATTTATATCTACTTGAAGTTGATTTTGCCTTAATTTAAAAGAATTGATAAAAGTGCAACAAAACATAATGGAAAAATTACTAGCATTTGAAATACTCCACCAAAAGAATGATGGAAGTCATGTGAAAATCATAAACTTAAGGACATTTTCATTCTATTTATATTTGATGAAGCATTTTAGTAAAAGGTTTTAGCATGTATAATGTAACCTAATCAGAACAACCTTCGCGTGAGACCATCATGAATACTTTAGCATCTCAATATCAAATCATAGGACTATCAATGGCTAAAATTGGGTTAGTAAATTAATTGGCAAAAGGCATAGATATTCATATGTGGGCATACTTATTGAAGAAGTGTTCATAGAGTATAATTTTTGTTAAAAATACTTTATTATTGAAATTTCTAATTATACATTGAAATTTATATAATTTACTACTCTTATTGAAATTTTGGGGAATCTTTAGTTTTTTATTATTATAATCATACTCAATCATATTTTATAAAAATTATTGTGCATCTAAGGTCACATTTCACTTCATAAAATCTCACACTTTAAGTGCTTCTTGCACTTTTATGTTCCAAGAGGCCTGTGCCTTGGTGCGCCTGTACCTTTAAAACTATGATACAACACATATATGTTCTAAAATGTATGTAGTGACATGAATTATTAGTAACCATAGATGCTCTATTCTTATCAAGTATTTATAAGGATCATTCATCGAGCCAAAGAGCATAGAAACAAAAGATGCTACACATCACTAATTCATATTAAAGGTCATGAAATCATAGGCATCATAGTAATAACAATAACAAAAGTGCAAAGAAGTTGATGGAATAAAAAGCAATTTTATTTATAAATCCATTCTAAAAACAATTGTTACTCTCTTTGCTTTGTTTAGTCCTTTAGGCTTAAGTTCAATTTATTACATAACCTTCTTCAGCTCCTCTGCGAGAGTATTGTGGCCTGTTCATTTCAAACACAAAGACTTAGTTGAAACAATGTTTAGAATAATTTCAGTTATATCAATATATCCACATCCAACTAAAACCACGTGATTTTTAAAAAATTCAATGTAGAAACAATAGTTAAATTCAAATTTGAACTCAAGCAGCTTAATTAAATAAATTTACTGATAATAGTTTGTTGCTCAATTCATTTAGAATGGAAAATAAATGGTAAGAAGTGAATTATAACAAGAGCAGATTATGTTCAAGGAAGGAAATAAAAGGAAAACAAAAAAGCTCCAATGAAATTAAAAGAGAAATGTTAGATAATATACATATGAAAAAAAAAATTCTTAGGTGAGAAACTGACCCCATTGTCAAACTTAGCATCCCCAGCAAATGAGGCTCAACACTACAAATATCTTAGCTTCCACCTGGATTCCAATTGTAAAATCTAGTCAATATTCATTCAATGTCAATATTTAATAACAAGGCACAATTTGTTAATAAATCTGATATTTAATGATACATAAACACACCAAAATAATGGAATTGATAGCAATTAAGGAAAAATATCACCAACTCATCAATCAAAGCAATACATTAATGTGGTCAATAGAAATTTACCTTCTAATGGCATTTGTGACATTAATGGGATAAGGGTGCACAAATACCACTTTACCCTATGTCCTATTTTACACCTAAACTTTTTTTCAATCCTAAGATATATTCACATGTTTGTTCTGTAATTTAGTCATGCTTATGCCGTTAGAAAATGACACATTTGGTTAAAAATGCATGTTAAAACCTCTAAATATCTCATACGATCAGAAATTTCAAGCCTGATTTACTTCTTTTTAATTTAGATACATTTTTGATCGCTGAAGTAAACGCCACGATGTCTTAAAAGTTCATGCAAAGTGGGACATATCGCAAAAATTGAAAACATCTATGCAATCTTATCTTTAATATTAAGAAAATAAAGAAAATTTATATATTACCTAACCAATTTAACATACCACCTCATATTTATATACTTCCTAACCAATATATCCATCTACTAAAATTAAGAAGAGCATTCATTCCACCAAATCTTCTTATTTGTTGAGAAGAGCATTCATTCCACCAAGATGTAGGAGTTATTGGAAACCTACAGCCTGACGATTAAATCCTCTTCAACCTACCTCTTAAATGGCTAGGAAACATTAGATACAAACAGAAGTTAAAAAAATATTTTAATTTTCAAATTTGCACATCCAATAAATATTATATACATTCATTGAAAAGTCTTTACATGTAAATTCTTTCTATGTAATTATATGCTTCGAATTTCTAAGAGGCTATTATTACTCAGAAGTTTTATTGACAATTCTAACATAATGCGAACGACTGAATTTATAAGACATTCTAAAGATCAATACAATAAAATAAAAATATTTAACCAACTTGAATTTCTACAAAGAAAAACTTACATTTCTATAGCACATGACTCAAGGTCAACAAATAGTTAAAACGTGTTATTTGCATTATTTATTCTCCACCAAATTCGCTTAATAATTATTTCTTGAGCGTAGCATTGAACAATTGTCAACATGGTCGGTTATGTTTTTCTTCGGGAACAACACAAGTGTTGCTAAAATAAATATTTAAAAATAAAAATTAATATCATATCATTTTATAATTTTTCTCGAGTCGGCGGGGGCTTTCATGTGCAAATGAACCGTCAAGCTTTAAAGGTCATACGGCTCCAAAAAAGGGGAAAATTCAACCCAACTAGGAAAAAGACAAATCTTTCAACTTGTTGCCGGGGTTTTTAGACATTTAGTTTTAAAAAATATATAAATTCAAATACAGGAGGTTTAAAATATTCCTAAGTCTCTAAAGAGATATTTTTTAAAAATGTCCCTTCAAAAACAATTTCTATAATTTTGAAATTTCTAATTTATATCGAAGTTGCCTTTTCACGTAGACACATTTTCACTATTTCATTAAAAATGTCTTTTAAATAGACACATATTTACGAAAAATTTTAAATTTACATTTAAAGTATTATTTTAAAATAGACATATTTCAGATTATTTCTGAAAGCTGCTTTTTTTTGAGAGATACACTTTTATAAATTCAAAATTTTCAATTTACATCAGAAAGCCAGTTTTTCAAAAGACAATTTTTGTAATATTTCTCATTGAGCGTTCAATGTAGACACCTTTATAATTCTAAAATTTTCACCGCATTCGTTAATATTTCATCGAAACAGATTTCTTACGACACCTTCATAATTCTAAAATTTCAATTTACACCGAAAGTTTTGTGTTATATATTTATATTTATTTATTCAAATATTTCAAGATACTTTTTCATAATTTCAAATTTTCAATTTATACTGTTATTTTCAAGTATATATTTTTACAATAATTTATCGGTTTGCTAAGAGATACACATTTATACTATTTTCATTGAAAAGTCACTATGTTATTCCTCATATTTTTCAAAATTTAATTTACACTAAACATGTCTTTTTCAAGCAGACACTTTCATAATTTCAAATTTTCGCCTTGATGACTAACTATATTATATGTAAAATTATTTTTCAAACTATATTTTTTTAAGATTTATTTTTAATTTTTTTATTATTTTTCGGAAAGTTCCACATGTTGCCTACTAAATTTCTCAAAGTACAATTATACCCATAAAAACATAGAAACGTTCCACAGAATATAAAAACAAGAAAAAGGCATTTGGTCATTTTCATGTTCCCCACAATGACCGACAGAAAGCAAAAAGTTTCAGAGCAAAACTAAAAAAGAAAAGAAAAATCATAATAAATGACGCTAAAGGGACACTGCCAGAGTCCAGAATGACAAAAAAGGACATGTCATCAGCCATCCCCTTCTTACCGAAATTCCCAGAACTACCCTTTTTCTGCAAAAGAAAAAGGTTCTTCATTTTTTTGTTAATTTTGAAAAACTACTTTATTAATAATAACTTTATTTTATTTATTAAATTTTTATTCGTTATTTTTGTTATTCGATTTATATTTTTATAACTAATAAATTAAATTTAATATATAAATATATTCACTATAATAATTAATAATTAATTAAATATATGTACATATACTACTTTAATAATATATATGTAACAAATAAAATTTAATAACGAAAATAAAAATTAAAAACTAAACTTATTTTTAATTAATTATTTTTTTTCAAAATTAATGAAAAATAAGAAACTATTTTACAAAATTAATTACAAATAAAATATTAAAAAGAAAAAATTTATTTTATTTAATAGTAATAAAATTTTGATTTAATTAGAAAACAAAAACAAAACAAAAAATAAAAATTAGAATGCGAGGAGGTGAGGGGAGAGGAAGGATGAGATGTGGTTAACCCACCCGATTGCTTATCGCGAGCTGGCCATCTTTATAAATCGTTAAATGATACCTCAACGATAAAAATTCAGCCTCCAATCAGAGTGCGACATCGATGCAGAAAATGTCATCCGTCGCTGCATATTCGAAAAACTTCTGGAAAAGAAATCGGTATGCCATAAAATAAATGGGACACGATCATCAGTTTCAACTATATTTCATCTCATATTCTAAAGCTTTAATTATATTGTAATGTTAAATATCAATTATTAAAATAAAGACCCCATTTTGAAGACCATCATTGCAGCTCCAAAACACTACTCGCTGCGAAAGACCAAACACTGTTCGTAGCTACAAACAAGATTCGACACCCATTTTAATACCCCATAGGAATTACTCTTAGAAAGGCAGAAGAAAAACACTATCCTAGAGCATGAAATGTGGATTTTGGCTCAACCATGCTCCATTGGAGGAGAATCTTTTGATTCTTTTTGTCATGAGAGGGTCTTGCATACATGAAAAGCTTTTTAAAATCATACAGATCACAATGATGATATAGTTTTATCATATAACATAATTGTATTTCTAAGACTCGAAATCAAGATCTTTAGTTAAGTTAGGAGAAACTCAATCATCAATCATCTCACCTATACGCTAGAAGCATACATTTGACGAATGCAAAGATAAATGAAATATTTATACTATAAGAAACAATTTTTATGAATTAAATAAAGTATTTTCTTTCATTCTTTGTAATGTTTTTGAAAAAAAGCTCATCATACGAAACGATTCCTACCTGGATTTAGAGAAGCATTATTGCTTAAAATCCCAGAAAAGACCTCATACTTAGACATGTAGCGAGTTGATCCACGCCGAGTTCCAGCTCTCTCCAAGCATGATTCTACATCATTGCACCACCCGCCTCCCTGTTATTTTTAAAATTTTTAAATTTAAAAAACAAAAATTCAAATTCGGAATTTCATACTTGTTTCAGAATCGGAGCACCACATCAGCAACTCCTTCTGCCGCCGGAACTGCTGATGTGGCGCTCTTGGATTGGTCGCAACGATAAAACTCACCTCAAACTGCAGAAGCCAATTGCTAGCTCCGGCTCCGAATCCTCTGTCCAGATGATACGCCGGCGAGCTCCCGTCTAAGCACACTACACACAAACATTCCCCGAAAAGACAAAAGACAAAAGGCAAATCAATCATTCTTCAAAAAAATAAAATAAAATAATCTCCATTTGATGCCTTACATGCCCCTTTTTCAGACGCGTTTCGAACCAGAGTCATCGGCACCTCCAGCCTCGCTTCCGAAAGTACGCACCACGCGCACGTTAGCACGACGGAGCTAACGTACGCAGCCACTCCCATCTTCACTGTAAGGACGAGAAAACAACGCTCTGGCTCTGTTCTCTTATCGCTCTCGATGAAGACGACAAATGGACGAGCAAAACGATGTCGTATTTATATCGGTTTCTAAAATAGACATCAGGAAGCGCGATATTTATGAGACTGCCATCAACACATCCTCTCATTTATTACCAGATTTATTTCAATACAAGTTTCGGATATATATGCTGGGAAAAAGTATATTTTCTCTGAAAAAAAATTAAGAGATGCTAATCTGGAAAATGAGTTGTGGAAGATGGAAAATCTGCCTCGACTTTGATAAGACAATGAGATTGGATTTGTCTCAACCGGAAGGAAATGAAAAATGGAAATTTTGATTTTGAAGGGAAATGAGGAAATGGGTTTGGATTTGTATAAATTGGGAGAAAATTGATTCAGCCTTCAACAGCCACACTGGAAAGAAGCTAAAAGAGAGAATATACAATTTTTAAACGGTGTCGTTTAATTCAATGGTTGAGTTTGAAATATATTTATGAAATATCCACAATTTTGATTAGATTTTATAAAAGTGGGAAAAAGTTAAAAGACAATCGGGCACTGAGTCAGCGACTCTCTTGCTTATTTTACTTCTAATTTATTAATACTAATTACTACAAATACGTTTTTTAATCATTTTTAATGACATTGATTCTTTTTCAAGATTTATCTGGATTGATTTTGATTTTTTTACAAATAATAATATACAGAAGCTTCCACATATTATCTGATTTAGAATTTATGTCAAATTTTTAAATTTGAGATTTTCTTTTTGAATATAAGTAAATTTATCGATAAACACAAACTGATGTAAAACACATAATAAAATGACGACCGCGATAAACGAATACGATTCGATCTTACGACCAGAGACAAACTTCATACGTCATCTAAATCATTAACGCCAAAAACACACAGTTCGTTCGACCTAATTCATCCGTCAAAGAACAAATCGGGACGACATAAAACATCCCACGATCGCGAATAAATCACTTTAATAAAAGTGAAGAGCAAGTTATCAGAATTAATGATTTTAATAATAATGACTAAAAATAATTTTTCATCTTTAATGAATAAAGGCACGAAAAAGAAAGAGGGTGCCAATAACTAGTCTCTAGTTATAGCTAATTTAAATTTGAGATTTTCTAGTTTATTAATATTTGCTGTTAAATTTATTTATTTTTTTAAATTTCATGATTGAAAAGAAATTGGGCCATGTCTGCTTCTCCAAACTTTAGAAAAAAAATTTAAAATTAAATAAAACATAAAATAATTAAGAGAAAGATACAATAAATAAATTACTTTTATTTACATTATAAACCTATTTATTTTATTTTATCTCATACACAAAATTTTGTAAAGTAAAATAACATAAAAAAAATTGTATTTATATTCTATTTCTATCCAGCATCCTTTTATGGTAGGAACAGTAAAAAAAAAAAAAACTTGTATGTTTTTTTGTCCCTCTTTTTATTTTTACAAAATTTGCTAACCAAACATGCCCTAATAATGTTGAATATACTTTGTCAAGAAACCGGTCGGTTGAAAATTGTTGATGTGGATCGTCTGGGCTAACCATGGTTGGTGCTTGGGACCCACCCTTGACCAAACTGATGATGAATGCTTACCGGTTTAATCTTCATCTCCTTCATGTGAGCGCTTTTTTTTTTTTAACATTAGTTATTAATAATAAAAAATAAGTGCTTTAATACATGTTTTCAAAAATAATTATCTTTTTAATTTGTAATGTATTATGATAGTAGCTAAATATGTCATAAAACCTATGATAGTATTTATAATATATTATATTAGTATTTAAATGTGATATGATAGTATTTAATTAAATATACTATTTTTAAACACTTATTTTCCTATCCCTAATATCCCATTATATTTGTCCTATATTTTTGTATGAGTGTATTGGAGAACTTTTCCCATTATTTTCTTTTTCTTACGTTAGGTGTCCTCTTGGACCGGCTTTCCTGAGTCAGTTAGGGTAAACAGAGACTTTGAGAAAAAAAATAATAATAATAAAAAGAAAGAAAGTGCATCAAGATGACATGCAGGTGCTAGTGATTGGAGGAAGCTGAGAGAAAAAAAGGAGAAACCAAAGTCAATTTCAGTTTAGGTTGTTGGACCTGAACTCCAAGGCAGTGTCTAACTGTGTAAATACTAAAAACCCACTTGACAATCACGTACCTCACTATCGTCTGAACACATTTTCTCCATTTTAATTTTATAATTGATCAATGATTAGTTAGCTTGGCTGGGTATTAGCTGTTGGTCAAAATATTATTTAATTTTATCAATATTTTAATATTTATTTAAAAAATTATTATTAAAATCTTTTAAAGAATAAGTTTGTTTTTAAATATATCAATTTTTACGAATTTTATTTTTCTATTGCTCAACTTTTATTTTAATTCATAGCTTCAACATCTTCAAGCCAGCTGTAGATCACATCAATACGATGTAAATTCTGAGCCTTGCCAGCTTATAAAAATAAAATTGATAAAAGTTATTACATATTTAAAAGTAAAATTTAAATGAAAATCATGAAAGTTTAGGATCTTTTACTCCAATACTAAGAAAACAAAACAATAATTTTTTATTGTGTTTTTACTTCAGAAATCAATGTTTTGTCCATCACCTTATTATAGTGAGTCAAAAGTAAACATGAACATTGAGAAGACGACAAATCCATTTTTGGGACAATTGATTGGTTTTAGACTAATGACAAACAATATTTATTAAACCCATGTGCATGCAGACAAGCAATAAAATATATTATATATATCCGTTGAATAAAAAGAAAATGTATATATAAAATGAAGAAATAGAAGTAAAAATTGAGATATTCAGACGAATCCAAATAAAGTTTTTTTTTTTAAATAGCACTTAATATAGTATCAAAGCAAGGCTAGGTATAGATTATACAATAAAAATAATAATTTAAATGATGTTGTCGAGCATAACAATATTTATTAAACCCATTTGCTCGTCACTAAATCAAATAAGTCCAAATGTCCCAAATTAAATAATTTAGAATTAATCGGTTGAAAGAGATTATGGATATGTTTGATTCTTATTTTTTGAAACTATTATTGATAAAAGTTTTTGAAAATAGAGAGCACCATTTTAGTGGTGTTATTTGAAAATTGTTTTTATTATCTTAATTTAGCATTTTATATATTTTCTAGGTTTTTTTTTCAGTACATAACAAATAAGAACCAAACGTATTTTTTATGTTTTTTTTTTTGTTCTTCTTATTTTTGAGATAAATGAACAAGCTTTCAAAACTATAACCAAATGTTTCAAAGTAAGTCTGTTTGTTTTTTGTTTTTTAAACGTTCTTGAGAATCGTTTTTGAAAATACAAAGAACACAATTTTGACGTTCTCTAAAAATTACTCTTGTTCTTTAGATTTAGTATCTCTATTTCTCCGGAATAAAAAAACCAAGAACTAAAGATATTATCTATATTTTCCTTGTTTCTACTTGTATTTTTAGAACAAGAATTTTTTAAAAACTATACAAAAAAGGCCTTAAAAATCCTTAAATTCTATTTATTTCACCTCTCTTTATCTAAAAGCATACGCTTGATCGAGCCTAAACTATGATCTCCTGTGGGTACTAAGCCTAGAGCCACTTCTAACACATTCACTGTGTCCAAACACTCCTTACCCGCAGCAAAGCCCAAGGGCAGTTAGGCCCAAGATCACCTTTCGCCCCACATGAGATACAACACCTAGATTCTCCTAACTCTCCTCATGCTTGTTCAATCTCAAGAAGGCCAACTAATGATTACCCGTACACCTCGCTTTAAAACGCCCCACACACAACCGCTGGGAGGCCACAAACGCCTTCTGCGGCATGTTGCGCCAATTGTGCCATCAAAAAAGGGAAGGACATGTCATGGCATGCAAAGAATGTCCTCATTCCCCTTCCGTTTCGGAAGGAAATCACCCACTTTCCATGTAAATTGGATCATCATCCTCCTCCATAAAGGAAGGAGGAATCACAACAAAAAATGTACGACATTCTTCACTAAGAAAGATTGACTATTTCACTCTCCAGATTCCCTAATTTGACTTAAACATCGGAGAGGCGGCAGGCGCACCACCGCCGGCTTCTCTTGATCAAGCTTTGCACATGCCGATAGGTTAATGCTCCGACAATCCCAGAATCTTAATATTCAAGAAACTACAATCTCGCATCATTTATTTAATTTTCCATTCAACTCATCTTTTTGCCAAAATTACATTTTATGGTATTCAATTTTCTTGAGAAATTTTTAAAAATTTTGGAAATTAAAAGGTCTATTCCTTCTTTATCTTAGAATTTAATGTTTTATTAATCATTTGGAAAAACCTGGTAAAAAAAAAAAAAGATAAAGAAATAGATCAAATTTGTTATTTGTATAAAGAAAATAAAATTGATATTTATAAAGAGTGATTAGTACACCACTATGCAAATTATCAATGCAAATGCAATTAAAAATCTTTTATAGTTAAATTATATATATATTGTAAAACCCGATAAAATTCACTTTTTCAAAATGGTAAAACGGTAATTTTGATTGAAATCGGAAATTCTAGATCCCGGATTTATTTAAACTGACCACGCCAAGGCAAACCTGCCTTGCGAAATCTAGTGACCTAGAAAAGTCATTTAATTCGAGACACTGTAATATTTTACTAATTTCTCGGGTGATAAATCGCCGATCAGTGGACTAGATTTTGCTTAAACGTTTTTAAAACGGCGCTTAGTTAAAGTTCATTTAAAAGAATTGAACTGAAAAGAAATAAATATTTTTGGGACAAAAACGAACACGAATGAGGTAATATAAGTTATGTATCCAGATAATAACAATAATAATAATAATAATAATATAATAATATAATAAAAATATTATAATAATAATAAAAATGAAAAAGATTATGAAAGTTCAAAGTGGTGGGAGGAGACAGAGGAGAGAGAGACGGCGTGCAGGAGGTTTGATTTTTTGATTTTTATTATTTTTCTCTTTTTGCTTATTTCTCAGATTTATGAAAATTGGATCGTAGGTTTTCATCGGGGTTGAAGGCAAAGTTGATCTACGCGATGAGAACTGCGTGATTCAAAAAATTGGAGTTTCAACACAAACTCCGTGAGGTGTGCTTTATCCTACTTTGCTTATTTTCGATTTATGTTTTGGTTGATGATTCGTTAAGTTTGAGGCCTTGAACGGCCGCTTGATCACCCAAAACTTGGAAACCACTGGAATTCTTTGAGAATTTCGAGCCCATTCGGGATACCGTGATCTGTAGGGTCAAGCTAGTGTTTGTTTCATAATTTATTGAAATATTTTTAAAATGAATGGCTTGAGTTGTGTGGAATTAATAGGTTAATGCATAAGCTTGATGTGTTAATGATTTACGTCACAATTATAATAATATAATTGTGTGTATAACTTTCGAGATGAGATTGTGATTTGCTCAATTATATGGAATATAATGGTGTGTGTAGGCCATTGAGATGAGATTTCCGTGACCTGCTCAAATGAGCCACTCGTAAGGATGTTTGATGAATATCACAAATTTCATGAGCTTAGTTTGGTGATGGTTGATCCATGTTAAATTACATGTGGTGTGAATGTAATTTTGTGAATATATGCATAATCGATATATTGTATAAAAATGATTGGAATGCAGAGAATGTAGATTTCATATGACCGGTAACCTAGAATTTAGGTGCGAGTGCATGACATGAATTTTCTGAAAATTCAACATGGTTATGTAAAGGAATTTCACAGATGATTTTCCGAGAATTGGTCGAGATGGGCCAACAGATCATTTCGATGAGGGACCATGATCAAGTTTTTAAAGCTCACTCAACCACCCGCCGAGGGTAGTCCTATATTTTTACCGACACACTTCGGTAGTTTATTTTCAAGAATAACAAATTTTGTTTTGAAATGATATTTTTCTCATATACTTAGGCAAGCGTGAGGAAGTTTCCAAGGAGGACTCGAGACATGGGGAACAAGGCGTAGACATTCAAGCAGATCGTGATTACTTGAGCGTATGCTTAAATCGGAAAGCATCAGATACGCACTTCTCAAAGGAGAGTAACCTATTTAGGGTGATTCCACTACCGGGCGACAAGGCGATAGCTCACCATGTGGGGAACATTTTTTTGGTGCAGTACCGACGGCTCTTCTTGGGCGATTTGAAGAAAAGCGAGGTTAATGCTTGATAGTTTTGGATAATATGTATTAGATTGTAAATATTAATATGTATTTGTATTAAGAGAAATGTATAACTCTTGGACTGTGGAATATAGTTGGGATATTTATTTTTGGTATTGGTTTATGGCCCCGAGAGCCGTTTACTCGGCCATATAGTCTGCGTGATGCGAGGCGTTCTTGGGTTCCCTCAGCGGTTGACATGTGGTCGGCGGGACCCCCGGTTTTGGGGCGTCTCGGTTTGGTATCGGAAATTTGGGTATCTGATTACGTAGCGTGTTGGGCATGGAGCTGGGATGTCTGGAGTTAGCAGTGTAGTGCTGATTAGGATTACTGGTGCTTGAAATGCGTCTGACCGCGGCAGTATGGTGCCAGGTATCTGAGTCTGTAGGAGCTCGGTGGGTGTAGTTATGGTGTAGTCATGATGGGCTGTGCCATCGACTGGAGTGAAAACGATTACCTTGGGAGCTCGGTGGAGTGTAGTTATAAGTTTAGTCGTCTTAGCTTCACGGCAATATTAGGGGAGCTTGAGTGGCTGGCCGTCCTTGTTAGGTGTGCGGGTCTATTCCCAAGCGTAGGAATTACAGGTTGTCTAGCATTGTAATCTTTGGCTGGGGAATCCACAGTCATCTCCACGGGGAGTGAATAATTTTATCGACCAATAGGAGGCTGATATCGATAAGGGTATGATTTAAAGAGGTATGGGTTGTGTTCAGTTGACTGAATGGTTGATTGGTTTGAATGTTTTAAAATAGAAAGACAATTCTTTGCAGGATTTTAGGGTTCCACTGCATCACGATCGTCATAAGTCCACCTCTTATTTTATAAACTCATCCCAGGAACCATTGATAAACGATTCTTTGATGAAGTTTATCTTTCAAATGTCTTTGGAAAATAAAGATGATCGAGTAATACTAAACACTTGTTCTCAATTATCTGAACCCTTAGCTTGCATTCATGATCAAAGCTTTCCTGTGTGTACCCGAGATATCTCGTTAACACATTGTCAGAATATGCAACTGAGATTTAGCTCTGCTGCTAAGTGATTAATATTACACAATCGTGAAGATCAAAAAGAATTGAGGGACCTCCTGGCCAAATCAGATGAGTTTCTAGTGGATTCAATGAGTAGGGGTTCAGAACTCCGCCAAAGTTATAAGAACAATTATAATTAGAGCGATTAATCATAAAGCGGTACCTTTTGAAATCGAATTCACTTGTAAGCGAGAAGGATGAATAGAGATATTAAGTTTAAAGCAAGATAAGTATTTGGCACGAAAGATTATAAACGCTTGAATGCAAAACTTCCAATAGAAAAATCTTAAATTTGGATCTACAAGTTTCCCCCTTAAAAATGGAGAAAACTCTTCTCCTTTTCAAAACCTAAACCACAGAAATCCAAAACGCCTTTTACTTGTGTCATCTTGCTTTTATATCCCCCTCCAATGTGATTTTCCCATTTTGGTTCGTTGGCAAGAGTGCCCTCGCGTACGGATCGAATTCTTGGACAAATCCCGCAATTTCCATGCAGTTGTACCGGTACATGTTTAAGAGATTTGTACCGGTGCAATTCCTGTAATTGATTTTCCAAACTTAAGTTGTCTTAGGTCTGAGTTTTGGGTTGTCTTGAGTGATATGTCAGTGCTTTTCATGCTCTTTGGAGTTCAGAGACCGTCAATTGTTCCTGCCCGGCTCCCACGGTCTTCATATTGGCTTCTGGAGCATACATCCTTGTGCACTTACATTTTAAACTAAAAAAGACCTGCACAAGTCTAAAAACATAGAAGAAATTAGAAGTACCTATTCTTATGCCAAATGTGGGTAAATTGTGACTTAAGATGTGCTAAATTCTACTATAATTATCCACTCCAATGTGTATTCATCATCCACCTGACACAAATCTTGCTAGTCCCTAGCAGGAATTTAGATCAGAACTACTCACTAGGTATGAATGCTCAGCGAGGCGCTGTTGGAGTCAAGCTTTGCAAGAATCTCAAAATAGCAATTATGGAATAGAACATTTCACCCACTTTAGTATGCACGACGCATGACTCACATTTAGACCAAGCCATTCTTACTGTGAACATTATAACGAGGCTAACACAAAGTGGTTATTCAAATAAGGATTATGGATTTTTAAGAAATGTAAGGTAGTCGTGACGGTGAAGCGTAATTGATTGATGTAAGGTAAATGATCATATAACATAGAACACGTAACCATCATGCATAATGTCAAAAGGAACAACAAACATAAGTAGAATCAAAGAGGTCTTAAAAGTTTGTAATGACCGTGGGCTAAACGAAAGAAAAGGTAAAAGATCAAAACGGGTGTTGGCATAACATGGCTAAGGTCTACTACCCGATTGCCAACACCACTCTAGTCTAGCCTAACACAACTATGCAGCGTCGTCCTCATCCTCATCGGAGAGAGATAGTCTTCGGTCCCACCTGATTATCTAATTCTTAAGATCTCCACTCTAAATCTGGAAGTAGCATCCTGTCGGCAGCTCTCCTGGCGAAAATGTGGCTCTCAAGCCTCGAGGGAGCGTCGATCGGTATACACTTCAGGAATGCACTTGAACCACCCTTGATCCGCGCTCCATCCTCTTCCAAAAGCGATGTCTTTCCGATAGTCTTGAAATTTGTAGATGGAAAGTGGTCCCGGAGGAATCTTGAAAACCTTGAAGTGGTCTAGTGAATCTTTGCTCGACGCTCAACAGCCTCAGTCTTATTTGTGGTCTGCCTCCGGCTAGTACCACCTTTTTTCTTTTATTGTTCCCCTCATCGCTTCTTCTACAATGCTAGTCACAAGTGAAGGAAGCGGAATATGCCCGGCTCTGTAGTGAATATGTAGAGAACTCCCTCATCGCGCTGCCATATGACTAATCATGGTGATGACTTCAGTCATAACCTCGTCACAATGACTGAATCTGTTCTTGGTGAGGACTACTCATTACCACCGGTAAATTGATTGTGAATGATCTTGTTCATCGGGGCATATTCGGTTTGAGCTTTCGAGCTTAATTCTTTTTCATAAATCCACTCATGGGTACGGGGCGGGTGCGCGTAGCCTCGATGGCTCGCGGGCATCAAGTCGATGTAATACTTAGTGGATATGGTCGGTCCAAAAGCGTCGGGCGAATATGTAAGGCATGTCAAGCACGCCAGTCGGGGTGATGCAGCGCTTCCATCACGAAGTCTCAATATGGTTTCAACCGTGATTTTCCTTCAGAGATTGGTGTAGAACTCTGAACTGCGGGGTAAGTATCCATGAACCTCGGTCTTCTGAGAATTTGTACATTCTGGATGGCTCCCACGATGGGATAAAGGAATATAAAACGTTTCCAAATTAACTTACCCCTCTGGCATTTGAAACCCCTATTTGCCGTGGCTAGGGTCCATTTTTAGTGCTCTCCCCTCCAAAATCCTCGACAAAACCATAGCCTCACATTTCTTCATCATCAACGTGGATAATTCCTCACTTTCAGAAGAGGATGCAATTCGTTTCCCTTCCCTTCTTGTAGAATTTGGGAGCATCAGTTGCCGGCTTCTTCACGGCTTGTTCCATGAGGAGCTGGATGCCTTTCCTCCCGATATTCTTAGAGCGTTACTTGGAAATGGCAGCTGATAGCAATAGCGCCCCGGATGGCGAGATATAAATCATCATATCCCGAAGCACAAATACCGATCGGCAGGCTATCACGTACATCAGTCTTGATCTCACTCATCTTGTGTGAACCTCGACGGCAATCACAGAATAATATCAACCAAATCCAACCAAGCAAATCCATGTATAGCCGAGAGAAGATCAACAATGCTAGTAAAAAGTTGTAGGGCTTACCACTTTCGAACTCTTGATTGTGGAAACAAACAATCAGAGCTGAACTCTGAAGCCTTGTGAGCTTGGCCAGTCTTGCAGGAATGCTTGTGAAGGAAAACAACTGGCTAGGGGCTCAACTTGTGGAATGGCAAAAAAACATGGAAAATGAAGGCATGATTTTGGTTTAAAAGCTCTTTACGCCCGATTCAGGCCGGTTGTCTGGGGTACATTGTTTTTTAAGTTAATAAAATTTTTAACCGCCCCTTCTTGTTTTTAACAAGTTGTGCTGGGGTACATGTTTTAAGTTGTAAGTACAATTGTTCAAACTGATTTTTTTTTTCTTCTCTTCTTTTTTTTTTTTTTTTGAAAATATATATATTTGTCTTTTTTCTTTTTACTTGGGAGCAGTAGTGTTGATGTATCATTTGGCATTTCAATGGCCTTTCATCCCGGGTTTCGCTGCATGTCCCCTTTTTCTCTTGCTCAGATTCCACAACTAACTGTATTCGTAGACTTGGTCACTGGAATTTCTTCTTGAGGTACCATAATCTTCCATAGGGTTCACGTATTCAGCGATTAGGGTTCCTAAGGCTCCGAAATTGACTTAGCAACTTTAAGCTCAAAAAATGGGTGCAAGGGATGAGACAATCTAAATCATAAGTATACCAAAGAAATAATGGCCTCCTAATCATTTTCCAATTACCTATTTATAATTATGCAAGATTTCCTGAGACTATGATGCATAAGTTAACACTTGAGCAGCTAAATTGTTTTAAATGGAGACGATACGAACACGATGGAGGAAATTTTGACCATAAGTGCATGGTTTTGTGAGAAGCGATAAGGTAGGTAGAAGAATGCAAGGGGAGGTTAATCCACGGGAAGAACACAAAGCTTGTTATTGTGTGCTTGTTAAGTGTACATGCGATAAGATGATGTGGAAGTGTATGAGATCAGCGGGTATGTAGGTGCGGGAAAAACATATACTCAAAAGCAAATTTTGAAAGAATTTATTACTTGAACATATAACGGCGCGTGGATACGTTCAACTTGGAGTGTACACCTACCCCCACAATAGAAACAAGCATTGTCCTCAGTAGCTAGAAACTAAGGGTACCACAATGGTTGGAGCGTAGAAACAGAGCCCCGCGATTTTTATTTTCTATTTATTGAAAAAGCAATTGAAGTAAAAACAATAAAAATAGAAAGCGAACAAAATAAAATCAAAACTATATACAACAAGTGGAGAATGGAGTTCACTTGGAAGAGGGAGGGAGTTTGGTAGAGCGGAATACAACAGTGACTCATCTTACACTCGCGCCGGTTCGTCATTTTCACATTTATTTATAATAATTTGATAGTTTTTGTGGCTAGATCCCGATTTTGTGTCCGTGTGGTTACAGTTCAATGGAGCGAAAAGAACAACTCAGCGTTGAACAATGAGGAGCAAAGAGGAAGGACCGCCACGTCGCACGCGATCGCCGCGCGACGTCGTCATCAATGCGTGGTCAACGACGCTTCCCATGTCGCGACGTCCCCACACGCGACGTCAGCCTCGAAAAATCGCGACCATCATTTAAAGTACGGATGGCTCTGAAATTAGGGTATCGGGAGGCGCACGAACGGAGGCACAGGTTTCGAGAGCAGAGTGACACTGACTTCGAGGAAGTGCCCGGGAATTGTAACGCTTTTCATTTTTTCGGATATTTTCGGATTTTAGAACAATGTTTTCTTTATTAAACAGTTCATCTTTTCTTTCATTATGTTCTAGATCTCTTCTAGGTTGCTATCAAACCCCCGTCATGTACAATGGATTAAAGTTCGATCTTTCATGTTATTCGCTTGTTAGTTAATTTGTCACATCTACTCTATACCGCATTTCAATTATATGTTAATGTTTGGCCAATGTTAGCATAATTGCATTGGAGATCCGAGATTCGAGAGATGAGGGTATTCAGGGATCTGGGTAGAGTAGCTTCAGCCGATTCGGTTAATAGAGTATATTCGAACCCGGCTGTGGTATTTGAGGTTAACATTTAAGCATTTCTAATACCGAGTCGAGATAGAGATATACTCGATTCTATTCACGAGATAAAAAGGATATACCTCGAGAGATATCTCGTAGGCAGCATCACTCGCCATTGACATATTACAAATATATTGAATAACAAATATCTTTAGAAAAGTAATCCATTGAACGTGGATAGGGTAGATTTTTAACCTCTAGGCGCCAAATAATTAATTCACTAGAATCAATAGCTTAGTTGAAGTTTCTTACTTAAATTTTACCCTTAGAATCAATTATTCGATATTGTCCGAAAAGCGTAACCTCTCGTAGTCAATTTACCTTTCCCCGTGGATCGATATCCGCACATTAAGTACACTATATTACTTCGGGGCTACGCTGCATCGCGCATAGCATTCATTATACACACACCACGCTGACCGCCAAGTTTCTTGCCGCTGTCGTAACGGTTTAAATCTGATATAGAGAAGTGAGCACATAGATAGGTATTCCTCGAATTTTTCTTATTTTTGCTATTTTTACAAGTGCCGGTAATCGGGTTTTGTTATTCAGGTGTTATCATAAGACAAAGTTTCAAGTGAGTACACGCTGACAAAGAAAATCGAATTAATCAACACTTGTGTGATCCTGTTGTAAAGACTTCTCGCATTGCATTGCGCCGAGAACAAAGAACAGAACAGAGTAGAACTCCAATAGTCATGGAAAACATCGAAGAACAAGATTTCGCGTCAACAACCGAACTACGTAGGAGCAGCACAGAATAAGCGCCAAAGCATTTATAACTGCATCGATCCTTACATGCTATTAGATGAGTTTGTTTTACCACCAACGCTGTCTCGTACAGCGATCGACGGCCACCGACATTCAAGCAAACAATTTCGACCAAGTCACCACAAGATGCATGCTTCGTAACATCTTGCTCCAT
Organism: Tetrastigma voinierianum; assembly: GCA_016808115.1. NCBI lineage: Eukaryota > Viridiplantae > Streptophyta > Magnoliopsida > Vitales > Vitaceae > Tetrastigma > Tetrastigma voinierianum. Next base: position 26,165 of record JAEQBH010003080.1, read on the forward strand.
GGACTACCCCATGAGAACCGAACATGCATTTAACTAACTTCCTCGGCGTTTGGCGGTATACCATCGCGCTAAATCTGAAAGCATCAAGAAGCTCTAAGATTACTAAGTATTCCCACTTTCACTGGGATAGAGCCAAGATCAAGCAACCGCCTCACCACTGCACTCCATTACTACATGGAACCAGTTGGTACAAAAGTTTCGCCGTTCTTTCCACCTTCGAAGATTGCACAACTTGTGCAAGAGATCAATACGTTTGGTCAACTAGAGGGGGAGAACCTGGCAGAGGCATGGGACAGGTTTCATGAATTATTGCTAAGTGTCCACCAATCGACCAACCGCATGGACGCGGCTCACACCTTCTACAATGGTCCGAGAAATACAACCCAACAAATGATGGAGCGCCTCACTGGAGGATCATTGATGAAGAAAACCACATCAAAGCGTATGAGATATTGGAAGATGTCAGAACCAACACTAATCGTTGGCCTAGAGAGAACACCAAGAAACACTCTGCTGGTGGCATCAGTGACAATGAAGTCCTCAACAACTGTAACCGTGGCTCACCGACTAAACAGCCTAAATAGGCAGCGTGGAACAAAGACATGCTATACGCATCACCCATGGAGTTGTGTGAATTCGTGGGAGGACAAAGATAGTAGTGTAGAATGTCAATGAAACCCTACAAAGGAGCAAGCCCGCACGTGATCGAGGTTTAATCGTAATCAATCGCAGCTGAAGAAGGACCGTATGGGGTAACAAATAACGTAACTCGAATCGTGGACAAGGGTGGCGAACAATCGTGAACCACAATCAAACAATCAAGGGTATGGATGGCGACAAACTTAACAATATGCCATCAAACCGAGCTAACGAACCACCCTCGAAAAGAAGCCGATTTCTAGAAAGCTCTGAAGACGATGTTAACTCTACATTCCGCGTTTAAGGAATGAGACTAAGGCGAATCAACTGGCAATACCCAAGGAGTTTGGAGGCATAAATGGGCCAAACGGGCAAGCTTACTACGTAAAGGCAACCGGTTTTGCCGAAAGCAATTCAGGTAAAACCCAAGAAGAGACGTGGAATGAGCACGTTAGCGCTCACACGTAGCCGGAGAGAATTGGAATCACAAGTGAACCCCCAATCGCAGCGCTAGAGACTGAGGGGAGATCACCCAATGTAACTAAAGATGATGCAATAAAGAATACCATGAGAAATAAATACAGAGACCTCTCTAGTGAAGCAAAGATACCGGGGTCCCTTAGCCACAATCGCTCAAGAAACATAAATCGGATAAGCAATTCACGGTTCATGGATGTTTTCAAAAGCCGCATATAAACATTCCACTGGGCCGATGCCCCAGCAAATGCCCGGGGCCATAAAGTTCATGAGCATTTGTCTCGTAAGAGAAGTTATTTATACTTCGAGACTAAGAACTTAACCGAATGCGCTATCCTTCGAGGAAGCTACCATTAAGCTCAAAATCCGTGCGCTTTCACTATCCCGTGCACAATTGGAAATGCTATTTTTGAGAGAGCGCTGTGTGATTTGGGTGCCAGCATTAATCTTATGCCCTTATCCATCTTTAAGCTGCCGATTGTGGAGAAGCCCGTCCGACTACGCTACGCTCAGCTAAGTGCATTTATCTTTGAAGCACCCGAGAGGATAATACAGAAGATGTCTTAGTAAAGGCCGACAAGTTTATCTTCCAGCAGATTTCAGTTTTAGACATGGAGGAAGATAAAGAAATACCGATTATTTCAAAGACCTTTCTAGCAACCGCGTGGCAACACTGATGTGCGTAGGGGCGAATCAAACTAAGAGTACAAGAAGAAGAAGTAAATCTAATGTCTTCGAGGCAAAGTGAGACACTCCAGCAAAGTGATACTCTTGCTTCATGGCCGGTATAGTAGAAGCATGAATGTCTTAGCCAACTGTCTTACGGCCCTTTGGAGACTAGCCTAGTAGAGAATGAATCAGAACTTCGATTGAGGCGAGAAGAGAATATGTTAAATGGATGGACTCTTTCGGACACAATGAAGCGAATGCCAGTGCCTCTGGGTCAAGCCTGTCGATCCATCATTTGGGCATTTAAGTCGACAACCTCTACCTAGTCATTAGAGTGCGCGCACCTTGGGTCGATCTCGCTACCCGTGATTATCTCGACATCTTTAATTTGCACTAAGGAAGAAGTTATTGAGGTCCTTCGAGATCACAAACATGCACTCGGATGGTCTACAGGCGTCCCCAAAGGAGTTAGATCGCTTCTATGTCGTGCATCGTATTTTACTAGAAGATGGACATAAACTAGCCGATTAGGCGCGGTGGAGGTTAAACCCGACAATGAAGGAAGTAGTAGGAAAGAGGTTTTAAAATGGCTAGACCTTTGGGGTGATTTACCCATTTCGAATGATGCATGGATCATTGATTCGAATTAGTGGAAGAAGGAGGAACATCTACGTCATCGGGTGAGAACAACATCTTCACTAGTCACAGACGATTCTAGGAATTGGAGGAATTTGTGATTATCGGGCTGAACAAGGCTACTCGAAAAGATCACTTTCCATTCTTAGTTTCTAGATCGGATCTTGATCGATTGCGGTTATGAATATTGCTTTACAGACGAATACTCAGGTTCTGATCAAATTGCCATAGCTCCACGAAGAGATCGGGAGAAACTGACATTCACTTGTCCTTATGGTACATTCGCATTCGGCGGATGCCCTTTGGGCGCAGTAAGGTACCTTCGGCGATGCATATTGATGGCCATATTCTCGACATGGTGGAGAGAGCGATTGAAATCTTCATGGACGATTTCCATTAATGGGGAAATTCATTTGACAATTGTCTAGCAAATTTGAAAATTTGTACTAGCAAGATGTGAAAGACCAATTTAGTACTCCAATTGGGAAAAGTGCCATTTCATGGTACAAGAGGTATTGATCCTTGGACATCGGGATCTCGACAAGAGGATGAGGTAGATAGGGCGAAGATTGGAAGCGATTGAGAAGTTACCTCCACCTTCTTAGGTGAAAGGGATCAGAAGTTTTCTAGGCCATCTTTGGATTTTATAGAGGTTTATCAGGATTTCTCACAGTTGCGAAGCCATTGTCTAATTTGTTAGTCCGAGGATCCCATTCGGGTGACTCCCCCGATGCGTACATGCTTTTCTTGTATTGAAGGATAAGTTGATCTCAGCTCCTATTGTTGTGGCTCAGTTGGTCTTTCCATTTTGAGGTGATGTGATGCAAGCGACGCTATGCGATTAGGGGCGTACTAGGAGCGAAAGCGAGAGAAGAAAATCTTTTCGGAGTGATTTACTATGCATGAGGACTTTGGAATGACGCTCAAGCTGAATTATGCCACTGCGAAAGAGTATTGGCCATTGTCTTTGCTTTCGACAAATTCGGGCCATGTGATTGGCAACAAAGTCGTGGTGCACAGCGATCGATACGGCCATTAAGTATTTGATGACCAAGAAAGATGCAAAGCCAGTTGATTCGATTGGGTCATACGTGCCAGAGTTCGGCGTGAAATCAGAGACGAGAAGGGCCTTTGAAAATTTAGTGGCGGATACCTTCGCGACTAAAGGGCCGAGAGATGATGTTAGTTGAATGGCCAATTTCGGACGAGAAACTTTTTGCTATGGGACGAGAGGCGGTTCCTTGGTTTGCGATTATGTGAACTATTTGGTGGCCGTGATTCCCCGAATTTAACTATCGAGGAAGAAGAAAAGGTTTTTCGCACACCTTAAGCACTCTTTGTGGGAAGAGCATTCTTTACGAACCTTTGTCTTGATCAGGGTGATAGAGATGTGTGCGAAGATGAAATGCACCGATTATTACGAACCATTGTCACACTCTATCGTGTGGTGGACACTTTGGTGGCAGGAAGAACAGCGACGAGTTCTGATCGGGTTTTTATTGGCCTTCCTTATTTAAAGATGCTCATCCAATTCGTTTCCACTTGTGACAAATGTCAGCAGATAGGGGAACATCTCTAGAAAGACGAGCCACCCATGCCTCCCTATCTTGAGTAGAGTTGTTGAGCTTATGGGGATCGATTTCATAGGACCATTCACATCATATGATTGCTCATCTTGTTGGTACAGCCAGACTATGTCTGAAAGTGGGTAGAAGCGATTCAACCACAGACTGATGATGCCAGATTGTAGCTCAATTACAGTGACAATATGATATTCTCACGTTTTGGAACTCCTCGAGCTTTAATCACAGATATTAGTGCGCATTTACGCGTAAGGTAATAAACGAGTTTTGCAAAGTATGGGTGCGTCATCGTGCATCTCTTGCATACCACCCCCTGATCAAGCGGCAGCGGTATCGGCCAGAAATCAAGTACATCCTCTAGAAGGCAGTCCAACAACTCCAAGTTAGTGCAAAGATAGACGATGCGCTGGGCATACGCACGCATTTAAAACTCCTTTAGGTATGTCCCTAGATTCGAAATTGTTTATGGTAAAGCGTGCCGCACTTCCCGATAGAATTGGGCATCGAACTATTGGGCCACTCGACAACTAAACATGGAATGATACTTTGGGTACGATTGGCTTGGCTTCTCAACTGTTAAGGCTAGATAGAGTTGAAGCGAAGCATATGAAACGCCTGTTATAAGGAAGACGAGGCACAGCACATGAAGAGCACATCACGAGAGAAAGAATTCCGCAGTGGGACAACAAGTCCTTCTATTCAATTCCGACTAAAGCTTTTAGAAATTGAGTCTCGATGGTCGGACGCTCCACGGTAACAAGGTATTTTCACATGGTGGGGCGAAGTTTCACATCACGAAGAGCACGCATTCGATCGCCGCCCAGCGGCGAAGCCGTACTATGGAGCGAGTTTCTTGCGAACAATGAGTCATTCCTTTGACGACCCTTGAAGAGTATAGTCAACGATCACGAGTTTGAGTTCTTGATCACGACCAGGTTTAAATTCGATCGGGCTAACGGCGTTAAACATAGCGCACGCTTCTTGGGAAGTATTGAGTGTTCCTAGAATTTTGTAGTTTCGGTTCTATTGGTTTATTTTGACCAATTTTGGTTTCTAGTTGTGTTCATGATCGGTGTTTACCTTGTTCGTTTAATTGCGGAGGACCCGGAAGGCGTGCGTGCGGGTCTTCTGGCGTGTTGATGCCGGAATGATGTTTACGTGGAGAGTTCTCGAGAAAAAGTGGGCTGAGTAGTGTGTTCAAATGTCTTGTGAGACACTCTACGTCGCGTCAGCGACGTCAAAATTTCAGCTCTGTCGCGTCGCGTGGAGGATCTACGTCAGCGGCGTCGAAATTTCATCTCACGTCGCGTCGGCGTGATTGCGTCGCGGCGTCCGTTTTGAAGCCCTGCGTCGCGTCGCGGCGGTGGATTTCTCCGCGTCGCTGACGTCGAGCGAAGCCCTGCGTCGCATTCGCGGCGTGGATTTCCTCCGCGTCGGCGACGTCATTTTCGAAGCTCACGTCGCGTCGCGGCGTGGAATTCTCACGTCAGCGGCGTCATTTTGGTCATTTACTGCGCGGCGTCGCGGCGTGGTCCAGCAGCGTCAGCGATGTCATTTGGTCATGTCCTCTGCCACGTCACGGCGTGGTCCATGCGTCGCAGCGTGGCCCTGTTTGCTTAAGAATGGTTCATTTGGCTCTTCACCTCACACACCTTCACTCATCGAAACCCTAGCTCCCCTGCATCCCAGCCTTCACCGGACCTGTCGGAGCTCCCATTCCACCGGTCGGAGACCCTCCACTGCTCGCCGACCAGCATGGGAGTCCCTCTTTGGCGGTTGGGTCTGGTGGCATCCCCCACCCTTTATTATTGCCCAATTCTAAGCTTAGGTCTGATAGTCTAGGGTTCATTTGTGCGTTTATGTAGTCACAGAGGTCTTTTAGGAATTCATTTCGGGTTAGCTAGGTTCCTTAGGGTCTTTGAGTCCCATTTAGGTTTTGTTGAGTCATTAGGTAGCTATTTAGTTGATTTTGTGGTGCACATTAGGTGTTCGATTTTTTGTCTAGGTTAGTATGCAGCGGCGAAGTTGCACACTTGAGTGTGTGAGGACTGAGCTCCACGTTCGATGCCTCACGTTTTATAAGCGGCCGTAGTCGGTTAGCACAATTTGCAAAAACGATCCTTCATTAAGGAAGAAGGGTTCATCACCCGATGATTTCTTTAGAAGAAGACAATCGAGGCTAAGGGGTGGCGTGCCTTATGCTGACCCCTCGTCCGGCGCGATAGTAGTTCGAAATTTTACGCCAGCTTCGCTTCCATGTCTCCAAAGGTTAGGGTGTAATTATATTGGTCGACTTCGGTGCGGAGTGATCAATAAGTTTCTATGGCCTAGAGCATACTCCCACGGGTCTTTGTCGGCTCAGCGAGGCATGGAGCTACCATGAGGTCATCGGCGTGACGAGGCCGGGAGTGAGTGGAGGATCAGCGGTGCGGGCCGTGCGGTCAATTTCAAAGGCGAGCATTTGGCACATTCCCCAAGGTTTGGCATCATTTCATCATAGCGTCTTATCGGCTTGGCGAATGTGTGAGTAATGACCAACGTTATGCACCAACCGCCATCATCCGAGATATCGCGTTCGATGTTGGCGGGTTATACAGGATGCCATCCTCCATACTTAGGGATCTGAAGACCAGACACAAGGGCACCCCTTTTGATGTTGGCTTGTGCAAACAAGCGGTGCTTATAGTGACAATGAGGCCTGGCTTCATCCGATCAGCGATATCGGTCAGCGGGACTGCGCGGTGTCCGCTGACACGAGGTTTAATACTCGGTCACGAGCCCTCGGGCGGGCGAGCTTCCCAGATTATCGGGCTCGCTTTGGATTCTGGGTGACACCCGGAGGACATTGGCAGTCTCGTCTCACCCACCGCACCACCTCGTCTCGAAGCCACCTCGCGCGCTGGCGGCCTCGGTTGTTCCCCCAAGTCCTTCCCGGATATTGAGACCGGTGCTCTCTCCCTCATGGCGCTTTGACGCGTGCGGGATGAGACCGGGAGCACGAGTCCTCATTACTCGGGATATCGGCGGCGTCTTTGACATGCGAGACGGTCCCGGCGTCAGGCCATCATTCTCTGTGTGGCGATGCCTCTGCAGGCCCGGCTCGCTCGGCTTACGGCTTTTCACCATCCACCACCACCTCCTGCGGTGATATTCGGGAGTTCCCTTACCTCTATGTTTTTATCTTGCGGTGGGGACCTTTGGATATTTTGTTTGGGGGATTTGATCGGGTACTATGTTTGTGTTTTGTTTATTGTGTTTTTGGTTTTTAGTAGTGTGTAGTATTTTAGTGTGTTCCGCATATTAGTGTGTTTTGTTTTCAGTTTATTTTACATCGCACTTTCATGTTCATGAGTCATTTGTTAGTTGTTTGATTATATTTTAGGACATTCTTCTTTGATTATATTTTAGGACATTTTTGCATATAGTGATCATACAGATTGTGCCATTTTGGATGGGATCAATTTTGGATTGAGTTCACTATAAACTTGTTCAAATGCATACATATGCTTGATGCTCGGTAATTAGGTTGAATAGTTAAAAGGGCTAGTGGGAGATCAATTCAGGGTAGTCAAGAAACCGGTTCTCGAAAACCTATCACTCGCACTTTGAAGTGACTTCCCGGAGTATGCATAAGTGCGAGACCAACTACTAAAGTTCGATCGACCTAGGGAGATTCGAACCATTTGAGTGATGGGACACCTAATCAAAAGGATTGCCATCGAGCTGACCAAAAGAGAAAATACAAAAACAATAGAAAAGAAAGAAAAAAATAGCGAAATAGGTATATGCATAAGAATAAAGCGAGATCATCCAATCGGAATCCACAGGCACGATCTAGAGGGGCTATCAAAGCCTAATGCCACAAGGCCAAATGGCGGGTCATTGACTTCACTGCCCGTTACATGGGACAGAAGATGGATCGTTCACGCAACCTAGGGCCATCGAGTTTGGTTGAGTGTTCGGGGTGAAGTTTGAAGGGAATTTAATGCCTGGTGCCCTTAACCAACTGGTGGGGAGTCACCAATGGATCCCCGCTACAGGAACACTTGGCTAAAACTTCTTGGCACTAGGTCTTCTTCCATTTTTGTTTTTGGTACATAGGACATTTCTAGGTATGTGGACATAAATAATAGGTGCGTTCTTATCCTTGTCTAGTTCACTTCTTCCTAATGGCGAGTTGAGCTTAAGTTTGGGGAGTATCGGAACTGGGCATATTAAGGGTCATTCACTATAAGCACATAGGGATTTTGGGAAGAATTTTGTTGAACACCCATGGGATTTGATGCACTAGTCAGTTTCACCTATCTCGTCGAATTCTTAGAAATTAAAATATACGTATGCATTCAGACATCGGCAAAAAGCGGTGGGTATGTGAGTCGGTCAAATTGATCCTATTTTTAGGCATGTGCATCCCTTTGTCTTAGTGTTAGTTACATTATGTCGAAGTGTGTGTCTGTCTAGAGTCAGTTCTTGTGAATGACGAAACTAAGTTGGGGGTGATGAGTGCACAAACACTCATCTTACACTCGCGCCGGTTAAATCATTTTCACATTTATGTTATAATAATTTGATAGTTTTGTGGCTAGATCCACTGATTTTGTATGCGGTGTGGATTCACGGGTTCGATGGAAGCGAAAAGAACAACTTTGGAAGCGGTTTTGGAACAATGAGGAGCGGGACGAGTAGTATCGCGTCGCGACGTCGCGACGTCGGGTCAACAATGCAGAAGTCAATGACGTCCCCACGTCGCGACGTCCCTACGTCGCGACGTCAGCTCGAAAATCTGCACCTCATCATTTAAAGTACGGATGGCTCTGAAATTAGGGTGTCGGGAGGCGTACGAACGGAGGCACGGAGTTTCGAGCGGTGACCGCGACCGAGAAGTGCACGGGAATTATGCGCTTTCATTTTTCGGATATTTTCGGATTTTAGAACAATGTTTTCTTTGTCGCAGTTTCATCTTTTCTTCCATTATGTTCTAGATCTCTTTCTAGGGTTATCAAACCTGTCATGTCTGATGGATTAAGTTTGATCTTTCATGTTGTCCCGGTTGTTATTAATTTGTCCCACATCTACTCACATCTGCATTTCAATTATATGTTAATGTTTGGCCAATGTTAGCATAATTGCGGAGATCAGGTCGAGATGAGGGTATTCGGGATCTGGGTAGAGTAGCCTTTGGTCGGTTAATAGAGATGTTCGAACACAGAAGGTGGATTTGAGGGTTAGAACATTTTAAGCATTTCGAATGCAGGAGTCGAGATAGAGATATGCTCGATTCTATTCACGAGATGAGGCGAAGGATATACCTCGAGAGGATATCGTAGGCAAGATCACCTGCGCCATTGACATATTACAAATATATTAAATAACGGTATCTTTAGAAAGTAATCCATTGAGCGTGATAGGGGAGATTTAACCACAGCGCCAGCACATTAATTCACTGGGAATCAATAAGCTTAGTTGAAGTTTATTACTTAAATTTTACCTAGAATCAATTATTCGAGATATTGTGCGAAGCGAGAACCTCTGTAGTCAGTTACCTTTCCTGTGGATCGATGTCAGGTACATTAAGCTGCTTATATTACTTGGGGCTCACGCGTGCACTTGCTTACATAGGCATTCATTATACTGCACTTTGCGTTTCGGCTGTCATCTACCAAGTCCACGGTGTGCTCGTGAGGAGAGAAATAACAAAGGAATGGTTTGAGCGTTGGCCATTCACCTTGAAGGGTTTAGTTGTGGGATTTTCAATCTCCACGGCCCGTATGGATAAACCACCTTAGCGATGAATGGGCGATCAGCGGGCCAGACTTTCAAAGGAAGAATGCAATCGGGAGCTGTATAAGTACTTTTTGATTAGATTTGAAAGTTTTAAGACAATAGATTTGTCATGGAATAGCAGGCAGCTCCGCTGTAAATTAGGGAGCTTTCATACGACTCTATGGTTCTTGAGTTCATTTAAATGCAGCAATGACTGCTTACAGCAGGTCGTCGAATTAAAAGTTGAATAGCCCGATGCTTGGTGTTCCATCTCTGCGCGAATGGCGAGCCTTGCCCATAGAAAGCTAACCTCGGAGACATACCAGAGCAGTTTTAAAAGGCGTCACGGTAGGCCCGAGAGCATCGGTAAGACGGGTGACGATCTTTTCGATTTGGGGCAACCCGTCTTTTTCTAAAATATGTTTTATCTCACATTAGCTAACTCGGCTTGACCGTTGAGTACACATGGGTGATAATTTGTTGATACTTTTTGGGTGACTCATATTTTTAACGATTTTCCAAAGATCGATTGCAAAAATGGAGTCACTTGTCACTAATAATTACTGAGGAGTTCCCAACGAGAAAAATATGTTCCTTTATGATTTCAAAACAACCTTGTGGTCATTGGTTCTCGTTGGAATTGCCTCAACCCACCTAGACACGTAATCCTTGAGATAATAAAATGTAGAGATAACCACAAGAAGGGGGAAAGGCCCCATGAAGTCACATACCCAATGATAAAAAAATTTCAATAATTAGAGTGGGGTAAGAGGCATCATGTTTCGTTTTGTAACCCCTCTAGTTCTTGCACCAAGTACAAGTTTGCAAAATCAAGCGATCTTTAAATAAGGTGGGCGATCAAAACCCGACTTTTAGCTCTTGTCTGCTTTGTTTTGTGAGGAGAAATGTCACTCACGGGCTTGAATGGCAAAAGTTAAAATCTAATCTGCTCATCATTAGGCACACATCTTCGTTATTTGATGCGGACGGTATTTAAATAGATAAGGATCATCAAAATAATTTCTTAATATGCTTAAAATTTTCTCTTTTGTTGAGAAGCCCATTGAGGCACGGAATCTGACGATTACTGGTAGTTCACAATGTCGGTATACCACGGGCAATGAACAAGAGTAAAAGAGTTGCTCATCTAGGAGAAAGCTATCACCTATGGGTATGCCATGAGAGTTGGAATGCCGGAACTAATCGAGATAAATGGTGGCGACCACGTTCTCCAACCCCTTTTTATCTTTAATGGTCAAATTGAATTCTTGACATAGTAAAATCCACCCTAGTTAGGGGTTTTGTATCTGTTTAGAGAGCAAGTACTTGAAAATTTGCATGATGTAAAGATGGTTCTGAGAGCCAACAATATATGACCTAAATTTTTTCTAGAGCAAAACTGATAGCTAGAAACTCCTTTTACGTAGTTTGTGTAGTTGGCTGTGCGAGAGTCTAGTCTTCTTGGCATAGTAAATGACAAAAGCCTTTTGTCTTCCCTGTCCTAACCACATTTTATGGCATAATCACTGAGCATCGCACATGATCTCAAATGGGAGGTCCCAATTAGGAGACCGCATGATTGGTGTTAGCACTAGCATGTTTTGAGCTTAGTAAGCGGTGTCACAAGCTTGTGACCGTAATGAGGGGCGTCTTTAAGCGAAGCAAAGTATATAGGGTCGAGTACATATGCTAAGATCTTTTATAAACCTTACATAAAAAACGGCATGGCCTAAGAATGACCTTATGTCTCCCCTAACACACTTAGGAGTAAGGAGGTTGGAAATCGGGTTCAACTTTGGCCTTATCAACCGATTCCATCTTTTGATACAATGTGGCTAAGAGTGATTCCTTGTGTTACCATGAAATGACATTTTTCCCAATTTAACACAAGATTTTCTCTTGACACCTCTCCAAAACTTTACGTAAGTTCTCTAAACGACTCGAGCGAGTCACCAAAAGCGAGAAATCATCCATGAAGATTTCCAATATGATTTCTATCATGTCGCGAAGATTCCGTCATGCATCGTTGGAAAGTGCGGGTGCATTGCATAGTCGGGCATTTTCCTAAAGGCGAGAAGGTACGAAAGGGCAAGTGAATGTAGTTTTCTTGATCTTCCAAAGCTATCTCAATTTGATTGTACCACAGTACCCATCGAGAAAACAATAAAATTCATACCACTGTGACTCTCTAGCATTTGATCAGCCAAGCGGAAGGAAAATAGTGCTCACAGTGCAGCGATAAGCTTCCTATAATCTATGCACCCCTCCATCTGAAGTGACCACAGTGGGAATAGGCTCATTATTTTCATTGGCAACCTCTGTGACTCCGACTTCTTAAGAGCCCACTTGTGTTGGACTAACCCTTCTTATACGCATTAGGGTAAATAACCCACTACATCAAGAGTTTTAAGACTTCCTTCTTACGCTTCTTTCATTATTAGGTTCCAATCGTCTGTAGTTTGCCTAGAAGGTTTTAACATCCTCTTCTAAGTGAATTATATGTGTGGATCAGGGACTAATTCCCTTAATATCTGCGGTGTCGGCTAAGCGATCCTGTGGGTTTTCAATATTTCCAAAAGTTGAGTTTCTTGAGTCCAGTGACAAGGAGGAGAGGGTGCTGATTCTTGGAAAGAGTGTCCTCCTCCCTAAGAATGCATATTTGATGTGTTGGTAAGGTTTTAGTTCCAACTTAGGTGGCCTCTCCTCGAAGGCAATGTCTTATCCTCATTTGAGCAAGGTTCAAATTTAGGTGTCCACACGGTAACTTCGATACATCTTTATGCTCTGATTAAAGAATAAAAACTTTGACTCAGTGTGGTCACTTCCTCCTTGCTTCGGGCTGACCAAACATGACTTAAGAGGATCATCATGTGAGACATTATCGGTATTTTTGTACCACGGAATCAACCATGTTAATTTCCATAGTATCTTCTTCATCTCCGTTCCTTTAATAACATTGAAAATATTAGATTAACGAGTCATGTTACCCAAGCGATAGTGTCATTAGGCCTCCCCTGTGTATAATGCGTGCCGGTTGCCAGAATAGTCGACGAGTGCGGGAATGGAGTTCCTTGATTCGCCACGGGTTGAGTGTCGAGCACAACAAAATCCACGAGAGTAGAATTTGTCCTTGTGCAAAAACATCCTTCACTATTCCCTAGGAAATTTTTACACTCACGGTCGGCCAATTGGAGGTGATATTGGTTGGCTCTAATTCTCTAACCCTAGGTCCACATATCTTGAGTAAAATGACAGTTAACACTTGCCCCTAAGTCCACTAAAGCATGCCCTAACTTTGAATTTCCAGCTCACATAGAAATTAGGACTTCCTGGGTCTTTGTATTTTGGAGGCAAGTTGTTCCGAATTAGTGAGGTAGATTGCTCAGTCATGAAGGCCTCCTTGTTGACACCTAACTTCCTTTTTACCGTGCATAAATCCTTCAGAAATTTAGCATAAGATGGAATTTGCTTAATGGCATCTAACAAGGGAATGTTCAGTTTCACCTGCTTGAACAACTCATAAATTTCAGCATGGTTATTCACTTTCTTTGGTGCTCTCAGCCTATGAGGGTATGGAAATTTGGAGGATATGGGTAGACTTATGTCGTCCTTTGGTTGATCATCAATATCATTAAATTATCGGGGACATGAGATTTATGCACTTGACTCATCCTCTGCAAACAATTCACTTGGAGACTCTTGAGTTGGTTCCTTAGGTTGAATGGTTTGTCAACTACCTTTTCCACTTAGGAGAGTAGTGTCGACCTTACGGTGTTCAGGTACCCTCGGTGGTCTGAACCTGCACTATTTTGCCACTTATGGATTTTGAATGGGTTGAGATGGAAGTTTCCCTTTTTTCTTGATTGAAGGCTACCTATGGATGAGGTTAACTTGGTTATCTGAGATCTCACATCATTCAGAGCAGTTCGGAGTTCTGTGTTTGTGGATTGTTGGGTTTGTACGAACTGTGTAACTATATCTTCCAGACTTCTCTTATGCGGGGGTTGATATGGTTGTGGTGATGGAGTCCCTTGACTCGTGTGGAAACCTTGATTAGGGTTCCTGAGGGAACCCTTAGAGGGTATGATTACGAGGAAATGGTGGAATGGGATTTGTAAAGCCATGGTTTTGGTAATGAAGACCTTGGTTGTTTAGCAGTTATTTGGCCCTCCTTCATTCCTCCAACTAAAATTAAGTGCCACCCCGTCGAGGATTATATGTTTGAATATGAAATTGGAGGGGCTTCCTTTGGTAGTGAGGGCATTGGCTGCTCTATTTTAATTACCTTTTACTTGAGAAGGTTTGGGCATGATGGTTGAGTGTGGGATCATCGCATATAATGCATGGCTCCTCCACTCCCAGTCCGGTGGGTATCGGGTGTTGAGGCACCTTAGTTACCTCATGTACCTTTTTCATCTCTATGGCCTCCAGTTTCCCTTGTTAAATTGGCAATTTTGCTTGCAGCTCATCATTTTCTCTTAAGTGATGGATTCGCCGTGATGTGCTATGCACTTTAACAGTGTCTATGGAAGTGTTAGTCTCCCAAGTTCGAGCATTCTCTGCTATAGTGTCAAAGAGTTGGATTGCTTCCCTAGCACTCTTTTCATAAATTCCTTTTGCACATCATCTGGATGTCTTGTTTATTATTCGGATAATCATGATGAAAGTATGCACATATTTGTCCTACATCAGTCACACATGGTGAGGATAGCATGGAGGAGATCCTTATATCTTTCTATCTGTGACAAACGGTTCACGGGCTTTTTCGAAAAGTTACGAATTGCTCGCATGAGAAACATTAGTAACATGTGAAAAAATTTGTTGAGAACATTTTACATATTTTCCCATGTAAAGGTGAATTAGCGCCAAGGAATGAAACCAAATTTTAGCCTTCTCCTTTAAAGCAAAAGGAAATAAAACTAGGCAGTTATGTGGAGGGTGAGCCGAGTAGAAAGAAATGCTGCGCAAACATCTTCAAAATCTCTCATGAATGAATAAGGGTTCTCGATTCGAACCCTTGATATCACAGTAAAGACGGATCATTTACGACTTAGTTAGAAATTAGTGGCCTCTTGGGAAGAACGAATCTGAGGTGGTTGTAGTCCTTTGAGGTTAGGATTTCTCTAGGGTTCTTTCCACATTAGGTAAGGAGCGAGGAGACCTCTATATTGATTTTGTTGGAGTTAACATTCCCCCTCCTGCTCTGGTGCTCTTTGGGAGTGTAGCCACACTCAGTGTTGTGGAGGTTCATTGAGTATCCTTGTGGGTTAACGGGAATCCTTTGAGTATGTTACGTTAAACGAGAGGTTCTTTGATTACCGGGGTGATCATGAGGTATAATGTTATCTTGGAGACAAGTTGACCTGTATGATTTCCTCGGAATTTCCGGGAGGCCTTATTCTTACTAGACGGCGCTGCGTTGCGAGCCCAATGATGCACTACACTCTCTAGTCGAGAAATACCCGCCCAAGATTTCTCACTAAAACAAAACAAAATAAAGAAAAATGGAAGCGTGCCGGTTGTAATGCAGTGCAAAATTACCTCTAGCTCTCTTGGTCAACTTGATTAGTACCATGCTCCCAGACAACGGCGCACCAAAATGCCGTCCTTAGTCGTGTGCCGAATTCTGTTCAGCGTAGGAATTAGTTGTCTAGCATTGTAATCTTGTGGGAATCCACGAGGTCATCTCCACGAGGTTGTCTAATTTTATCGACCAATAGGAGCTATTCTCGATAAGGGTATGATTTAAAGAAGAATTGTAAGGTTGTGTTGATTGTTTGAATGGTTTGATTGGTTTGAATGTTTAAAATAGAAAGACAATTGCTGGGATTTTTAGGGTTCCACTCCTCTGATCATGTAAGTCCCACCTCTTATTTTATAAACTCATCTAGGAACCATTGATAAACGGTCTTTGATGGAGGATTTATCTTTAAATGCTCTTTGGAAAATAAAGATGATCGAGTAATACTAAACACTTGTTCTCAGTCATCTGAACCCTTAAGCTTGCATTCATGATCAAGCCTGGCGTGTACGAGGATATCTCGGTAACACGTTGTCCAGAATATGCCCAACTAAGGATTTACAACTCTTACTGCCTGGTGATTAATATTACCACGATCCATTGAAGATCAAAGAGGAATTGAGGACTATACCTTAATCGGGAGAGTTTCCCTAGTGGATTCAGTGATGGGGTTTAGAACTCCATAAAACTTATAAGAACAATTATAATTAAAGATGATTAATCATAAAAACGATTGCCTTTTGGAAATCGGAATTCACTTGTAAGCGGAAAGGATGAATAAGAGATATTAAGTTTAAAGCAAGATAAGTATTCTGAAAGATTACAAGGTGCTTGAATCTAAAACTTCCAATGAAAAGAAATCTTAAATCTAGATCTCTGATTCCGCTCAAAAAATGGAGAAAGCTCTTATAACTCAAAACCTAAACCCTAGAAGTCAAAAGCTGCCTTTTACTTGTGTCCTCTTGCTTTTATATCCCCTCAATGTGATTTTCCCATTTTGGTTCGTTGACAAGAGTGCCCTCGCGTACGGATCGAGTTCTTGGACAAAATCCATAATTTCCAATAGGTTGTACGGTACATGTTTAAGTTGTACGGTACAATTCCTGTGATGATTTTCAAGCAAGTTGTCTGGGGTACAAGTTTGGGTTGTACCCGGTACAATATCTGTGTCTGAGTACAAGTTTGGGTTGTACCGGTACAATATGTCCTTTGGTGCTTTCCTTGCTTTACTGAAGTTCCCGAGACTTCGTCAATTGTTCACCCACATCCACAGTGCTTCATATTAGCTTCCTGGGCATACATCCTTGTGCACTTACATTTAAACTGAAAGACACACCTGAGTCTAAAAACATAGAAGAAATTAGAAATTACACATTCTTATGCCAAATGTGGAGTAAATTGTGACCCCAGATGTGCTAAATTCTACTATAATTATCACTCGATGTGTATTCATCCGCGATTACCTAGGGAGCTCTCGGGTTTGGGTATCCATAAGTTTAGTCTGATACGACTTCCACGGCATGGTATCGAGCATAAATATCACGACTACCTAGGGCTTGAGGACATAGGCAGAAGTGCATTGCTATTACGGTGAAATTGATACTAGTGTCATAGCTTGATATCGGGTTTAGGTACACAAATACCTAGGAGTTCATGGGACGGGTTTAGACCACTTCATGCATGGTGTGTTTCGTGTTGTGTTAGGAGATGTGTTCCATGTTTGTGATTGTGTGATTGTGTGTTACGTGTGTGGAAAACATACCTGCATTTATGATGTATATGGGAAAGGTGATTGCGTGGTTATTGTGCGGGAAAATTATATGCATGGCATAATGTATATAGGAAAGAATGGAATGCTAAGGTTAGGAACTATAACCTTAGGGGTTCGGAAAATGAAATGAACCTGAAAGTATTGAATTTTATTGAAATAAATAAAAGGAGTGGTGTGAGTAGCACCACTTGAAAAGTGGCAGATCGTTCATGGTTGTTAGAATCTATTAGTAATTGGCATGTGCATTACTAGTTAGACTGAAATGAGATTAAATAAAGTTTGTTGCCATTTGTATGTGTAGATGGCAGAGTCGAGGGTGAGACGTAGAGGTCGTCCACGGTCTTGCGAGCACCACGGTGTTGACCGGCGGAGCTTCTTTGAATTTGTTGGGGGCATTTGCCATTGCATATACTAGTGCAGTTGTTAGTCAGGGAGGTCCGAGTAACCTCCAGAGATTTAAGTCACATCATTCTCCGACGTTTACAGGGGGAGGGGATTCGATGGTGGCAGACCATTGGTTCCAACAGATTGAGAAGGTATTGGAGGCTATGAATATTACCTCTGATGTGGCCGAGATCAGGCTAGCTGCATTCCAGCTAGAGGGTGAGTTCCAAGTGTGGTGGGACTGGGTTAAGACTTCTAGGGATTTAGAGGCAATGACTTGAGCAGAGTTCTATGGGCTCTTTATGAGCAAGTATTTTCCGGCCACTGCTAGACATGCAAAGGCCCAAGAGTTCCTAGGCGAGGTAGGGAGCGATGGCGGTGATGGTGGCACATGGCCGGATTCAACGGGTTAGCGCGTTTTGGTGATGACTATGTGGCCACGGATGGCGAAGGTTAAGAAGATTTGAGAATGGACTAAAGTTGTCCATTCGGGGACAAGATGTGGGCCTCACTTTACCAAGACATGGACTCTATGGTCGGGACCGGCTCTAGCCATAGAGAGAGATGGAGGGCTGCTGAGGCATTCAGATGCAAAGTGCCGTGGGAAGAGGGAAGGAGGATCATTCTTGAGTTTGGGCTTAGAGGTTAAGGCCTGCAGGAAATGCATTGTATGGGAAAAGTTCTCTCTAGGATCTAAGGTGAGGATTAGTCGGATATGGTAGGAACATATCGGGTTTGAGTGTTATTCTTGACATGGACGGTTGATAACCCATCGGGTTGTGGCCGATTGATTGTGACACTTTGAGGCCCGGGTTATCATGCAGGCCACGGTCTTCTGGAGTTATAGAGAGGTATATGCATGTGAGTGATGCTTGTAATGTGGTGGGACGAAATTCTGTTAAGGGGGGGGGGGAGAATGTAAAACTTAGAGAAAATTCAATTTTAGAAAAGTAAAACGGTAATTTTTATTTGAAAACACGAAATTCTCTAGATCTCGGATAGCCCGAACGAATGCGTAGATTAAATTCGTCTCTTAAATCTAGTGACCTAGAAAAGTTTAGTCAAGTGCAGGAACCCAGTCGAAAATATTTCACAATTTACGGGTGATAAGTGTCGATGACTTAGGGCGAGATTTTTACCGTCTGGAAGTCGGAGAAATGGCGATGAGTTAAAGTTCATTTAAAATTGATTAAAAAGAAATAAAATTTTTCGGGACAGAAACGAACCCGAATGAGTAATATAAGTTAATAATATCCGGATAATAACAATAATAATAATAATAATAATATAATAATAATATTATAATAATAAAATGAAAAAAAAAAAAAATTTATAAAAGCCAAAGTGGTGGGAGAGACGGAGGAGAGGCAGGCGTGCGGGGAGGTTTGATTTTGATTTTATTATTTTCTCTCTTTGCTTCTTTCTCATATCTACGAGAAAATCGGATAGTAGGTTTTCATATGAAATTTGAAGGCAAAGTTGATCTGTGATGAGAGCTACGCGTGGGCAAAAAATTGGAGTTCGACCAGGCTTCATTGAGGTAAGGATTTTATCCTCTTGGTTTATTTTTCGATTTAAAGTGTTTTGATGATTCGATTGGTTTGAGGGCCTTGGGCGGCCGTTTGATGAATCCTAAACTTGGGACCGAATTGTTAAAATTTTGGAGAATTTTGGAGTATTTGGACGGAGTCCGTGGCCCATGTAGAAATTTATTTGGGAATGTTGTTTCATAATTTATTGAAATATTTTTTTTTTTGAAATGAATGGCTTGAGTTGTGTGGAATTAATAGGTTAATGCATAAACGATGTGTTAACATGATGTACAATTATGGAATATAATTGTGTGTTTATCCTTTGGAGATGAGATTGTAGATTTGCTCGATTATATGGAATATAATTGTGTGTGTAAACCGTGGAGATGAGATTGTGAATTAACTCAGGTGAAGCTGAATTTGGGTGATGTTTGATGAATATTGAATAGCTCAAGTGAGCTAGTTTGGGTGATGGTTGATCCATGTTAAATTACATGTGGTGTAAATGTAATTTGTGAAATATGCATAATTGATATATTGTATAAAAATGATTGAAATGACATAATGCATTTCATATACCTTTGAAGTAACCTAAATTTAAGTGTGAGTGCATGACATGATTATAAACTTGAATATGGTTGCGAGGAATTTCACGGGATGATTTTAAATTGGGTTGGGTGAGGCCAACGGATCATTTCGGATGAGGACCATGACTGTTTCGAGCTCACCAACCAAATTCGCGCCTCGGAGGTGGTCCGTATTTTCACAGGCACTTCGGTAGTTTATTTTCAAGAACAACAAATTTTGTTTTGAAAATGATGTTTTTCTCATACATGGCTTAGGCAAGTGTGAGGGAGTCGGTGAGGACTCGAGACATGGGAATGGGCATGTAGACATTCAAGTAGGATCACGTATTTACTTGAGTGTGTGTTTAAATTGGAGCATTGCATATGCATTTAGGTGGAGAGTAACCCATTTAGGAGTGATTCCACTACTAGGCGTCTTCATGCTGTCGAGGAACATTTTTTTAGGTACGGGTGCGCTCGAGAAAGCATTTCTTCTTAGGCGAGATTTTGAAGAAAGCCGGGTTGTGGCACGATAGTTTTTGGATAATATGTATTAGAATTTATGAATTTTAATATGTATTTGTATTAAGAGAAATGTATAACTCTTGGACTATTGGAATATAGTTGAGATATTTATTTTGTGAGTATTGGTTTATGGGCCCAAGAGGCCATTTTTACTCAGGTATGCGTCTCGTGATACGAGACGTATATATTTTCCGCAGGTTGATGGGTAGTCAACGGACCCCCCGGAGTTTTGGAGGCGTCATATATATATATATATATATATATATATATATATATATATATATATATATATATATATATATATATATATATACTATAAGAAAATCACAGTTTTGCTTAGTTTTGGGTGCAAATATCATCATTGTAATCTCTTTTTTAACAGCAGATTTGCTACATAACAATTCTGTTCCAAAAAACCTTATTGCAATTTTGCATACTTTAGCATTCGGTTGCAAAAGACCAATGGATTTGAAACAGAATTATTCCGTTGTTATATTGCAATGGATTTCACATCCGTTGCTAATTCAGTTGCTAAATCCCAAAAATCAAAAGACAATGAATAAGCTAAAGTTGTTGCAATTCCGTTGCAAATTTGCAATAGATCAACAACCGTTTCATTACAAGACCATTGCAATTTCTGTTGCAATTCCGTTGCAACTTTGCAGCAGATTTGCAACCACTATGAGTCGTTGTAACATATGTTGTTGTAATTCTACTATTGCAATTCGGGTGCACTAAGTGTGGCAGCATTGCAACAAATATTTTCTTTCTAAACCTTACTTAGTACCTTGAATATCCGTTTGCAAAATCCGGCTAATTATTTTTTTCAATTTTCATTAATTTTTGTTAAATTTGTAAATTTTCAAAATTTCCTGTATTATTAAAAAATTCATGTACCAATTTCAAAATTTCTTGTACCATAATAAAAAATGCAACCCAAAATTTTTGATAACTAATAGTTTATAGTTTCATGTATCATATTCAACCACAATTTAAGTTTATAGTTCCCTTGTCCAACAATTTAATAATTAAAATGTTTAACAATCAATGGGATCCTTCAGTAGAAGGTACATCTGACTCTGGAGCAATGGCTGGTGGAATAGGCAGACCCCTAATAAGCTCTGAAATCTGTGCATGAAAAGTTGTAGTGAGACTCTACACAATCTTTAAATGCTCCCTCTGTTGCTGCATCATTTGCTCATGTATCACACTCATCTCCTTTTCCAAAGCCTGAATTCAACTATTTTCTTGTGCCTGTGTATGAGATTCTTGAACTGGTTGACTAGTTGAAGGCATATTAATAGAACTGGATGATGCTTGAGATCGTAGGCATACAGATCCCATTGATCCAAGGCCATATACTTGTTTCTTCTTGACTCCCCCAACCTCATCTAGATAGATTTGAGTTGCATTAACTGATTGAGATGAAGATGCATCATCTCTTACAGCTGCGGTCTTAGCCTCATACCTTGCAACTACACGATCCTGAAATATATAAACAGTAGTAATATATTTTTAATAGACAAAAGTCTGAAACAAATTGACTAAAAAATTCTGCACTTACATAGATCTCGAAGACGTCCGATCAACAAATTGATTATCTATCTTCCTCTATGAGTTTGTTCTAGGAGCTCATAGCCAAGCGGACCAGCAACTTGTACTTTAAATTGAAAAGCATCATATATTAAAAATAGGTAGTTAAAAAAAAAATCCAAATATTTATCAATATACGTACCAAACGTTTGGCATGCTCCCTATGAGATAAGGAACCACCGGTATGGCGCGAAGGTCTTACGCCCTCACCTCCAGTCTCACTTATCCTATTCATAGATCCTTGGGCAAACTTTTTCTGAAATTCTGGTGACTGCTAATAACGTTGCCAAGCTTCCCAAATACTCTTTGAGATGAAACTCGGTCGTTGACTATGATCCTTTCATCGACTAACATCATTGCTATAACGCCGTGAAGCCTTTTTATGCCATAAAACCTTAACTAGAGCATTTAGTGAAGGATCCCACTGATAATGTTTCTGCGATTGAAATAATGCCAAAAATGAAAATCTGTGAAAGAAAAAAAAAATAGTCTTATTGTATATGATTTGTGAAACTTTTTAATGTTGTCAGTTTTCTTGAATTTATTCACATTCCAATTCCACCTTATCCACATTATAAAAAAACATTAAAAAAAAAAAAGACCAAAGTGAAGCAACATTTTTTATTAATCAATATATAGAAAAATAAAATAAAATAAAATATATGTTAGACCCAATTCATACTTGAAACTCTTGCTAGTAGAAATCTT
Organism: Tetrastigma voinierianum; assembly: GCA_016808115.1. NCBI lineage: Eukaryota > Viridiplantae > Streptophyta > Magnoliopsida > Vitales > Vitaceae > Tetrastigma > Tetrastigma voinierianum. The sequence continues at coordinate 48,532 of JAEQBH010003080.1, forward strand.
TGATATCATGAGGCACCATCTTCCAATTATAACCCGTCACATGCAAACGCTTCTTGAAGATATTAGTGATCATCCTAGATATATTCTCGATGATGTGTATCCTACAAGTAAACATACAAAGTTAATCAATGCGATCGTTCGACTTCATGTGGTCCAACATAAAAAATTCAAATGATATAGTTTAAAAGAAAAGCGTACTCTCCATCAGTAAGTGTAATGGTAGGGCGAAGCGGGAACTAATGGGTAGTGGTGATCTTTGAACTGTAGTGATGCTACTTGTGGTGTTGGATCTTGTACGGGTGGTGGTGCGGATGATGATGCCGCGATCACACGGTGTCTACTGAGCGGGTAGTAGTATCATGGATGATGGCATACGGTGCGGATGTAGGTGTGGTAGGTGCTCCTCTGTGCTTGAGGAATCTGCTAGGGACTAGGGGAGAGGAAACCACATTCCTACCCGCGTCTCTACCACCCCATTCCCGGATCCTGCGATCTGCTCATAGACCCATATCTGCATGAGAATAAGAACATAATATAATATATATTAATTGGCGTTGAAATGGTTATACAACAATCAAATTACCAACCTAATTTTCATCACTGTTTAAATTGTTCCATTCTTAACTGCTTCCCTCTTACGTCTTATCGTATTCTTCTTAACTTCGTAATCATCATGAGAAAGTGTTTCAGTTACATCGATATCTAACATTTCACCTATCGGATCATTAAGCAAAATAGTATCATTTTCCACCGGTAAACTAAATTCATCCACATCATTTGTTTCCTCTTGAAATGGATCTTGTGGGGTAATTTCTAGCTCTGCAGGCATCTCAATCATCCTACAGCCTTGATTTACAAACAGCCCACGAGATCACAGTATCCGTTTTAAAAGCTTAGATATGTGCGATAATACACTTGTTGTGCTTGCATTGCTAAAACCGTGGTTCATCTTGTGTGCATATCTTCTTGTATGATTTACATCCACTAATTTGTATTGCTTGTGGATCCTCGTCCCGACATTTGGTGTAATGTCAAACCACTCACACTTAAATAAAACAATCCTCTTAATGGGCCATCTTAGGTACTCTAATTCCACGACTTCTTGCAATTGATCGTAGTAGTCAGTTTCATCAATCGTGTAATTAGTACCTTTAACGCACACACCACTATTGTTTGAAAATCTAGAAGTACCCCATTGAAGTGTGTGAAAACGAAAACCATTCACATTATATCCATTATAACAGTTAACTGTTTGAAGAGATCCATCTGCTAGAGTTTTAAGATATATGTTTTCAACGTTGTCACGTGCTTGCTAATAAGAGTGTGTTAAAAGACATTTTACCATAAACTAACTAAAATAATAAAGAACTTACATAAGTCTTGAACCATACTAGGAAAAATTCATCGAGTCTAGCATCAACAGTTGCATAATTAATGTATGGCTCATTTTGCCATAACTCGGTAATGAATATTATGTTAATAGAACACTAATTAGTCTAATTAGAAAGTTGCATCATTAGTGCAATAGTTGAGTTAAGATGCATACTCAATAGAGGGTTTAACTTCAATGTAGTTCAGCAAGATATACTGATGTGCGACATTCATCTCTTGTTCACTTAGCATCCGTGTTGTATGTCTTCCAAAGGTCGGCAGGATGGGTGAATTATTGACAGTTCCCATCGAAATCATTTCCTTTTCCAGTATGGGACTCAACATTACGAGGCATCCTTCGATGCCTTGTATGGAATGTTAGTTGAAATAATTCTCACAAAAAAGCTAAAGAAGCTTCTTATTAAATATCGTTGCATATGGATCCTTCCACTTTAGCCTTATTCAACATTGTGTTTTAGTATAAATACCTAGCAATCCAATCAATAAGTTTATAAATACCAATATCATATAATGATTCGTTGATAGTAAATGTAGTTGTATAACATTAATTTTCATACCTTTCAAATGGATACATCCATCGGTATTGGACTAGTCTTCTTGCCAACCGTATACCAGAATGTATTGGCAAATGCTCCACATTGAGTCAAAAAACTAGGAAATATCCGCTCTAGTTTGCAAATAATAATTATTTCTAACTCTAATCTCATCGCAAGCATGTTTTAAGCAGTTGATGTAAGATCGTTAAAGAAACAGCTAAGTTACGTTAATGCCTTGCCTGCGGTGATGGAAGCATTTCTCGAAATGCAATTGGTATCAACCTTTGCATAAAGACATGACAATCGTGACTTTTCATTCCAAAAAGTTTATGTTTCCTCATGTCTACACACCGAGCTATATTTGAAGTATATCCATATGGAAATCTTAGATTCTGAACCCAAATACACAACTCATTTCGACCATTTTTGTCTAATGTATAGTAAGCTTTTGGAAACTTGCCATCAACAACATGCAATTCTGGTCGACGACATATTTCCATTAAGTATAATCTAGACTTTGCATTGTCTTTTGTTTTCCTGTCAACATTCATCACTGTATTATAGATATTTTCAAACACATTTTTCTCTATATGCATCACATCTAAATTACGTCTTATGAGATTTGTGCTCCAATATGGCAAGTCCCAAAAAATTGACTACTTTTTCCATCCGGTTAATTTTCTAACAGGAACATTAGCATCATTTGCCCCAATCTCAGTAACTTTTTTTAAGCCTAATGCATCAATTTCCCTTAGCAACTCAACACCAGAGCGAATTTTTGGAGGTGGATGCATTCTTAACTCGATTCTTTCTAAAGCATATTTATTTCTTCTAAATGGATGATCTAATGGAAGGAACTTACGATGATTATCAAACCAAGTTTGTTTCCTTCCATTCTGTAGGGTAAAAGCATCTGATTCATCCATACAATACGGACATGCTAGTCTACCAGATGTACTCCAACCGGAGAACATTAAATAGATGATCAACGATTGTTCATAAGAGGAAATTTTGCTTGTAGCATAAAATTTTGCTTTTAGAAATGTCATAAGGATTTCTCAATTTCCCACAATGCTTGTAACTTAGAGATCCAAAGGTTGTAAATACACATCTAACTTCTCCTTGATTTCTAAGGCACAGGACGATAAGCGGCCCAGAAACACATGTATTGTTCAGCCGTACACATTATGAGGCGGATTATATGATTGAGAATAACAAGCCATGAAAGTCACGGCTCAGTTGCTCGAATGGTTGAAATCCATCAATACATAGGCCTAATATGACATTACGACTTTCAGTTGTAAATGAGGGATGCATAGCATTAAAATGTTTCCATGCAGGAGAATCAGAACAATGACGCATCTCACCATCTTTTACAAAATGATCATCGTGCTATCTTATACTCTTAGCAGTGGCTTCTGAAGCATATAAGCGTTGAAGTCTTGGTGTTAGTGGAAAGTAATACATTTTCTTACACAAGCTTTTGTCTATTAATACTTTGTGGTCGATATTGAGCATGGTCACAAAATTTGTATTGAGTTAGTGGGTCATCACCCGATAAATCATCTGACCATTGACCAGTATGAATTTTATAGACTGGCAACCCTTGACAAGCTTCTTGGTCTCAAAAAAACTATTAGTCATAACATTATCATTCGGCAACAACTCCTTCATAAACTGACACAAAGCATCATAGCACCGTTCAGACAATTAATGCTCTAACTTGATGTGAAGCATTCTAGCAATGGCTGATAACTGTGAGTGCGTTTGACAATGAGGCCATACTTCTTGGTTTGCAACATTAAGCATGTCATAAAAATTTTGTGCGGCTAGGTTCGGAGATTCCTCAACAATATTAGCATTAAACTGTGGACCAGCTGCATCATAAACCATCTAAACAAATGTTGTCGATGATCCAACATTATTTGTTAGTGCATGATGGTTAGTGGCATTCACATTATATAATGTCCCATATATAGATGATTCGATCTCACCATGCAAATTACCACACACGATAATTAGGAATGACGTATTTATAAAGATGGAACCTTGCTCATTAACCTCAAACAAAATTCTTGATACAGCACTTCTTCTTATTACATGGACATCTAATGTGATTACCGTCAGCGCCTTATAATTCGACTAAGTGCAAATTGAACAAATTCTTGACTCGGTATAAATGATTGGTTATGCAATCATTTGTTAGCCTTAAATACATCCATTCTGTTGGAACTCATTTACATGCCACTGATATGTAACATAAATTAGTCGATTGATTTATATACAATGAAATTAGGAAAGTGTGATCATCATCTCTATTTAAGGTCATAGATAATCAAACAAAGGAAAATAGATTCCTTATCTTTTTCCCTTGAGTTTTCCATGAATAACCAAACAAGGAAAAATTTTTATTTTCCCCTCCCTAGCTTTTTCTTTCCTCCCATCTTTCTTCCCTATTTTCTTTCCCTCACATTTTCCGGGTTCTGGGTTCCAAACATAGCCTTAAAGACTAAGACACAGAATGCCAACCACCAAAAATTAACATTCTAGTACCACAATCAAAGCTGAAGCTTGATTGTATTTAAAAACCAAATTGGTGTTAAAAGTATTTGCCTATCAGTAACCTCAGCAATAATTGGCAATCTAAGGACGAGTCAATCTAGCTACCTTCAACATGTTCAAAGTACGGCCAAGATGTTCATAAAAATAAAAAAGGCCACTAAAATTCTTATATAGGCTTATCAATAAGGCTTTCAAGATGTTCATATCTTAACAACTATAATTCATGTATCTAACATCACTGGACTATTGCTTATTCACAAACTATCTAAATTTGTTTGTGCCAAAGCTTCTTAGATATGGGCTCTTCAATAATCTCTTTCTTAGATATGCTAATTATGAAGTTATCAAAATGTATTCAATAAATAAAACCCACAACTCCATAATTTTTTTTTATTCTTTATGGAAATCTTCTTAAGAAAGTTCCAAAATAAATCATGCATCATGATGAAGTTTGGGATTAGAATATAGTGAATGTGATCCTCAATGGACATGCTTGCCATGAGTCTAATCAAGGTGATTATGAACTATCATAAGCTTTGTCATTCTGGATTGTGTTAGTTCAAAGAACTGATCAACGATTTTCTTCCATCTATGAATCATAGTACGTACACGAAACATTTTTGTTGCATGGATAATGTTCGACTAAGAAAGCGTATCAACTTAACTTTCTTCTGTTCATGAAACATAATGCAGGAAACAATTTGTTGCTCATGGATAATGTTCTGGCTAAGAAACTGAATCAACTTAATTTTCTTCCATCCATGAATAATAATGCATGAAACAATTTGTCATTCATGGATAATGTTCTGACTAAGAAACTGGATCAACTTAAATTTCTTCCATTCGTGAATCAAACTGCATGAAATTGCTTTATCATGGGAAAATCAACATCTACAAATAAATAAATAATTGAATCACAATAATCAAATGATCCATCTAAAAAAGGGGCCATTTTGAGTATTTCATCACAGTTAACACGTTTTCAATCATGGAGAATATTTTGACTAAGAAACTGGATCAACTTAATTTTCTACTATCCATGAATAATATTTCATGAACCAATTGTAGTATGGAGAAATCAACATCTACAAAGATAATAAATAATAAAATTATAGTAATCAAATGATACATTTGACGAAGGGCACATTTTGAGTATTTCATTATTTTAACCATATTGAGTCACTAGTGAAGAATGTTCAGATTAAGAAAATGGATCATCTTCCATCTAGAATCTTACTGCACAAAGCAGTTGTAGAATGGAGCAACCAACTTTTACAAAGATAATAGCTAATAAAAACACAACAATCAAATTATCCATTTGACGATGAGACTATTTTGAGTATTTCATTATTTTAACCACGTTGAATTTCATTACTATCCAAGTACATGCCACCAAGAGAGTTATCTGAAGTAGATGCAGTATCACACATAACATAGCTAGTCTTTATTAACACTCCTCTTATTTAGCTTTTAACCAAAATAAACTGCCATATGTCTAAATACTTGTTCGATACTTGTTCGAAACCAACCCTAAACTTACTAATTGGCAGTGTAGGTGATCCTTTGTCCAGGAAAGAAGAATAAGTTACGGTGGATGTAATGGGATGTGTTTAGCTCTTTTGTAGGATATTGTGATAAATTATGGTGTTTTCAATTTCTTGTCACAAGCTGATATAATTATTGGAAAAGGTTTTGTTTCTTGTGCCAAAGCTTACTTTTTCGACCTCTTGCAACTAGGTAAGTGAACTTCAAACCTTCTTCAATTAGATAAATTTTCAGAATTATAAATGTTCTCAAATTTCACCAAAGTAGATAACTCAAAAGAATTTGGTGCAATTGACCTAATGTGTGGAGTTTGAAGTTCTTGAGTAGAAGGCGTTGACAAATAAATTGGATTTACTAAACCCAAACTCTCAAACCCTTGGTCTCTTTACTCTTTGCTGTAGAACAATGGTTCTCTTCACTAGTTGAAATCTAGTTCATAAAAAACAAAGTATCAGACATCATGTATGAGAGATCATGAATCAAATTGCAAAAGTAGCCCAGAAACCTAAAAGTAAATACAGGTCTTTAAGTAGAAAAAACCCTAAAAAGCTTAGAATCAAAGGTGTAATAAATCAAAAAACAAAAAAAGAAAGAAAAAGAGATTACTAGTGATTTATTTCAACTTTTTCAACTATTTTACAAAACTACTTTTTATTCTGAAAAAACAAGAACAGGGGAAAACAAAACACATTTTCCAGTAACCTTTGAATCACTAACCAAACATTCACACAACTCACTTTGTAGCATTTACTGGAAAAATGGATCCTGTATTCCTGTGTATCGATATTCTGATTAAGAAATTAAATGAAATGAAAGCATTAGAAAAAGACTCTTAATGACTATTCCATATCCTCTAAGAAGAATTTTGACAAAGAAAAACAGCAAAGAAAAACACCTTGAATTCAGACAAACCCCACACCCGCAAAAGACAACAAAGAAAAACAGCATTCCTGAAAGCACATAACTCTATACCTTGTGTATGAATTCGAGACAACCTATTTATTTAGTGAAGATAATTCTACACAATTCAGTTGGCATATTTAACCTCTGTGAGTCCTTAAGAGATTCAAATTTGGCCTTTAACTTGGCATACTCTTCATTACACTCCTTTTGCTAAATGAGATCGAAAAAATTATAATTACCTTTAAATAACAAAGACAGTACATATATTTAGTTCTTGAATGCATCGTCAACTTGTAGGATATGATATATATACAAGTACACAACATGGTTCATGATTCCAATCTAGGATTGTGTATTACCATTGCTCATGGACCACTTTTATATTTTTTTTATTTTTGACATGGTTGAAAACAAGATTTTTAAACTAGCTAGAAGTTTATTATAAATTGTTTTTTTCTTGTTCTAAAATATATTCAAACTTCTGTTGTCAACTTAAGTTCTAAATTTGTATGTATTCTGTTATCTCAAAAGACAATGTTAATCTAGGTAGTGTTTTAAAAATAGTTATGTATTTAATAAAATTTAAAATTATTTATGATGTTCAAGGGAGAAATAATTATATTAAATAATGGGAAAGGCATAAAGTGGATGAGATGGAATAGGTTGTGTAAACCAAAGAAGGTAGGGATAGCCTTCAAGCGTAACATGAATTTAACCTCTTATTGAGTAAGACTCATTTGGAAATTTCTTATTCATCCTTCCTCTTTGGTGTCTTAATTATACAAGGCAAGGTATTTCCCTCATTCATCTTTTTTTAATGCAAGATTGGGGTCCAATCCTAGCTTCACGTGGAGAAGCATAGATGCTACAAAGGATTTACTTCAAAAGCATAGTAGATTAGGGGTTAGGAATGGGACATGTATTTTAGTCATAACAGATCACTGGCTTCCAGACGGTGATTCTAGTTTGTTGCATTCGAATTTTGGAGATCTTTTTGCTACCTATACAGTATACCAACTTATGGTTCCGGGTCAGTTGAGATGGGATGTGGATCTCATAAGGGATGTGTTTAATCAACGGGACTCCGACCAGATATTAAAAATACCTCTCAGTATCAGAAACATAGCTGGTTAATGGTTTTGAAAACATAGAGTCATGATAGTGTTTTTCCCTCACTCCATCTTCCTCATTTTCCTACAACATTATAAACTCTGTTTTTTGGGCTGTGATTTATTGCTTTTGTTTGGCTCTTTTGGCACATAAAGTGATTCCACCCACTACAGACTACTTTACATAAGAGATTTGAGAGCAATGACATAGATGTTTGGTGAAAATAGTTTCAAGGTTTCATGTGTTTTGTTAAGAGGCTTAATCTGATTAGATAGGTTCATGTAATATCACGATTTGGGTGCATATTAGCTTAAGATAGAAGCTTTTAGAAAGTTAACACCATCATAGTTCTCTGATGCTTATCAGTTCTCTTCTTTTTTGATTGAAAATCTTTCTTGACGACAACCCCCATTCACATTTGACTATGTCCCGATGCAAATGCTTCTTTCATACTTCTCTTTTAACCTTTTCTATCAGAATTTGATTACGTCATTACGATTTGGAGGAATCTCCCTAAATCAGACAATAAAATGCGATGCCCTACTTACAGAAAAAAACTGATAAATCATAAAGTATTTATATGAAATTAAAATTAATAATACATTGTGTCGTGCAAAGTTAAGACCTTCACTTCCACCCGATTAACATTCTTCTTTTCCATTAAGCGGTGGTTGACACAAATAAAATTCGATTTAAGCATGCAATGCGAGGGCATTGAGAATTTGTTGATCAAGCAAGATATTATATATATTTCTCCCGAGTTTAAATGAGATGAGGCCCTAAAAATTAGAGCATAAATCACGACCTAACAAAACATGAAACCTGTTTAAAACCGGTTTTATTCTGAAAAATGAAACGAGAGGATCTGACTTTGTTTTATTTCTACTGACATGAACTTTGAAAAACACGAAAAAACATGAGCCTATTTTTATTCTGCAACAAGGCAAGTTGGCAACACTTAAAAACAAACATGAAACACCCTATCAACTTTACGACAACAGTTTACTGTCAAGAAACTGCATTATAGATCATATATAATATATATTTGGGGGTAGCTAAGCCCCATAAAGATTGCATTGGAAACAAAAGCCACAATCCCATGGTATTACAATTTGAATTATCTACATAATCACTGCCCAATTTAACAACCAAACCATTAAGAACATTAGCATTATCATAATCATTCATCCTCCAAACAGCAGGGAAAACATTAACAAAACTAACTGGGCTAAGCCTAATTCCCATTCTCATCATTGTCCTAAACATCTTGAACGCCTCTACGTGTCTTTCGGTTTTAACATACCAACAAATCATAGTGTTGTTACCCTCAAGAGTCAAATTTCCAATTTATGAAAATTTATTTAAAAAAAAAAAAACCAATAGGATTATTCAAATATTCATTCAAATGCTATGTCTTGCCAGACATACTACAAACACATGCATGAATAATGTAATGTCTCACAACATTATTACCTTAGGTGATATGAATAATCCTACCACCAAGAATGCTACTAAACCATGCATGTATTACCTTAGGTGGTGCTATTATTGTATCAATCATTTTTTGTTTGGATAGGAAATAGGATAAAAAAAAAATGCATTGGAGGTTAATGTCCGTGAATCGTAATAAAAATTTAAAAGTAACACCCTGTTTCCACAATCCTTATTCATAGCAGTTGAAACGAGAGATAGCATAGCATATAATGGATGAGAGTGTTGTTTTTGAAGAGGGATCTCTATCCTAGCATAACCCCATTTAAAACAATGGAAGAGTTCAGGAAATTGCTCATCAACATCGGGCATGTCCAATTTACTTTCTTGGAGGGCAACCATTAACACACTGAAACAGAATCCAAGGGTTCATTTTTTGGTCCTAGAAAAATAGGAAAGATGAAATAGTTAACCAATCGAGTGAGGGTACCCAGTTAGGTTTCTCGATTCCTTTACATTTTCAATTCTCTTTTGAATAGAGGAAAAGACCTATAAAGTCCATCATAGCTTAAAGAGGCACTATGTCCATAATGCATACTTCAGAAGACTAAAAATCCAATAGAATGGTTTACTAGAGACCCTTAAATTAATCAGGCGCAACAAATAGTGAATGATTACAAAACTAAATAGCTAAACATTCAGGAAGTGCCACAAATTAGTACCTCTGCAACTATTCCTTCAACAAAATCTTGCATAAAAGGGAAGTAACATGAGATGCAAGATTCAAGACTTCTCCTTCCCTTTCTCTTCCTTTGTTTGCTCAACGATAAAGAATCTAGCGAAGCGATGATTGAAGAAAAATGAAAAGAAAAAAAATCATGATCGCCATTTAAATCAATCCCACCTCCCATTTAGTTATGATGAATGAAATTTGTTTAAAAAAAAAAACAGAGATTTAAAATCATAACATTTCAATAGCTAGAGTTGACTCATTTTAACAACAAACAGTTTAAATTTTCTTTTCTTTTTCCCTTCTAGGGAACCAAACATAAAAAGCAATAGTAGATCCAAAGAGATGAATGATAATATAAGGGTTGACGAAGTAAATACCTTAACCCGTGAAGGTCGCCGAGAGAGAGAGTCCTCCACGCTCAATCTTCTTCCCCTTGAGCTTGAATGAAGCATTAGGGTTAGGGTTTCACAAGTGGAAAATTGGGGTTTAGTTTGAAGCTGGCCGCAATCGGATAAAGGATCAGATAGAATCGAGGGCGTATGAAGAAGAAAACAACAATGAGATGGACATGATGCCCAATGGGCCCAAAGAGTTAACATGAAGGCTTTTTGTGTGAGCCTTAAACATTGGGCCTCAACAAAGCTCGGGGGACTAGAGTGTCTCCCCAATTAGAAATCTTATTAAAGTATTCATAAAAATATCAGAATGAGAATGCCACCTTTAACATATAGATATATTTTTTGATAAATGCCTTCAACATATAGATGTTAAATGAATATGCATTTTACTTCAAAAACCTTAAGTTAAATTTGGAGATGGGATATATCATGCCAAGCGACTCACGAAGGCTCGGTAACAAGAAGGTTGGGCTGAGCTCATGCATCAGGGAATGCCGAATCCACAGTATTGCTACCCCGACCAGGGTCATCAAGCGGCCCAACCTGCCAATTCCTAATAGCATATCGGGTGCGCCCATTTTGGATCTATTGACCACAATTCACCCAAAGTAGTCAGAAGTGGACAAAAATGTCTATTTTTATTTTATGTATTTACATTAATTCTTAAAATAATAGGTTATTTTTGTAAAAAAAAAAAACATGAAGTTATTTTTATCAAAAAATCAATGTATCAAAAATTTAAATTTCAAAGGTAGGTTTGAAATGAATCTTTTAATCTAATCACACAAAATGATAATTGTTTCTAAAAATGCTTTTATGTTTTTTACGGAAAAAAATAGTTTTACCGTATTGCAAAAAACTCAAAAAACCTTTGATAATTACAAATTTTTATGAAATAGTTTTCAGTGAAATGATCCTAATGACTTCACACTTATTAGAGATCATAACCTAGATACAGGGGTTATTCTCTAAAACAAGGAGAACAATGATAATAACAAGAAAAAAAACGTTTAGTTTTCAAATTTTTTAATTTGAAAAACATAAAAAACTTCTAATATATATATATATATATATATATATATATATATATATATATATATATATATATATACTATATATATATACTAAAATCATATAACAAATTTTCAAAAAACATCAAAATAGTATTCTCTATATCTTAAGATTTGTTATTAATAACAATTTTTCAATTTGGAATACTACAATCAATAAATGAGTTTCTTAAGTTATTAAAATTAGTTTTACAACCATCATCATCAATAATGAACACTTAGGTTATGTTTGGTTTATTTTTTTAAAAGCGTTCTTTGTGCCACTATTACTACTCTGATATAAATGTTATGTTCAAAATTTAATTTCTAATGTGATCTTTGAGAGGCAGCTTATTCACATTAATTTAAAATTAAGGAAAACTATAATTTAGTAATATTCGGAAAGAAATATATATATATATATATATATATATATATATATATATATATATATATTTTTTTTTGGATTGATTGAATCTTTTATTATTTATTTCACTTTTTGTAAAAATATTCCTTTTCGATATAACAATCTATTTTAAAATTTGATTAATCAAAAGGATCAAAAATATAAAATAATAAGTATTTCCATTTTGCTTGGAATTTTCTTAAATTTTAATACTTGCAATTTAAACATATTGGTTTAAAATATTAAAGAAAATCTAGTTTTAAACTATTCAAATTATTATTATTCTATCCATGTTTCTCAGTCTCTAAAAGTTCAATAACATGAACTTTGAAAAAATAAAACAATAAAGGAAAAGCGAAAAAAATAAAAAATTAAAGAAAATAAATTAAAAAATAAAAATTGTTATAAATATAAAAGTATGGACATTACTAAATAAATTCATGAATGTAGAAGAGACTTCGACCCAGATGGTCGGATCATTACAGTAGTAGTTAAATGTGTAATTCCTTCATAAAATTCTGGAGGCTTTTTGGCTTTGCATCTTTAAACTCCTTCACAAGTTATTTCTCTACAAAAAGTTGTAATAAGTATGTGCTTTTACTATGCAAATTAAAGTATGATTTTTATAAAAGTAATTAGTTTAATGATTATTTAATATGACAAAAATAAAATCAATCATGATAGTAAAATAAAATAAATTATTTTTTTACTTATATTAGTTTTCTATCAATTACCTACCATGATGTTTCTAAAGGGATCAACTTAAAAGCATCATTAAACATAATATAAGTACCAACGAATTTAATTTTGTCGAGTAAACTCCATGATCAAATTGTGAATTTCTTGTGTTGGCCCCTCTACACATAAATGTTGATAGTTAATAATTTGCAGCAGATTATAAATAAAAATTCTAAGTTATCTTTTGATAAAATTCCTTGAAATTTATACAAATCTATTGCAAAACTATTACCGATCTATTGCGAAATTGCAACCATTTGTAATTTTTGTCAATCCATTGCAGATTTACTGTGAAATGGATTAGTTGCAAACTAGCGGCGTGAAGTCAGATGATAATAGATCTCCCGGATGAAGCCAAAGTTTCTGTCATGTTTTATAGCGAGAAATGAATTAGTTACCAAATTTCAGTTATAGTCAGTTTGCAAGTTAGTTGCGATTAATTGCAATTTACTTATCGAGACTTTCATTAGCATTTCGGTTGCAAGTCGATTCTTGTTTTGCAATAGATTTGTCCATTCACAAATGAGGATTTTTCTTGTAGTAATATATATATATATATATATATATATATATATATATATATATATATATATATATATATATATACTTATATATATACCTCTGCTATATATATATATATATATATATATAATTTGCACGCCCTACTCCAAACGCTATATACAAAAAATAATAACTAAATTAGCCCTAAATTAGAACATGTATAACATATATTCTATTTAGAATAAAAATCTAATTTGTTTCTAATTCTAGTTTGATAGCTTAGAAGTTGGGATCTTTTGAGATTTGATCATTATCCCCTTGCCAAATAAATCTCAGGCCTATTGGTACCTTGTTATCCAAGTATCTTGCCCTCCAAGCTTACAAACTATCTTGTGTCCCATGTGTGTTCTTCCCTAGTCCGGACTTCCTAAGTCTGGCGCATTCCTACACTATGGGACGGCTTTAGTCTGGACTTAATTCTGGTTCTTCCAGGGGTGAGATGTTTAACCCATCAATTATTTCTCATATTTCGTCTTCTAGCTAGCCATCTTCTTGTAGAATATTGGAGACGAAGATATTGACAATACTAAACCCAATAGGTTCCAAATCTAGTTTGATAGTTTAGATTATTAGATTGGAGGGCTTTCCATCATTTGTAGGATGCTAATCAATCCTAGTTTATCCTGATGCTTCTTCCTAGAAGTAGAGATACTAGAGGAGTCCTCTCTTAAGTAAAGTCCTATGCTTGTTCTAATTCTCATTCGAACTTGGTTCAGGGACTAAGTCCTATTCCAAGTATAATCCTTCACCTATCATGATTTATGTTGCATCAAACAACGTGGCATAGTTCTAGACTAGGTAGGCTCCTTCTTATTGCACAAGACCATATGACTTTGACATGTAACAAAGCCTCACATTATCTAAATATGAATTTCAGCATCATCTCTTTACTAGGATTATCTCCAGGCTGCCATAGCGGGAATTAGTATACTTAAGCTCCAAGTAATCCTCTTTAGAGTAGAGTCCTACTTGTGTTCCAACTTCATCAAGAGATTATCTCCTAGGTGGATTTTTTTACCTTTAACACTATCCATAGTATCCATAGAAGTCCTAGTCTCTTTAGTTTCTACCTTCCAGTTGCCTTAGGCTCCAAGAGTCTAGAACTAATTCAGTTCCCAAATCAGTTCCGAATATAGCCCTAACTCTCTCCATTGACTTCATTTTTAAACCTTCAAATCTTTATCAAACTTGAACTTCGAAGTAAACATCTTCTTGTAAAACATCGAGGACGAAGATTATGCCAATTCTAAGCCCAACAATCTCACCCTTTGGCTCTGTCTTTGGGAAAAAAAAAATTCTTTTTCAAGAATGAATCAAGAAGATGCAATGGAGAAGAGGCATGTGACACTTGACACCTTTGATGAAGATACTACCAACCATTCATTCCATGTACCACCTTAGTACAACCCAACATATAATATAAGGAAAAAAAATTTTACCCCCATATTGCTTCATTCTTCTACTCCCACTTTTTTGCTAAAGATCATAAGTAAGGGGATGGAGAATACACCACCAAAAAATCTTCTTTCTTCCCCTTAATCCACTACATTGTCATCCTTAATAATCTAGAAGAGTAGGTCAAGCAGTTGGGACTCTTTCAATTCTTCATAGAAGGCAGTGACTTCTTCTCTGCTCTTTTGAATGCTTTGGAGTTAGAACTCCACCAACTGTTGCTGTTCATGAAGATGTTGCAGCATCTCCTTATGCACCCTGATGGTCCATTGAAGTAGTTGGGACTTCTTCGGAAGGGATGTAAAGTTTTCCTCCAGATGAACTTGAAACCCAAAGGGGTAAAAGGATCAGATTCAGAGTCGGTAACAGAAGGAGAAATCTTCTTACTTGTCTTCTTGCTTGATTGAATGTCTTGCAAGTGGTGCTCTTGGGAGAACTTATAACTATTTCTCAACATACTAGGAGAAGGGCCAAGGATGTCAGACAGTCACTAACCCCTTGTGCTACTCATTCAGGATCCCAAAGATTAAAATGGGTAATCCTAATATCATCCTGGTGGTGTTTGACTCTGCATGTCTCAAGATGTGTTCGAACACTAGCCAAGGTGGAACTTCTTCTTGAACAAGTTGAGGGACATCAGTTGGAGCAACTTGTGAAGCAACTTTTTCATATGAGCACCTAAGAAAAAAACCATCCTCAACTCTCCACTTCTTTCTTCTTATTTTCCTTCTTTTTAAAGGAGAGAAGGGTATCATAGAACAGATAGATCCAATGAGGATATGAGGGTCTTAAAATGTGTTGCATCTAAGCCCCTGGTGAATATATTAGCCAATTGAGTTACAGTTGATATGTACCTTATATCGATGATCTTCTTGATAGCTAGAAGATGACTTTCTTTGGGACATGCTTAGTACCTTGCATAAACTCCCACACTATAAAGGGTGTGACCAATACTAATGCCAGCTTCATATCGAGTAATCTTTTCATGGGTCCCGATAGGGTTCTTTCTATGCTTTGTCGTGTCAATTCTGAACTTGCTTCCTAAGTTCTTTGCATATTTGACTTGAGAGACAAAGATTTCGAAGCTAGTTTGCCTTACTTGAAGTCCAAGAAAGAAAGTTAGTTCACTAATCAAGCTTATTCCAAACTCGGTGCTCAAGTGTTTCACAAACTGTTCTAGCATCCTCTAAGACATGGATTCAAAGACTATGTCATCCTCATAGATTCGGACTACAATTACTTCTCCTTAGTTTCCCTTGATGAAGAGAATGCTATTTGCTCCCCCTCGAGTGTATTCCCTTGTCAAGAGGTACTTAATTAGCCTTTCATACCATGCCCTTAGAGCTTGTTTTAACTCATAAAGAGCCTTTCTCAACTTGTAAATATGGTCAGGATGAAGGGGGTCCTTATAACCTTTAGGTTGTGCCACATACACTTCTTCATTCAGGTTCCCATTTAAGAAGGCACTCTTGATGTTCATCTGATAGAGTTTGGATAGTGTATAGTCTTGAGCAGCCAATCTTGCCTTGTTCCAGGTGATGTTGCTCTTCTTATCGGTCTACTTTGGTCTATCATTTACATGATGAGACTTCGATATTAAGTCCCAAACATTATTGTGTTTGAATTGAGTTGGGTCCTTTGGCATGACATTGATCCAGAATTCATCATTCATAGTCTCTTTGTAGTTTTAGACTTGCTGGTGAAGGCATTGTAGGAGAGGCCAATCATCTCTCTGTGTTTCATCTTGGGCTCACGAGTTTGGCTGCCAAACTATCCTCCAGAGTCTTGTTCATTCAGATGTTGGTCTGTTCCAGCTATAGTTTGAACTTTCTTTGGGAGTTAGCACTTCCCTCTTTGTTCCCTGTTATTTAAAATATAGCAGGAAATACCAACATGAAAGTGTTTCAGATATGGTTGCTTACCTTTCTAGATCTCATAAGAAGTTATGAGAGTTCCACATCGTAAACCTTATTTAGGATGTAGCATGTCGTATTTATGACTTCTACATAGATGTTCTTTTTTCCAGAAATGTTTTCCAACTGTATGTATCCCATTAGGTCCATGTTGAGAAGTTCTAACACTCTAGTCGTAGAGGTCAGTTGGGACTTTGTGTGAGATGACCTAGTTTGTTTCTATAACTGGTATGGCTTGCACATCCTTTTAGGTACATTATTCTGATAAGGGATTCCATCATTTTCTTTATCACTGCCATGAAGAGTCCTAACATCCTGAGGAATTGAAGCAAGGACTGGAGGAGTTTGAACAACTGTTGAGACTTCTTTTAGAACTTCCTGTTGTTATGTTTTTCAAGTGGGTGATGTGTGTAACTGGTTCACTGAAGTGGTCTTTCCCTTCCTTGCTTCCTTCGTGGATTACTTGCAAAGTGTACCAAGCTTCCTTTGTCAATTTAGAAATTTCAATGAGGCTAAATTGTCTGAAATCCACACCATATTGGATTGCATTGAGAGTCATACTAATCCACTCTGACATAGTCTTGACCATCGTTTTCCCATCATCATCTATCTTGGTTGGAGGATACGATCCTGTCAATATTGATCTCCATGCTTTCATATCAAGAGACCAAGTATAAACAAAACTCGTCCTTCAAATGTCATCGTTCACAAACATCGAACTCATCCCTCCATGAAGCACATCAAGGTGAGGATATCTAGATTTGCTTATGACAGTGTAATAGCGATAATCTTTGATCTAGTTATATAAATATTTTACTTGAGAATAAGAAAGAATCAAAGCATTATCTTATAAGATAAGGTGTTAAATGCAAATGGTCAGAATGAATCAGCAGGCAGTACACAAAGCAACAATCTTGCAATTCGCCAACCCTTGTTATACACACCCCAAATAATAATGGGAAATAATAATATCCCAAAAAATAAAGATAATATCTCTAAACAACCAAAATAAGGATTTTGGTTGATTTGATCTAACACCTTGCTTCAATCATCTCCACTTGAGAAAAACTCGTCCACGAGTTACTTTCTGAGATATCCAAAATTCATATATGGTTGGAACAAGGTAAGATCAATAACATTGAAGGTCTTTGAAATTCTCATCTTCAGCAAGTCAACCACATAAGCATTGTATGGTTCATTATTGGTACTAGGGGTCCAACATGCTCTTCCTAAGGTGTCCAACATGCTCTTCCTTCGACTTACAATGAATCAAAATATTATCAAAATAAACAACTACAAATTATCCTAAGAAAGGTTGTAGTACCTAATTCATAATCCACATAAAAGTACTAGGGGCATTTATTAGCCCAAAAGGCATGACTAACCATTCGTACAACCCATCCCTTGTCTTGAATGTTGTCTTCCACTCATCACTTGGATGGATTCTGAAATGATGATAGACACTCCTTGAGTCAATCTTTCTAAACACAACTGCTCCACCCAATTGATCACATATCATCCAACCTTGGAATAGGAAATCTATATCCAATGGTAATTTTGTTGATCGCCCTACTGTCAACACACATCCGCTAACTCTCATCTTTATTAGGCGTCAACAAAACTGGAACCACACATGGGCTCATGCTAACCTAAACATGCCCCCTGCTTAACAACTCTTCTACCTTCTCCCTTAAGATTTCATTCCTCCTTAGACTTTAACTTATAATGAAAGTGATTAGAAGAGAACCACTAATCAAATCTATATGGTGTTGTATGGGCATGATAGAAGCAACTCGCAGTAAATCTTCAAGAATCACATCATCAAACTTATTTAACAAAGTCTGCACCTCCACTAGAATTTAAGTCCTAACTAAATCTCTACTTTCTACCTCCCCTTCACAACCATCAAATGCATTTCCCGAGTCTCCTTTCACTCGCCCATAAGAGAATATGGGTCATGCACAAAACTTAGAGTGTTCCTTCCCTTTGCTTGTAAATCCTTGGATTGGTTCTTCCTAGTGAAAGGCACTAGTGTATATTTTATTACCCATTTTATAGTGAAAGCCAATAGAGAAGGACACCTTACACCATTCATTCACCCGAATACCACCAACTTCTTTAATCCACCCAATAACATATGGTTTGGGGTGAGTTTTCGTCTCTAACTGTAGCCTCTCCACAACATCTTTACTTATTATGTTCTCCTGACTCCCACTATCAATAATAAGATCACACAAACTTCCTTGCATAGTATACATAGTGCGAAAGAGCTTATGGCCTTGAGTCTCATCACCTCACTTCAGAGATAACATGAGCTTCCTCACCACACAAGTGTACTCTTCTCGCTCATATTCCTCATAATCATCCCCATTAGGTCTGCACACCTCATTCTCTACAACATCATCGTCCTTTTTCACTACATTCACTACCTTTCATTTAGGACATTCATTGGAATGATGGCCAACCTCTCCACATCTATAGCACTTAACACCGAAAGGCCTTGCATAAGGGTTATTTTTGATAGGCACAAAAGTATTACCCTTACCTCCTTCCACTACTACACTTTTCCTTTTTCCTACACCAACATTGGTAGTCTCCACAGTATTAGACACAGCTAGAGGTGTTTTTCCCTTGTCACTTGGAGCCTTATTGTCTACCCCTCCATATCTTCTATAATTAGTACTACGAGTTTGCTCCAAAATAAGTAACTCAGATTCAACCCACTCAAATATTTCCCCGTATGTTGGTTCTCACTTTCTGATAACTGATTCCTCTGTGCCAATCTAAAAAATTCAGCAATATATTCATTCACACTCTTACAACCCTATGTACATCTCTGATAAGCATAAAAAAATATATTGTTCATAGTCCGGAGGTAAAAAATCTACCTCGTAATAATTGTTTCATCCTAAGCCATGTTTGAATTGGACCATGCCATTCTCTCATCCTCATCTCCCTCAATTTGTCCCACCATACTGATGCTTCCCCTTTTAACTTATAAGCAACAGATTTAACCTTTCTATCCTCGGGCAACTCGATATAGTCAAAGAACTTGTATAATTAAGTTAACCAATCTAAAAACCCCTCAATATTAAGATCAATACTGAAGTTACGGATATCTACCTTTAGTTTGTATTCGTCGTCTCCTATTTAGTTTGGTTTCCACTACCTTCCATCTCTTTGTCTACCACGTGGATTTGCAAATTCACCCAAGTTAGCCTCCTCATCTGAAGTATAATCAAATCCTGCGACTAGCCTTTTTTGATTTCGTATATTTGGAATGGGATTAAAAATGGGTCTAGTAGGGCCAATTCCTCCACCTTGTTCCTCACCATCATTCTTAGACCCTTGTCCATTACCACCCCTTCTAATAATGTAATGCTTGTAATTGTGCTTGGTAGCCGTTTTAACTGTTGAATTAAATTTTCCCTCTACTGATTGTTGTTGCTGTTAATCGGGCCTCCAATCACCAGAATCCTTGATCGCTCATCTTCTGGGATTGGTTTCCATCACTAGCATTAATATTAGCCATTGATTAGGAGAAACCCACTCTGATATCGCCTAACGTAGAGTATAGTGCGATTGATCAACAAGAAGAACACGTCTCAATCCAGAGAACAAAATAATGTAAAAGCTTTGATTTTTCTGATAAATTGATAAAAGTGATAGAAAGTCCATAAAACAAACCCCAAAAGCATCTATTTATACCCTATGCATAATTTGGGTATAATAAGAAATAAAATAATATCCCAAAACAATAATAGGAAAGAAAATAATACCTCATAAAACTAATGGGAAATAGAAATAATATCCCAAAACAACAATAGGAAAGAAAATAATACTCCCAAAACAATAATGGGAAATAAAAATAACATCCCAAAAAATAAAGATAATATCTCAAAATAACCAAAATAAGGATTTTGGTTGATTTGATCTAACGCCTTGCATCACCTTCCTTCATCAAATCCATCTCAAACTCACACACATATGAGTAAGGAAACCAAGGATCTGACTCAATAACATAGAGTGACCCTCTCTGATACCAATTGTTAGTTATTAAGTGTGTGTTCTTGGACACCATCCTTGGTGCATTCGGACTATTATGTACAGTAAGTCATAACTTTGCTTGGTGTGTCTGGACTCAATTCCCAAAGTTTGGACATTGTCTCTCTTCACATTCACTTCAGGGGGCATTTGGGATTTGTAATGGCAATCGAACACTAGTGTGGGACTGGGCCAATGTGTACGATATAAAAAACATATATGAAGTAATAAAGACTCCACATTTCTTTTACGTGGTTCAACACTTACCTACATCCACAAAATAGATGCAAGGATTTTCCACTCCATCTCGATTCAAGTTGGGCCTACAATTAGCCTTACATCGCATGAGACTCCCTCTACCCACCCCACTTTTCGAACTCCACACCATAGTGGAATTAATGAACTCCTCCATTCTCCTTCTACAAAGATCACATTCTCCAATCCACATTACATTAATAAAAGATAAAGAAATTAAATAACATCATCTTTCACCAAAGGTGAAAGGCATTTAATGTGCAATATCTTAACCGCGTATCTGCACTCTGCACTCCTTCAACACCTCTAGCCGGATCTTGTTCTTTATCAAGATCAATTGTAGAATCCGTGATGAGCAACTTCCAAAGCCTTGAATTTATAGCATTTGGAAGTCTTGATAAGGTTAGATCATTATCCTAATATGACTCCAAATCCTACCTTCTATTTTCTGCACTTTCCTTTAAGTTATCTTAGTGGAATAAGGAAACTTGCTTCCTAAGTATCCTTTTTAGAATAGAAATCTAATTTGTTTCTAATTCTAGTTTGATAGCTTAGAAGTCCGGATCTTCTGAGATTTGATCATTATCCTCTTGCCAAATAGATCCTAGGCCCGTTGGTACCTTACTCCCTAAGTACCTTGGCCTCCAAGCTTTCAGTTTGCCTTGCTTTGCCTTGCATCCCACATGTGTTCTTTCCTAGTCCAGACTTCCCAAGTCTAGCACATCCCTGCATTGTGGGATGGCCTTAGTCCAGACTTAATTTTGGTTCTTCCAAGGACGAGATTTTTAGCCTATCAAATCTTCCTCAAATTTCATCTTCTAAGCAACCATCTTCTTATAGAATATTAGAGACGAAGATATTGACAATACTAAACCCAATAGGTTCCAAATCAAGTTTGATAGTTTGGAGAGGAGGGATTTCCATTATGTGTAGGATGCTAATAAATCCTAGTTTATCCTGATGCTTCTTCCCATAAGTCGAGAGACCAAAGGAGTACTCTCTTGAGTAGAATCCTATGCTAGTTCTAACTCTTTCGAACTTAATCCAGAGACTGAGTCCTATTCCAAGTAGAATCCTTCACCTATCATGATTCATGCTACATCAAACAATGTGGCATAGTCCTAGACTGAGTAGGCTTCTTCTTGTTGCACCAGATTATCTCTATTTCAGCATTATCTCTAAACTAAGATTATCTCAAGGTTGTCACAATGGGCATTAGTAGGACTAAGAAGTAGTTCGGACTAAAAAAACCTTATGCTGCAGGGGCGTGCTAGAGATGGGAAGTCCGGACTAGAAGCAGAGCAGTTGTGGGATGCACGTGAGTCTACTAGCTTGGAGGCCAAGGTACTTGAGGAGCAAGTAACTTATAGGCCTGAGATCATTTAGGCAAGCGGATAAAGATCAAATCAAGATCATTCAGGCAAGTGGATAATGCTCACATTAAGAAGATCAGACCTTCTAAGGTTTCAAACTAAATTAGGAATTAAATAGGGATTCCATTCTATAGGGGATACTTGAGCATCAAGTTTCCTATTTCCGAGTGATAGCTTAATTGAAAGTTATGATAATTCAAGGTAGGTTTGGAGTCATATTAGGATAATAATCCAACTTATCTAGTCTTCCATAACCGAGTATACAAGTTATATATTTTGGTTTTTGGAAGATGCTCAACAAGTATTTTCAAGGAGCAAATCTCGAAGAAGAACAAGCAAAGTCCGAACGTAATGAGAGAGTGCGAAGTGCAGATACTTAGTTGAGTTATTGCACGTTAAAAGCCTTTCACCTCTGGTGAAAGATGATGGTTCTTACATTCTTCAACTTTTATTAATGTACTATGGGTTATGGGTGTGCGATGATGTAGAAAGGGGAATGGAGGGATTTCATTATGAATTCCACTAAGAGTGATTAGGTTTCAGGAAGGGTTGTGTGTAGAGAGGGATTCTCGTACCACATAAGACTAATTGTAAACCTTTAATCAGATCAGTAGAAATCCTTGCATCTAGGCACAATCTCGTGGATGTAGGTAGGTTGCTAAACCACGTAAAATTGGTATGTGCCTTAACTTTATTACAAATTATATCATAATTGCTATGAACACACACTAAGCCACATAGGGAGAGTTTTAACGCACAATAGCATAGTCCGAAAAAAATTACAATCCGAACATTAAGGATTGTGACTTGGAATGCTCACTTATATCTGCCAATTGGTATCAAAATGGGTCACTCTAAGTTATTGAGTGAGATTCATGCTTGCGCTAACTAATTGTGTGTGAGTGTTAGATGGATTTCTCAAAATAAGGTAGTTCTACTAGTAGTACTCCTCTTCTTGATGGGACGAACTATGGCTACTAGAAGGCAAGGATGCATGCCTTCATAAAATCAATTGATGAAAATGCATGGAGATCAGTTATAGAAGGTTGGAAGCCACCTACCAAAACTGATGCTAAAGGGAAAACAATCCCCAAGGTCGGAGTAGACTAATGAAGACGACCTCTCCACCCAAAACTCATGGACTCTAAATGCAATCTTCAACGATGTTGATCCCTTACAATTCAAGATGATCTCCACCATCGAATTAGCGAATGAAGCATGGGACATTCTTTGTTTCCATTTTGAAGGAACCAATACAGTTCATGTATCCAAGTTAGAATTGCTTACAAACAAGTTCAAAAACTTGTGAATGAGTAAGGAGGAGATTATTAGTGACTTAAATAGAAAATTGTGCGACATAACCAATGAATCGTTTGCTCTTAGGGAAAAGATTCCATAAGAGGATCTTGTGAAAAAGGCCCTAACATCCTTGCCACCTAGGTTTACGTACAAGGTAACAAAAATAAGGAAGACCAAAGACTTGAAAAGGATGACACTTGAAGAGTTGATGGGATCTTGCTCACGTTTGAAATAGAGTTGAACGAAGAGTCTAAGGAAAGAAAGAAACTTATTGGACTAATGATTAATGCCCAAAAAGTGCAATTTTGAACCCTATATTAGATAGGTTTTGAGTGCTTTTTGCGCATTAATCATGTCATTTATACCAATTGAAGTGTTCTAGTCTTCTTAGTAACACTTATGCCATTTGGGAGGCATTTGTTGTTTGCAGGTATTTGCACTCTGAGTTCACTCTCAATACAAAGGATGAATCATGAAGTTGGAATTCAAGTCTCAAATACCAACCAAATTCTAAGAATCAATGAGAAAACAAAGGTGGCAAAGGCCGCAAAATTCATGCAATGGAAGGCAGATGAAAAGTAAAGGAAGGATCAACAATGCGGGAATTTTCACAAGCTTTCGAGAATCTTTCAAGATTGCGAAAATTTCATAACTCCAGCTTAAAATTTCGCAACCTTAGCGAAAAACACCAAATTTCGCTAGACTCATCCCACTCTCGCTAGGCACCACTTCAGCTTAAAAATAATCATCACAGCCACAAGAATTTCGCTGCGAGCACTCGTTAGCTAGCGAAATTGGCCATCCTTAGCGAAGGCTCTTCGATTTTTCTAGACTGCACTTCATTAGTTAGCGAAATTTTGCAACTTAGCGAAATTGATGCCTCGCTATGCTTTTGTAATTACGCCAAAACCGCTCCAAACTAAGTGTATTACTTAATTGTCCTATAACTTTCTCTAGCCAATTTTATAGCTTTCTCGTATTTCTCATACCTTGAGGAGGCCTATATAAGCCCCTTGTTTTGTAACCTAAGTAACAATTTTTGGAACAATTTGGGGGAGAGAAGGATATTTAAAGTTTTCATTTTGTAAATAAATTTCATATTTTAGTTAGGGTTTTGCTTTTCTCTCTTCTCTTTCTTTCTTTCCTTACTTTCTCGCTGCCAAACACCCTCTTGAGGATGACAACTCAAGAGATGCTTATTGCCTCCTTTCGGAAGAACAGTTTTTTTTATGCTGTGCGCTTTTTGGCCAGGCAAGCATATGCATGTTGTCCTCTTGCAATAAAGCTACAGTAGTATATTTATGGCCTTTATATTCTCAAAACATGGCTACAATGACAATGTTAATATCGGCCAATACTCTCCATTTCTTTAGGATCAAGTACATATTCACAGGAAGTACTGCGATTCTTTTGTATGGTCTTTACGAAGTTCTCGAGATAATATTTACATGTTAGTGGTTCTTCAAATTAGTGGTTAAATAACATTTATCATATGGCCAATACTTCCATGCTTTGTGACATGCGCACTGGTGTGAGAGATGACCGTTGTTCTTAGATGGTCTTTAATGAGCCTCTAAAATGATAATTTAATGTTAGGTTTTAAAAGGGGGCCATAATCGCATGCTACCGTATTGACTAAATAGAGCTGTTTCATGGGTGAGGTTTGCTGTTAAATATAGATCCCAAGATGCCATGACTTATAGGCTGCCGTCATAACGCGAGGATAAAACCCGAGACACTTGTCGGTCTCTAATCCTGCCAAGTTAGTGATCAAATTCCTTCAAAGTTAGAATTTTTTTTTCACCTTTACTCTCGGGGGCCATACAATTTCGCTTCAAACCACTCCCACTGCTTGAAACACACCCAAAGAGTCCAACAGGTGCCTCACCCTCCCCTCCCCCCGCCCCCCTCCCCCCCCTCCATGCACTGATGCAAACCATTTTTAGGATGAAAACCCATCCCCGCGTTCGACCCTGTATTCACTATAATTGCGAAGAGCTTCTTGACTACTGAAGAGTAGGAACCAGGTGTATATAAATTTCCATGGATTTTAGTCACCACTGTGGCATCGAATCAAAATGAGCCATTGCCGATGCAGGTGCCAACTACAATGGTTAGTATACTGTGATCCATACCACAAGTGAAGGTAACCTTTTTAATTCTTTTGCAACTCAGCTTGCAAGAACTCGCGCTTAGTAATTAGCAAGAATCGCACCGCTTCTCTGCTTTTCTTTCTTTCTTTCTTTAATTCAGCTTCGCTTTTCATTCACTTACTTTTATTGTTGTTAGTTAATTTTAATCTTTTTGCAAGTTGTTTGTTGCTCTTTGTTGTCTCTAAATTATGTAACAGGTGTTTATGCAACAGTGGGATAGAGACACATTAGGTAGATTGCATAGGATAGGTGCACAACTTGACCCAGCTAGTGAGGTTAGTGTACTAACTGATACCATGGATCCCATACCGGCGGGTCAACAGAGCCAACCAAAAGTGAACTTCATGAATCCAAAATGCTATTATAGAACCATGAGGATCACATTCACCTCCTAGAGTCGTTGCCCCATCCCGCATCATACCTCCTCGTCGAAGATAAAAAAAGTGGAGGCCTTATTAAGCTCCTACTCACATATCATGGTATGGAAAATGAAAATCCATACACTCATATTAGGATTTCGAGGAGGTCCGCACTACCTTAAGGAAGGTATGACGGACATGGATTCATTGCCAAAGGCATTTCCATTGACTCTAAAGGACAAGGCCAAGATATGGCTCAACTCATCGAGGCCTAGAACCATTAGAAATTAATGAGTCACAGTGCACTCCCAAGAAGTTCTTCAAGTGCTCATAAGACCAATAATTTGAAAAGTACAATTTACACCTTTGCAAAATTTCTCAGATGGTGAGAGATTTTGGCCAATGTTGAGATTTATGGAAACCATCGTTGCATGTCCACACCATGGGTTTGATACATGATGCTGGTGAACCACTCTATGGTGGTATGTCTCGCTACAGAGCAACTTTTGGAAACTATGCTGGGAGACTTTCTAAGTAAGAACCGATGAAGCCAGCGGATTTTTTTAAATTACGTGGTCGAACTCTAAGGGTCAGGATGAGCCTAATCCAGAGAAATGGATAGGATGAAACCACCAGTCAACCTAAGGGGTGGGATGTATGCACTGCCTGAAGAAATAGAGATGAGAGCCAGGAGGGTGGGATTTCAACCCTAGCGCGAGTTGGAGGAGCTTGAAAGAAAACAAACGCAAGAGTATCGCTGCAGCCGATCGAAAATCTCGCACAATTCAATCCTTGCACCAATTTCCAATCCCCCGTGCACCCAAAGAGAACCATGTCCTATGGCCCCGCAA
The DNA here is from genome assembly GCA_016808115.1 of Tetrastigma voinierianum. Classification (NCBI taxonomy): domain Eukaryota; kingdom Viridiplantae; phylum Streptophyta; class Magnoliopsida; order Vitales; family Vitaceae; genus Tetrastigma; species Tetrastigma voinierianum. Next base: position 75,595 of record JAEQBH010003080.1, read on the forward strand.
AGGAAGGATTTGATGTCGAATGTGCAAACACCGTAGACAATGGTGCTTTACAAATAATCCAATGCCCATATGGTACCTACAATTCCACCGAGAAATCACCCTAACCTTAGATGTGAGACCCAACCCCGTTTATGTACCCCTGTGCCAAACCTCGCCTTTGTCCCCTCACGGGCCACAAACAACCACCATCCCTTCTCCAAAGAGAACAAGCTGTATATTAAATTTGAGTAAGGTGGTGGGCAACTTTTGTTGAGAACAAAGGGAATCAATGTGCAACTGCACAAAGAAATTGATACTGAAAGTACACTGAATAAGAGAATAGATGGGCTTGGAGAAAGCTTTAACTAATCTAGAAAATTGATGGGCCTGCATTCTAACTACCAAGATCAATGTTGCTGAGGTACAAGAGAGAGGAGGTTTCCATCACAACACTTCCAAATCCTAAAGGGATTCATGAGAGGGTCATCCAAACAATTCAGGAATGGATGAGGTGAAGGCTATAATAACCCTGAGAAGTGGAAAAGAGGTTGATCAACCTATGCCAAAGCCTGTTGAAGAATCCAAGCAGGGAGAAGAATTGCAGTCTGAGCATATTCTCCTAAAGGAGGATTCAATGAAATACCGCATACCACCTCCATTTCCACAAGCACTTAGAGGTAAGAAGAAGGCATCTCAAGAAGGTGCATCTTAGAGGCTCCAAGTGAAGGTTAACATACTTTATTAGACATAATCAAACAAGTGCCTCAAGCATAATTTTGAAAGACCTTGTACAATCAAAAGTGGGATTAGGCATTGAGAAGAAAAGCTATACTTCTCACTAAACATATCACAAGCATAATCCAAAGCAACACCACAAATACAAAGATCCTCGGATCTCCTACAATTCAAATTTCAATATTGGTGGGAACTGCACAGAAAAGTCCTTGCTCGATGAGCCAAGCAGAACCTAATGTCAGATTCGCATTTACAAGCAAATAGGTTTAGGTGGGAACTCAACCTACCAACATCACACTATCATCGGGCCGATAGATCAATAGTAAAAATCCCTAAGGATAGTTGAGGATGTCTTAGTAAAAATAGACAAATAAATTCTACTACCCGCAGATTTTTGGTGGTATTTGACACCAACCAATTGGGTTGTAGTGAACCCAACTCGCGTACCAATCATCTAGAAGACCATTTCTGCCACCGCCAATGCAATAATAAATTATCGGAATGGAGAGTCACAATTAACCTTTGTGGTAACATGATCATATTGAACATCTTTCATTTGAACAACAAACATGAGTTAGAAACTCGAATATCAAATTTCGATGAAGTTGTTTCAATTGATTAGTGTGCAGAAAACAAAGTACCAAGAAGTGCAAGGAAAGATCACCAAGAAAATGAAGAAATTTTGGTCTTCACAACACCAACTCCGCAGTTTCACTGATCAATTCAGTAAGCCATCAGCAAGGACCACACAATTGGTCACCAAAACGGTATCACCGCTTAAGGAAAGACTTGAATTTTACCATTTTTCGCGATTTTTCGCCATGAAGTGGAAAAAAACTGTATGGAAAATCGACGAAAATTTCTCGCCAAATCGGCTTTCTCACGTGTGTGTGTAACCTAAAATTCGATATCATTTCGAAAAACCCATTTTTTTCCTAAAAATCCAGATTTTCCCAAATTGACACAATTATATTTTAGGTCACTATGGGCAAATAAAATTGGGCCAAACAAAGCTACAGAATTAAAAGTGTACTTTAACAAATCACATTTATTTACTTTATCAACCCATCAATCATGAAGTATGGTATATATATATAAGGTAAGGAAAATATAAAAATATACTCATGTCGATCCATGAAATAATCATCTCAAACCCACTCATCCATTCTCACCCATAACTGATACATGTCCATCCACTCCATCTTCTCACATTTATCATCTCTCCATTTCGGCTCTCTCACTCCTCTTTCCTCAAAAAAAAATACGACATTGCTCGAAATTTACTGACTAAAAATATGAAAAAATTGTTTCACGCTTCGATCCCACCCAAAATACTCCTAAGTGGCACCCCTCCAACCTACCGCTTCTACTGATTATACTAATTATGATGATGGTGCAAACTCTTTATATTATCTTTTATTATTTATTTGTTCATAATCTCTTTTATAATATTTTTTTATTTTTATTTTTACATTATAACTTATAATATTTTAAATCAAATATTAATTTGAAAAGGAAAAGAAATAAAATAATATCATTTAAAAAAATTTAAAATTATAATATATAATATTTTGAATCTCCTTTGTTATCTACATAATACTTATAATAATAACAAAACAAATAAATAATATCTCTTTAAAGAATAATATCTTAATAATATTAAATATAACATATTTAATTTAATAATTACTAATCCATATGATTTTAATCTACCTTGATTAAGATAAGAATCATTTCTCCTAATTGCAGAATTAAAATATAAAAAAATTAATAACCGATATTTCAAGGTAAAAAATATCCACCGATATTTTATCGATATTTCCGATATTTCCGATATTTCCGTAAAATCCAATTACCGATATATCCGTGTTTACCGATATTTTGATCCTTGGCCCCAGCTAATGCATGGGTTGAGGAGATCATTCTCCGACTTCCTTGAGTATCTGGAAATTGAACTGGGTTCGTGTTTTCAAACCGAATTGCAGCTCACACATTTTATTTCATTGTTTTAAGTTAATTAATTTTTGTTAGTTTTAGTTAGTTTTCGAAAATTTTTAACTTAGCAGTTTTCATTTTCTGGTAGCTTAGTTTATATATTATAGTACTTTATTTTGAATTTTTAATATTAGCATCATATAGTAAATTTTCTAACAATAATTTTATTTCATATAATTTTATTAATTAATTTAAAATTTTCATGATTTCGTAGTCCAAGATAGGCCAATCATTAAGTATAGCGAAATTTAAGTGTGAGACCTGCTCCTACTGCCACAAACGGCTCCAGCGATACATAAACCTGGAGGGGGTGTCCAAATGTTACTTCACATTCCTTCCCTCCCACAAGCCCCGTGATCTCCGCTTTACCCCTCCTCACAAGCCTCACTCCCACCCACCATTACGACCCCGTCTGAGCTTTATCGCTAGAGTTCGTGGTCCCAAGAAGACTGAGCCGCACCCCCGCCCCGCGTACCCGCCCCAGAGCCTCGCACCTCCTGTGCCTCGCCCGACCGAGGGAAGCCTAGTACAACCTTATCCCAGCCACGTACGCACCAGCTCGACCGAGCCTTCGCTGAGCCTCCGCCTCACGCGCATCACGGCTTCCGTGCACATTGTTCACGCCCTACCGAGCCTTCACCGCCAGATACCCGTCCCTCGGTTCGCCTGTGCTCCCGTCCCAGCCAGGATCAGCTTATCAAAGCCTTGCTCAAGTTAGTTCAGGCGATTTTAGCCATATCCTAAAGGAGCCCCGGTTCGTTAATCCTGTTTTGGGAGGGATCCAAGAGCTTACAGAGAGCTCAGATCAAAAGCACACACAGGTCCTAAAAGCTTATATTTTCAAGTGAGTCGAGCCCTTTTCCAAAGATTTTTTTATTTTGATATCAGTATGGTCTCGTACTGGGTGGGTCCCGTCTTCGCCAGAGATCCAAGACGCCCGAGAGAGAGGGGGCCTCAACTCCCTATCCCAAATGCCAAAGATTCATCACTACCCCCGAGGCCGCAGACCACGGAGGAGCCTCCCGGATTCCACTGCTATCGCACACCTGATGGGACCTCGGGCCCCATCACCCGTGCCCCTGGCAGGCTGGTGGAGGTCTCGCCTCCAAGCGGGCCCGCACACGCCCAGGCGAATATCATCTCTCGGCCGCCAGCCCGCCGCCACGCCGTGATCGCGAGGCGATCATCACATAGCTGGTCACCGCCTCGAGGATTCTCGAGGCCACTATTCAGAGGAACCCCATTCCCGGAAGAATGTGCGACCCACCGCAGAGCGCGCTCATCGTATCGCATATTATGATCGCCCCCGCCGGTGGTCGAATTCTAGATACCTTAGAGAGTCTATGAGGTTGATCGAGGAGATTCACCCTACCTTCATGACTCCCCCCAGATTATTATCCGCAGAGTGGTGTTACGCCTCTACCACTCCATGACATCCGTGGAGGAGATAGCCACATGAGCTTCAAGCCTCGCATCGATGACCGCCCTGTACTCGAGCATCCGGATATTTCTGCAGAGGCTTGGCCCCGCGCAGATACCGGGTCACAAGCAATTCAGGGATACAGAGATCGGGGCCCACCCGCCTCACGTGGGAGATGGTCCGAGCACCGGCCGTGAGACACCACCGCCGGTCCAAGATTCTACAGAGGCAGCCCCGCCACAGTCGCTAATTTAACAATTGCCCGCACGGCCCCTATTCCTCCAAAGATTATGTGCGCAGGGAGGAAGCCATCCCGAGGCGTTTAACGGATCTCGTGGGGATTTTGGTTCCAACCCCTCCGAGCTAAGCATGGCTTCTCTGCAATATATGGCGCATCGAAGGACCTCGGCACGAGCAGGCAGAGTCTTCCATTCTTCACGGCGTCGTAATTCTGCGTTACGCGCTTTCCCCGAGCATCTAGGATTCAAAAGGAGCCCAGTGCGAGATGAGGGTCCGGGCGCCCTCGGGTCATGTCAAGAGAGCGTGATGACTATGCCCGCCTTCTACATACGACTAGCTGTGACCAGAGGAGGTACCGGGTCGAGGCTGAGTGACCACCACACGTATGATATGCCCGCCTTGAGCCCGAGGTACGCAGGACTCCCCATTCCGCATCGTCACCTCCATCTCCCACATACTACATCGCGAAATGAAGCAGATACTCCTGCCTTCCTATTCAAGACATCATTCACTCGGAGTACATCCATGCTAGCTCGAGAGAGAGAGCTGGTGTGATGGATGCCATCTCGCCTCACTTGCAGCCTACACAGCCGCCCAGATCGCAGGTTGCCTGCCATTCTGCGCCTACTGCATTACGCACTCCATCTCGGGTCTCCTCCTTCTGAATGTTCCCCGGTCGTACGAGAGTACCTACCACCGATGCACTACTGATGTTCCGCCGCAAAGAAAGAAAGGCGTTTGGTCCACTACCTTCACCACCACCATGCAAATATGCTGAGGTGCTAGGTTTCTTTTTATGATTTTTGCTTCTTTAGCGCAAAAATTTTATCAAATCGTTTACTAATTTTGTTTAGGATTTCCATGTATTGCGCCATGTGAGGGCGCTGATATTTTCGTGTTTAGCCAGATTCATGTATTGCAGCCATTTGGCTATATCAAAAGCTATTCAAAGGTATATATACTGATCTTTGCTATCGGGCGTTTTGTGCCTTCGCCTTTGAAAATGTTTTTCTTTTCAATTCGAACAATCGAATTGGCTACAATCGACAATCGAATCAAGCGTAGTCGAAAATCGAATCACCTGCTTGTCACTTATATGCTAGGACAAATTCCATGCTTGAAACAATTTTTGGTCACTTACGCCCAAAGATGTCAACTAAATCTCAGAAATTTCTCCTTATGCTAATTCACACACGCACTCCGCATTATTTCCCCACATTAGGCCGTGAATTTGTTCGCCTTCACAGATACCGCCTAAGCATGTCAAGTAACCTAGGATAGTTTTGTGTTACCCAGCCGCTGAAGGCCCATGTAGTCTTCCAAAAAAGGAAAAGAAAAAGAAAAAGCAACAAGAAAAAGAAAAAGAAAAGAAGAAAAAGAAAATAAAAGCCATGAAGCTTTATTCTGAAACCCGAGCACTAGTCCAGGGGTATATGGCGAAGCTCAAGCCCGATGCCCTAAGCTCAATAATCATCGTCGAGTCAATGATTAGTACTGCTACATGTGGGTGGATAGGTGAAGTTTAATTTGACTGTGGGTACTTAATTTTCGTCATTCGAGTCCGGGGTGAGCTTCCTTAGAGTTAGTGGTCAAGGATCCTTTTGGCTTGATGCCCTAAACCTTTACTCGCTGGGAGTCATCTGACCCTGCTACACGGACTTTCGTGAAGTCGGATTTAAGCATTGCACCCTACGATGTAGATGAATAAAGTTAAGAGTAACTAACCCTATCTAGGTTGTTCAACACCTTAAGGCCATGTCATATAGGTTAAAGAGAGCAATTTGCAATTTATTGGCTTAACTGCTACAAAAGAAACCATTAGACTTTAGGTGGAAATTCAAGTTTCGAGAAATCATGGTCCAATTTTGACCTGAAATGGTTCTGTATGGTTTTGATTCCTTCATATCTGGGCTTTCAAATTTGATTTCAATTTTTCGCTTTAAGGTAATGTTTATATGTACATAAACTTTAATCATAAACTTTGAAAATCACCACATGCATCTCTCCTTTTTATTTTGCATTGCTAAGGACTAGCAACGCTGTTAGGGGTGTGATTAATGCCTAAAGTGCAATTTTGAACCCTATATTAGATAGGTTTTGAGTAAGCTATGATTAATCATGTCATTTTATAACAATTAAAGTGTTCTAGTCTTCTTTAGTAACACTTATGCCATTTAGAGGGTATTTTTTGGTTGTTTTGGTGTGTATTCAGGCACTCGAGTTCAATCTCAATACAAGGATGAATCAGTTTTTTAGTTGGAATTCAAGTCTCGCCTATCAACCAAATTTCAAGAATCAATGAGAAAACAAAGGCAAAGTGAAGAAAATCTCGATGTAGTTGAAGGCAGATGAAAAGCAGTTGAAGGATCATCAATGGTGAATTGTTATAGTGGCCCCGCTAAGATCGCTAAATTCGCAACCTTACGGCAATTTTGCAACCTTACGAAAAACACCAATTTCGCCAGACCCATCCCACCCCTCGCGAGGTACCACTCTTAGCTAAAAAAAAAAATAACCGATTTCTCATCACAAGAATTTCATTATAGCTTAAATTTCGCTAGCCAGCTAAATTCACATCCTTAGCCGGCTCATGTTTTCGCTTAGACTGCACTGCTACACGTAAATTGCAGCCAACAAAATTGATGCCTCACATGCTTTGTAATTACTGCCAAACCGCTCCAAACTTGGTGTATTACTTAATTGTCCTATAATCAGCCATAATTTTATAGGGTTTTTGGTATTTTCATACCTTTGAGGAGCCTCATATAAGCCCCTCTTGTTTTGTAACCTAAGTACTCCTGAACAATTTTGGGGGAGAGAAGATATTTTTGTAAGTTTTCATTTTTGTAAATAAACTCTCGTATTTTAGTTAGGTTTTTTGCTTTTATCTCTTCTCTCTCTTCTTTCCCTTACTTTCTCGGCTGCCAAACACCCCTCTTGAGGATGACAACTCAAGAGATGCTTGGCTAAGCCTCCTTTCTTTTGAAGAGGAAGGAAGCTAGCTTCAAAAGGGCATATGCATGTTGTCCTCTTGTACTAAAAGCCAGGTAGTGTATTTATGGCCTTATATTCTCAAAACATGGCTGCATTAACATCAATGTTATTGATTTGGCCACTCTCCATGCTTCAGATCAAGTATGCCATATTCAAAGGAGAGAAGTACTGCAGGATTCTTTGGGGATGGTCTTACGAGCCTCCGAGATAATATTTACATGTTAGGTTCTTCAAATTAGTTAAACATTTACTGTTATTATTTTGGCCAATACTTCCATGCTTTAGGATACAAAGGTAATGTGTGAGATGCACCGTTGTTCTTTAGATGTCTTACGAGCTTCTAAATAAAAAAAAGTGTGATAATTTAATGTTAGGTTTTGTAAGGCCATGCTAACTCCGTATGCTACCTGTACTCAATTCCAACAGAGTTGCTTCCTACGGGCGAGGTTTGCTAGTTAATATAGGATCCCAAGTTATGCCATGGACTATAGGTCGTATGTCAAGGCAACGCGAGGATAAAACCGAGACACTTGTTTGCCCTAATCCTTGCCAAGCAGCCGACCCAAATCTTCAAAGTTAACTTTTTCACCTTTTACTTTCGCTTTTACACTCAGTTTCCAAACCATTCCCAATATTTTTAAACACAAATTCCAAAGAGTCCAAATAGAAAGCCTTACCTCCATGCACCGATGCAAAACCATTTTGTGGATGAAAAAAAAAAAAAAAAAAAACCCATCCTCGTGTTCGACTTAGACTAATTATAATTGTAAGAAGAGCTTGACTACCAAGTAGCAGTAGGGAACTTAGGTGTATATAAATTTTGTTGATTTTAGCTCAGCCTATCAGGGCACGAATCGTGTGTGTAATCAAGGGTCGAGTCCAACCACTTGTTGATGAAGGGAATGAACTGTAATATGGCCTTGTCACAATAATATATTGAAAGAGCTATAAAGGTTCTTTCTTTCTTTTGAAATGCTCAGCAAAAGGTAACCCTCAAACTAGAAAAATTGCATCTGGCACATTGAATCCTATTAAGTTTGGCAGGACACAAGGGTCTCCAAGACTAAATATCATGAACAAGATAATCCAATGCAGAGAATGTTAGAGGTTTGAACTGCACTTAAGTAGAATAAGCAAATACTAAAAGAACTGCATTCCCTGTGCGCCTAGGAGGATGTATTTTAACAAAAGACTACTAAAGGAGATGAGTAAACAAGGCACCAGCCCACATTTTGATAGCCATTCTTCAATGAAGCATAAAGCCTCAAGAACTTTCAAAGGATGTGATAACTAACGTTCGAACACACGCGGTTGCTAACTAGATTCCTCAGAATCCTTCAGCTGACCCATTGTTTGAAAAAGGAGAGGATTAGGTTTTAGATGAAGAACTAGCATGTTCATACACAGTACTATACGAAAGTTAGGTAACTAAAGAAAAAATCAATGAAGATCTTCAAGGACAAGTCCATCAGCTCAATCAAGACAAAGAAGCTTTAGAGGAAAAGGTAGCTACCCTAAAAGGAGAAATTCTAAAGAAAAACATGACTCAATCTGAATTAGAAAATCACAAGAAAATAGTAAGAATGATGAACTCTTGAACGTCGTCCTTGGATTACATTCTATGTATGGGGACTACCTCCAAGGCTCGGGAAGGCATTAGGTTCCAAAAGGGATCATCAGAATCGAAACCAACAGCACAGAAGAAGATTCCTAGTCACATGACTACATGTTCGAACAAGCAAGACAAGTTCATGAAATAGAAGGGTCAGGGAGTTAGATGCTACTATTGTATAAAAATGGGCCACATCAGACGTCTCTATAGGGACTTCAAATCTAACCAGAAAAAAGACTGAGTGAAAGCAAATCAGTCAAGAGGACCACCTGGGAAGAAAGGAAAAGTTAAGAGTCTTTTTGTTCTTACTAGTCTCAAGGCTGAAATAGAACAAAGTTGATACTTTGATAGTGGAAGCTCACGACATATGACTAGCAATAAGTGGCTACTATCCAATGTTCTTTTATCTAGTCTGGACTCAGTAACCTTTGGGGATGGTGTTAAAGGAAGAGTTTTGGGGTCAAAAGATCCTTGAACGTTCCTGGCCTACCAAAATTAATGGATGTGCTTCTTGTTGATGAACTGAAAGCCAACTTGATAAGTATCATTGATCGAGATCTGTTCATAAAATTCACCAAGGACAAATGTATTATCACTGATCAAGATCATAGAATTCAACAAGCCGAAATCTGGATTGAAAATACAAAACGAGACATAAATCGATGAATCTCATTTAATCTTCCCATAGAAATTGAAAAAGAAATCATAATTGACTTTGTTCTTTCCTAAGAGACACACCTCACGGCAAAAGGGATGGAACAAGGAATTAGAAACAAGCGTAAAGAATGAAGTGAATGGAAAATGAGAGTGAAAGAAGCGTCCGAGGGTGCAACACTGCTTATGGAATGAGTGAGCCTGAAAACAACCAATTCCACTAAGTGTTGTTCCATAAAACACCGTTTTCACCCGTAAAGTCGTTGTTGGGAAGGGAATATGGATTAGTTAGAATCCACTGTCCAAGAAGATCCAAAGAAAAAGGTAGTGGTTAGTCCTAATTTGTCGAATCCACCTTGTTAACTGGTCAATCGTCATCAGAGCCTGTCCGGGGAACCAAATTCTTGGCTGGGATGCAAACATTCGAGAAGAAATAGGATTTTAGGAGCTATGAAATAATAGAGTTTTTCTCTTGAATCTTTAGTGAAAATGTGCAAATGAACAGCTGTAATATCGAAATCTTTTGATATTTGAATAAAATGCTGATTTACAAATTGGTTGATCATGATGTGGATTTGCTGGGCATTTTCAGTTTTATTTTTCTTCTTCTTGTTAGAATCAAATAACATTTATGTTCCCGGGCCTAATTGTCTCAGTTATCAGAGAACATAATGATGAAATCCAACCAAGAGTGTACCGCTTGCTTGCCCGCTTTGGGTTGAAACTCCGAGAAATTGGTTAACTCGACATAACAAGGCACTTCGGGTAAACTAATGTAATTAGACAAGGAATAAACACAAGTCTGAAGGAAATAATACACCCTACAATGTAAAGACTTTAAAACTTTGACCGAAATTAGGAAAATTTCTAATTCAGACTTGTAATCCACAACCCTAGAACTTGTGTGAATATCGAGGCGAAATCCTAGCTGCAACAAACTAATAAAAAAATGATAAATATTATTGAACGCTTTGAGCTTTTTCCAAACCACCACTCATGTATAAGCTTTTGCATACACCTTAGTCCTGCACTTGAGCTAAGATAATCTTGGCCAAGTTCCCAAAATAGTTTAAATGAAAAGCCCAAGCCATCTTTTATCACTAAACTTCCAGTAAAGAACCTAAGATGACCCAAGAACTCAAAAAGGAGAGGAAAGAAATGAAGTTTGGGGGAGTTTGATTAGGGAAAGGCAAAGGAGATGTACAGAGAAGGTGAAGAAAGAGAGATCGAAGACAGGAAAATACAAAAGGAAAGAAAGCTAAAAAGAATAGTTTTTGTCTTGTGGCCTAACTCTCAACAATTGCTCTTAGGTGTTTCAACACCTAGTACCCTAATACCATCTAGTGCGGGAGCTACTAACCCAAAGTTCACAAGAGTGTTAGAAAGCCTAAAAAGACAAAAAAAAAAAAAAATAGCATAATTCCTAAGGGGCGATTAGAAGGAAAAATTCCTCAAAATCGAATTAAGAGAATCAAAGTATCAGCTGAAAAAGAAGAAATCAAGGTAGAATCCTAAAGCATAAAGTTTGGGGGAGTTTTTAGGGGAGGAAATAACAAATGAGGAGAAAAGAAAAGAGCTCGGGTAATCTCAACTCAAAATTCCATTCATCCTACCCTTTTTCCCTCAAGCTCAACATTACAAGCCAAAAGACTTGATTGATTTTGAAGGTTGAACTGCACCACACATTAGTGGAGATCAATATGAAAACAAGCATACGGGACTTGAATTAAACAGCTTTGAAGAAAACTCTTCGTATAGTTTATTAAAACCAAGAATAGTTGAGAAGGATTGCCGACTGCACACACACACAGAGGCACTGATAAATAAACTGTAAATGAACATTAGTTTATCAAGAATCTTGTAATAAAAGATACTATGCTTTGGCTCCTTCATCTAAAACTGCTTCGAATTAACAAAGGATATTTTTTTTTTAGTTCTAGATTAGAAAGGTAGATAGATAAAGGTCAGAAAATAAAATTTAAAATTGTTCTTCTTGTTCGAGGACAAACAATTCTTTTCTTTTTCTTGCTTGAGGACAAGCAAAACTTGTTTGGGGAGTTTGATGAGCTTAAAAGTCATCTCTTTTAGTCCATTGCTTGACTTTTCAAGCAAAATTGAATAATTGATAAAGAATTATGAAGAAACTCACCTATTTGTCATTAACAGGTAGACAGAAGAAAGAAGAAAAGCAAAGAAAATGCAAATGGTGGAATAAAAGTAAATAATTGGCAGAGCAGAATGAAAAGAACCGCGAGTCATTGATGCGCTGGGTTTACACAAATTGGTCATGAGGCTCACATCATCGAAATTGAAGAACTGACAGTCGCGACATGGATAACAAGATATTGGCACAAGGACTGAGACTTCTTGAGGAAGTCACAGCTGTTGACGCTGGGCACGCGGAGGAGGTCGTGACATCTAGAGCCACAAATTTCAAAGCTACGTAGTCAGCAATCAAGTCGCTGACAATGATATTGATGTCGCGACATCCGAAGATAAGTTAAAGACCGCAGCATCTATGCAGGTCGCGTGGATCGAGGTCGCTACATCGTGAGCAAACTGGGCCAAGCCCCAGAGAACTGTTGATGTCGCACATCACGATGTCACGACAAGAGGCAGAAGTCACGACATCAAGAACCATCAAGAGAAGATCGCAGCCATAGTTTACGTCGCGACACGATTGAAGTCGCGACACCGCACCGCCGCTAAAGGATGAAGCTTCATGAAGTGAGGTCGCGACAAGATATCGATGTCGTGACATCAGGAACGACCAGATCAAAGCTGCAAAGACGTGAAGAGAGGTCGCGACAAGATGTTGACGTCGCGACATCAAGAGCTACCAGTTGAAGCCTACAGTTCCATAAGATGATGTCGCGACAAGAGATGGATGTCGCGACATCCTAAGGAGCATCGCTGAAAATGGCAACTGACTGAAATGGTGGTCGCGACAAGATATCGACGTGGCCGACATCGTGAGAGAACAATTGAAACTCCGCCAAGACGTGAGAAGATGTCGCGACAAGATAGTGATGTCAGACATCAAGAATGACCAAATCGGCGCTACGATGTAGGAAATGACGCGACGTGAGATATTGATGTCGCGACATCGATGATGTCACGACAAGGAAACTGTCGCGGCCTGAACAAAGGACTCGGGCCCGATACAAAAAATCCACAACAGCTACATCGATTAGGCCCAACCGAAACTTATAAATACGCTAGCCTATCCAAACACAAAGCAGCTACGCTACGTACGAGAGGTCCGGATAAATAAAGCTCATTTTTTATTTTTCTTTTCTTTCTTCTTTTTCTCTTCTTAATTTTTCGTAATCACGTTTTATAGATTATGTTCGATTTTTTATTTTCGCTGTATTCTTCTGAATCGATGTTATCGCTGAGTCAAGTCGAATGCGTGATTTGATTTATTTTCAAATATTAATTAAATGTTTGAAGTTCGCATAAATTTCCGAATTCGATTGTTTCAGCTTTCAAATTGCGCTATTCTTATGATCAAGAATGTCAGATCGTGTAATTCAAGACGGAGTAATCCAAATTACTTAAGTGAACGTTTATAGTCAGAATTTATCTTTCCCCGTGAGTCGGACTTGTTAATTTGATTAATAAATTTACTTCTAGTTTTGGGTTTATTTTCTTGGGATCTGAATATCAGTTTCTTATACGGGTGCCAGATTTGCGTCATTGCTCGATTTGAGAGGTCTGGTGACACGAAGACATTCTGAGTAATGTACATTTCTTTGAAGGGTATATTAACCTGCTTTATTAGGGATCTTTTGAGCTTTGTAAGTTCATAGATAAATCCTCTTCTCACTTGAAATCAAGAGCGAGTTGGGACAGATTTATCTATTTAAGCAAGCAAAGAGTTCACCTCGGTCGGATAGTGAGGCCAATCCGTGTTAGGCGAGATCTAATCAAGGAAAGGTTGATCTATTCTAATTTAGGAGAGCAATGCGGAAGTTGTATATCCTTGCTTGGCCAGATAACTTGGGAGCTAAGGTTTGAGTCCATAAAATGGGTATGAAGTATTACGAAAAAAAATACCCAGTTAAAGGGAAATCCCTTTTTAAAAGTAGTTATTTAATTCCTGTATTCAGGAATCGGGTCATAAATTAGATAATGAAATGTGGAGTGTGGAGAGATCAGTACGCACTACAAACGCCTTAAACCAGTTTTGAAATTTGAGATAATCGAGAAATCTTATCGGATTTATCTCTGAGGAATCGATAGTTCACTATAGCATTTTATTAATGTGTCTTAAGGGATAACTGTCGGTATTCGGTTCTTTAACTAGAAATTCATTATTCTTTATTCTATTTCTTCCGGTTTGTTGGTTAGTTGATTATTTTTCCTTTTGCTCGTTTAATTTTCCGACCTTATTGTCACGGATCCTACTTATCATTTTGTGGTCCAAATAGTATGGAAATTGAGTAGTCGGGGTAGTTGATTTAAAGATTTGAGATCTACGTGGGATGATATACGGATTAAATCCATTTTATTACTTATCGACACATGCACTTACACCAAAATATCGAGACGAAACAAACTTTGAAAATGATTTACTCTAAGGGTTAGTGGTTTATATATAGTATAATGCTCAGCAAGTTTTATGGCTTGTAGATTCGCGATTAGACAATAGTCCTTTGGTAATAGTGTCATAAATTTGTATATGTGCTTTGAGTACGCTCCAACAAGTTTTATGGCGGCAGATTCTTAGGGATCGAGAAGAATTTAAGTAAATCAATATTCGGATGAAAGGAAAGAAATACTAATTTGGACATTTTAAAAGAAAAAGAACAAAAATAAGCGTTTCCAAATACGGCCGAATCTTGTAGCCAGCGACCCTTAACAACCCATATTGAAAATGTTTGTTGATTAGAAAATTTAATCCACATTGATACGAGTGTACTTTGATTTCGGGAGAGGCGGCTCATACGACCATGACGGATAAAGAGGATTAGACGGGTGTAGCCAGCCGAGGAATGTGCAGCGAGACCTCGAGAGCATGACACTATGGAGAATTTATAAGATTCATTCATCCCACCAGTAAATATCTAGCAATAGACGGGCGATAATCGATGCTAATAATTTTGAACTTCCAGACGGCAGTAACCATGGTCAGCGGCTTGTCGGTTTTACGGTCATCCAGCGAAGATCGGCTTGAGCACACAGGAAGATTCCTCGGGATGATTATCTTTATTAGAATTTGAATGGTGTGGAGCCAGAAGTTATTCGAGTACGATTATTCCACATTCTCACTTCACGAGATATGGGCTGCTGACATGGTTTAACTCACTACCATATGAATCTGTTAGCACATGGGAGGAGCTAATGAGGCTTATTTCGGCCATTCTTTACTCCATTCCCTTCCCCTCTTTGAATGAGGAAGGGTACTAATCGAGCATGGGAAAGTGAGAACAGTATCTGAGATAGGAAAAATCTTCTTTAGATACAACATTTAGCTCATGTGAAATTTCGAGGAGAAATGGGAGATGAAGAGCAAAAGGAGGAATGCTGTTGGACAAATTGTCGACCATAGAGAGCGGAAACTGGATGCATTGATACATTGGTTGAATGAAGGAAGTCATTAAGAAACAAAATGAAGCGAGTTGTGGAAGAATGAAGATTACGAAAGAGGATCTAAAATCACGTTCGGGACCGGTGATATAACATGATTTGGAATAAAAGGGAGTCTCTCCTCATTCCTTTCTCTATCTTTTATTACCAGGTGAGTTGAAATAATTGTTAGGATTTTATATTTGAAGTAGCATGATTGCAAGTTTGGGGGAATTTATTTTTATCTTGCATGAAATGCGTAACTATTGAATATTAGAAATAATAGAAATTGTCAATTTCCTGCATGATAAAAATAAATTGAGTTGTGGTTGTTTTGAGTGACATTGAACAACTGTGATATTGCATTAAGTTGGATTGTTTCTGGTTTTGAGACATAACACGGGTTCGAGAGGGTTGACCAAGGATGTGAGAGAATGAAGAATAATAAGTGGAAAAGAAAGCCAAATTGATGAAATTTAGTCATAACCGAAATAAAGAACAATCTCTGCCATAATTCCAAATTTTTTTGGTCACAACTTAGAAATCCGATAACGTGACTTCCAGTAGGTAATGTCTAAACTTTATTGCCCATTAGTTAATGTATTAACTTCAAAAGGCAATGTCAAAACATTAAACCCAGTGTCAATTTATGCAAGAATAAATAGCAATAAATACAGAAACAGAAATCCATCTTTTGATCTAATCGATCTGTGGAATATCCTCAGTTTCAAGGAGCATAATCAGAGGAAAATTAAGGCATTCAAGAAAAACGTTCCAAATTCTCCAAGAAAAGCCGAAATCTGGATTGAAAATACAAAACGGGACATAAATCGATGAATCTCATTTAATCTTCCCATAGAATTTGAAAGAAATCATAATTGACTTTGTTCTTTCCAAGAGACACACCTCCTTTATCAGGGATGGAAACGAGAATTAGAAACAAGCGAGAAAGAATGAAGGGAAGGGAAAATGAGAGTGAAAGAAGCGTCCGAGGGGTGCAAACACTGTTTTATGGAATGAGTGGAGTCGGAAAACAAACTGATTCCACGCTAAGTGTTCCCTTAAAATATTGTTTTCACCAGGAAAGGCTATTATTGGAAGGAATATGGATTAAGTTAGAATCAAGTGACCAAGAAGAATCGAAAGAAGGTGGAAGCGGTCCCGAATTTGTTGAGCGACCTTGTTAGCAGTCGAATCGCTCATCGGGAGCTCAGTGCAGGAACCAAATTTTTGGAAGCGGGGGATCACGGCGATGCGGAGAAGAAATAGGATTTTTAGACGGGGAAATAGAGTTTTTCTTGAATTTAGTGAAAAATGTGTGTAAATGAACAGTTGGTGTAATATCGAAATCTTTTTGATATTTGAATAAAATTCTGTTGATTTACAAATTGGTTGATCATGATGTGTGGATTGTGTTTCTGTACTAGTTTATTTTCTATTAGAATCAAAATAACATTTATGTTCTATTCAATTTGTCTGAAAAGAATGGAGAACATGAATGATGGCGGAACTAAGAGTATGTCTTGTTTTTGTTCAAGTTCGAGTTTGGGTTGAAAACTCGAGAAATTGGTTAACTTCGATATAACAAGGTACTTAGGTAAACTAATGTAATTAGAGCGGTGAATAAACCTGAGTCTTGAAGGAAAATAATACACCTCGGGTCAACTAGTGTATGAAACTTTATTGAAATTAGGAAAAATTTAAGAAGAATTCAGAATTGTAATCCGCAGTCCTAGAACTTGTTTGAATATTGATTGAGGCGAAATCCTAGTTGAAACAGCAGAAATGACTCGTCTGAGGCCATTATTGAGCAGGTTTGAGCTTTTCCAGCCACCTTATATATAAGCTTTTTGTACACCTTAGTCGAATTTGAGCAGATACTCCATGTCTTAAAATAAGCCAATGAAAAGCCCGAAGCCATCTTTTATCACTAAACTTCGATAAGAACCTAAGATGACAAGAACTTCAGGAGAGAAAATGAAGTTTAGGGGAGTTTGATTAGGGAAAGGCAAAGGAGATGTACGGAGAAGGTGAAGAAAGGATCGTGAGATCTAAAGAACTAAGATAGTTTGTCCTGTCACTAACTTTCTCTTGAACAAATTTAGTTATTACCAGATGATAACTTCACCTAGTACCTAATACCATGCATTATGGGGCTACTAACCCAAGTTCGCTAAGAGTGTTAGAAAGCTTCAAAAGATGAAAAAAAAAAAAAACATAGCATAATTCCTAAAGAAATGATTAGAAGGAAAAATTCCCAAAATCGAATTGGGGAAAGAGAATTGGGAACATCGGAAGGCTTTGAAAGAAGAAATTCAAGGTAGAATCCAGCGCCAAAGTTTGGGGGGGTTTTTAGGGAGGAAATAGTGAGTCGAGGAGAAAGAAAAGAGTTTGGGTAATCTCGACCTAAGATTTATTCATCCTGCCCTTTTTTCCCCAAGCCCTAACATTACAAGCCAAAAGACACGATTGATTTTGAAGGATTGGAATCACCTACATTAGTGGAGATTAATGAAAAGCGAAGCATATGGGACTTGAATAAACGATTAAGAAAACTCCCGAGAAGGTTTATTAAAACCGAGAAAAGTTAAGGAAAGTTGCGACACACTTTTACAGTAAGACTTGATAAATAAAAGCGTGAAATACATTAGTTTATCGAAATTTTTGCCAATAAAAGTATACCATGCTTTATTCTTTCATGCAAGCGAAGCTTAGTTAACGTTGATATTTTTTTAGTTCTAGATTAGAAAGGTAGGCCGGATAAAGATTTGTAAAATAAAACGAGAAAATTGTTCTTCTTGTTTGAGGACAAACAGATTCTTTTCTTTGCTTGAGGGCCAATGAAAACTTTAAGTTTAGGGAGTTTGATGAGCTTAAAGTCATCTCTTTTTAGTCCATTTTTGTTTGATTTTCGATTAAAATTGAATAATTGATATACGAATTGCCGAAGAAACTCCACCTATTTGTCATTGCGAGGTAGACGGGGAAGAAAGAAGAAAAGCGTTAAAAAATGAGAAATAAGTGGAATAAAAGTCACGGTCCCGATTAGCGGAAGCGATGGCTGGCCCAGTCATTGATGCAGTTTGGGGTTTACGATCCGGTCATGAGGTCGCGACATCGAGAAATTGAAGAATCGATTAAGTCGCGGCATGGATAACAAAGATATTGAGGTCCGCGACTTGAGACTTCTCTTGAGAAGGCTGCGAGGAAAATAAGGTGATGTCGCGGCGTGAGGTTAAGTCGTGACATCTAGAGCTCTGATTCAAAGCTCTGAGTCATAAATCGAGTCGACAACGCATATTGATGTCGCGACATCCAGGAGCTCGAGTTAGGCGCAAAGACTTGGGTGATGTCGCGGCGTGAAATCGAGGTCGACGCCGGGAAGACAACTGATTAGAAAGCCCGAGGAGAACTAAGTTGATGTCGCGGCGAGAGATTGATGTCGCGACATAATGTCTGTCGCGACAAAAATTTGAAATCCGCGACATAAGAACCATCCGAGAAAGTTTGCCAAGCCATAGCGGATGCCAGCGACATGAGATCGAAGTCAGCGACACGGACACCTTCCGATTAAAGGATGAAGCTTCGCGCGAAGAGTAGGAGAATTCGCGACAAGATATCGATGTCGTGACGCCGGGAAACGACCGGTCAGGCTGCGAGCGTGAAGAGGTTGCGACAAGATGTTGACGTCGCGACATCAAGAACTTCTGATTGAAGCCCTCTGATTCCATAAGATGATGTCGCGGCGAGATGGATGTCGCGACATCCCTGTTATCGATTGAAAATGGCGGTTAACTTGAGTGAGGTTCTGGCGAACCTGTCGGCGTCGCGACATCGGGGAGAGAACAATTGAAACACGAGGCATTAGAAGATGCGCGACAAGATAGTGATGTCGCGACGCCAGGAATGACGAATCAAGGCTACATAGAGTAGGTTGATGTCGCGGCGTGAAGTTGATGTCGCGACATCGTGGTATCGCAACGAGCGGTAGCGACTTGAGCGATGACGGGCACGGATGCAAAAATCCACAGCCCGGGCTACATTGGGATTAGGGCCCGAAATTTGGAAAACCATAAATCTGTGACTATCCGGTGGTGCAGCGACTTGGCGGCCTTGACGAGAGGTGGATAGCGAAACTCATTTTTCTTTGTACTCTTTTCACTTTTCTTTTTTCTTCTTTCTTAATTTTTTCTTAATTAAGTCGTTTTAGAGTAGATTGTAGCTCTCGTATTTTTATTTTTAGATTTACAGTATTATTTTACGAATCTGGATGTGTTATCGTTGTTTGAAGGCCCGAATGCGAATTTTGATTTATTCACCAATTACTACGAAATGTTTGAAGTTCGAGACAATTTGCAGGTCGATTATTTTTGGAGTTCAAATTGCGATTATTCTTATGATCGAGGAAGAATCTTTGTATCGTGTAATTCGGTAATTGAGGAATCCGGCTTCCATTAAGTGAGCGTTATAGTGGATTTATCTTTCACAGCATGGTCGTTTCCGACTTTAATTTAGGTTAAGCCAGTTTGCCGGTTTTGGGTTTATTTTCTTGGGATACGAATATCGAGTTTCTTATACGTTAAGATTTGCGTCATTGCTCTACGATTTCAAGGAGGTCCTCTGAGTGACACGGAAGACACATTCCTGGTAATCATACGCATTTCTTTGAAGGTATATTAACCTCTTTATTAGGGATCTTTTGAGCTTTGTAAGTTCACTTAGATAAATCCTCTTTACCACTTGAAATCAAGAGCAGAGTTGAATGGTTATCTATTTAAACAAGCAAAGAGTTCACCTCAATTCGGATAGTGAGGCCCGATCAAGTGTTACGTGAGATCCCTAATCGAGGAAAGGTTGATCTATTCTAATTTCGAGGAGCGTCCCGGAAGTTATATATCCTTGCTTGACCGATAACTTAGGGTTAAGGTTCACGATTCATAAAATGGGTATGAAGTATTGCAAAGAAAATACGGATTAAGGAAGTCCCTTTTAAAAGTAGTTATCTAATTCCTGTATTCAAGATAATGGTCGTAAATTAGATAATGAAATGTGGAGTGTGGAGAGATCCAGCTGCCTTTACCAACGCCATAGACCCGATTTTGAAATTTGAGATAATCAAGAAATCTTATCGGATTTATCTATGGGAATCGATAGTTCACTATAAGCTATTTTCGTAATGTGTCTTAAAGGATAACTATTCGGTATTGAGTTCTTTAACTAAATTCATTATTCTGTCTATTTCTTGAGTTTGTGGTTAGTTCGATTATTTTCCTTTTGCTCGTTTAATTTCCGGCACCTTAATCTTGGATCCCTCTTTATCATTTTTTGTGGTGAATAGTGTGGAAATTGAGTAGTCGGGGTAGTTGATTTAAAGACTCTTGAGATCTGTGGGATCGATATCTGGACTTAAATCCATTTATTACTTATTAGACTGTGCACTTGCGAGAATATCATGCAAAACCAGAGCTTTAGAAAATGATTTACTCTAAAGTTGGTGGTTTATATAGTATAATGCTCAACGAGTTTTATGGCGCGGATTCTTGAGAGTTAGGTGATAGTCCTTTGGTAATAGTGTCATAAATTTGTATATGTGCTTTGGTCTGCTCAACACCTATAGAATGGTAAGAGGTTAGGAAGAGGTTTCCAGTAGTTAGGCTGGGCGTTGGAGGGTGACTCCTCTAGGAAACGCCTACTACAAGCATTTTAGTTGATGTTATATCTATAGAGGAACTGAGGTTGTACAACCCCGGGTTCTGCGAAATCAATCTAGAGATAATCGGAATGCTTCGACTACGCCTTGCTAATAGGGACGGATAACACCTTTTACTTCGAAGCGATTCACTCCCGGACTTTGTTCCACTGTCATCTTGTTGGAAATGATTTGTATTTAGAACCTTTGCCTCTGCGCTCGTACACCTAAATGTTTTTCGGATTCTAACGGGCTGCAGTGTGCTGAACTCTCTCTACCAGCTAGACATCTCGTTGGTGGAGATTTGTTTCATTTACACTTTGAAGCTTGGGAACGGGGGCTGCCTGTCTATGTTGGCCCATAGTCCCCGACTGCAATTTGTAACCGGGCTCCATGACTCCCCCAAAATGGAGGCGAAAGGGGTTGTCTTGGTTAGGAGCCCATGGCACGTGACGCCTGGCTCTCCGGGGCTTCCTTTTGATATGAATAAGTCCCTCTCATTCCCATGTCTATTTTAGTTTTGATGTGGCTCATATTTATCTAGGCGGTTTTCTTTATTGATATGCCTCTATTTTCTTGATGATTCGTAGACAGGTGGAGGGGAGGCTGGCTGGTCAACTAAGTGGAGAAGGCAAGACTAGGCGCATCGGTCATTGCTTGAGATCCTGAAGAGGGAGCGTAAACCGGGAAGCAGCACATGCATGAAGAATCTCTGAGTTAAGGAGCCAATCCTTTCCCACATACATAATGCTTGGTCTTCCCACGAAGTAGTTGGGCGCCAGGCTTGTGAAGGCGAGCACTTAGATCCTCACGAATCACAAGATTATCTGGGAGCTCTTCCGCAGCCCGGAATGCCTTTCCCGAGGAAACCTCTTATTCGTGAATTGCCTACCATTGTCCAGCCCCGAGATCGAAGCACTTGATTACCTTCAAGCTGTGGGTCGCGCATGCCCGCACTTAGGCGCGAAAAGAAGAAAGGAAGCTGGCCCAGAGACCTTGATAAGGTTGTCGGCGTTGGATTGGAGGGGTTTGTGGACTGGACGGACCCTATAGTTAGCAAATTGACTGAAGAAAGGGAGGTTGAGATGTCTAGCCTCGCCTTTGGAATTGCTATGTGGATCGTAGAAGGCACCGCCCCGGCGGCGCTCGGGGGGCTGCACCACAGCTCGAAGGGTCCAGACTGACAAGCGCTCACAAAGCAGTCTAGTCTACTAAGGAGGTTCGGATATAAACTGGCGGTGATTTCTCACAGTTCTCCATGCGCAGGCTCCTAGTGCCACATCGGCTTTGGAGGGTGACATGCAGGTGTTTTCCTAAGGCTTGTGCGTCGTTGGAGGATCGGGCTGGTTGAAGAGAGCCTCCCATGCCAGGCATGAGGCTATAAATGGGAGCTCTCCATGTAGCATAAAGTGGGTGGCCGGGTCGCCTAGGGCCAGACGGCCTAACCTCGTAGCTTTTGAGGCCCAAGGACAAGGCCACCCTCTGGCGATACTCGCTCATATGTCGAGTCATTTGGAATGGAGCGATCCAGACGGGGGGTGGACGTCTGCGACACCTGTCGGGAGCTACCGGTTGCTCGCTGAAATCTGACCCTTCGACATGAGGGATTATTTTGTCACGCGTACACGATCCTGCACTCTCATGTGTCCGGTGGTGGCTCGTTTGAGGAAGTATTCCATCCTGGCCTGCATTACTGGATAAAGGGGTCTATCGGCGATGTGGCGAGAAGGCGGGATGTATATCCTGATCACGACCAGTGAGGCCAGTAGAGGGCTGGTATGGTCAGGCCTCTCTAATGTTTGAGCATGGGTTTTGTATTGTTATTTCCTCTTAATGCCTCTTTAGTTACAGGTCGTCATTGCCGTTCGAAACATGGCTCGCTAGCATAGGGAGCTTCAGGTCAGGCTGGAGGACACCAAGAAGCTATGGCTCTATGTTGGGTCTGCCACTTCTAAGCACCAGGTCATAGAAGAATCCCCAAGCAAGTCTAAGTTCTAGTCTAGACATTGGGAATGGAAGGCCACGGAGGGCATAGAGAAGACAGCGAGTGTGGAAAAAGAAAGAGACGAGGCTAAGGAGGAAGCTTAGGTTGCCTTGCTTGTTCACCCAGTCACGGTAGAAAGGGCGACCTGAGGCAAAGGCGGAGGTGGCTTAGCTAGAATTAAGATGCCACGGCGAGTTGCGGAGGAAGTTTAGAGATTGGTAGCGGGATGCAGTGTAGTGAAATTTACCCGCCTGAAGGTTGAGTAAACATCTCTCTTGTTGGAGATTAGGGCAGCCAAGGACGAGATATCCTCTCCGCTCCCAGAGTGTGAGACGAGGCGAGGTAGGATTGCAGGGAAGGCCTTGAGAGGTAATTTTACTACGACTACGGTGTGTGCTTTCAAAGTAACGTATGGGGCCCGACCAAGGTTCAGACGGTATGCTCGACTCTTGACTCATTCTTGCCCTAAGTTGTTGTGAGCCCGAGAGCCCTCTTGTCCCTGCGACCTCGCGAGGACACAATAGTTGAGGCCTTGCGCTCGAGCGAGGTGGCGAGGAACTTGGGGAGAATGCTGTGAGAGTTAGAGTTGATTCTAATCCCTCAATTTTCCTTTTCTTTTTATTTTTGAAATTTCTGTAAGGGGGCTCGTTTGGCCACCATAACATATTTTTTGTAATCATAGACGCCAATTGGCGCATTTTAATGAAATATGATCTTTGGTACTCTTATGCACTAAACTCTTATTATTTCTCGTCCTTTTTACAAATATCTACTAAGATACTTAATTCCTTCAAAGAGCCACAAGGCTGGCTCTTTGAAAGTGCTAGCAGACTTAGAGCCACAAGTCTGGTCCTATGAAAGTGCCAGCAGGCTTAGAGCCACAAGTTTGGTCTTATGAAAATGCCAGAAGGCTTAGAGCCACAAATATGGTCTTATGAAAGTGGAGGTTATTCCAAATTTGAAGGAAATAATGCCTTTAAAGAACACTTGATTGAAAGAAAATACTTTAATGAAATTTTATTGATAACCCCCTTAAAGAAAACTTTATTGAAAATACCTTTTAAGGTGCATAGTATTCCACATTTTAGGCATCGGTGCCCCGTCTAGTTTATTTAATGCGTACAACCTTGCTGGCCCCACTCTTACGATCACGTATGGCCCCCTCCCACCTATTGAATTTTTCGACCACCTGCCTGTACCAGAGCTAAAGACCCTTCTAAGGACTAGGTCTTCAAATGCAATTACCACCGACTTTATATGCTTCGTCAGGAGCAAGTTTTCCATCATTTGTTGGTAAGATGCTATACGATAACAACCGCTTTCTGGGATTCGGTCTCGCCATTTCTAGGTCCCAGATAATCTCAAGATACAGCTTCCAGAACCTCACTCGGGAGCATGGGCATCCCAATTTCTATAGGAATAATGGCCTCCATACCATAAGTGAGGGCAAATGGTGATACTCCAATCGGCCTTCAACAAGTTGTTCTATAAGCCCAAAGGACTCCTTGTAGCTGGTCCACCTTTTTTCCCTTAGCTGAATGCATATGCTTTTCCAAAGCAGTCAAGAGAGTTTTGTTGGATGCTTCCGTCTGGCCATTGCTCTGCAAGTACCACGGGGTTGAGTACAAGTTTTTGATTTTCAGCTCATGGCAAAAGTTCTGCATACTTTGTTGTCAAATTGCGATCGATTATTAGTTATGATCGACTGAGGTATTTCAAACCAGCAGACGACATTCATCCACACAAATTGGGTGACGTCCTTGTCTTTGATGGAGGCGAAGGCTTCATCTTATATATATTTTCTAAAGTAGTCAGTGGCAACCAACAACAACTTTTTCTGAGCGAGGGCTGCAGGTAGTGGTCCAACTATATCGATTCCCCACTAGGCCAAGGGCCAAGGGCTTATAATGGCGGCTAGGTCTTGAGTTGGCATCCTCGATATAGAACTTGCTCGTTGGCAACCCAGAGCACTTTTTACATAGGTGGGTCAGGTTCGCCTCATGGTCACAATACGCTGCAAGGGCCCTGTGAGCTAAAGTTCTACCGCTTGAATGGTTTCCGCATACCCCCTCATAAATTTATGCTAGTATATATCAGTCCCCAAGTAAGCGTGAGACACTTAAGATACCTGGGCCCTTCCAAAGACCGCTTCAGAGTAACCCCCATTTACTAAGGAAAATCACGCCCACCTGCACTGAGCTCAGGCTTCGACTTATTATCTCGACGCTTGTCCCGAGCTTAGATAATGCAATATAGGAGTAAGCCAAGAAGGGTCTGTTTTATCTATTTGACTTACCCGACGGTTGCAATGTGACGATTCCAAATTGGCACGTGAGGGATATGGGCCTTCGCCATTCGACGGATCGCGACCACCGCCGCCAACACGTCGCCTTCGCTGGAGTCCCTCGATGCGCTCAAGCTTCCAAGCCGCAAACCCCGTCATTCCGACTGAGCCCAGCAGCACCGCCATACTGTCTCACGCTTCGTATTCGCTACCCTGGTCCTACTACCAATTGCGAGTCACTAAGTATGAGGAGTTTCTCTAATGATAATGATTATGGAGATCAACCCTGGGCCAGGATCGTTCATACTCCGTCATTCTTGACGCGTAGGAAGTCTAGTCGTATGGTCTCGCTTCTACCCTTTCCTCGCCTGGGCTTTTAGTTGCAAGATGACCTGTGCCCTGCTTGGGAGTAGGTTCCGTCCATATTAAGGATCCACCAACCATTGTTATCCTAGATCACGTCTGGCTAGGGTAGTTTTGCTAGAAAATCTACCAATACCTGCCCTTTTAGTTACAAGCAAGGTTTATACTGAACACTGAACTCACTTAGCTCGACCGCCCATCAGGTCGTCCTCCTTGACAGGTAAAGCTGGTGCATAGTGTTTTGCAGAGGGAGATTGGTCAACATGATGATAGGGTGTTCCCCGATAAGAAGGGCTTAAGTTGGCTACCACACGCAAGGCCGCTCCAGCTTTTGTTCTAGATGTGTATATCGAAGCCAAAATTTTCTCGTTAGGGATTTTCTTATGAAGAATATCGCCTTTGCTTTGGGCTGCCTTCAACAACGTCAGGGTTTACCGAGACTTCGACAATGCTAGGTAAAGATATAAGCAGATTCTCGCCCTCTGGCCAGCCAGATCGTGGTTTGGTAAGATACGCTTGATGGCCATAAGGGCTCGGGTCACACTCCTCATTCTAGTCTACTTTGGCTCCTCTTTGTATGTGAAAAATGGTTTTACCGCTGGTGAAGCTGATATAAACCACCTAAGAGCTTCGCCAAATTTACGGCCATTGCTGAACCTCCTTTTTAGAGGTAGGAATCTAGGAGTCCATAATTGTTTTGAGTTGAAGGGGATTGGCCTCAATCCCTCTTTGGGTCACTATGAAGCCTAAGAACTTACCTACACTGACTTTGAACACACATTTAAGAGGTTTGAGTTCCATGCCATACCTTTGTAGCAGCTTAAAGGCTTCTTATAGGTGCTTGGCATGGTCGAAGCTTTCTTTGGATTTTACTAGCATGTCATTGATATAGCTTCCACGGCAGTTAACAACAAAGGGTCGAATATCTTAGTCACCAACCTTGTAAGTCGCCTCAAGATTCTTCAAACCAAAGGGCATCACATTATAAAGACTAAAATCCGTATGTGACGAGGGCTTCGCTTTCTAACGCGAGTGCATGGGAATCGATGATATCTAGAAAGGTGTGTTCAGAAACGATAGTGTTCGTGTCTCGACTACAAAGTTAAATAACAGTGATCTATACGTGACAAGCGGAAGCTATCCTTCGGGGCATGCCTCGCCAGGTCAGCATAATCCACGCGATACTAGCCACTTTCCCCTCTTTCTTCGAACTACCACCACGCCGAGGACTCCGGGTTCCTCAGAGGGATTCATTCGACTGAAAGGTGCCATTTAAAAATCTAGCAATCGCGAATGATGGGTAATAGCCCCTCATAAGAGACGCTCGTAGGGTAAACTACTAGGGCTCTCTTTCTCGTGATCGTCACGGGATTGCTTCGGCCCCCGTCGAACCTTCTGGATTCGGGAGGGATGCTCTAAGCCGCATTTCCTTCCTACCCAACCGGCCTGCAATCATGATAGTCCTGGGTCACGCACCCGATATTGTCCTTCAAGACGAGTACCTATCGCCCTCGTCTCAGATAATTCTTCATCATTAAGTGAGTCTAAAGATAGTAATCGAAAAAATGAGTAGATGGTCAAGCTTCTCCTAAAGTTTCGGGAGGACTTATCGCCCATGCTATACGACTCTCTATTTGCTGGATCTACCGTCGAACCTCGTGAAGTCACAAATGGCTCCTTCTTCCCCGTTCAGAATGGTTTGTGCGAGCCGATGTTTCTTTATCGCACGGCAGAGATACGTGATATGAATGTGGCCCATAGTTCGTCAAATGAATTTACTGAAAACGCTGAGCTCGCGGAAACTTTCAAGCAAACATCGGCCGCAAACCGGTCGAATACTTTGCATAACAAGAGTTCATTACCAGCGATTTGATGTCATCGCCACGGCAAGTGGAGCATATGGTCGCAGGGCTGAGCCATCGAACGCTGGCTGAAATGATAAACCAAGCAAGGGGCTTATAAACAAGGATGTATCGCTCGAGTGTGAAGAGAGCATGTCATCGGATCTCCGAATTAGTGTCGTTGGTGGTATGTAAAACGTTGGCATTGTGCCAAAGGCAGGATGCGCTGGCGACACTGGTGGCAACGTGCCTAAGGGTAACATCGACGGGTTCCTTCGAGTCACCGACCGGGAGCAGTGTCTTCTCGCCCGCTCCTACCTGCGATGCACCACTACTGCCACTAAGGCGTGGCGAGTGGGAATGCTTCTTGAGCGTTGTGCACTCTCAAGTATTCTCACTGCGAGATTCAAGGACGGGGAGCCGCTGAGGGCGCTCATCGCCTCACGGGGTATCGACGCCGTCAGAACAACGAGCCCTTCCTTTATCACAGCAATCGACGCACATCGCGATTCTATCTCGCGGTGGTCCTTTCTGATCACAACTTTTTGATTCGGGGCTCGCAACTAGTCATTCTCATCGCTAGCTACGACCGACCTTGCAACTCATTCATCTGTCTTGCTTGTTCCTCTTGCTTTCTCTCCATGTACTAACGCCAATGGAGAAATTGATCTTCTGGCGATTAGTTCATCGAAATGCTCGTCATCGCGACTGCCTCTGGCCAATTAGAAGTGGAATGGGGATCGACAAAGCTCCAAGTGATGAAAGGCTGCTTGACAGCCGTTGAAGCCAAGCTCTTGTAGCCTGTAAACTATAATTTTTGTTCAATTCCCTCAGACGGCGCTAATTTTTGTGACCTTGATTGTTTGATCTCCGAGGCATGAGTAAGGCGATGTAAACCTGCAAAATGAGCGATCCGACAATAGCGGGTCACACCATGATTAAGTCGAAAAATACGCAGGTGTTAAGGAAGTTCAACAATTGGTTCCTATACCTTCGCTTCATGGGAATCCTCCTGATTTATAGAAAGCGATTCACGAATCCCTCCCCCCTTTCTTTGGAAAGAATCTCCTTTTCTTAGGAACAAAATTTTTCTTTCCTTATCAAAGGCTAATTCTTCCATATCAGAGATTAATCTTCCAAGAAGTAAGTGATTTGGAAACTAGGAAATTCGTGGATAAATACCTTTTGTGTATTTCCCGCCTTTATCCATTCATCCATAGAAAACTTGTCATAAGCAAGAGGACAACCGGCTAGGGGACTTGGAACTCTAGACGGACTAACCTGAGGTTGGCCTCTGGGGGGACACCCCGACTTTCATAGACAGGCCTCCGGATTTCCTATGTAAGTAGTGCCTATCAGTTTTAATATGGAAGGTGAGTTTGTACTCGCCACATCGTGCCTTTAATTAGATAGACTGAGCTGCCAGCCCTAGGCCCATTGAGTAGGGGGTTTAAAACCTATGGTACTCACAAGCTCTGGTATGATTTAGGGGTTTGGTGATCTTTTTGCACAGACCATCACCCATACCACAGCCAAGAGAAATCGCTGAATTGAAGTAAGTATTACCACTACCCATCAGCACAACCCCAAATTTTCTTTTCATTTTTTTTATGGTTCTAAGAAGTGTCGGAGATTTTCTTTCCGTTTCTTGTAAATTGTTTGATTTGGGTCTTTGTTAGGGTAAATAAGAGTGTATGTGATTATTGACTAATCTTTATTTTCCATTATCTTGCGGATGGATGTTTTAATTTATTTCGTTGTGTGTTCTGAGTTTGACCATGTGAGAAAAACTTCTTGTTGATTATTTGGGAAACTTAAATAGCACAAAGTTTGAAATCCTGTTGTTGGTAATTTTGGGGGATTTATGAAAAAACCATATCATTTTTTTTCATTGTTTTTGAAGTATATCTTTATATCCCAATGTTCTTTTTAAAAAAAAAAAATTCTATTTGTTGTTTGCTTGACAGTGATAAAGTATGTGTTCACCATATATTCCATTTAAAACCCTTTTTGGGATGTAGATTTTCAGTTTCCTAAGGTAAGCCTTACACATAGTTCTTTAAGCCCTAGTGTTCATTTTTCAAGATATTGGAAAAGAACTTAAATATGGTTCTGAGGTCTGGAATTTCATTTCTAGGCAAGACTAATCTGGTATAAGTCAGATCTTCTTATCATTATTGAAAAGTATTGGATTTTGACACCATAATCTTGAGGGAAAGTATCAAAGAGAAGGGAACTTTGATGGATATTGTTGCCATGAATTGTTATGAATCAGTAGCTACCTATGAATAGTTATGAATAATTTGCTACCTATGACTTTGTGGAAAATCAGTAGTTATGAATAGTTAGCTACCTATAACTTTCTTGGTGAAATAGCATCTCTCCAAAAAAAGAATTTTGCTGCCATGAATTAACAAAATCAAAATGTAAGGAACTACCATATTCGCATAAAATCATAATTATTGAAATGAGCCTTTTTAGCATAAAAGAGTGATTTGTTGGACCAGTTGGCCACTTCTGGTTAGTGCAGAAGTATATGGGTCCATTTATTTATCATCCCAAAGGTCCTATTGAGAATGGGATTTGATCTTCTCAATTATCTTACAGTACCCATTAACTGATATTGCCATTCGACAGAAGACCCAATTTAAGTTGCTTGGCTCACCTCCTTGAGGCCCCATGTAAATAGAATTCACAGACCAGTGACCTATGACTACCTATGACTGTCGTCTGAGAGGCTGCACTTGGATTCGATCATGCATCTACATAAATCTATTGACGAAAGATTTGTGTGGTCTGGTTCTTGTCTAGTTTCAGTCATATATGGAGCTTATGATCAAAACCTCATTTGTTGTGTGTAGCCTTAAAGTGATTTGAAAGAATTAAATTTTTTTATACATATTAAGAATAAGAAGAGTTAGTGAATAGCCAATGGGTTTTTGGATAAACCATAAAAGTAGAATCAGTTTAGTGTGTTCTTTGTGCCATTTTAGCTAGCAAGCAGATAAGTTTGACAGCAATACAGCACTATAATCACCTGAATGAAATAGACATGAGGTCATTTCTAGAACTCCTAAAATTTCCTTATTATGAAGTAGGGTTGGGATGATAAATAAATGGACCCATATACTTTCTAAAGGACTTGTTAGGCAATTATCTCACCGAATAGCACTTGACGTACGGTAATGTTATGATACGTAGTACCTTCTTGATCGTGACACCCAAAACCTTCTTAATTTTGACCATCGAAGTTATAATATAAGGACATTAAGGAAAAATATCTTAATGCTATATTTGGTTTTCAAAAATTATCAAGAAAGGAAAAATATATTGGGTTCTCAATCGCCACACTGTGGAAAATATACATACATACATGGCAGGAGAGAGATATATATATATATGCAGTATATATGGTATATGGCATTTAAATGGATTTTCTTTACTACCATTCACTTTGTATTACATCATTATAGTACTCTGTTTTTATAAAGAGTGTATTTTTTTCCTTTAAATTTTCATGAATAAATTTCCTTATTATTTTTATTTGCTATTTCTAGCCAATTTAAGATCTAATCTAAGTAATTCTATTTAAATTTGAATTTTTTTAACATTTTTTTTATTTTTCATTAGACAACCAAATTTAAGAAAATCATTTTTCTTAATACTTGTTTTCTTTCTTGCGTATTTTTTGAGAATCAAACACAACTGACGAAAGTGATACTAATGTGTGGCTCAGTGGAAGTAATTCCAAGGACTATGGATAGATAAGGGGTTTGTAGATATCCATCATACATTACACAAGCCTTAATTGGTGATAAAGCATTTCAGGGTAGGGACCATTCTAAGGTTACTAATAAATTATTATTGCATATATGGGTCAAATAATTCGAAGACGATCCAAGCAGGATTTGCCTTTGAGTTGATTGGTTTGTTGAAGCTCAATGTAGTCCCTACACTTCATTCCCTTATACTTTTGGGGATGATAGAGAGGGCACAGAGGGAGACATAAGAGCTCCGGAAGCGAGCTGAAAGTGGCAAGTGTGCCATTCTATGAGCAATAATCATAATAAATAAATATTACATTTGGTTTTTTGGATGAACGGCGATCCAAGAGAGTGAATTCTTTTTCTCCAGTCTAGGGAATAACTTAATCCTTCTGTGTAAATTACTGCTTTTATTATAGTATGGGTTTTAGGATTATTAGGTATAGAGCGCGAGCATAGATCTAGATATATATAGATATGTACGTCTTATATATATTTTTACATTTTTGCTTGGTATGTTTTTTGAATTTGATTTCCATTTCCACTAAGATGACCGTATTACATCTAAATTAAGATTGAGAATACTGGCCATAATCTGCCAATACGGGCCCTAACCTTACTAGGCTCAAATATTTAGTTATTGATGCAACAGCATGAAAGATCAGATAATTGAGTATTAAGGGAGAATAAACTACCCACATTCGAAAAATTTTTGTATTTACACAAAACCTAATAATTTTTACACTCAAAAAACAGAAATCATGTTATGGAACTTAAAATTTAAATGATTATTAAAAAATATTTTGGATTTATATTCCTTTTAAGCAAAGGTATATTACCTTTCATTATCTTGAGATACTTGCTCTTGAAGCATGACTCAAGTGGTAGAGGGGAAAACGGTGAACAAAAGGCTCTTGACTATGTTTATGCATTAGACTTTATTTGATAAGTTGTTTATGCATTATGAACATTATCGATGTAAAGAATATGCTTGACTATGTAATATTTTAAGTTGTTTTAGCATTCCCACATGTGACATTTGAATATCCAAAGTAGTGATAACGGACTAAATAAATTTCAATTTAGGAATTAACATAGGAAACATGGGATCAAATTCTCATTGGATGTATACTAGAATCACCAATGATGACACCATTAACAAAGATTCTGTGGATGGGGTTGAAAATTTTATTGCTTTTGCTTGTAATCAATTGGGAGTGACAAATGTGATAGAGATAAGGTGTCCTTGTAGGAAGTGTTAGAATCAAAAGTTCCATACCTTGGATGAAGTGAAGTTACATCTACTTAGAAAATGATTTATCCCACATTATTATGCTTGGGATCGGCATGGAGAACAATATGTGCATGCTACCTCTACAAATTCTGAATGTAAAAATTCATGAAGAGGTGGATACAAAATCTAGTAATCCATACCGACAACTGATTCTCTATACAGTTGGCCTGATTTTTATGCAATTGGGTTTAACACGATAATGGATATTGAAGGAAAAACTAAAGACAATTAGAAAGTAAGAGAAAACATGAAAAAGTTATGTATAAGGCATGAGTTGGAAAAGGATGAAGCTACAGGAAAATTTTCCAAGGTGTGCTACACATTAGATAAGGCAATAAAACAAGTTTTGTGTGAATGAGTGAAAACATTGAAATTTCTAGATGGGTATGCATCGAATATGGGACGGTGTGTAGACATGAAAAATTTAAAGTTGTTTGGAATGAAAAGCCATGATTGCCATGTCTTTATGCAAAGGCTACTTCCCATTGCATTTCATGAGCTCCTTCCAACAAATATGTGGCAAGCTTTGACCGAGTTAAACCTCTTTTTAAAAGGCTTTTGGCGTGCTATGCAAAGGCTTTTTATTAGTTAACATGGTGAAGATTTGGTTTATATATATATAGAGAGGAGAGAGGAGATATATATATATATGATATATAAAAGAGAGAGAGAAAGAGAAACGCTTCCTGTGGGACAATGCAATAGATGAACTAGTTAAAATAATATGGGATGCGAAGGCGTCTAGTCGATATCGAGACATAATATCGAAATAAAAAGGAAAGGGAATAAGCTAAAGTTCATTGATCCAGATTTGTGGGAAAGATGGCAACATTATTGGAACACATCGGAAGCAAAAAAGATTCATGAAACGTACTCCAATTAAAGTCGAAGGCAGTAGATGGGGCTGGACCTTTAACTTACACCGGAGGCATTGCTACTCATTATGACTATTGGAGATGACTTATAAGTTATATTTAATTTAATTTAATTTTTTTTTCTCTATTGCTTTCTAAAGGGGACGGTTTACTACATTGTAACAAAGTGTTTAATTGTCAAAAAAAAAAAAAAAAAACAAAAAAACAAACAAACAAACACACGCCCCCTTAATTTATAGAAAACATTTTTTATTCACATAGGTATAAAAACTGCTCCAATATTATTCAAATATGTATTTGGTATTGGTTAGTGGATTTTGAAAGGATTTAGACACCCTTCTATACTAGGAAAGGAATACGTAGGAAAAGACTCTAAAAATAGAAGAATAATTTGTACCTAACTCTGCATCTAGACTAGGTACAAAATTATAATAAAAGTGTAAAGTAATCCACCAATACAATTCCAATATAGGACCAAAAATAGCATGAATGATAATGATAATGACAATGACATTCTAGAGATTCCTCCATTGTTCTTGATGGAGGAATCTCTATCATATGGGGAAAATGTTCATAATGATCTCTTTGTTATGAACATTGATCATCTCTTGGTTGAAATATAATACATATTGCTTCTCTATGCTTACTTTTATGAAATGACAAGTGAAACTTCTAATAATGTGGTTGGTCTAAGAGAAACCCTTTAAAGAATAGAATCTGACCTAATGCCAATAAACTTATGCATGCATCAATTTCATTGATTTTGCTAGCAGTCTCTTATATTACGACCTTGTATGTATTTACAAATGAAATATTGGCCAAGTATTCCTAGATTATTTTCAAACGTTTTCATCATGTTCTCTAAACAGGCACCCATTTTGTTTGTCCTAACCATTCAAAGCTTCTTTTATGGGTTCATTTCTCTCTTTCTTTCGACTTAGGACTAAAATGAGTGGATATTGATGGACAACAAAGTTACAGTAGCTTAGTTTCTCTGATTTAATATTTATTTTTTTTCTATTCTTCATTCAATATTGATTTATTGAATAAGGCTTAAGAAATCAATATTTGTTTGCATTCATCTTTTAATAAAGCTTTACATTTCTTTTAATATTGAGGAAGATTACATATACCTTCACTTCCTTCCTTGCAATAATACTTATGTTGTTTTCGCTATATTTATGTATATTTAGGCCTGTAAAACTTAATGTCACTCATCATGCACTTTAGGCTACTTATATACACACAACCAAAAATAGTATTTAGCCATATTTATTAACAAGAAGTCCAAATCTCACCAACGAAGTAATAATTTTAATTAATGTGGTGCCTTTCTAGAACTTTTACCTTATTATGATATTCTACTCTGTTTTAAATTTTACCAAGATGCTCTTCAAGATAGAGAGAGGAGCATGGTTAATCCACTGTAGAAACATGAAAATGCTTTAGTTTTCAATATTGTGAGTGGAAAATAAAAGAGTACAATTTATGGTCTTGGGTCCTAAGCTAGTGAGTATTACGGGACTAATGTTGCTTCAACTTCAACTACTTCCCCTTCTCCTCAACATAATGTACACAAAATTCAATACTTGAGACAGAAGATTACTCAACAAGAAAAGGTGATCAATGATTTGCGAATACTAAAAGAACGCTTATTACAGCATGTTGATGAAATGTCAAGAGTTGAGCGACCACCCCTATCGCCTACTCATCTTGATTCTGACCCTATTCATCATGATGATGATATAGATGACGACGATAAAAATGCAATTCCAAAGTAGTATCCATTGTTGTTTGATGGTTTCATCTTATCATGTTATACTTTGTGAACATGTTTTGTGACTTTTTATTATTGTCACTTTTATATTTTATGTAAGACTATACTTTAGCTTCACTTTCTAGATAGGTTTTATGTAATTTGAATATTTAATTGCACTATTGTTATGATTCTATTAGCATTTTGAAACATATATCAATATACCTTTTTTTTTTTGTAAAATTATTATGTTTTAATCAGGATTATATTTAAATTAAATTAAATTTATAAAAATATGTATAATTACCAATAATTACCTACGTATTACCTAATTAAATTGGTAAAGTTGAACCAACTTACTCTACATACTTATTTCGCAATTATGAAGTTAGGCAAAACAACCCTACCTGAAATACCTAATTAAATCGCAAGTTAAGCAAACTAACTTACCTACGTATTTTCATTCACTAAATTTACAAGTTAGACAACCAACTTACCTATTGATTACCTACTAAATTTGCAAGTTAGGTAGTCACCTTAACTACATATTATCGACAATATAGCGACAAAAGCATTTAATTTACTTACAAAATTTACTGACAATACTTTAATCACTAAATTACCGACAACAAAACAATAGGTAAGTCATTTTCCCGATAAAATATGGCATGAAAATTACCTACCATTTACTGACTATAAATCTGTAGGTAATTTACCTACTATTTCATGTTTGTAGGTATTTTTTTTTTTACCAATAGAGATATTAACTACAACTATGTTCTGTAGGAAATCAGTAGGTAAACCAAATTGCCTACAAAATTTCAATTGTTACCTACAAAAATGTTCAATAGGTAAACTACTAATTTCTTGTAGTGATGAGTTCTTAGCACCAAAAATTCCTCAACAAATGAAGTGGTATAAAGAAAGAATAGAACCCTACAAGTGATGGCCCAAGTAATGCCAAAAGCCAAGAGTGTCCCAACTAAATTTTGGGT
Source organism: Tetrastigma voinierianum (assembly GCA_016808115.1). Taxonomy (NCBI): domain Eukaryota; kingdom Viridiplantae; phylum Streptophyta; class Magnoliopsida; order Vitales; family Vitaceae; genus Tetrastigma; species Tetrastigma voinierianum. The sequence goes on from JAEQBH010003080.1 coordinate 111,640, forward strand.
AGAAGTAGTAAATACAACATGCTACATTTCAAATCAAGTCTATCTAAGGTTAGGAACTCTCAAAACGTCATATGAGATAGAAAGGTAAGAAACCAAATTTAAAACATCTTCATGAATTTTGTAATCCGTGCTACATCTTGAATGAAAGAGAACCAAGAGGGAAGTTCGATGCCAAGAGTGATGAAGGTGTCTTTTTAGGGTACTACACAAACAACCATACTTATAGAGTGTAATAGAAGAACCAAGGATGTGATGGAATCTATTAATGTGCGAGTTGATGATTTTCTTCCCCCAAGTGAAGCATCGAGACCAAAAGACCCTCCTATAGTGTCAATTCTTGAAAAGGAGAAGACTCTCAACAATTCCAAAGACGCTTCACCATCCATTGATGAAGAAAATGAACGAGTCTCTACAGACGTTCGGACCATCTCGGAAGTTCGGCATCCAGTTATAGCGATGTCCAAACGACATAGGACTCCTTACAACAACAGGATGACCACAATAGTGGTGAACACTCTTGATATTTAGGCTTAAGAACCCTCCAGGAAGATTCGCAAAGACCATCATGTCGTTGATGTTATAGGAGATCTAGAAGTGAGTGTCCGAATAAGGGGAGTTCCTAGGGTGAACTATAAAGAAATGATGGGCCTTGGCCTTGGCTGCTACACCTCTACAATTGAATTGAAAAATTACACAGAGGCTCTAAAAGATGGGTTATGGATCCAAGCTATAGGAAGAACTATCACAATTCAGACACAATGAAGTTTGGGAGTTAGTTCCAAAGCCCCGACATGCAAATATAATTGGGACTAAATGGATCTTCAATAACAAAACAAATGAAGAGGGAAACATCACTAGAAACAAAGCTAGTTTGGTTGCTTAAGGATACACTCAAATAGAAGGAGTTGATTTTGACAAGACATTTGTTCTAGTAGCTCAGCTTGAGTCAATTCATATGCTAAAGGCATTTGCTTGTGCACTCAAGTTCAAACTTTATCAAATGGACGTCAAGAGTGCCTCCTTAAACGGGTATCTACATGAAGAAGTGTTTGTAGCTCAACCTAAAGGGTTTGAAGATCCTTGTCATCCTGATTATGTTTACAAACTAAAAAGGGATCTTTATGGACTAAAACAAGGCCCTAAGGGCTTGGTATGAGATACTCATGAAATACCTCCTAAAAAGGGGTTACCCACAAATGGGAAAAGATTCTACTCTCTTCATTTGTAAAGTCAAAAGGAAGTTATTGTCATTCGGATCTATTTGGATGACATAGCCTTCGGGTCCACGTCCCAACACTTGGTGCAACAGTTTACCAAACACATGAGCACAAAATTTAAAATGAGCCTGGTCGGAGAACTTATGTACTTTTTGGGTCTTAAAATCTGGTAATCCAACTTAAGGACCTTTATCTCACAGGAAAAATATGCCAAGGACCTGGTCAATAAGTTTGGACATGGTTTAACAAAACATCGAAGAACCCCAATAGGAACCCATGACAAGATTTCTAAAAATGAAGTAAGGAATAATGTTGACCTGACCCTCTATAGATGCATGATTGGAAGCTTGTTGTACCTAACTGCAAGTCGTTCGGACGTACGTTATAGTGTGGGAGTTTGTGCGCGATACCAAGCTAGTCCCAAAGATAGTCATCTTCTAGTAGTCAAGAAGATCATCAAATATGTTAGCGTAATAGCTAACTATGGTGCCTGGTACACTCGAGACACCACGTCTAGCCTAGTAGGATACTGTGACACGGATTGGGCTGGAAACTCGAATGCTAGAAAAAGCACCTATGGTGGGTGTTTCTTCCTTGACAATAACCACGTGTCCTGGTTCATTAAAAAACAGAATTTCATATCATTGTCCACAACCAAGGCTGAATATATAGCAACTGGTAGTATGCACACAACTCATTTGGATGAGAAATATGCTTAAAGAATATGGAGTCTTTGGAGAAGTCTTAACACTCTACTGTGACAACCTCAACGCTATCAATGTCTCGAAAGATCCAGTTTAGCATTCGAGAACCAAGCACATTGATATAAGGCACCACTACATTCGGAACCTGATTGAGGAAAAAATCATTGATCTTAGGCATGTATCCATTGAAGATTAATTGGTTGACATTTTTTCACCAAAGGGTAATAAATGTAAGACCCTTTTTATTATGTATCTTGCCTTCTGCAAAAAAAGGGGAGAGAAATAGGGGGAGCAAGCAAGAGTGTGTGTTTCTTCTTCTTAAAGGTTGTTTTTTCCGAAGACATAGACGAAGGGGGAGATTGTTAGATTTGGGATTGTCCATATCTTTGTCCCTACTGTTCTTCAAAAAGAAGGTTGCTTCAAAGATTAGAGTTTGAGGAAGATTTGAAGAATTAGAGGTGAAGTCCTTGGTAGGACTAGGAAGTAGTTTGGATTAAGGCAACTCTGTGCTATAGGGACGTGCTAAAGATTAAAAGTCCGAACTAGAAGTAGAGCAGCCGTAGGACGCATGTGAGTCTACTAGCTTAGAGGCCAAGGTATTTAGGGAGCAAGTAACCTATGGGCATGAGATCATTTAGGCAATGATCAAATCAAGATCATTTAGGTAAATGGATAATTATCAAATCAAGAAGATTTGACCTTTTAAGCTTTCAAACCAAATTTGGATTTAAATAAGGATTCCATTCTAAAGAGGATACTTGAGCTACAAGCTTCCTATTTTTGCGCGATAGCTTAAAGGAAAGTTCGAATAATTAAAGGTAGGTTTGGAGTTATATTAGGATAATGATCCAACTTTATCTAATCTTCCATAACCGATTATACAAGGTTATATATTTGGGTTTTCAGAAGATGTTCAACATGGATTTTCAAGGAGCAGAGCTTTAAGAAGAACAAGTAAAGTTTGGACGTGCGGAGAGAGTGTGGAGTGCAGATACTTGGTTAAGGTATTGCAGGTTAAAGCTTTCACCTCTAATGAAAGATGATGGTTCTTATATTCTTCATTTTTTATTAATGTACTATGGGTTATGGATGTGTGATGCTGTATAAAGGGGAATTGAGGGAGTTCATTCTAACTTTCACTATGAGTGATTAGGTTTCGAGAAGAGCCATGGGTAAAAAGGGAGTCTCGTACCACATAAGACTAATTATAAAGTTTTAATCAGATAAGTGGAAATCCTTGCATTTAGGGCACAACCCTATGGATGTAGACAGGCTGTCGAACCATGCAAGAATTGTGTGTGCCTTAACTCTATTACAAATTATATCATAATTGGTCTTCACACACAGGGAGAGTTCGGACACACAGTAACATAGTCCGAACGAAATCACAATCTGAACATTAAAGACTGTGACCTGTAATGCACATTTATATTTGTTATATATTATTAATGAATGCTCTTTAAAAAAAATACTAATACTTATATAAAAATGCTATATAGAAGCACTTACACAGTTACACTGTCAAATAAACTTAAAGTGAGCTTTACTTAACTTTTAAGTAATGACTTCCAATCTTAGCAACGAAGAGTCACTGACACATTTAATGACTTCCATCTTATTTCCAAACTTCCCGTTATTGTACAAGGGTTTTACAATTTGAGATTCATTGTTTCTTTCCTCATATTTTAAAAATTAAAACTATTAAAATTAGGAAAAATTAGTGTTAAAATCCTAAACTTTCATGACTTTTGCATTTAAATCCTGAAAAAAAAAGTTTACCTTTTAAATATAGCAACTTTCATGAATTTTTTTATATCCCCAACAAGACTCTGAACCTCTACCCTATCTAACGTGGTACGACAAAACGATGTCGTTTTGATGCCAGGAACTAAAATTAAAATAAAAGTTAGTGGTATAAAAATAAAATTCATGAAAGTTGCTATATTTAAAGAGCAACTTTTGTTTGGGATTTAAATACAAAAGTCATAAAAGTTCAGGATTTTAATTCTAATTTCCCCTTAAAATTAATTATAAAAAGGGTAATTTGATCATAAGATCATTATTTCATAAATGTAATCCTTCATCAATTTTTGCCAACAATTTTACAAATATACCATCATTGTTCTTTAGTTTAAAATATCTATTTCTTATCAAAGGCATATGCAAACATATAAAATGATTAAGGCATTTGTGTTCGATGTTATTTTTCAAGAAAAAAAACATGAAAAGGGTTAAAATTACAAAATGTTAGATTATTTAGCCAACTATTTCTTATGGAAAAGGGTCATATAAAATTTTCCTACGAAAATGTTATTAATTATTATAAGAATACCTGGCCCTCATTTGACGATACTTCTTAAAAGTATTCCCAATCTTAAAAGCATTTTAATTATTTTTAAAGTAAAAGATAGTCTTTTTTGAAAATATTTTAATAGTTAAAAATTATTTAAAGTCTTTTTTAAGGAAAATTTGAAAATGTCTTTAAAAAACAATTTTAGAAAACACTTCAATTTTTTATTTATATAGAAAAATTGATAGAAATAATCTCAACTTTTAATTTTTTATCTATTTGAAAATATTGATAGGAATAATCTCAACTTTTACAATAATTCCAAATTTATAAGTACCTTCTTATATTGGTCCCGTAAAAAAGAACCGGTTAAGCAGCTTAAAAATGTCGTGTTACTGTCTAATTGGCCTTCAAGATTTTATTTTTATTTTTATTTTGAAAAAAATCAGTTTTATCACCTCCCTTCTCTCCTCTCCTTCTCCATTACTTTCCTTTCCTCCTCTTCTTCCTTCTCCTCCACCACCATTGCCTCCACCAGTTCAGTCGGAGTAGGCATGTCAAAGACCTCCCTCTTAATCGCTTGAAGTGCAACATCACACAGAGGTGGTCACTATCGCTCCACAGTACGACATTACTTCAGTCACCACCTTCGGCGCTTGTTAGCCTTGTTCCTTCCCTTGGTTTCAAATTTCATCAGAGACTGTTGTTCTTCAGCATTTACTTCAATTTTTATCCTTACATCTATCTTCCCTCCGAAAGTCTGTTTCTATATCACCCTGTTTTCTCTCAGTAAAACCCATTTCCAGTCTCTTTCCGTGAGTCTCATGATTTTGTGGGTGATAACTTGTTTCTCTAGTTTTCTTTTCTTTTAGGGAACACCCATTGGGCTTCTCTCTGTGTTGTTCTCTCTCTAGAACTCTCTTTGTAACAATGGCCACTGCCATTTTTCTTGAGTTTCGACTGTTGTTCAACTTTAAAACGTTGGCCAATCTCAATAAACACCAAGTATTTTTTCTCTTATTGTATTTTTTTGTTTTTCCGTTTCTCTTTGAATTTTTTTGTTACACTCTTGCTTTGGTTTTGGGATTGGATTTCTTTTGTTAATGAAAAAAAAATGTGAATTCGTTAAAAACGAAATCATCTATCCATGAACAACAACATTCATAAAGTTTCTAATCCAAACAAAATAGTCTCAAGATCTATGTCAAAAAACATTAAGAATTATAATATTACAATAAATGCAGAAACATATCTGGATCCATAAGTTGTTGAAGATTGTGAGTTCTGGATCTTCTTGTATAATACATATATCCGAGATTCCTCTCTGGTTTATCTCTGATGATGGGATGCTTAGAAATAACATAATAATATGTATATATAGGAGACCATAACCATGAAAACTTAATTAGTAATATTTCGATTTAGCCCATCATAAAACCAAGAATTTACTATTTGGTATCTACACATAATATACCATACTTTATTATATGTTTCAACCCATTATTTGACATTAATTAGATCACTATTATTTTTGGTAAATCTATATAATAGTATTTAATAACATATGTGGGCCCACATATATTATTTTTCCAACAATCTCCCACTTAGGCCACTTATGTTATACCTTATACATAACCTTATGAGTCTAAAAAATTTGCTATCATAACCAAAAGCATAACTAAACAACCTTGTCCATCGATTATATCAATACAGGATCAAAGCAATTTTCGTTACATTAATATCATAACTAAATTCATCAATAATCACATATATCAATATAACCAAACGACATAGATCAAGCATGGATGTGTAGCATGGAAATTGCATGCAATGTGATCTACACATGCTTATTTCCAACTAGTCCTACCATATTCTTTTGTAAAATCAAACATTACAAGTCAAAGTGGAAATAAATTGAATACTTTATTTCTCTAGAAATGTATGTAAACATATAATGTGTCCAAAAAAAACAACAATAAACACAAACTCCCACTAAACTAACATATCAATAACAATATAACCCATACGAAAGCAAGTAGTTCATGGAAGACCTGGTGTGTCCCTCAGTGCTTGATCTCGCAATCATGAAGCTCTCAGGCTAATATGCTCTTATGCGTAAAATCTCTGACCACTCCGAGCTCTTTCTTTAACAACCAAGAACTTTATGTCAATATGCTTTGACTTTGAGGAGCTCCTGCTGTTAACTGCTGACTTATTGTCATAATATATCTTAATGGTCTTTCAATACCACCCAAAATGCACAACCTAGTGACAAAATTTCGCAGCCATATTCCATGATTGGATGCTTCAAAACATGCTATAAACTCTGCTTCCATCGTGGAAGAAGCTACAAGTGTTGCTTAGTACTTCTCCAAGAAATAGCTCCACCAACACATGACAGAGCTAGCCTAAAGTGGATTCACGACCGCCTCGCATCCAACATAATTGGAATTAAAATACCCTATGATCTCCAACTGATCCGATCTCCGATATGTGAGCATGTAATCCTTAGTTTTCTATAAATACCGCATAACCCGTTTAACTGCTTTCTAATGATCCATCCCTGGGTTGCTTAAATATCTACCTAACATTCCAACAATGTATGCTATATCTTGACGTGTACAAACTTGAGCATTGCCATTGGGGATCTCCCAATACAACCACGATTAGAGTCCCCGCGGCCCACCCCAAATCACTCTTTAGGTTACTTCGACTAAGACTAAATTTGCCTCCTTTAGTGATGTAGAGTGTGGGAGCCACAAATTTGCATGCCAAATCTTTTAAGTACCTTAGCGATATAGCCCTTTTGTGATAATCCAAGAATACCACGAGAGCGATCTCGGTGTATCTTAATTTCCTAATACAAAAGAGGCGTCACTAAGATCTACCATCTTAAAATTATTTGATCTTGGTTTCGTGCAATAAGCCCATACCATTAGTGGCAAGCAATATGTCATCAACATACAAAACCAGGAAGATGTGCTTACTCCCACTGAACTTGTGGTATACACATTCATCCGCCATATTCATCTCAAAACCAAATGGGACTATCACTTGATGAAATTTAAAGTTACCAATAACTACACTTTGCTTTAAGTCCATAGATGGATTTCTTTTAGTTTGCAAACCATTTTCGGTCTCCTAATGCCAAAGTTTTCTGGTTGCATCCATATAAATTGTTTCGTCAATGTCGCTTTGTCCGAGAACGCTGCCTTTACATCCATAAGGATGTGAATCCTCAAGGATCAAAATATGCAAGAAGTGTCATTACAGTTTTGAAAGAGTCTTTCTTTGAAACTGGAGAGAAAGTCTCTTTAAATTCAATGTCTTCTTTTTTAGTAAAGCCCTTATCAACAAGACGTGCCTTATATCTCTCCACATCACCTTTTGAATCCCTCTTGGTTTTAAATATCCATTTGCAACCAATGGGTTTCGCACCTTCAAGTAATGGGACAAAATCCCAAACGTCATTGTCTTGCATGGAATTATACTCCTCATTCATGGCATCAATCCACTTTTGAGAATCAAAGCTTTGTATGGCTTGATGGATCATCTTCCATTATACTGATTTCATCCTCATGCTCTTGGAGAAAAACTACATAATCATCTAAAATAGCCTTTCTCCTTTCTCTTATGGATCTCCGTAGTGGCATTTGTTATTAAGGTTGTTGAGTTTGTTCTTCATGAACGGTATCCTCATTTTGAATGGGGATTGCCATTCTCGTATGGGGACTCAACCAACATTGTCTTGTTCTCGATTTAGCTGACATCAATGACAGGAATAGGAACTTATACATGGTCAAGAGTAAAAGGAGTTGAAAAAGATTCCTCCACTTCAAAGACAATGTCTCTAACCTTATTTCTCTCCCCATACTCAACATCCTCAAAAAATGTTATAGTTCCCGTCTCAAAAACAGTTTTGATTGTGGGATCATAAAATTTGTAACCCCTAGACCTTTCACAGTATCCGATAAAGTAGCAACCGGTGGTTCTAGAGTCCAATTTAATCATCATTTGGCCTATAAGGCCTTGCCTCAGCTAGACATCCCCAAATGTGAAAATGCTTTAAACTAGGTTTTCGGCCTATCCAAAGCTAATAAGGGGTCTTTATTACCACTTTAGTAGGTACTTTGTTAAGAATATAAGTTGCAGTCTTTAATGCTTCTCCCCAGAGAGATTCTGGTAAGGTAGATTGACTAATCATACTCCTCACCATGTCCTTAAGAGTTATGTTTTGTCTTTCAGATACACCATTGATGCTAGGTGATCCTGACATAGAGTACCGTGGGACGATTCCGCATTCCTCTAGGTATTTTGCTAATGGACCTTGACGTTGTTCACCAGATCTATCATATCTACCATGGTATTCACCACCACGGTCAGATCTGAAGGCTTTAATTCTTTTGTTGAGTTGATTCTCAACCTCAGTTTTAAAAGCCTTGAACAAGTCCAATGATTGAGACTTCTCTTTAAAGAGGTGTAGGTATCCATATCTAGAATAATCATCTATAAACGAAATAAAATATTGTTGACCATTCAAAGAGGCCTTAAGGAATGATCCACAAATATATGTATGAATAATCAAGATCTTCTCCAATCCACTGGCTCTAACCATCAGTTTTGTTTGGCTTTCCTTACCACACTCAACACTAAATTGTGAAGTTTGTAAATCATGTCCAGAATCCACTGGGCCAATGCCCCTCACTATTTTTAGATATATGACCTAATCGTTGTGCCACAAAAGCCCATGTAACTTCATTGGCAATTTTTCTTTTTGTACCACACATGAAGAACATTCACCCAATATGAAGCAATTATATCAAGTAAATAAAAGATTGTCAAATCTAGATAAAAGAACCATTACCAACAATATTTTAATTCAAATAAAAGCAACTCGACTATTTAAAAGAACAAATATAACCCAATTTGTCCAAAACATAAATAGAAACTAAATTCCGTCTAAATGATGGTACAATAAAAGTCTATTTCAAATCCAAATAAATTTCAGTATTTAATAACAATCTAAAAATGCTCAATAGCCTAAACTTCCATCGATTTTCCATCGCCCATATAGATGAATCTTTCAGCATCATTTGGGCATCAGTAGCTTAAGCAACCCTACATAGAAACACTTATGTGAGTAGTAACCCTAGAATCTATCCTCCAAGTATTTCTAGGTACAGAAGCTAAATTAACCTCCGAAAAAACCAAAGCAAGAAGTGTACCTTTCTTTGCATGTCAGGTGTGACATTTATTACAGTCTTTCTTCATGTGTCCAAATGTCTTACAAAAGTAACAACCTTGATCTTGTGCCTTATGTTGTTTCTTTTGAACTGGTTCACTTGCAGCTTCCTTATCTTTATGTCTCTTTTTATTTTTATCTTTAGAGGTACTTGCCAAATGAGCACTTTCAGTCTTTTCTTGCTTTGACCTTTCTTCCTCCTGCACACAATATGAAATGAGTTCATTGAGAGTTCATTTCTCTTACAGCTATGAATTGATCCAAATTGATTGAATTCAGGTAAGAAGTGGAGTAATAAAACCCAAATGCACTAGTAAATTGTCGATAGTGCCTCTAACTTAGTGCCAGTTTTGGAAGCAATGTTAGACATCTACACATTTGTACTCTTATATTTTGACTTTCAGAGCCTATTGAAACCAAGCGCCCTACAAGAGTGCTTGTTTCAACCTTATCATTTTTCACAAAAAGCTTTTCAATATCATCAAGGAATTCTTTGGAGATGGTAACCTCTCCAGATATTAGTCCCTGACAGTTTCTGGAATGCCATGCTTTATGATCATGAGACTCATGCGATTTGAACGATCCCACCTCTCGAATTCCTTTTTAACTTCAACAGAGCTATTTGTAGTGATAGTTGGAGGTTGATCAGTCCTTAGAGAAAGGTCCGGATCCATGCAGTCAAGAACGATTAAAACGTTCTCTTTCCAATCCTTAAAGTTGGTCTCATTAAGAATGGGAATGAAATTTATATTAGCAGATACTGTAGCAGCATAAGCATTAGCTGAACAAAATAAGCAAAGCTCACATAAAAGTCTATAAAAAAATAAATTAATTAATTAATTCAAATATTTTGTGATTCCCATCACAAGATATCGAGCACAACATCAAGAGCTTATCTTGACTATAACATTAACTGTATGTGTCTTAAAAATAATCAAAGATCACAATAAATCCTATCAAACAATAAGTCTATCTTTACCCGACATAGTGTCTAAGCATGGAAAATATTTATAATTGTGACACATTTACTATAGCAAGTGTGTGCGATTCAAAGCAGCACTACAACCCTTCCTTTTGGGTTGATTAATGCCCACATGAATATACATACCACAAACATCCAACGTTTCTCATAAACCATCTACACAAGAGAGGTCACTTTGGTGACATGTTGTTTCAATAAGTTTATTAAAAAATATTAGGCATCTAAATTTGAATTTAATTTTTCCTTAATTTTGGACTTTTATCAATCAATTAAGAAAAAATGAATGAAAGAAAGATACTTATAATCAGATACATATATATTTCTTTTAATATATATATATATATATATATATATATATATATATATATATATATATTATATATATATTAAATTATCTTTGAAGATAAATCAAAGAGAACTGTTATTTTCTTAAAATAGTACTCTCAACCTAATTTGGTTTTCTTAAATATATATATTTTTTATAATTCTATAAATCCTGAAGCAATGAAGTTATGGAGATTGCTTTACCTTTCATTTATTTAGATTTTTTTATTTATGACTCCACCGATTGGAAAATTGTGCAGGTGGGGGGTTTGGACTTCTTGATCGGGCTTTTTAGTTATTTAGTATAAAATAAAATAAAATATTCCTCAAATAACATAGGTTCATAAATATTCTTAAATGTAATATAGTTTTTACCACATAAAAAGTGTTTGAAAAGACATTTTCTAAAAGTGTATTTTCAAGAGACACTTTCAAAAATTCTTGTAATTTTTATCAAAAGTAAACTTAGTTATACACTTTCAAAATTTTTGAATTTAAGCTGAAAGTGTCTCTTAAATAAACATTTTTAAAAAACTCAAAAAACGAAAAGTGCCTCTTCAAGAGACACTTTTTAAATTGTTTAAATGTTATACTAAAAGTATCTTTTGAAAAGACACCTGCATGATTTTGAAAACATTGAAAGTGTCTTTTGAAGAGACACTTTCTATAATTTAAAAAATTTTGAATTTAAGTTGAAAGTGTCTCTTGAAGAGACACTTTCTAAATTGTTGAAATGTTATGCTAAAAATGTCTTTTTCAAAGACAATTACATAATTTTGAAAGTTTTGAATTAACACTAAAATCTCTTTAAAAGAGACTTTCTATAATTTTTTTAAAAAAAATTGAATTTAAGTTGAAAGTGTCTCTTCAAGAGACACTTTTAGTTTTTCGAATTTTAAAAAAGTGTATCTTGAAGAAACACTTTCTAAATATTTGAAATGTTATATTAAAAGTATCTTTTGAAAAGACACCTTTATAATTATGAAAGTTTTGAATTAACACTAAAAGTCTCTTTTAAGGAGACACTTTTTATAATTTTAAAATTTTTGAATTTAAGCTGAAAGTGTCTCTTCAGTTTTTCGAATTTTTAGAAAGTGTATCTTGAAGAAACACTTTCTAAATTGTTGAAATGTTATACTAAAAATGTCTTTTGAAAAGACACATTTATAATTTCAGTTTCTTAACAACAATGAGTTATTTTCAAGCAGACACTTATAATTTTGTAAATTTTCAATTTAAGTTTGGAAACAAGGTCTTTCAGCTTTCTTTGAGTTTCTAGAAATGCTTCAAGAGACACTTCAAACAGTTGAAATGTTATATTAATAGACGCCCCTGCAACTCGGGGGTCTCGTTGACCAACCGTTAATTCGTGGAAATACTACCTTAGGTAATTGTATACGTAAGCTTTGATACCAAACTGGTATCGAATACCTGTGGATACCGAGTAACTCGATACCACCTCGTTATGTCCCATTTACCGAGACTCATTTATCCATATTTAAGTTAAAAATATGCAAACTTACATTTAAAACAGCCCGTAAGAGTTTGATCACGACTCTCTTACCATTATTACATATCAAAACTAGATTGTTCCTAAGTTTTACAAAAAGATTTATCAAAGCCACATGTTGGCCTTCTTCATAATTACGGCCTCAAATGAGCTTCGTCCACCGGTGTACTCCCTGCACCTGAAATGTTTTCCCATATAGGGTAAGCCACGCCCAGTAGAGACTACTCCCCACCTAAGTACACATGCAATGTCCACACTTACATTTATCACGCATTCCAAACAAGATTATGCAATCCTAGTTTGAATTCTACATGCCATGAAATGAAATGAGACCCACTCATACATCCTGTCGCGAGTCCTTATCGACTCTTAAAGTTTCCGAGTCCTTATTGACTCCCACCACACAATGCAGAGTCAATGTGGGATAAAATCCATCATTTCTGGATTACATACAATGATCATTCTACAAAACAAATTCATTTGTTTTCAAACAAAAAGCTTTTTGGGTGTTAAACCTCAATGATCATTTATATATATAAAACCATGAGTCTTTTGTGGGTCGCGAATTTTCGGGGTCTCACCGCAGGCTTCATGTAACACCCCAAATTATACCCTAACAGTTTTATAACATGTTTTGAGTATAATAAAAGTAAATGTATATTTTTCCGGAATAAAATAATGCTAAAAATAAAATAAGAAAAATCTAGAATTAATACAAGAGTTAGGGTAAATTAGTAATTTACCAATTGAGGACCCAAGGGTTATAATACAAGAAGATAATATGCCAAAGTAGGATTTTGATAAGTTAAATTGAGAATAAAATGAAATAAAGGACTAAAATACAAAAAGGGGAAAATTAGGCAAAATTGTATAAGTCCAAACATGGCCTTATTAATGAAAGGCAAAATATCTCATTTTTGGTCTAAAATGATAGGGCAAAATCAGTGAAGAGAGGAGAAGAGAAAGAGAAGTAGAAGGAAGAAAAGAAGAAGATAAGTGCAAGAAAAGCAAAGGTATGGAACTTTGTATGGAAACTATTGGGTAGATAAGTATGAAATTTTAGTATGAAATTGTTTGTATGGAACTTTGGTAGGATTGTGTATGGATACTTGTTTGGGGGTTTGGAATACCTCTTTTTGTGTAGAATCCTGTTTGAAATTTATTGTTTGTTTGGTCAGGTCCTCAATGGAGGAAAAATTTGTATAGATAACAAAATTGGGTTTTAGGGAGATGTTGTTCGTTTTTTTTAAACCCATGTTTTATTTTGGCCATAACGTGGCCATCACTCATCCAAATTGAGTTATTCGTACCCTCGTAACCAGACATCTAGAAGAATAAATCTTCGAAATAAGTATCTAAATTTGACCTCACTGACCTAAAATTGGCCAAAGTGAAGATCTGTTTTCGGGTCAATTATGGTTCAATTCTTATACAATTTTGGGTTTCAAAATAGTTTTGGTATTTAGGTCATACGTCGATTTTCACTCATCCAAATTGAGTGATTCAAATTTCTAGGTAACCTAGACTTCTAGGAGAACAAATCTCCCTGAAATAAGTATATCCAAATTTGCACTCCATTAGACCTAGAAAAGTCGTCAAAGTAAATGAACAATTTTGTCCCTAAAATCTGTCTTAGAACAGTCCCTTAAACTAGAGTAATTCCGGTTGTTTCGATCATAACTTGAGTTATATTCATCCAAATGAGATGATTCAAATTTTGGTACAAACTAGACATCTGGGAAAACAACTTTCATGAAGAAAGTATGGTCAAATTATGTCTCTAATGTTCCTAGAAAATTTTCAAATATAGGACACAATTCTAGCCTGGAAATTGTCTAGGAGCAGTTTGGAATGTTTGAACCATACCTCCCAAATTAAAATTCCAAATGTCATGATGTTTAAATCATAAGAAACTTAAGACATAGGGGTATATTGAGTTAGAAGATCACTTTCTCTAACAATCTCGCTTATTGTGGTCAAAATCAGAATAAAAACTGACTCTGAGTTGCCTAATTGTCTCGTGAAGAATAGGTTGGTGGAAATGAAATCGATAAAGTTAAGTTATATAAATGTATTGTTATATGAAAGCTAAAAAGAGAACACAAGTATAATTTTGTTATATGAAAAGTGCAAAGTACAGTTAAATGTTTATAAGAGATTATTTGATAATGAATATCTCATAAGTATACATGATATCAGTAGTTATTCATGTATATGAGATATCTTTTTCTTATACCTGAAAGATTGTCAAGAAAACATAATGAAAACTAATTCTTTCTAGTGTCACTTGGAAATGAACTCTTAGGTTCTTTCGTGACGCCATGGAAATGCTCCTGGCCGCTCTATCTCGTATCTCCTTCCGCATTCTTCAAAGAGGCATTGGTGTTTGTCTGAAACACAGTTGTGTTTGCTTGGAAGTTTTCAAGGTCATAAAATTTATTTTCATGCTAATTCAAAATCCTTTTGTTTTCTGACATGAAATGAAGCATCTAATCTTCAAAGGATTGAATCCTTTCTCGAATTTCGAGCACTTCTACCATTCCTCTACTACTGTTGTTCTTGAACCCTAATGAGCCATAAGCTTGCTGGTACCTGTCCGTGTCTAGGGCCATGCTGTGCTCCTCCACCATATGAAAATCTTTCATGGTTCCTCAGTGCTGGTGTATAGTGTGTTAGCAAGTTGGGGTTAAGCTTGAAGTGAAAACTTCTTTGCTAATTCATATACTTGGTCTCCTCAACTATATAGGGCTCTTCTCTAACTAGTTCCTCAGCACTTTTTCTAATTCTCTCATCTACTGCTCCCACTTCATGTGCAGTGTGCATTTTTCTTTCATTGTTTCCCAATTTGTTCATAACTGCATCTAGCTTTGCTTCAACGGCTGTCATTCTATCAAGTCCAATAAGACCACTTCCCTTCAACCTGCTGCTGCTCCCTGAAGCTTCAAATGGAGCCTTGTAGTTGCATTTGGCAAGGTCTTCTATCACCTGCCATCCATCCTCCGCACTTCTTCTTTTAAAATCTCCATAGCAGGATGCATCAATTATACCCTTTGAGGTTTAATTCATAGCATGACAGAAAATGTCCATCTGAGTGGGCAGATCTTTTTAACAGTCTCTTGAATCTCTCCTATGCATTATAGAGACTCTCCTCTTCCCCCTGCTTGAAGACAATTATTTCTCCTCTTCTCTCAACAATGAGATATGGAGGAAAAAATCTACTCATATAGGCCTCTACCAATTCTTCCCAAGTGTTCACTGATCCCACTGGTAATTAATCAAACCATGTTGCTGCCACATCTCTCAATGAAAAGAGGAAGAGTTGCAGCTTGATTACATCTGGTCTCACCCCAATTTAGTTTGACTGTGTTGGCCATCCTCATGAAGCTCCCAGATGCTCATTGGGATATTTAGAGGGGTGACCTATGAACTGGTGTTACTGAACCATAGTAATCAATGCCAGCTTCAGCTCAAAATTGTTTGCTTCAATGGGAGGTTGTCTCAATGTAAATAGAAAGTACTCCACTTGAATAATAAAGCCTAAAATTCTTCCATGTTGTTGTGCCTCGAGGTCTCTCTATTTCTTCTTCTTCTGGAATAGTCTACAATCTTTCTCTTTGATTTGCCATACTTTTATATTCAGCACTAGTAGCTTTCCTCAGATTCTTCACGGTTCTTTCAATTTCAGTATCTAGAGGCAGTAGATCTGCTTTTGGTTTTCTATGCATTAAAAATCTTCCTGAAAGTAGAAACATAGTGAGATCAAATGGAGTCAGTGATATCAAAAATTATATATCTATTTAGGCTTCCAAAAATATTAGTAGTTTATTCAACCACTGCTGTTAAAATTGTTTTGCTTATTTTTTGAAATTTTTGTAAAACAGAAAAATGTCCAAATTAGCATTTCTCTCTTTTGTCAGAATATTGATTTTTAAATTCCTTCGATCCCTAGAGGTGTCAATAAAAACTTGTTTGACCAAAAACTATATATATTAAATTTATGATTAATTATTACTTTCATAGGACTATTTACTAATCCCCAATAAAGGCACCATAAACTTGATGTGACCAAAAATAACTTGTATGCTCATAAGAAAAATGAACTTGTCAATCAATTCATTAAAGATTTGGTTTTGTCTTAATACTGCAAGTGCATAGGTCATACAAGTAATAAAAGTGGACTTATAAGTCCGGATATCGTTCCCACAAATATTGAAAAGAATTTAAAATTCAACTACCCCAACTACTCAAATTCCACACTATTTGAACTTCCATTTCATAAAAGTTTCACTAATTGAACTAAGAATTCTACTAGTTGAATGTCTACATCTATAATGAAGGAAAATTTTAAAATCCTAAACATAAACTGGACTAAACTAGATTATTGCTAGAAAAGGACACTGGATTTCACTGTTGTGAAATTATCAATTCCTGCATCATAATCTAATTTGATTCTATCATAACTTTGAACCTAAATTTACTAAAAGTGAAAGCCTTGTAGTATAGTTTGGATTTCTCCTTAAACCATAATTTTCACTGATTAGATATCCATGTTCATTTCTTAAACATGTTTCTAATCAATTACTTGTAATCAAAATTTCTTTATAGGATCTGGGAATTTTTCTTTTCCAATACTTCATACCCATTTCTTATGACAGTAGATTTCTTGCTTCCCAAGACAAAGCCATTGCCAAATTTCTACAAGATGAATGATGTCTCATCCTTGAGATCTTAAAGAGTTCTCCATTTCCTTGATTAGATCTAAGCTAACACATGATCAAGATCATTCCTCCAAACCAAGAAGAGGTACCTAATTAATTAAATTGATAGATCAATCAACTAATTCTCAAACCATGAGTAAATTGAAGATTTATCTAAGTAATCTTTCAGAGCTCACTAGTTCATCAATATTAGTCTAGCATATCCCCAAGGAACTGATCCAAGCTCTCAGGAATCTCCATCTCTATTTCACTTAGAGGGCCTTCTAAAAATCAGAGCCAGATAACGGTCCTTTTATGGGTATAAGTTTCTAATATTGGGAACAATTCACTACATGATCATCACCACTCAAATAATTTCATGACTCCCAACCCAGGAAATTTCTTTCTAATTGTGCAGAAAATACCATAACTAACATCATATCGTTCCCAACATAAATTGTGTTTCTCGAAGACTGGATTAGATTACAGTGAACACTGAAATACTGATAAGGAAAATTCCACTACAATTGTAATCAACTGAAGAAATGAATTCCAGCTTTTATCAAGATTTCATTGGATTCAGACAGTAATCGAAATTGAATTTCAACAATTTAGCTCAACTTCTAAACTTTTGAACAATTCACTGTTTCAAGTCCAGTAAACAAATGAAAATTCTACACTAAGTCTAATCTACGAAGAAAATAAACAAAATAAAAGAAAAATAAAATAAAATTATAATACAAAAGAGTCCTCAGCTCCCAGACGCTCTGGTTCATCCAACCTGACTTGACTGCCTCACTTTCCACAAATTGTTTCTATTTATAGAGCCCTAGAAGTTTGGGCCCTTAATTCGAGGCTACATTGCGAATCCCTAAAATTCTAGCGCATATTGCATTATATGTCGCAACCTGGAAGTTTTGTCGCAATAGAGTTTTAAATCTTCACCGCAGGTCTTTGTTGCAGCATGCAGTCGTCTGTCGCGACATGCTCCATGTGCTCCTTCTTGGATTCAGTCACGACAAAGTTTCTTTGGTCGCGAAAATATTCTTTTCTTCAACATATTCATTCTGTCGCAACAATTTTATGTGTGGTTCTGAATTTCTTCAAAGCAGAAAGTGTTGCGACATCGACACCACAGCCACGACAAGCAGCTTCGTAGCTTGTTCAAATTGGTGTCACCTGGGCTTTTATGTCGCGACATCATTCCTATTTGGTTCTTGTTGCAACCATGTTTCTTGTATTGTCAGCATTTCTGTCGCAACCAGGAAAGTCTATCGCGACATAGTCTTGTCGTCACTTAACCTGATTTCTTGTTACAGCTTCATTTTGATCTTGCGACATAGCCTCTCGTTATTGTCGATGTTTTCTTTCACAACTCAGTTTTTATGTCGCGACAGGACTTTTCTGTATTCAGCTTATCTTTGTGTTGCGACCTAGTTTGTTATGTCACGACAAGACCTCTCTTCCTTGTGTTGAAATCTTTGTCGCGACATAGAAAAGTATGTCGCGAGCTTGTTTATCAGTGTTCAGCTTATCTCTGTGTCACGGCCTTAAGATCCCTGTCACGACATAGAAAACATCTTTGTCACTAGTATATTAACATTGATTTTAATACATCAGCCAATTCACTATGTAAGCATCACATGTTGCGACCTTATTTATCTGTCGCAACCAGAGTTTCTTCTTCCTTCAGCGTCGCGACATACATCACCTTGTCATGACAGATACTTCTTCTTTCAATGTCGTGACATACATTACCTTGTCGCGACAAAGGCTTTTCTTTGAAACTCTTCCCTTGTCTCAACAAGCTTTTCTCGTGTTGTACAATCGTTGTCGTGGAATAAATATCCCTTGTCACAACAACAGAATCTCGCTTTCGCTTGTTTCATTTGTCATGACAGGAGCTTTGTCGCGCACAAATTCCTTCCTAGTGTTGATATCCCGTTGAAAACCTCACCGCAAATATTAAACTTTTATCAGTTCTCAACTGACTTAGATTCTTCCCATTTTCTATCACGACACGCTGTCTTTTGTCGTGACATAGCTCATCTGTCAATATTCAAACCTTTGTGTTGCGATAGAGGAAATATTGTCGTGACAAAGTTCCTTTGCATTTTTCTGGCTTATTCTTAGTATATTAAGATATGTTTTAATGCCAAATTATGGAATATTCACCAACTTTGTGTTTTGCGGAATCAAATTTTTGTTGATTCCGATCACCCTACCGTGGCACGAATCAAATGATCTACCTGATATCCCGCTTACGGCAGTTGCACTGAGGGCCAAGCAATCCTTTCAACCACGCCGCGCAGATAGGCCTTCACCACTGATCACTACGCTGCGTAGACCCCATCTGTTCATTTTGCTCTATTCATCTCTCTTTTCCGTAAACTAACCAAAACTTTGGGCATGAATCCAAAAGCATCATTGGAAACAACTCCCAAATGGGTTCTAACCTCACCAAAACCAAACATAGAGATTTATTAGGGTTTTTCCAAACCCAACCTCAAATACTTGTAAGTTAGGTTAACTTCCTAACACCCAAATAGGTATCCATACATCATAAACCAAGAATCCATACTAGAAATCCAACAATTCATACTCAAAGAAAGGATTCCATACTCCCACCAAGTATTCACACTCTTTAACACCTCAAACCCTAGCTCAAGGAACTAGACTAAGAACCCAAGAATCCTTAGAAACATAGCAATCCATACAAAACTTAACAAGTTCCATACAACATCATAGAATCCATACAAACATAGTTTCCATACCTTTCCTCTTCTTCTTCTTCTTCTTCTTCTCTTCCTTTCTCTCCTTCACGTTTTGCTATCCAAATGCACAAATGAGAGACCCTAAATGGGTCTTATTTGGTCTAATTCCTCTTTTATTGCACTATGGCCCTCAAGTTCCTTTCTATTTACACCACAACTTTCGATTATTCCACTTTGGCACATAATCTTATTATCTT
The DNA here is from genome assembly GCA_016808115.1 of Tetrastigma voinierianum. Lineage (NCBI taxonomy): Eukaryota > Viridiplantae > Streptophyta > Magnoliopsida > Vitales > Vitaceae > Tetrastigma > Tetrastigma voinierianum. The sequence goes on from JAEQBH010003080.1 coordinate 131,577, forward strand.
ATGACTTTGATTAGCGCCCAAAAAGTGCTATTTTGAGCCCTATTCAAGATAGGTTTTGAGTGCTTTTTGCGCACTAATCATATGAATTAAGCCAATTGTCATGTGCATGTCCACTTAGTGCTTTTGATTTGTTTTCGAGATTGTTTTGATAGTTTGGTGTGTCTGAGAACTTCAACATGTTTCTGGGCTTCTTATCGAAGAATGTAAGAGAATCTCTGTAATTTCATCATTGAGGTTAATAAACGTCAAGATGTCATGAAGAATTGAATATATGATGAATAAAAGTGGTGAAGTGATGTAGTAGCAAGCAGAGCAATCCAGGGATTTTCGCTATGACATAAAAATTCTTCGATTGCTAAAATTTCATGAATCCTAATAATTGTTAGTTAGTTAGTTTCGCTACCAGTTTAAAATACTCGTTCCTAGCTAAATTTCATTTTCGCTATCTCCGGTAAATTCCTCGCTAGTTTAGTTTAAATTCGCTTAACATAGCCGTAAATTTTCGCTTCACTAGCCGAAACTTGCTACAGCTAAATTTGGTCAAATTTCGTGTTTTTGGTATTTTTGATTCCAAATCCACTCACGTTTATAAATTACCATTTTGTCCCTATTAATTCTTATATTTTAGGCATTTTGTCATTTCACACATTAGGGTTGACTATATAAGTCCCTCAACTTGTAACCCTTAACTATTCCATTTCTATGCAAGTTCACTTTTCATTTTGTAGTTTATTTTGCTCTCTCTCCTTCTTCCTCATTTTTCCTACCGCTAAACACCCCCTTTAGGATGACAACTCAAGGGATGCTTACAAGCCTCATACTCTTTGAAGAGGAGGGCTGTTAGTTTGGTTTCGGGGCTTCGCAGTTGTCCTCATGCTTTAAATGTTACAGCATCGCATTATGGTTCCATACTTTCCAAACTAAAGGTTTAATGCTATTTAATGTCTTTCTTTCGTCAATACTTGATGCTAGGTTCAAGGCATTCTTAATGGTAGATGCAATCGATATTCTTTAGATGTCATTTACTTAGAAATGGAAATGAGGTTAAATGCTGTGGTTTTAACCTAATGGGACTTTGAATGCTTAGTACTTAAGTTGACTCAATTAGAGTGGTTTTAGGTTAGGTTTTTAAAGCTAAACAATGATCCGTTTTGCTTTAATTATATGTCATTTGCCTTAATGCGAGGAACAACCCAGGACAATTTTTAATAGCCCCATGTTAATGCTTAGCAACCCAAGCTCTGCTGTTACCACTTCACACCCTTTCATTTAAGCTGGCCATCGTTAACCGCTGAACAAACAACTTCCCGTTTTTAAACAACCGAAAAATCCAAACAGTGCCCTACCCATTTTCAAACAACATTGATGCGAATCATTCGTGGATGAAAACCCATCCCCGTGTTCGAATCTCTAGACCGCTATAATCGCACAATTTGACTACTAAGAAGAGGGAGGAACATAGGAAACAAATTTTTGTTGATTCCACACCCCACCGTGGCACGAGAATCAAAATGTGGCGTCGCCGGATGGTGCCAAACTACGATGATGAGTTGATGTGTACTTGTAATCCATTACAAGTGCTGGTGACCTTCAGTCCTTTAATTATGTGTGAACCGTGAAGTTTTCTTCACTTTTGGCAAGCATCGCACTGCTTTTATTTTACAGCCGCTTGTTCCTCGTGCTAACACCCACCTTCGGGCAAAGCTTTTTTTTTGTTTTGTTTTGTTTTCATTTTGTAAAAGTGTGTTACGAAAAATCGACGTAGGGATATCGTGTAGATTTCATAAAAAGAGTGAGTGCACCAGCTTACAAGGTTAGGGAAATCACACAAGGGACCTCAAATGGATCCTTTAGCATGAGGAACAAAGAACAAGCACCCCTATGAACTAACAACATACAGTAGATGAGGGATCACACACCTCCTAGAGTTAGGTGTTCTTTCCTCGCTTCATACCTCGGCCGAGGATGTAGCGTTGAGACCACCTAAAGCCTTCCTGCCTCACATTTCATGGTATGGAGAATGAAATCCATATTCACATGATGCATTGATTTGAGGGAATATGCATAACTTTTATGAGGTATAACCGATATGAATTGTTGAAGTTGAAGGCATTCCCTGCAACCAAGGACAAAGCCAAATATGGCTCAATTCATCGAGGCCGAGAATCCATTAGAAATTAAATAACTTCGTTTCAGGTTTTTAAGAAATTCTTCAAGGCAACCAAGACCAACAATGAAGGAGATGATTATACTTACTCCCGCCTATGACAATGAGAAATTCATCATTAGTTGAGGTCTGCTGGATACCATCAATAATGTCCCACTTATGGCTTTGACATTGATGCTAGTGAATCATTTCTTATAATGGTATGTCCCCCGCCATGAAGCAACCAAGAAACCATGTGTGGAGGTGATTTTTTGAGCAAAAACTGCATGAAGCCGCTGGACTCTCAATTATGTGGCTGAAACTTCCAAGGCTTGGGATGAACCGAATCCAAGGGAAGCTGAAAGAATGAAGCCTTCGACCCACCAAAGGGGAGGCATTTATGCACTTTCCGAGGATATGGAAATGAAAGCAAGAATATCAACCCTAGCTAGGAAGATGGAAGAACTGGAAGGAAAAAGGCTCCATATGTGCAAAGGGACTCAGTAATCCCGCAGACAAAGCAATCCTTGCATCAATTTCCAACCCACTGCCCACCCAGAAGAACATTATCCAATGCCCCCCTCAGTGAAGGATTTGATGTCAGAATATGCAAATGTCGTAGGTCAATACAAACCATAACCCCACGTCCCATACCTGCATCACCTATATTCCAATTGAAGAATCAACCCTAACTCTCCTGGAACCCAACTTCTCGCCTATGTGCCCCCGGTGCCAAACAACGCTTGGTTCCTCATCCTCAACCACAGCCACCACCCTTTATCCTCTTCTCTCCAATAACAAGTCATCTCTGAATCCTCGATGCTCAACGGCAATTTGCAGGAGCAAAAGTGGATAAATGTATACTGGGTACAAAGAATTGATACTCGTAGAAAGTACACTCAATAAAAAGAATAGATGGGCTTGAGAGCAATCTTTAATCAGAAATTGACAACCTGGAGTATTCAATCACAGATCAAATAATTGTTGAGATACAGGAGAGGGAGGTTCCCTTCCCAAACATTGCCAACCAAAAGGGTCCATGAGGTAGGTTCATCCAAAGAATTCGTGGATGGATGAAGTGAAAGCTATAATCACCTGAGAGGAAGAGAAATAGAGCAACTAAAAACACATGACTGTTGAAGAAACATGCAAGGAAAAGGAAGTCGAGCTCGAGAGGGTAATCATCGTTGAAGACCCAAGGAAGAAAACCACGCCTTCCATTTCCCAAGCACCGAGAGGCAAGAAAAAAACCTAAACCAATGAAATGAGGTGCTAAGACAAGTGAAGGTGAATATCTAATCGCTTGACATGCTTGGGGCAGGTCCCAACTTATGCTAAGTTCTTAAAGGACCCGGTGTACGTCAAGAAAGGGACAGCACTAGCAAGAAAAGCCTTCCTAACCGAGCAAGTCACATATAATCCGCAGCAAGACCCCAACAAATACATGGATCCGCGATCCTGCCACCCCCGCCCAACATCTATAATTGCATGCACAAAGAATCGCTTAGATTTAGGGGCTAATGTAAACCTACCGCCATACTCAAATGTATACAGGGCTAGTTTAGGGAGCTCAAACCTACCAACATCACTTTGCTTTCATCGGGGCCGACAGATCGCTGAAGATTCCTAAGGGAATAGTCGAGGATGTGTTGAAGTAAGGTAGACAAATCTACTACCCAAGAGACTTGTAGTGCTCGAAAGCGCGGGCCCAATCATGTGCCAATTATCCTGGAAGACCATTTTTGGCCACTGCCAATGCAATCATCAATTGCCGAAATGGAGTGATGCAGCTCACATTTGGTAACATGAAATTAGAGCTCAACATTTTTCACTTGAGTCACAAGCACAAGCCAGTGGAAGGTGATATGAAGGAAGCCGATGAAGTCCGCTTCAATCGGGTCGAATGCGTGAGGCCAAAGGTCTATAAATTCTGCAAGAATCAAGCAACCAAGATGAAGCATGATCGATATCATCACACATCATAGAGTAACTGGTCACCTAAAATCACCCATGAGAAGAAAATCAACAAAAATGGACTAAGCATGAAGGTCGCAAAGACAAGCCACCGTCGGTTAAGGAGCTCCTCCTCCTTGACCCTCCATGAGAACATGAATTGAAATGGTTTCAGGTTCACTGAACCAAATTACAGCTCAAAAATTTTTGGTTTTTGCTTTAAATTGTTTAATTTTCAGACAGCTATTTTTAGTAATCTCCCGTTTTAGCACCTTCCTTTAGTAGCCTAATTTTAAATTTTTTATTTTTATTTTATTATTCTTAGGTCTTTGTTAAAAATAATAAATATTATTGATTCTTTGTTCCACTTTGCCTAAATCAAATTTTTTGTTTTTTTATTTTGCGTGTGAGTCCGCTAAGGGTGATTTCTATTATAAATAAATCGTCTGCAGGCTCTATTACTCACTGCATAGTGCGAAAGGCACGCCATTTCAAATATTTCCAAAGCCCCTCCCCCCGAGCCACCAAACCGCTGAAAGCCCCAACAAAGCCTCCCCTATTCGTGCCCCTGCCTCCCACGGTCGCCGCCGGCCCACCAGGCCCCCGTATAGTCGCGCCATGTCCCAGGGAGGCTGCCTCCATCAGTTGTTCCGTCTAGCCACCATCCGCAGAAAACTCGAGCCCCGCACCGCTATCGCCTAGCCCCGTTCACCGCTGGGCCCGTAGCCCCTATACTCTTCCCTGGGGCTCGCCCCTGCCGCTGCTCCCACACCGACCACCGCTGTGACCAGGCCTCGGCCGTGTTCTGGTCTAGCCGTGGTTTGCCTTGTCTCGCCCGAGCCCCGGTCCCAGCTCTCCGAGGTGGAGACAAGGCATCCGCTACCCCACCCGTGAGCCCTCGCAACTCTTGACCACGCATATGGTACGTGCACTAGTGGGTGGGTCCCTACCGCACCTAGGGTTGATTTGAGCAACCCAGAGCAGGAGGAGCGTGCCCCGCCACATCTACAAATCCCAGGAGCCTACGTGGGTTCAGGAGGTATAAGACGAGGACGGACCTTCTGCCCCTTCCCCGTGCCTCAGACGATTCAGAGGGCCCTAGCCTCTGCGGGTCTTGACATCAGTCTGGGGATCCTGATTTATCTAGGCCTCAACCATCACCTTCCCCAGCAGAGGAGAGCTCATCGCCCCATCTATCGCTCTGCCTTCGGTGATCGCGGCCATTGTTTACTCGAGACCCCGATACCGGGAACGGATTTGCGCGCCAGTGGATTTTCATGGAGAGTTTACGACGTGCCAAGACCGATCACGACCCCTGGGTCAGACTAATGATTGATCACACAAGACTTTGTTGTCGCACATGACACCGCTGCAAGTTCTACTATCCCCGTGGTGCTTCGGGCCCTACCACTCCATGACTTCCCGGGGAGTGCCGAGTCCACTGGAGCTCCGATTCACTATTGACGATCGACCGGGAGTACTCCGAGCCGTGGACATTTCAGCTGCGAGCCCGTGAATAGAGTCGCCAATTCCTGAGGATATCTGGATCACACAAATTCACGCAGGGAGATGGTCCGTCGTCTCGCCGAGATACTCACAAATGGACCGCACTTCCGCAGCAAATCCCGCCCCTCGATGCTTATGGTGGACCACCTGCTCCGACCAGCTTATCCTCACACGGCAAAGACTACTGCTCGAATGCAGGGTTTCGCTACTAGAGGCCTTGTACCTGGATTCCAGGATTCTAGTTCAGTCCCTCTAAGCTAGTTATGACCGCCCCGCCGCATTTCAGAGACAAGGTCCACCGCAAGGGCCTGCCTGAGCTGGAGGGTCTACTCCTTGTTGGATGCCACGACCACGAGCCAAACCCGGAGCATTTGGGATTTCCGGAGGAGCCCCGTATCGAGAGGAGGATCAGATGCCCTCAGGTCCTGTCTATGGAGCGATCTTTGGTCATGCCGATCTCTTTTCTCCTCCAGCAGCAGGACCAGGAGGAGGTACCAGATGAGGTAGTAGAGGACACCCCGAGGGGAGATGATCCTGTTCCTGAGGTAGAGCTAGAGGTGGAGAGGAGCCTAGTGCCAGATTTGTCTCCTCCCTCTCCTCCTCTACCTCCTTCGGCCCTGTACTCTCGATGACACTGCCCTTCATATACAAGCCATGAAGATTCTCCCCAGCATGTTCATGTCGGCTCGAGGGAGCTAAAGGTGTGTTATGGATGTTGGTCCGCGCCCACTGGCTACTACACGTGCATCGATGGACCAGAGATTGGCTCGAGCCGAGACCACTTTAGAAGATTGGTCACACCATGCCCTTCTCGTGACCATGAGTCACCGGTCTCCGCCCCGTGGCTCACACACGAGATGAGCCCACGCCAGCCAGCCTCCTTAGACATGTCGGGCAGTAAAAGAAGAGTAGCCTTCATCCAATCTCTCACCCCGAGAGAGTGAGGTGGTCACACTCCTGTCTCTAACTTTCCTATCCCTATGACATGTCTATACTTTGGCTGGGAGGAAAAGTTAGAATTAGGAGGTCTTATCATAGCTTAGCACTTATCAACTTCCTACTCTCATTTATAGCATAGTTCATGTATTGTTAATAAGTAGGCGCGATGTTACAGTTACTGGTGTTGAAGCCATTTTGTCAAAAGAAGTTTATATATTTTCTGCTGCTACTACATACTCCTTGCAAACATCTTGCAGTCTTCATTTTATTCTTTACCACACAAGTTCGTATGTTACCCATGGCTTCCAGTACGATTTGCTTTTTAAAGTCACTGCCACAGCCATCCTGCCACTCTTTCTGAGCAGCTGTTATCACGCACTTCAGATTGTATCAGGTGCTGTATGTAATTTTTTCATTTTTTTGCAAGTTAAAGCTTGGTCTCTGTTACTTGAGCCAGGTTGTAGTACTATGTATGAGTTACCTCATCAAACTTTCAAAAGGAAAGAAAAGAGAAATAGCCGTGACGCTTTCCTGAGTCCCCAACACGTCCCAGCGGCCAAAGCCTGCCCCGATGCTCCCAAATTCTACATCGTCGTGGTCACCGACCGCTGTGCGGGATGGCATTTCCAGCGCCGCAGTGCTCATTCGAGCCCGTGCCACAGCTTGTGGTCGCCGACTTTGCTTTGCACCCCAAACTCCATTGTCGGTCATTCAGACTCGCCACACCACTTCTTGGCGATTTTTATATTGCACCCCACACACAAAGGAAAGAAATGTACAGTCTTGTTTTGGTTGGTCAACAGAACATGCTAGTAGTTGTAGCTTAGCTGGCTCGCAGTTGTGGCCATACACCAGGCTGATTCCTGATCCAATGAACACTTGAAAACTGCTCTATATGGCTTTGTTCTTCTACATGCTGTTTTCTGATCAGGTGTAAATTGTCAAGCTCATTTATATTACACACTTTTGACTCCATACACCCTTGTAAAACATGCGCTTATTTCATCAAAGTGACTAGCACCAAAAGTGCTATTTTTTGATTCTTATTCACATATTTTTGAGCATATGCCACTCAATCATAATGAAAGCCACTCAATATGCAACACATATTTTCTATATTGTTTTCGTGATGTTTTAGTGTCTTCGAGAATGTCGTTATGTTTCTGCTTTTATATTGTGTTGAATGTAATAGTCCTTCGTATTTCACTAGTTATATGAATGTTATATGTTGAAAGAATTGAATATAAAGATTATTGTATGCAGAGATGCAAGTGCAGAGTAGTCTGTGATTGCTTATGACAAGTGTGCTTGTTGGGATTGCAAAAATTCCAAGCACCCATAGCTGAAAATTTCAAGATCTTAGCGAATCTCTCGCTATGTGAAATTTTCGGCTAGCCAGCCTAAAATTACCGTCTCAGCAAACCCTCACTCGCTATCTCCTGGCAAATTTCTCGCAGTTGCATCTAAATTCAGCATGCTTTAAATTCATATACTCACTAGCCCTTGCATGTTTAAATAATTAATAGCTTGTGTTTTTGAGAGCTTGATTCAAATCCATCATCAACACATTTTCATCTTTCTTACTGTAATTTTATACTTTGTATATTTTGTCACTCACACATTAAAGAAACCCCCATGCCTTAGGCACCCTAACTGTCTCCATTTCTACGTAAACACAGCCTTTTCGATTTTGTGTTTGCTGCTTTCTCTTCCTCTCATTTACGCACAACACCCTTAGATTTATCAATCAGCGATGCTGGCTGCCTTCATGCCTTCGAAGGCTGCTGCCTGCTCTACCGCAGTCGCTCCTCATGCTTTTAATGCCACAGCATTTGCGGTGTTCATTACCTCTCAAACTGTGTTTCACGTTCTTGCCGGGCTTTCGTCATTTGTAGCTCATGCAGCTTGGTCGTGCAGATTTACCCCACATTCTTAGATTAAACAGCTGTTTTATTACAATGCTGTGGTTTTAACGGACTTTGAATTGCTTAAGATTGGTTTTCACAGAGTGGTTTTGTGTTAAGTTTAATATCTGCTTATTATAAATATTTAAATGTGTCCCTGGTGATATTAGCTCCCTTGAGGACTAGAGCAGGACCTGTTTTCATACTTCTCACACTTTTCATTTGCTATTATCGCAACTGAACAAATACTTTCCCTGCTTAACAGTTCAATAGCTGCATTGATGCGAACAGCTTCGTGATTTGTGCCCCACTTCCAGTTTGACTTTAGATCGGCAGTCAGCAGCAGCTTGACCATTTGCAGCAGGTGGAACATAGAAACAAATATTTGCTGATTTCGGTCAGTTTCTACCGTGGCACAAATCAAATGATCTACCTGATTCGCAAGCCACGGTAGGGATCGAATCAACAAAAATTTGTTCCTATGTTCCTCCTACTGTCAGAGTCAAGCTACTGCAAAGGCTGCCTGGGCTCCAACACTGGATGGGTTTTCATCCCACGACTGGTCTGCATCAATGTTTGAAAATGGTGACTTTTGTTTGATTTTCGATTTGTTTAAAAACAGGGAAAGTTGTTTGTTCACTGGTTAACAATAATAGATTAAATGAAAGTGTGAAGTGGTAACCTCAAGGCTTCTGGGTCACTAGCTTGATAACATGGGGCCATTGAAGTGTTCGGTTATTTCCTCGTGACACAGCAAATGACATAGTCAAAGCCAAAATCGGATCATTGCTTAGCTTAACCTAACCCTAAAACCACCCTATTTGAGTCAACTCAAGTACTAAGCATTCAAAGTCCCATTCAGCTTTAAAACCCAAGATTTAACCTCATCTATGTTCTGTAAATGACATCTAGTTATCGTCATGCATCTACCATTAAGAATGCACTCGAACCCCAAAGCATGGCAAGTATTGACCAAAAGAAAGACATTAAATAGCATTTAAACCCTAGTTTGAAAGTATGGAACCATAAATGCAAGACTAGAACATTTAAAGCATGGAGGATAACTCCGTGCCCCAAAACCAAACTAGCAACCCTCCTCTTCAAGGCTATGAGGCTTAGCCAAGCATCCCTTGAGTTGTCATCCTAAAGGGGGGTGTTTGGCAGCCGAGAAAATGAGGGAAAGAGGAGAGAGAAGAGAGCAAAATAAACCTAAAATGAAAAGCTGCGGGAACTTGCATAGAAATGGAATAGTTAGGGTTGATAAAGTTGTGTGACTTATATAGTCAACCCTAATGTGAAATGAAAAAATGCTCTTAAAATATAAAATTACAATAGGGACAAATGGTAATTTATCAAAATCGTGGTCGTTTAATCAAAAATACCAAAACACAAAATGAAAGCACTCGCTATGCAAAGAATTCATTAGTATAGTTTAAAATTTCGCTAGCCTAGCTTAAATTTGTTACAGATAGCGAAAATGAGAAATTCGCTTAGAACAAGACTTTCGCTTAGCTAGCTTAAAATTTCACATAGCTTAAATTTCGCTTAGGATTGCGAAATTTCACTATGATTGCTAAATTTTCGCAATCCTTAACGTAAATTTTCGCAATCATAGCTTAAAATCCCCGGATTGCTCGCATATCGATCACGCACTTTTATTCATTACTACTTTCCAATTCAACCCATCTTGACATTTCTCTATCGCCGCCAGAAATTACCGAGGATTCTCGTGATTCACACTAAGAAGCCAAGCTTACCGACCAAGTTCTCAAGACCCGCAAACTATCCAAAACAACTGAACAACCTAAGCACTAAGTGACATGCACATGACAATCGGGTTTAATTCATATGATTATGCGTAAAAGCACTCAAAACCTATCTTGAATAGGGCTCAAAATAGCACTTTTTGGGCTCTAATCACACTCCCCCCAACCGAAGACAAGTAGTCCTTTAGCAATGCTAAAACAATAAAGGTGATGTACTGCTGCGCTTTTACAAAAAGCGATGGCGTTCAAAAGTGTACGTATTAAATAGGCTTTACCTTAAAATGAACAATTTACACCCCCGTTCGAAACCGATACGAAGAACAAAACCATATAAAGTAACTAGTTTAGGTCAACATTGATCCAAGGAAATCAACCCGAATTTCCACCAAAATCTAATTGTTCCTAAGGTAACCACTGAGCCAATAAATCGCAAAGCTATTCCCTCCCTACCTAGCTACCGCCATGGCCTTAAACCGTTGGACCAACCAAAATAGACTAGCTACACTTATCTTCCTTGACGGCAAATGTAGGGTGCAATGCTAAAACTTGACTTCACCAGTCCGTGGTAATCTGGGGTCCATCGATGACTCCCAACCAATTAAGGCTTGGGGTGGCATCAAGCTAAAAGGATCAACTCCACTACAAACTCGCAGCTTCACCCGACCAATGACTTCGAGAATTAAGCACCTACTACACGCTAAACTCTACCCATCCACCCGTGTAGCAAACAATAAGTTGATGACTCCCAACCAATTAGGGTTTAGGGCATCTAAGCTTTAAAGGCTTTCGCTATATACCCTGACCGTGTTCGTTTCAAGGCAAAGCTGTCACGGCTTTTATTTCTCTTTTTCTTCTTTTCTTTTTCTTTTCCTTTTTGTTAGACTACATTGGTCTTCATACATGGGTAACACAAACCTATTATGGGTCGTCAACAGGTTTAAGGTCGGCTTTGCAAAGTGGAAGGAGGTGCATAGCTTCACAACCTATTGGTACAATCTGGAGTGCAGTGTGTGAATTAGCTACAGGGGGAATGTTCAAGGTTGAACACGCTGAAACCTCAATTGACTAAAAACTAAATCATGCATGGAATTGTTCTATCACTAAGGTAACATACAGGGCTTCAATTCTTCAATTAAAGGCAAGAGTAGATACATAAAATGAAGACACAAAAGTGATTTGCAAAAGTGTAGTAAACTGTAAATAATGCTATAAAGCTTTTGATATAACCAAAATGGCTAATACATGCTTAATATAGCTAAACATAACAAAAGTATCACTGCCTACTATTGGCTAATACATGAACCCTATATAAAATGAGTAGGCAATTGATAAAGCTGAAAACTGTACAAAAACATGATAGTAGCCAATGAACAGACAACATCCATAACACCTACAAATTCAACCGACATGAACATGTTCGAGATCGCCGCGCCGATATGACGGGCCAGAGGCCATCAATGGGCCGAAGGAGGTGGAGGAGGAGAGGGAGGAGACAAACTGCATCAAGCTCTCCACCCTAGCTCTACTCAGAACAGATCATCTCCTGGTGTCTCTCTCATACCTCCCTGGCCCGCGCTGCAGGGAGAAAAGAGATCGGCATGACCAAAGATCGCTCCATATAGGACCTGAGGGCATCTGATCCTCCTTCGATACTGGCTCCGGAATCCCAAATGCCCAGACTCCGGGCTCCAAGAGTCGTGGCATCAAGGGTAGACCTCGCCGAGCCAAACCCTCGCGGTGGACCTTATCCTCAAAATGCAATAGGGCGGTCATAACTAGCCTCGTGAGGACTGAACCAGAACCCTCCGAGATCGTGCACAAGGCTCGAAGGCGCCCCCCAGACTAACGAGTGCCGCAAATGAAATGCTTGTCCGGTGAAGGTGGTCCACCGTGGCTATATTCAGGTGGGAGCCGTCATGAAAAGTAACGTCCAAACGAGTATCTCGAAGGTAGACAAATGGACCATCTCCCTCTCAGGATTCGCCGGCTAATCCCGATATCCTCCGGAATTGGCCACCACGCAGCCTAAAGCAACCGGAATAACCGCGACTGGCACCTACCGATCGTCAATAGCAACAGGATCTCCACGACTCGGCACTCCCCGAAGTCATGGAGCGGTAGAACCAAGCACCAACCGGGATAGGAACTATTACGGCAGTTAGCAATGGCGCCAGGAGGCAATCGTGTGATCAATCTCATGGAGTCTCAACCGGGGTCACGGGTCGCTGGCCGCATCGTCGCATAATGACTCTCCATGAAAATTCCCGCGCCAGAACCAATGCTCCCAGATCGGGTCCCAAAGAAACAATGGCCGCCCGATCCGAGGCAGCGATAGATGGGGCAAGAGCCTCCTCCCGTCGCTGGGGTGGGAAGGTGAGAGCGCCACTGAGGCCCAGGATGAGGAGGACCCCGGCCGAAGGTCCGGGGCCCGCTGGGAGGGCCGGCCCTCCCCGATCGCCCCGAGGCACCGGGAAGGGGCCCGGTGTCCCCATCTCGTTTTATACCTCCTAAACCCCCGCGGGCCTCTCCGACCGGGATGTAGCTCAGCCCGCCTCCCCGCTCCGGGAGTGCTAAACCCAACCCTCGCCCGAGGCGGACCCACCCCCTCCGTACCATATATGTCCGTAGTCAAAGAGTCAGTAGGCTCACTGGGCTGGGAGTGGCGCGTAATCAGGCTCACACTCGACCAGACCAGTGGCCTCGGCTGAACCAAGGCAAGCTACCCGCTAGGCCAGTGGCACCCGCAGCACGTGGTCCGGCGGGCCTACCGTGGGAACTGGGCCACTGGGCAGTCGGGACTCAAGCAGGAGCTCCGGGACGCCAACAACCAGGCTGACCGATGGTAGTGCAGGCTCGGGCTACACGCCAGTATGGGCTGGTGGCTAGCAACACTCGCAATGGAGATTCGCGCACTAAAGGTATGACCGGTACTGTGCCTCTACAAAGGCCTGGGCCAAGCACACGGGAGACAGGCACGCATCAGGAGGCTCGTTATGGCTCACTAATGTGGCTCAAGGGGAGGGGCTTTTGGAAATGTGACTGGAAATGAGGCCCCCCCCCCCCCTTTCCTTTTATAAACTTCTGAAGTAACCAAGAGCCTTTCGGGGCTTGGCTCGCTAATAGCTTAAATCCTCGCAAAATCGGACTCACCTACAAATAAAAATAAAATAAACATTTAGGTAAATTAAGAACAAAGAATCATTATTTATATTTTAACAAAGACCTATGAATAATAAAATAAAATAAAAATCATATAAAATTGGGGCTACTAAAAAGAAAGGAGCTAAACGGGAAGTTACTAAAAATAGCCTAATATGAAATTAAACAATTTAAAGCAAAACTAAAATTTTTGAGCTGTATTTGTCTAGCAGAGGACACCAAACCAGCCTGAATTTCAATGATTATTTCAGTTGAGGGTCAAGGAGGAGGAGCCCTTAACCTCTAAGTAGCGGGCTTTTGCTGTATCTCATGCTTAGTCCATTCGTTGATTTTCTTCACCTGGTGATTGGCCGACCACCCGTTCGTTAAAGGGTGATCGATGACAAAACCCAATCAACTGCTTCATCTTGGTTAGCCAATTCTTGCAATTTATGGACCTTTTTGGCCTCTCGCATTCGACCAATTGAGCGCACTTCATCGCCTTCCTTATCACCTTCCAATCGGCTTGTGATCGTGGACTAAGTGAAAAATGTCAGCCCAATGTCATGTTGCCAAATGTGAGCTGCATCACTCCATTTCGGCAATTGATGATTGTACTAGCAAAGTACAAAAAATGGTCTTCTCCCAGATAATCACACACATCTGGGCCCACTTGTTATTGGCTCAGATCAAGCACCACAAAGCCCACCGGGCAAGAGAATTTGGCTTCACCTTCACCAACACATCCTCAACTATTCCCTTAGGAATCTTCACTGATCTATCAGGCAATGACAAAGTTATGTTGGTAGGTTTATTCTAAACTCTAATCGCTTATATAATCAGTATGGCAAAGTAGGGTTTACATTGGCCCCTAAATCTAGCAAAGGCTTTGTCTATGCAATTCCCTCCCAATGTCGACCGAAATTGGTGGGGGATCCCGGATCCTTGTATTCGACCGGGTCTTGCTCTCGATTATGGCACTGGACTTGCCTGATTAGAAGGCTTTCTTTCGATGCCTAACCCTTTCGATCGTGCACAGTCCTTTAAGAACTTAGCATAAGTTGTGACCTGTTTAACCATGTCAAGTAAATGAATATTCACCTTCACTGGCTCTTATACCCCAAATTTCAGCTTGGTTTGGGATTTTTCTGCCTCCCAGTGCTTGGGGAAATGGAGGCATGGTTTTCTACATCGGGTCTTCACCGATGATTATTCTCGTGCTTAAGGCCTTTTCCTACATGTTTCTTCGTCACCAAGGGCACTAGTCACTTATTTCTCTTCCACTTAGAGTGATTATAGCTTACACTTCATCCATCCTCGACTGGCCGATAAACCTGTCCTCATGACCTTTGATTGCATGTTTGGGAAGGAACCTCCCTCTCCTGTATCTCCAGCAAATTGTTGATCTTGTGATCGAATACCGTGTGTCATTAATTTTCTCGATTAAGATCGCTTCCCAAGACCATCTATTCTTTTATTCAGTTGTACTTTCTACAAGATCAATTCTTTGTTAATTGTACGAGTCCCCTTGCTCCTCCACAAATTGCCGACCACCTTGCTCAAGTTCAAGATGGATTTGTTCAACCGGGAGAAGAGTGATGGTGGTGGCTGTGGTTTGAGATGAGGAACCAACCTGTTGTTTGGCACCAAAGTACATAGGCAGGGGATCGGGTTTCAAGAGAGGTTAGTGATTCTTCAATTGAATTGTAGGTATTACCGTATAAGTATTAGGTTATGGTTTGTATTGACCTACGACATTTGGTATTCTGACATCAAATCTTTCAACAGGGGGTACTGATAATGTTCTTCGCGGGCAAGGCTGGAAATGATGCCTGATTAGCCCTCGTGTGATTTTCGGGCCACGCCACACTTCATGGAGCCTTTTTCCTTCCAGTTCTTCCATCTTCCTAGCTAGGGTTGATATTCTTGTTTATTTCCATATCCCTGAAAGTGCATAAATGCCTCCTTGGTGGGTCGAAGGCTTCATTCTTTCAGCTTCCTCGATTCTGCCCATCCTAGTTTTTGGAAGTTTCAAACATATAATTCAAGAAGTCCGCTCTATCAGATTTGCCCAAAAAATCACCTCCATGGTTTCTAGCAGTTGCTTCATGGCAGGGGACATACCATTATAGAAATGATTCACTAGCATCCATGTATCAAAACCATGGTGGGGACATGCATTGATGGTATCCATGAACCTCTCCCAACACTGATAGAATTTCTCATTGTCATAGGCCGAGTAAGTGTAAATCTGTCTCTTCAAACTGTTGGTCTTGGTTGCACTGAAGAATTTCTTCAAAACTCACTAAGTTCGCCCTAATTTCGAATCGTTTCCGGCCTCAAAGGGAATTGGACATATTTTGGCTTTCTATTTCTGAGGGTTAACGGGAATGCCTTTAACTTCAACAATTCCATATCGGTTATACCCTCCTTAAAGTTATGCATGCGCCATAAATCCATTATGTGTGAATGGATTTTCATTCTCCACTCGAAATGTGGGACGGGGGCACTAAGTAGGGTCTCTTTGCTACATCCTCGGCGGGAGGTATGAAGCGGGAAGGAGCACTAACTCTAAGGGAGGGTGTATGTGATCCACTCATCGACCTGTCTTTATTTGGATTCACTTGGGGTGCTTGTTGACTCTGCTTTGTTCCCCTCATGTGAGATCCATTTAGTCCCTTTGTGCACAACGATTTCACAACCTTGCTCAAGCCCCAGGTGCACTCATACTGCGATCTACATGATATCCCTCTGTTCCAGTCTTTGCGCAAGCACATTACACAAATGGGAAACAAAATAAAAACACAAACCAGCTTGCCAAAAGAAAGGTCGGTGTTAGCGAGCAAACGGCTGTAAAAATAAAAAGCAGTGCGATGCTTGCTAAGTGAAGGCTTTTACGGTTCTCACGCACCTTATCAAAAGGGTGAAGATTAAACCTTGTAATGTGGATTACAAGTGCGCATCCAACTCATCGTGGTTTGGCGCCGTATCGACAGCGGCAGGCGATTCGTGCCGCGGTAGGGTGATCGGAATCAACAAAATTTGTTTCCCCATGTTCCTCCTGCATCGTAGTCAAACTCTGCAGATATAGCGGTCTAGGGTCGAACACGGGGATGGGTTTTCATCCACGAATGGTCGCATCAATGTTTTGAAAATGGTGAGACTTTTGTTTGGATTTTGGTTGTTTAAACGGGGGGAGATTGTTTTGTTCTTTGGTTAATAATAATAAGCAAATGAAAGTGTGAAGTGGTAACCTTGAAGGCTTGGGTCACTAGCTTGATAACATGGGGCTATTGAAGTGTCCTCGGGTTATTTCCTCGCATTAAGGCAAATGACATATAGTCAAAGCCAAAATCGGATCATTGTTTAGCTTTAAAACCTAACCCTAAAACCACTCCTATTTAGGTCAACCTTGGTACTAAGCAATTCAGGTCCATTCAGTTTAAAACCCTAGCATTTAACCTCGACTTTCCATGGCTCAAGTAAATGACATCTAAAGAATGTCGGTGCATCTACCATTAAGATACTGCCCGAACCTTAAAAACATAGTATTGGCCAAAGAAAAGACATTCGTAGCATTCAAACCCTAGTTTGGAAAGTATGAACCATAAATGCAGTACTGTAACATTTAAAGCATAGAGACTGACTGCGAAGCCCCAAAGCCAAACTAGCAACCCTCCTCTTCAAGGCTAGAGCATCCAAGCATCCCTTGATTTGTCATCCTAAAGGGTGTTTGGCCATTAGGGAAAATGAGAAGAAGAGAAGAGCAAAATAAACCTAAAATTAAAAGCTGCGAGAACTTGCATAGAAATGGAATAGTTTGGGTTACAAAGTTGTAGGGGACTTATATATAGTCAGCCCTAATGTGAAATGAAAAGAAAATACCTAAAATATAAAATTACAATGATTAAAATGGTAATTTATCAAAGCGTGAGTCGTTTGGAATCAAAAATACCAAAAACGAATTTGAACAGTTTATTTGTCTGCCAATTCGCTAGTATAGCGAGATTTTTGCTATGTAGTAAAAATTAATATTCGCGAAGTACGAGGATAGCGAAAATGAGAAATTTCGATAGGAACAGTAATTTTCGCTAGCTAGCGAAATTTCGCTAGCTTAGCGAAAATTTCACATAGCGAAAATTTCGCTAGGATTACGAAATTTTCGCTATGATTGCGAAATTTGCGATCAACGAAATTTTGCAATCATAAGCTGAAAATCCTGGATTAACTACCTTACTCTTTGCATCACTTCACATAACATTCATCACTTCAATTCTTATTATCTTGACATTTTCATCACCTCGACGAATTTGAAATTGCAAGGATTCTCAGCATTCGTACTAATAAGAAGCTGAGCTTATATTAAAGTTCAGAAGACATAAAACTATCAAAACAATCTAAAAAACAAATCGACACTAAGTGGACATGCATGACAATTGGCCCAGATTCGCATATGATTAGTGTAAAACTACTCAGCACTTATCTTGGAATAAGGCCTCAATAGCACTTTTTGTTACAATCAACTTGTTAGATTCTTCCCATTTTCTATCCGACCACCTTTGTCTTTTGTCTATTGACACTTAAGCTCATCTGTCAATATTCAAACCTTTGTGTTGCGATAGAGGAAATATTGTCGTGACAGAGTTCCTTTGCTATTTTCTTGGATGTTCGTCGCGACACACAAAACTCTATCGCGACATAAACTGCTGCAATTGCTATTTTTCTCTTCTTTCTTGTTGGAATTTTCTCCTTTTTGAATTAAAACCTGCAAAACACAAAGTTGGTGGAATGTTCCATAATTTGCGATAAAACATATCTTAATATACTAAGAATAAGCCGGAAAAATGGATTAAAAATAGATGAGTTTAAAGACTCATCAAATTCCACGACATAAAGTTTTGCTTGTCTCTAGCGAAAGAAAAGAAAATTTTGTTTGTCTGAACAATTTAACATTTTTAGGGACATTTTTTTGTTTCTCATGTCCTTTTTTAATCCTCAATTTGAATTGAAACTAATTAATTGCAGCATAGTTTCATTGATTTTCTATTCAGAATTAAGGGCATTCTTGATTCTTTTTGTCCACAAAAACAAACTATTGATTTCTTAAATCACGAAGCAGTTCGGTCCTTAATCACGATGCGTAGGTATGCGATGGGTCCTTCTTCCCTTCCTCTTTGGCAGCATTAGCTAATAACTAGGTTTTCACACAGTTGCTATATTTCTTAGTTCTTTAAAGTCCCATATGCTTGTTTTCATGTTAGCCTCCACTAAATGCAAGCCAGAGTACAACTAAGATCAATTAGGTCCTTTGGAAGCATAAGTTTGGCTTAGAGTGGTGGGTGGATGGTTAGATTCAGGCTAAAGTACGATTCCAATCTTCCAATTTTGCATCTTACGCCTCATCCTTCATCCGTTTCTTTTCTACGTCGCCGAAAAAAATATTGAGCACGATCTTGATATATCCTCTTTGCATACTCTCATCTTAGTAATTTGTTTTCCCTTTGTCATTTCTTTATCAATTCAGTCCCTTTAGATAGAAGCCCTTTTTGCTTTTCTTTTTACTTGTCAAATATTTTTTTTAGAAATAGTGCAATGTCTTGTCTTTTTAGGCTTTCTACTACTCTTAAAGAACTTTGGGTTAGCAACTCACAGCCTTGAGTTGACATTAGGAATTCGTTGTTGAAACACCCACAATGAACTTAATTGTTCGAGAGGAGACCCTTGAAGACAAAACTTATTCAATTTACAATTTACAATCTTTGACTTCTTATGCATTTCCTTTCCTTTTCCTTCAATTTATTCTCTTCTTTTTCCATCCTTCATTTCTTGTTTTCCTTTCAAATCAAGTAACGTTCCCCGATCACGCTACTTTTACGCATTTTGAAGTTCTTGTACTGAAACCTGGGTAATAAAGGGTTCTTTACTGTAGGATTAAAATGAAGGAAGGGTTTTAGGCTTCTAATTGCTGGTTTAATGATGAAATTCAACAATTTGGCTCAATTATGGAATTAAGGTGTATGCTTGTGCATATTATGAGGGTAGGCTTGAAAGGCTCAAACTTCCAAGGATGGTCTATATCACTTCCTGTTAGTAGTATTGCCTAGGATTTCGCCTTGACTAATAATCTAACAAGTTCTAGGACATTGGACTATTTGACTGTGAATGAACCCATAAGATATCCCTAATCTTTTACAATTTGTTAAGGAATAACTTCGACCATGTGCATTGTTTTTCAAGATTTTTACTGACCTTACTACTCACACAATAGTCTCAAAAGCCTTATTTGTGCTTTCTATTGAGTACATCTTCCTAAATCTGAACATTCAACTTCATTTTGGCTAAGCTACTACTTCCTTTTTCAATTCAGTGAAGCCTACCACAATGCATCTATCAATGGTTTGTTTGGCTTTGAGATTTGTTGTTGTGTTGTTCTAATCAATTCAAGAAGTTCATTTTGATATTGCATTCAGATAAAAAAAAACTACAACACAAACACAATTTCATTATTTCATTTCAACCAAACATGCTTCAGCAAATTAGACAATCTGATCTAGGTAGCTGGTTTCTCAATTGACTAAACTAAGTAATTGCTTGATGTAAACAAAGAGAATTAATCCAAAACACATAATCGATGAACAAATAGACACAAAAATTTTCAATAACTGGTTTTGAACTTTTATTAAGAGGAATGATTACATATTTTGTTTGGAGAGAAAACATAATACAAGGGTTTATCTTCTTCTTTTGTAGGATTTGGAAGTTTTCAAGTTTGGAGGTTCAAGGTTAAAGGTGGCCCTAGATGGAGAGGAACTTGGGAATGGAGATGTGCGCTTTTCTTTTGCTGGTGGTTCTTCTCTTTGTGAAGAAAGGGCGGTAATCATTAGTGCCTCCACTTGGATGACCAATTGAAGTCTTACTAATATTAAGGAATTATTCATGGAATCTTCAAGTTCAGTGAGCACATTGTGTATGTTCACTAAATTTGAATTCACTTGGTCCAAACTATCATTCCATAATTTATGTTTGTAGTTATTATCCATCTCTAGCTCCTTGTCTCTCTTCTTCATGAGCTTTCCAAATTCCTTGAATTGTTCTTTGTAAAGATATTTGAACCCCTGCATTATGACTGCTGGCTGTCTTTCCTCTCATAGCCAAAAATGAGAGCACATATTCATCTCTTTTTAGCTGTTCATTGTAGAAGGTCTTCATTTTTTAGTCCAACCTATGCATCAATTCTCTTTCTCTCCTTTCTATTTCTTCTTTCCATTCCTCATCTCTTTGTTTGAACATTTGTTCACATCATTGTTCCCCTCTTCTGAAGTCAACCTCCAAAAACTCTTCTCTGACCTTCTGTTGTTGTTCCCATCTCTTCTCTCTCTCCTCCATTTCCTTTTTCATTGATACCAGCATCTCCATAATTTACATGTTCCTTGATTTATCACAGGGCACTCTGCTAGTTCAGCAGGTCTGCCTCGGAGGTGGTAGATTAATGGACTTCCTCTGCTCTGCATCTCCTCCTCAACTATTGGCCCTCATCTGGGATTTGCTCCATCCTTAACTGTTCATGTTCTTCTTCCTTAGGCTCCTCTGCCACTTCCACAATCTCCATTTCTTTTCTCTTTCTGCTCTTTGGACCTTTTATCATCCCTGTCAATGTCAAGGGAGAAACCTTAGGACAGGTTTCTTCTTCTGCCCATGTCCCTTTAACTCTAGCCAAAATACAAAGTCTGGTAATTGTTGCT
Source organism: Tetrastigma voinierianum (assembly GCA_016808115.1). Taxonomy (NCBI): domain Eukaryota; kingdom Viridiplantae; phylum Streptophyta; class Magnoliopsida; order Vitales; family Vitaceae; genus Tetrastigma; species Tetrastigma voinierianum. Next base: position 152,671 of record JAEQBH010003080.1, read on the forward strand.
GGATGAGGGATTAGTCCCCTTTTTACATTCTTGTGAAAGCACCTTATGGATGATTCTATTATCTTCCCCACATCAAACTTGTATCCTTTCAGTAAGGCATATAAGATGATGGCTTCTTGCTCCCTTATAGTGCTCAGATGCTTTGTGGGAATTATAGCGAAACAATGAAATAAAAGCCACCTTAGCTATACATTTGGTAGGCCTTCGTTTGGTGGATTCATAGAGTTCTTCTTTGTTGCATTCAACTTCCCCTTTCCAACCGTCAGGAATTCTATAATCTTCTCATGGTTGGGTTCTCTAAGCAGTTTTTTTGTACTTAGATCCATTCTTGGGATCTTTGATTTGAAGAACTTCATTAATCCTTTCATGGCCCATGGGAACCCATATTCCTCTGACGTGTACTGAATCCTCTTTCATCTCTATCATGTTGGCATAGAACTCCTTGACTACTGCAGCAAAGCCAGGTGGTTTGTGTTTGCAGAACAAGCTCCAGCTCAGCCTGTATCTACGCAAAGGTGAGATGAATTCCCCGAACCCCCTTTCTCAGAAATCGCCCTTTATCCTTTCGAGATTCTTCTCCCAAAGGAGTAGAGCTTCATCTAGAATCGTCTTCTCGTCTTGATTCTTGACTTGCTTTCGGCTACACTTTGTTTAGCTCTTTTCTACTTTCTTCCTTTTCAAAATGGTTTTTGTTCCTCTTCCGCCCTTCTGGTTCTACAACTGGGGTTGTTTATGTCTAAGGTTCCAGATGAACCTCCACTTCACCTGCTGCATATTCTTCCATCATCTCACTGAGATTTGGGACCAGGATTTGGGGTTCTGCCATGGATGAGATCTGAATTTGGGGTTTAGGGTCTTTTAATTCTAGGGTTTTGAGATGTCGAAGAGAGGAAGAAAGCGAAAATTAGGTAGGAGTATGAATGGTGTGAGGCAATTGGAAGGAGGTGGGCTTTTCAGTTTTGAAACATTCTTCCGTTAATGGCTCAATAAATGAATGTTTCTCTTCGTATGTCGCGACCATGAATGATTAGGTCACAACAATAACCTTTGGACTTAATTGTGGAATTCAACTTGTGACTCTTCAAATTAAAATTGACACCCATCCTTTATTATCAAACCTTTCATGTCGCGACAAGAAAATTATTGTCGCGATAGAGATTAGCTCTGAAAACTAAATTTAGGTCGCGGTGGTGGAAACGGTCGCGACATTGTTTTATGATTGCCACTCCGCTAATTTCAAAATTATGTTGCAACACTTGAAAAATGGTCATAACAAGTTTCCATCATTTTGCGTTAAGTTATGTTTTACTGACCAACTTTCTATTGTCGCGACCTAATTTTCTCATAAGTTGTCTTGTCAGTGAAACCTTATTAAATGAACTTTTCCTTTATATAAAACTATGTCTGACATGCTTTGTGTCATTACATTGATATTGTTCTAAATTTACGCAACTTCCTTCACCTTCCAAATTGATTCAATCACCCACAATTTAGTCCAATTATGCAATTAAGGCTTGTGAAAATATATATAGCCCATTCAATTATGAAAAACAATCATTAGCATCAAAATACTCAATCAAAGCATTTAATCACTTAGCACTTGAAAGTTGTCTAAGTAATTAGGTTCTAGAATCATCAAATTTCTCAAACTTCAACTATGCATTATCATCTAAAACAAATTTAGGGAAATAGAAATACTCCCCCTTGTAGCTAATTTATGCACAATTTAGTTTGAGCGGTCTTTATAATAACCACGATTCTAGTTTCATCTTTCACATGCAAACCAAAACATTTTATGAAATGATCAAAATTTCCTAATAAAACTTCTAACAAACTAAAAATAAGATCTTCCCTAAATCCCATAAGGTAATCAGCATAAATCAAATTTAACAAAAATAAAGGCTCTCTGTTTGGGTTGCCTCCCAGAAGGCACACTTAGTTTTAATGTCATAGCTAGACATAAATCACCAAAGTGTCTTCATTCGATAATTTTCTTCACACCAAATCTGGATCTACCTCAGCCGCGGATTCCTCCGGGATAATGTTTTAATCTCGACGTTTACTTTGATTACTTCGGTCGGTTTTTAATGTTACTACTCCAGAGGGTGTACTTGTTACCACTGTGTATGGACCACTCTATCTTGACTTCAGTTTCCCTGGAAATAGTTTTAGCCTGTAGTTATATAAGAGAACTTGCTCTCCTGCCTTGAATTCTCTCCTTGAGATCTTTTGATCATGCCACCTCTTAGTCTTTTCTTTGTAGATTCTGGCATTGTCATAAGCTTCATTTCAATCTTCAGTTCATTCATTTGGAGTAGTCCTCTTTTTCTTTGCGACTTGAAAGTCACCGTTGGTTTCAATGACCCACATAGCTTTGTATTCCAATTCTAAGGGAGACAATACAAGGTTTCCATATACAATTTGTATGGGGACATTTCAATGGGAGCTTTGTAAGCGGGTTCCTATAGGCCACGTCATCATCCGATTTTATGGGCCAATCATTTCGCTTTGCACTATTTGTTTCTCGAATTTTCTTGATCTCCCTATTGGAAATTTCAAGCATCCCATTTGATTGGGAATGATAAATGAATTCCATTAGATGTTTGATTCATATCTGCTCCTTAGGTTTGCAAAAACTTTGTACCAAAATGGCCCCCTCATCACGATGATTTATTCCCAGGTGCTCAATCTGCTCAAAATGTTTCTTTCTCCATAATACCAACCTATTCTGTTTCTAGGACACATCTCCTTATGATCATATCTGCTCCTCTTATATACAGTAGTGGGTCATCGCATATATACAATATGCAATTAGTTCTCAATTTCCTCCTCTGCCAGTAGCTAAACTCAAATGGCATAACTCCACTAGCTAAGTAATTGACAATATCAGCATACCAGGGTGTTTATACTGATAACATCAATAGCTGCTCATCAGGAAAATTTTCTTCTATTTTTGTCCCCTTCTCTGTTCCAGCAATTCTCTCCAATCTAGATAAGTGATCTACTATCACATTGTCACTATCCTTTTTATCCTTGATCTCAAGATCAAACTCTTGCAGCAGTAGCACCCATCTGATCAATCTTGGCTTAGCATCCTTCTTTGTCATTAGAAATTTAATTGTAGCATGATTGGTGTGTATTACAACATGGGATCCCAATATATAAGACCTGAATTTTTCACAAGTTAAAATATCATTGACAACATCTGCTTCTCTGTAGTGGAGTAGTTCTCTTGTGCCTCATTGAATGTTTTGTTGAAAGGCATGGTATATGGCCATGATCTTTCAGTTCTACGTACGATACAGCTCCCATTGCGTAATCATTGGCATCACACATAATTTCAAACTCATTTGTTCTAGTATGGGTAGCCAGCCAGAATAGGGTGATACTAATCTAGTTTAATTTCCTCCAGAGTGCGAGATGCATGATTCATGAAATCAAATTTTGCATCTTTTCGCAGTACACACAATGGTCAGGAGATTTTGAAAAAATCCTTAATGAATCTTACGTAAAATCCAACATGTCCAGGGGCTTCATACCATATTATTTGTAGGTGACACTTAGAGTTTCTCGCAGCCAATCTTTGTTCGATCACTTCAATCCACCGGTAGAAATCTTGTGCCTAAGACAATACCTTCAATTACCATACAAATGATTTTCCCGATTTAAGCTAGATTTTTGTCTTGGCACACTCTGAAGTACTGTTTCATTTTCCAAACAATCTTTAAGTGGATCCATATATTGAGAAGTCATCCATGTCTTTCCATAACCTCTTCACCAAATTAGGAAAATATAGACATCATACATCTTGAAAGGTGGTAGGAGCATTACTAATCAAACTGGCATCCTCCACAAGGCAAAGGTGCCATAGGACATATAAATGTTGATTTCTCCTAATCCTCCCAGGAGCTATTGCAATCTGGATTTATAACCGGAATATCATAGCAGTAATGGGAGTGTCTTGCTAACTGTCCAACATTGATAATGAAAGGTGAGGATAATGGTCCTTTCACGGTAGCGGTGTTAAGTTTCACAGCAGGTACATACACTCTCCATCCTATCCACGAGTTCTTGTGAAACAGATTCATTCATCTCATTTTAAGTCACTTAGTGAATCCTCCCATCTTTGGAACCACATGTACTGGGCTCACCCAAGGAGTGTGTGAATTGCATATGGCTTTGCATTTACAGCCATTTCATTGCACTTCTTTTCGACCACCTCTTTCATTCTTGGATTCAGCCTTCTCACGATGTTCACTAGAGTTAAGCATTCTCCTCCGTACGGGATCTTGTGCATATAGATTGAAGGATTGATTCCTTTCAAATCTTCTATAGACCGATCTATTGCTTCCTTATACTTTCTGAGAGTCTCCAACAGTTTTTGCTCTTCCAGCCTAGTTAATCCAACTGAAATGATAAATGGCTTTCCTTTTTCTGGTTGCAATAAGGCATACTTCAAATGTTCAAGCAATTCCTTAAGTATTAAACCCTCTGAGCTTTTTTTTTCTTCTGCAACTTCTTCTTGCTAGATCTTTCTGCACTATTTTCTCCAACACTGAATACTGAATCTTTTAATTTAAAATTGGAATTCAAAATTTCAACTTCAAGATGCTCAAGATACTGGAAATTCATCTCATTCTCATTCATTGAATTTTGAAAATTACAAGCAAGCATCGGTCAGAACCAATGTGAATTTTTGTTTCTACAATTTCTACACAAGACTAATGAAGTTTTGGTTGTTTCAAACTGTGATTAAGGTGCACTGCTTCATCTCCAATCCTGAGAGTCAATTCCCCTTTTTTCACATCAATCAATGCTACTCTTGTTGCTAAGAATGGTCTTCCTAACATCAATGGGACTTGTTTGTCTTCCTCTATATTAATGACTACAAAGTCCACTGGAAAGACAAATTTCCCCACTTTGATCAGCATATCTTCAAGGATGCCCTCAGGATGAGCCAATGTCATGTCTACCATCTACAAGGCTACGGGTCATGGGAGAGCTCCCCAAACTTAATCTTTGAGCAATGCATGTAGGCATTGTTGATGCATTCCGTAATCACACAATGCTTTTCCCATATCAACATCCCCAATTTTGCAGGGTATAGTGAAACTGCCTGGATCCTGCATTTCCTCTAGTAAGGTCTTCTGAATCACTACACTACAGGTTGCTCTTAGGCTCACAATCCCTTCCTCAGTAATCTTTCTCTTTTTGCTGAATATATATTTCATGAATTTTGCATACTGACGCATCTGAGTTAATGCCTCTGAGAAAAGAATGTTGATCTCTATCTTCTTAAACATGTTTAAGAATCTAGAAAACTGCTCCTCTAGCTTTGCAATCTGCAGTCTTTGAGGGAATGGAATTGGAGGATTGTAAGCTTTAACTTCTTCCTTCTTCCCCTGCTGATTAGGCCGCATTTCTGTTGTTTTCTTTTTCTCGGTAGTTCCTGAACTGTGCTACTCAAGTTCTTCTCCTTTTTCTGCTTGTATCTCTTCCTCAGTGTCCCTCTTTTCACCTCTCCTTTCATCTAGCTCTTTGCCACTTCTCATAATTACTACCATATAGTCCTTTGGATTCTTTCTGGTGTCACTTAGAAATGAATCCTTAGGTTCTTTCTACACAACGTGAGCCAGTTGCCCTATCTGTATCTCCGCATCTTTCAAAGAGGCATTGATATACTGGTTCAAAACACAACTGTGTTTTGTTGGAAGTTTTCAAGGCAAGAAAATTTCTTTTCATGCAAATTAAAAATCATTTTGTTTTCTGACATGAAATGAAGCATCTGATCTTCAAAGGATTGAGTCCTTTTCTGACCCTGATAATCTCCTCTACTATCCCTCTACTATTGTTGTTCTTAGAACATGGGCTAAGCATAAGCTTGCTGGTAATTTTGTCCAGGTCTAGGACCTTGCTGTGCGCCTCCACCATATGAAAAGCTTTCATGGTTCCTCGCTGTCGGTATAGTGCTATGTTGTGGTTAGGGCTTGAAGTGATACTTCATGCAATGTGCATTCTTCTTTTCATTGTTTCCTGGGCCTTATTCATAACCGCATCCAGCCTTGCTTCAATGGTTGTCATCTGTATCAAGTCCAATAAGACCACTTCCCTTTCACCTCGCGCTTCCTCGAAGCTCAGATGGAGCCTTGTAGTTGCATTTGGCAAGGTCTTCTATCACCTATCTTGCTTCCTCTACACTTCTTCTTTTAAAAGCTCCACAACAGGATGCATCAATTATACCCTTAGAGGTATAATTCATAGCATGATAGAAAATGTCCATCTGAGTGGGCAAATCTATTCCATGCATAGGGCATCTTTTTAATAGTCTCTTGAATCTCTCCCATGCATTGTAAAGACTCTCCTCTTCCCCCTGCTTGAAGACAATTATTTCTCCTCTCTCAGCAGTGAGAGCTGGAGGAAAAAATCTGCTCATATAGGCCCTCTCCACCACCTCTTCCCAAGTGTTAATCAACCCATTTGAAATGAATCAAACCATGTCAGCTTTCGCTACATCTCTCAATGAAAAGCTGAAGAGTCAGCCTGATTAAGCATCCGGGGTCTCACCCATTTAGCTTGATTGTGTTGGCCATCCTCATGAAGCTCCACATATGCTCATTGGGATCTTCAAAGGGGTGACCTGTGAACTGGTGCTGTTGATCCATAGTAATCAATGTTGGCTTCAGCTCAAAATTGTTGGCTTCAATGGGAGGTTGTCTCACAACAGAGTACTCCTCTTGAATAATAGGCCTCCAAAATTCCTCCATGTTGTCAGCCTTCGAGGTCTCTCCTCTGCTTCTTCTTCTTGGAAATAGTCTACAATCTTTCTCTTTGATTTGCCATATACTTTTATCAAAGATCAGTAGCTTTCCTCAGATTCTTCAAGGTTCTTTCAATTTCAGTATCTAGAGGTAGCAGATCTGCTTCTGGTTTTCTATGCATTAAAAATCCTCCTGAAAGTAGGAACACACTAAGATCAAATGGAGTCAGTGATATCAAAAATCATAAATCTATTTAGGCTTCCAAAAATATTAGTAGCTTATTCAACCACTGCTGTTAAAACTGTTTTTGCTTATTTTCTGAAATTTTTGTAAAACAAAGAAAAATGTCTAAATTGGAAGATTTCTCTTTGTCGACATTGATTTTTAAACATTTGATCCTCAAGAACGATGCCAAAACTTGCTTGACTAAAACTATATGAGCAAATTATGACACTATTGTCATACATTTATTTACTTAATCCCAAATAACAAAGTAAAAACTTGTTGACCAAAAACTTATATATACAAATTTATGACACTTTTACCATATCACTACATCCCAATAAAGGTGTCCATAATCTGATGACTAAAAATAACTTGTATGTCATATTGAAAATTAACTATCAATCAATTCATTAAAGATTTGGTTTGGTCTTAATACTGCAAGTGCACGGGTCGTACAAGTAATAAAAGTGGACCTATAAGTCCGGATATCATTCCCACAGAGATTGAAAAGAATTTAAAATTCAACTACCCTAACTACTCAAGTTCCACACTATTTGAACTTCCATTTCATAAAAGTTTCAGTAATTGAACTAAGAATTCTACTAGTTTAATGCCTACATCTATAATAAAGGAAAAAATTTTAAATCCTAAACATAAACTGGACTAAACCAGATTATTGCTAGAAGAGGACACTGGGATTTCACTACTGTGAAATTATCAATTCCTACATCATAATCTAATTTGATTCTATCATAACTTGGAATCTGAAATTGTCAAAGAGTCTTGGTAGTATAGTTTGGATTTCTCCTTAAACCATACTTTTCACTGATTAGAGATTCATGTTCATTTCTTAAACATATTTCTAATCAATTACTTGTAATCAAAATTTCTTTATAAGATTTGGGAATTTTTCTTTTCCAATACTTCATACTCATTTCTTATCACTGTAGATTTCTTGCTTCCCAAGACAAGGCCATTGCCAGATTTCTACAAGATGAATGATGTCTCATCCTTATGATCTTAAAGAGTTCTCCATTTCCTTGATTAGATCTAAGCTAACACATGATCAAGATCATTCCTCCAAACCAAGGAGAGGTATCTATAGATCAGTAAACTAATTCTCAAACCATGAGTAAATTGAAGATTTATCTAAGTAATCTTTTAAACCTCATTAGTTCATCAATATTAGTCTAGCATACCCCCGCAACTCCATCCAAGCTCAGAATCTCCATCTCTATGTCACCGAGGGCCTTCCTAGAAATCAGAGCCAGATAACTACCCTTTTATGGGTATAAGTTTCAATATTTAAACACCACTACATGAACTTCACCGTTCAAATAATTTCAAGACTCCCAACCTAGGAAATTTCTTTCTAATTGTGCAGAAAAGACCATAACTAACATCATATCTTTCTCAGCAGAAGTTGTGTTTCTCGAAGACTGGATTACAGTGAACATTGAAATACCGATCAGGAAAATTTCCACTACAACTGCAATCAACTGAAGAAATGAATTCCAGCTTTTATCTAGATTTCATTGGATTCAGATAGTAATTGGAAGTGAATTTCAACAATTTAGCTCAACTTCTAAACTTCTGAACAATTCACTGTTTCAAGTCCAGTAAACAAATGAAAATTCGGCTAAGTCTAATCTTACGAAGAAAAATAAGAGAAAAGAAAAGAAAAATATAAATACAAAGAGTCCTCGCCTCAGACGCTCTGGTTCGTCCGAATTCGATCGATCGCTCACTTTCCTTAAATTGTTTCTATTTATAGAGCTCCAGTTTAGGTTCAAATTCTGGCAGGCTATGATTATAATCCTAAAATTTAGCCTCCATATTGTGCATTCTATGTCGCGAATTGAAGTTTCGGCTGAACAGAGTTTAAATCTTTCATCGATGTCTCTGCAACATGCACGTTTGTCGCGACTCTCGCTTCATGTGTGCCTTCATCACTGAACAGTTTCCTTGGTCGCGACAAAGATTTTCTTCGGAAGATATTCATTCCGCTGATAATTTTATGTGGTTCCCGAATAGTTATGTCGCGACATCGACAATTGTGTCACGGCCAGTATTTCTATGCGCCTTTCAAATTGGTGTCGCGACCGCTTTTATGTCGCTGACAAAGATTCCCGTTGCCCTTGTCAAAATCATGTTTCGATTGCCATCATCATTTCACACGACTGTGAAAGTCTGTCGCGATAGAGTCTTGTCATCACTTAACCTGATTTCTTGTTGCAACTTCATTTTGATCTTGCGACATAGCCTCTTGGTGTTGTCGATGTTTTATGTCGCGACTCAGTTTTTATGTCGCGACATGACTTTTCTGTATTCAGCTTATCTTTGTGTCACGACCTAGTTTGTTATGTCACGACAAGACCTCTCTTCCTTGTGTTGAAATCTTTGTCGCGACATAGAAAAGTCTATCGTGACCTTGTTTATCGTTGTTTGAATGGACCGTGTCGCAAACCCTAAGATCCCTGGCATGACATAGAAACATCTCGCCGCCAAGTATGTCGCAATGATTCTTTTATTACGACCTCGTGCCGGGCTTCACTAAGTAGCACTACATGTCATGACCTTGTTTATTTGTCGCGAACTGTGAGTTTCTTCTTCCTTCAAATGCGAACATATACATCACCTTGTTGTGATAGACACTTCTTCTTTCAGTGTCGTGGCATAGATTACCTTGTCGCGACAGAGGTTTTTCTTTGAAGCTCTTCTCCTATCTCAACAAGCTTTTCTATATTGCAATAATTAGTGTTGTGACTAAAGATCCCTTGTCGCAACAAATCTTCTACTTTCTGCCTGTTTCATTTGTCGCGACAGGAGCTTCTCTGTCGCGACAAATTATTTATGGTGTTGACATCCTGCTGAAAAACCTTGTCGCAACATAAACTTTCTTTGTCTCAACTGACTTGTTAGATTCTTCCCATTTTTTGCTGTAATACTGTAAGTTTTGGTCATTTATATAGCCTATCCACAATATTCAAACCTTGTACTGCGACAGAGGAAATATTATCAGACATAGTTCCTTGCTATTTGCTTGATGTTCGTCATGATACACAAAACTTTATTGCAACATAGATCACGCAATTGCTATTTTTCTTCTTTCTTATCGAATTTTCTCCCTTTGAATTAAAAAACCCGCAAAACACAGTTGGTGAATATCACTTTTGCATAAAACATATCTAAATATACTAAAAATAAGCCAGAAAAATGGATGAAAAATAGATGAGTTTAAGACTCATCACATGTCATGATGGATTTTGTGACCCATTTGCCAAAGACATCGCGAGGGCATGACGCTGTGTGGATGATAGTGGATCGGCTTACCAAGTCGGCACACTTTTTGGTTGTGCGGATGACCTTCACACTGGAGGAATTCTACAGGTTGTATATGCAGGAGAATGTTCGGTTACATGTGGTACTAGTATCCATTGTATCGGATCGGGATCCCAGGTTTACGGCTCATTTTTAGGAGAGTTTCCAATGAGCCATCGGGATACGGTTGATGATGAGCACTTCTTTTCATCTCGTAATGTCCACACACCTGAGAGGACTATCCAGACTTTGTACTTACATGCTATGGGCATGCATCCTTGATCCTCAAGGGTAGCTAGGAAAAGCACGCCACCCTTAGTAAATTCGCTTACAACAATAGTTATCGTGAGCATACAGATGGCACCTCATGAGGCAATCGTATGGGAGGCCAGTGTTGATCTCTCGGTTTGTTTGACTGGCGGGAGAGATCCACCATCAATCAAAAGAGGTAGAAAGTTAATATTGGCAGGACAATCTTTTTTAGGCTGATTTGAAACGGAAGCGTCTTCTCACGGCTCAATGGAGGTAGAAGAGCTACGCTGACAGACGGCGACGACCTCTAAAGTTTGAGGTGGGTGATCATGTTTTTTTAAAGGTAATGCCTAAGAGATGAGTAGTCAAGTTCGGCAAGTGAGGAAAGCTGTCGCCGAGGTATATTGGGCCCTTCGAGATACTTGAGAGGGTGGGTACGATTGCTTACCAATTGGTACATCATGTTTATCTGTGTTCATGCACATTCATGTCTCCATAAGCTCGAAGTACACTCTAGATCCGACTATGTGGATTAAAGGAAGATCAAGGATACTGGGATGAGACCTTCGAGGAGGGACCGGTATGTATCATGGAAAGTAGGACTGTGTTTGCGGTACAAGACCGTAAGAAGTAAAGTGTTGTATGTAAAGACCAAGGAGTGAAGGAGGCAACATGGGGGAACGCCGAAGACACTTATACGTGCTAAATTATCCTTTCCTATATACAGTATGCTTAGTCATTGAGATAAAGGATCAAGGTATATGCATGTAATTGATAGTGATGTGTGTGTGAATTTTATGACGAAATTCTTTTAAGGGGGGGAAGAATGTAAAACGTGAGTAAATTGAATTTTTTTTTAAAATGGCAAAACGGTAAATTAACGCTACAATACTGAAATTTTCTAGATCTCGAATGATGAAATGGATCTCATCGTTTGATTCATCTCACGAAATCTAGTTACCTAGACGAATTTCATCGAATTCCGAGACAGTCGAAATTTTCACTTTTTTCAACGTGATGGGTGCCTAGTGAAACCCAAAAACGAGATTTTTGATAAAATATTAAAAGTTGAGAAATAATTTAAAGAAAGTTCATATAAGATAATTTGAACTTGAACCGGGACGAAATAAATTGTTTTCGGGCAAAAATAGACCGGAATAAGAGGGACACGTGGCGCGACGTGAGCCACTGTTAGAAGTATAAAAAGGGAAAGAATTAGATATTTTGCACAAAAATATCTTCCAAATTTTGTTGGAGGAAACATTAGAGAGAGAAAGAGAGGGAGGGAAAAAACAAATCCAAGCTTCTCTCTTCGATTCTCGGAGTTCTGTCAATCGAAAGTCGTCGAGTCAAGAACTAAAGTTCATCACCTCGATGAGGGCTACGCGTAGGCACCAAAAAGGAGATATTTCACTGAAGATCCAAAATATGAGATTTGGGGGAAATCAAAGTTTGCGGGTTAGGATGCGCTTTGAGGTTTCCTAACGGTGTTTTCTACACTTCAAGAGGTAGAGATTCTTCATACTTTGGTTTTATTCCTACTTTTGGGTTGGTTTTGGGATTGATTGTGGGATGGTTTTATGCAGTGTTTATGGCATGTTTTGTGCTGTGCTATGGCTTTCTTTGTGTTGTGTTTGTGGCATGTTTTGTGGCCTTAATTAGGAGGGTATTGTGGTCGGTAAAAAGGGTTGTTTCTGGGATGGTTTTAGGTTAAAATGACATGTACTGGAGCTACCAAGGGGCTCTCTGGCATGCTATTGTGTAGAAGCCACGCAATGCTTCGAAATTGTAGCCCTAGGTTACGTAATTGCATGGGTTTTGGCCCAATTGCATAGCCCTTGCACATTTTCAAGCCTCTAACTTTACATAGTCATATCTTTCTCGTTCAAACTCCAATTCGCGCGTTCTTGGACTCTATGGAAAGCCCTTTGAGTCTAAAAGTTGACCATATGCTAGTGAATGGAATTTGGTGCTCACATCTTTGCTAAAAATTTGATTGTTGCACCAAGTGTACTAATTTCTTAGTTGTGTTGATGTGGTGAAATGTTGATATGTGTTATAATATATTGACATTAATGGATGTTTATATGAAAATTATATGCATATTGATATAATTATTCATAATGCATGGTGAAATGTATAGTTTAAGTTGTCCATATGGCATTCATAACATATGTGACATGACATTGACATGCAATGGTGCATCACATTACATATGCACGGGAAACATCGCATTTCATGGGTGTGAGTGCATGGTTGAAATCAACACCACATTAGGTGATTGATGGGTGGGCTCGGTACCGTTGGATGAAGTTTAACAGAGTCGCATGGTTGCATGAAATCGTAAAAGAAAATATGTCGTGTAATAGCAAGCAGATAGATAATTCCCTGAGGGTGAAAGACTCCCTGTGAGTTGTCAAGTAGACATGATCCTCAAATCTGAAAGCCCGTGAAAGTGTCAAGGCGGGCGGCTTACGACTCGAAAATTTTGACTTAAGCTCGAAGGCCTTTATGAGACACTTTAAGTTTTTCGAATTTTTAAAAAGTGTCTCTTGAATAAACACTTTCCAAATTGTTGAAACGTTATATTAAAAGTATCTTTTGAAAAGACACCTTTATAATTTTGAAAGTTTTGAATTAACATTGAAAGTCTCTTTTGAAAAGACACTTTCTATAATTTTAAAATTTTTTGAATTTGCTGTGCTGCCTTCGAGAGACACTCGCTTTTTCAAATTTTTAAAAGCCAGATATTGCATTAACACTTCTAAATCATTAAATGCTATACTAAAAGTGCTTTTTGAAAAGACATATTTATAATTTTGAAAGTTTTTAAATCAACACTGAAAGTGTCTTTTGAAGAGACACTTTTTATAATTTTAAAAATTTTGAATTTAAGCTGAAAGTGTCTTTTCAGTTTTTAGAAATTTTAGAAAGCGTCTCTTAAAGAGACGCTTTCTAAATTGTTGAAATGTTATATTAAAAATGTCTTTTGAAAATACACCTTTATAATTTTGAAAGTTTTAAATCAACATTAAAAGTGTCTTTTGAAGAGAAATTTTATATAATTTAAAATTTTTTGAATTTAAACTAAAAGTGTCTCTTCAAGAACACTTTCAGTTTTTTGAAGTTTTTAAAAGTGTTTTTTGAAAAGACATTTTCTAAATCATGAACAAGATATTAAAAGCTATTTTAAAAGACACCTTATAATTTAAAGTTTTCAATCAACACTAAATGACACTTTCTCTAATTAAAATTTTTTAATTTAAGCTTAAAAGAGCTTTTAAAGCACACTTTCGCTTTTTCAATTTTTAATAAGTCATTCAAAGACACTTTAGAAATTATCTTATTGATATGAAAAAACTATATTATATTTAAGATTATTTTTCAAACTACATTTGTTTTTAATTTCTTTATTACTTTTGGGAAAGTCCCTTTCTTGATGTTGTTTTTGCTTTTTTTTATAAAAAGATTAAAAAAAAAGGCACCCACGTGCAGATTGGTCGCCATCTACCCGGCCTAGTCAGTCCCCAAAAGAAAATTTGAACTCTAGATTGACCAATGCTGAAATTATCTCAAGTAGACGTTTAAAAAATCTAAATTTCAATGATTTTTCTACGATTTTTCTAATGCGTTTTAAAATCCATAAAAATCGACCGAAAAATTTCGCAAGAAAATCGCCGATTTTTCGCCGAAAATCGAAAAATTCCGACATTTTCCCGAAAAACCGGATTTTTCCCGAAAATCCGATTTTTCCCGAAATTGATAAATTATATTTGTGTCACTAAGGGAAAAGAAATTAAAAACTGGGGCCAAAAAACAAAGCTGCAGAATTAAAAAAAGTGTACTTTGGGAAAAAATAATTCATATTTGATGCATTGACCAACCCAGTTGCAGTAAATTCAAAAGTGTACTTTGGGAAAAAATAATCCATATTTGATGCATCGACCAACCCAAGATCCTGACACCACTGACACAAAGGTCCCACTATCTCTCTACTCTTCTCACATTTATCATCTTCCATTTCGGCCTTCTCACTCCTCTTCCTCAAAAAAATACGATATTTTCTCTCGAAATTTACTGACTAAAAAATAATAAAAATTGGCTACAAGCCGATCCCACCCAAAAGTCTGGGCTGCACCCCTCCAACTACCAAGCCAATGACATACTAATTATATAATGTTACTTTAAACTTTTTTATATTATCTTATTATTTATTTGTTCATAATCTTTATAATATCTTCTTATTATTTTATATTATAACTATAATATTTTTAAATCAAATATTAATTTTGAAAAGGAAAAGAAATAAATAATATCATTTAAAATTTAAAATTATAATATATATATTTTGAATTTCCTTATCTATAATATTTATAATAATAACAAAACAAATAAATAATACTTTAAATAATAATATTTAATAATATATTAAATATAACATATTTAATTTAATAATTACTTAATCCATATGATTTTAATCTACCTTGATTAAGATAAGAATCATTTCTCCTAATCTATATAATTAAAATATAAAAAATTTAATAACCGAGATTTGTGTAAAAATATCCAATCGATATTTACCGATATTTCCGACATTCATATTTCCGTAAAACTACCACTGATATATCCTGCTTACCGATATTTTGATCCTTGAGTGGTATCCATACCAGTACGGAAACAGGGGCATTATGTTTAGGGAGAATTATGCATTTTGAAATTAAATGTAAAGGAGCGTGATGACAAAAGAAAATAATTGTAAGTCAGGTAAAAAAATAATGATTAAAAGAAAAATCTTTAAAATACCCTCCTATCATCCTATCACATGTTCCCCTTTCTCTCTCATCTCCTGCATTTCTTTTTATCTCTAACTCAAAACATGTATTTAAAAATAAATTTTTAACATAAAAAATAAAGATCAATTTTCACATATATTTATTTATTTTCAATTTATTTTCAGATTTACTTTTTTAAACTTTTAAATTGACATTTGTATTCAAGATTAAAATTAAAATATTCTTAAAACTAGTTAATCATCACTTTATTTTACTTAATAAATTATTCTAATTAAATATTTTTTCTTTTTACATTTATTTTAAAGGAAATATTGACTTATTTTTTAATTTTAAATTTAATTTTTTTAGACTTTTAAATTAAATTGAAGCCTAAAATTTAAAATTAAATTCAAATTGAAATATTTTTAAAACTAAAGTTAGTTTTTATTTTCATTTTAAATTTTAATCATAAATTTTAAAATTAAAATTTGATTTTAATTAATGAGAAATAAAATAAAAGCTAACTTGATTTTTAATTTAATTTAATTTTTTTAATATTTACACGCTTAAATATTAAGTGATATCAATCATTTTATGTATTTAGCAACCAAACAAATAAAAAACATAAAATAGGCTAAAATTGTCAGTTTTTTAAACTATTAGTTGAGGTATTGCACTTAGTAGTACGTTGAGATGTACTAGCATAATATAGAGCAAGTACTACCATAACATCTCAATGTATTACCATAACATACTATGCGTACTATCATAACACCTCTATATATCATCAATATAAAAAGTCCAAAAAACTAACCATTTTAGCTCATTATGTGTTTTTCTTTGATTTTTTTTAAAATATTTAAATTTCGAATTTAGTTTTAAATTTTAGTCTTTAGAATAATTTAAGTATAAATTTTTTTAAAATAAGTCAATATTTACTTTAAAATAAATGTAAAAGAAAAATATGTAATTAGAATGATTTATTGAAAATTCAAAATAAAAATTAATAGTTAACTTTAATTTTAAGAATATTTTAATTTTAATTATGATTTTTAAACTTCAATTTAAAAGTTTAAAAATTAAATCTAAATTTAAAAATGAAAATAAATAAATATATGTGAAGTTGATCTTTATTTTTATATTAAAATTTATTTTAAATTATATGTTCTTTGAGTTAGAGAGAGAAAGATGAGAGATGAAAGAGGCGAAATGTGAGAAAGGAAGGTGGGGTAGAAAAACAAACTGAAGAATTAGAAACTTTTGTTAATAGTATGACTATTGTACAAAAACAAATATGGTATACAAAAATAACTTTAAAAATCAACCCTAATTTTCAGTCAACGTTTATAGCTTTGATTGACTCAGGAGCTGATTTAAATTGTATACAGGAATGATTAATTCCAACTATATATTTTGTAAAAATCTCTCAAAGACTTTCAACAGCTAGTAATGATTCATTGAAGGTTCAATACAAAATACCGCAATATCTTTAAACAGTAGCTTAAATAAAAATTAAAAATTTTGAAAAATCTTCAATAGTACGACGTAAGAGCTACACCGTATGCTTTCTTCTACTTATGACCTACATCATGTATATGCTACGGCTTCACTCGATATACTTTTCAAGATTTTTATTTAAAGTTTTGTACATGAAGATTGAAATAGTAGAAACAGATAAACAGTAAACAGAGATTTGAATCAAAGAAACTTTTATTTGAAATTCAAACTTACAATATTTGAAGATTGTACAGGAAAGTTTGCACAGTACTTGATCAGGTTACAAGATGATAGCTCTCAAGAAAATTATCTCTGATTTTCTCTCACTAAAACTTAGCCTGCCTTCTAAGGAGACATCCCCTCCTTATATAGGATTTTTGACGGACTTCAAAGCGTTTGAAATTTGTGGACTTGAAATAAAAATTTGACATCCACACAGTAAAGCCCATGTGAACTTTTGAAAAAGTGGCATGAATCTCCTTGGCTTCAATCTTATCCTCGCTTGAAAAGATACCTTGAGTCACACTTATCTTCTTGATGATGAAGAATTCCATTTTCTCTCAAAAGGTTACTACAACTGCCTTTCTTCTTTGTTTGCTTTTGTCAGTGGGAGACAAGAGGTTACATCAGTCACATCTTATGTTCTTAGGTGAGATGCAACGAATCTTCCACCATTTGGATTAACTCATTCCATGAGTCCTCTTCGAACCGGTCAATAGTAAGCTTGAAAATTTGATGTCTTTGTGGTTTTGAGCCTGTGTGTTCTCTGAAACAGAGGCTTTTGAAAATGTTGTGTTTCCCATTACTCGAGGGGGTGTATGGGAGTCCATAACATTATTAAGTCACTAGTCGAAGGCTTCACTGATCGTGATCTTCCTGTCTCAGTCGAGTCTGCAAGTTGAGATAAAGTCTCAGCTGCCTATTCTTGGACTTTTTTTAGATAAGCCTTGTAGGCTGAATTTGATGGAAAGGAATTTTTTGAAGGAGTTTGGGGCCACGGAAGTGGGCCTTGCAAAGGTTGGGTCTAAGTAGGTACCTTAGACTTTGTGGGCTTCTTTGATTTAGGCTTTTGCGAATCCAACCATCCTTTGATGGATTCCAAATAATGGGGCTTGGGAATTCAAAATCGCCACCATTCGATTTCTCACACTCCCTACCAAATGTCGATGGTGTGCCGGCAAAAATGGTGGGAAGTTAATTTCAATGTTAATCCAAGTGGAGGATTCTAAATTGAGAACAGAAGGAAAGTGAATAACTATTCTTGAAGGGAAAAAGTTTTCACAATTTTCAGGAAATAGTTATTCACAATTGGCTTTGAAGTAGTCAAAGGATTTGCGGATTTCGGGACAAAAAATATTTTGAGTGGCTCCAAGAAATAGCCACCATTCCTGAAACCAGTTTGGAAAAGCTTTTTGAAGTTTTTCTCCCCAATCGAAAAACCATGAATGGGAAGATGGTTTAACAAAGAAAGTGTTATACCATGCATTTTTGTAATCAGTATAATCAAAAGTTTGTGGAACAAAATATTCTGAAAATATTTTTTGAGTGAAAGGACTTTGTTCCCAGTCCTTTTCTGAAATGATTTTTAAAATTTTACATTTTGAATAAGCAATGTCAATACCCTCAGGGTTTTTGACATGCGAAACTTGTATGATTCCGTATCTACGAGTATAAACTCGTAGAATCTACGGGTTTTTAAAATTTCATTTGACAAAATATTTGCTCATTTGAAAAATTTTGAATTCAAAGAGCCCGGCATTGATCTCAGCTTCTAGAACCTGAATCAAAAGTTTAGGTTCTTTTGTAATGTAAACAGGATTTGAAGAACTTGGGGTATTTGGTTTGGGGATTTTTCCTAACACTTCGAAACAATTTGAAGTTTGGGTATTTGGCATTACGTATGACTGTTTGGTTATAGGTTTGATAGGATCTGCTTTGCTCATTTTCCCTGTAAAAATTCCCGTGAAAGGAAATCAGGTAAAACATTTGAAGATCCCTTGATAAATTCAATTTCAAAATCAAGGACAGATAAAATGGTTTGCCATCTGGCAAAAATCTGTTTTGAAACTAAATTTTGAACATCTTTTTGCAAAAGCTAACAATTGAAATTTTGTTTTCAAAATCTTATTATAATATCCCACCATATCCTATGTTTGAGGCGTCTGTCTCTATTATAGGAAAGACTTCTAAAGGAGGGATTCTCGGGTTATGGTTCCTTAACCCGACTTAACCTATTTGACAACTCGTATGCTCATCGATCAAGGAGTAGGATTTTTCTTTAACCTTTGAAATAAAGGTTTAATTAAAATCCTAAGATTTGGATAAAAGTCAGCTACATAATTTAAACTTCCTAAAAATCTTTGCAACTGTGTTTTGTTTTTAATTTCATCAGGAAATTTGTTAGCAAACTCAATTGCTCTATGTATTAGTTTTATTTGCCCTTGATAAATATAAAATCCTAAAAATCTAATATTTGTTTGAAAGAGTTTTATTTTTGTTGCAGAAATAACTAAACCATTATCCCTAACAATTTTTTGGAAAATTTTTAAGTGTTTGAAATGCTCTTCTATGGAATTTGAAAATATGAGAACATCATCAATGTATACTATAGAAAACTTAGTATAATAATTGAAAATATCATTCATCATATTTTGAAATTCAGAATGAGCATTTTTTAGGCCAAAAGGCATTACATTCCATTCGTAGTGGCCAAATGGAACTGTGAATGTTGTTTTTACCTATCTTCTAATTTAATCTGAATTTGCCAAAATCCAGATATCATATCAAATTTTGAACAAATTGTTGCATTATAAATCATTTGAATTAAGTCTTTTTTATTAGGTATTGGGTACCTAATCCATCAGGTTAATTTTATTCTGCCGCTTATAATTTATTACTAATCTCGAGTTCCTCTTTCAATCTCCGGCTTTTGAACATAAAAAGTCGTACAACCCAAGGACACCTCTGGCCTTATTAATTTTTTGCTTAAAAGATCATTGATTTCTTTTTTACAATATTCTAAGAGTTCTGGACTCATTTGAATTGGCCTTGCCTTTGTTCGAATTTGTTTTTCATTAAAATCTTTTTCATATGGTAATGAGATCATATGTTGTTTTCTATTCCAAAAAGCATTTGGTATAGAAGAACAAAGATTATTTTCTATTTGTTGTTGAATTTTTTTAATCCTTTCTTGGATTTGTTTGGATTTTAGATTTTCTTTCGCCTTGTATTGTATTTCTAGCTCCAAGAAATTTTACATGTTGTTGCTTTTGCCAAGTAAATTTATGTACCAACTTGATTAATTTCTTTTACTTATTCCCTTTATGAATCTAAATAAGACTTTGGTTGTTGTATTTGTTTTTAAACCTTTGACTATCTATACTGGGTGATATAGTTGTGTTAGGGAAAGGAGTTCCTAATACAATTTGATGTATTTCATATTTTTAACTAGTAAAAATGAAGTTTTAATACAAATACCCTTTTTGCAAATATGACCTTGCGGTATTTTGTATTGAACCTTCAATGGATCATTACTAGCTGTTGAAAGTCTTTAAGAGGTTTTTACAAAATATACAGTTGGAATTAATCTTTCCTATATATAATTTAAATCACTAGCCAATCAAAGCTCTATAAACATCGAATCGAAAATCGTGTGGTTGATTTTTAAAGTTATTTTTGTATACCATCTTTGTTTTTGTACAATAGTCATACTATTAACAAAAGTTTCTAATTCTTCAGTAGTTTGATTATTTAAAGTTTCATTTTGTTTTTCTAAATTTGTTATTCTAGCATCCATATTATGGGTATAAAGTTTTAATTCATCAATTTGGGTTTTTATTTGTTTTATTTCCATTTGCAAATCTTGAATTGTTGCTGGTTCTTCATTTTTATAATATTGAATGATGTCTTTCATTTTATAGGAATTTGCTGAATTATTCCTGGGTTTTGGTTTAGTATTTTGGTGTTCTAAAATTTTTCTTATATATTTTGCTTTAGTTTCTTTATCTTCAAGTTGATCTATCATTTCTATGAACAATTCTTGGTCTGCTGTTAACATATTTATTTGACATAAACAATTTTCTATTTTTTCTATTTGATTTTCTGATGTTATGCTTTTAGTTTGAGAATTATCAGTTTCAGAAGACGAAGTATTATTATCAAAATAATATTCTTCTTCTTTATCTGATAAAGCATTTAATTTTTGTTTTTTACAATTTGGGGCTATATGACCCTTTTGACCACACTTGAAACATCTAACTTCTCGTTTATGTTTTTTATGAGATGTTTGTTTTTGATCATTGGTTTTATGAGAATTTAAATTTTTGTGTTTTTTATAAGGTTTTCCCCTTATAATGAAAAATTTTTGCTTTTATATTTTTGTGAGGGTGGTACTAGTATCGAATACCATATTGAGCACAAAAGATCCTAAATCTTCAGCTTTAGATCTCTTTACAATTTGATATTGAAGCTTAAGTTGAGAACACAACTTTAAGTTTCTTTTCTACTTCTCCTATCAAATCTCCATAAGGAGATATTCATATGATTGTTCCATGAGCTCTTCCTCAGTGGTTTCTAACTTTTCAAGAAGAGCCCTGTGAGACCACAAAGCGAATTCTTTCCAAAAAGTTTCTTCATCTCCTCCAGTTGTTACTTTTGCTAAGAAACATCACATACCATCTAAAATCACTGTTCTTCGTATCTTGTAGTTTTAAAGAATTTCTGAATTTTTCTTCAAAACTCTAAGATCACTTACTTAAATGTTTGGCTCATAAAGATATACAGAGTCTTAAGATCGTGATCTTGCCATCTCTTTTCACATTTATACTGCTTGCACATAAAATCTTTTCTTTATCAAGGAGAAAGTTTTCCACCAATACCTAAGTGAAGCCCTAGTAACTCACAAAATTAATCGGACAAAGATACGACTCATCGCCATCCGTTAAATAAGCGCTTGGATGTTATTTTGCATCAAAGAAGAATAACAAAGATTTCATGTTCGTAAAGTCCATCTATATTCCAATCATAGAGATGAAAAACCTATTACTAAAACATATTTTCGGGCTGTTTTTTCAAATTGTAAATCCGGAGGAGCTGCCTTGGATAAAAATTTCAGCCCTTTCGATGCCATGTTTTTATCTTATTTATTTGTTCGCCAGGCTCAATTATTTGTTATTGATTCTGATATTAAGAACTCGTTTCAACTACAATAGAAAGTTTTATTTGTTCTTTCGAAGTTGGAAGGTCTTTATATTCATAAATGCTAATTTTTGGTGCCAAAATTTTACTAAGTCATCATTATTTTTGTTACCTCCTAATCTTAAGGATTTGCAATCTGATATATTTAAACATGGTTTATTTTTCACTTTTATTTAGTGTATTTTTCTCAATTCTATCCAATTGAGAGGAAATTGTCCCTAAAAATTTGATTTGTAAATTGTTTTGTTGTTGGATTCCCTTAATATCTTTTTATTCTTAGCCTTGTTTCATCCTTCCTTTGTATTTACCGTTTAGCGCTTAAGCCATAGTTTTCACTCCTAAAATATTATTTATTTCTCTTCTAAATAGGACGGGTAGATACTATCTTCTCGTAAGCAGTATTTGAATCCATTCCCTTTGAAACATATTTATTTCGCAAAGGGACAATTTATTTGATTATTTATAAAAGATAAAGATATCAAAGCATAAAACATCGGGATATTCATTTCCATTGTTTCCATTGTTTATTACCATTGCTTTTAAATTTTCCTTTTGTCTATTTGTTAATGCTGAGAAAAACCATTTGCTTTTCTCGCATGTTTGACTGATTTTGGCTTCATTTCTTAGATATTCTTTATCTATTTCGGAATTATTATTCTTCCATGTCATCATGAGCTGAGAAGGCTCATCATTTGGTGACATAATTTGAGAATATGTTGGAGACCTATCTGGAGAATTTTGTATATTTTGTTTTGTTCTTGTATATTTCAAATATGGAATTGTAGATGAATAGTCTACTTCTTCTAGATTTAAGTTTGATTGAACATTTGATCTTCTAGAAGGAGTTCGAATTTCTAAAAAGGAATTCGAATAACTTGCAGAATATGATCTTCTAGGATGTTCTTTTCTTGGCTCAAAGTTAATTTGAACATTTACTTGTCTATCTTCAATGATAGACATAAGTTTTGGTTGTTCAATTGGTTTTAAAATAAGAGTTGTTTTGAAACCCATTCCTGATTGTGTTAGACATTCCTGCAGAAGAGGGCTTTGGTATTATGACTGGAATTCTTTCATTTGCTTGCCAAATTAATGTTTGATCTTTCAAGATACACACCTGGGGTTAAGTACTAAAGTCATCACCTTATAGTATACTCTGTATACTATAAGAATGTTCCTTGATCTAGGATCCATATCATAGTTTTGAGTTTAGATGTTTAGAGTTAAAGCCTTATGAATACTCTGATCATTCATATAGTCTAACTCTAGGTTTGGATAACAAGTAAAATACACCGGTCCAAAGGATGTATTTGCTTGCATTAACCTTAAAAGGGAGTCTTGGAATTGATTATAAGTCTGCAATCACGGCGACATATACAAATTGAGTTTGTTCAACCCTAACCTAAAGCTAGGGGTTTGGTCAAGCACCGGATAGCTCATATATGAAGAATTTTGAACTTTTCCCTTTGTAATTGTTCTAGATCTCTAGGATCTAGAAGTTCAATAGTTTCCGTCTCAGATCCTATTGAATGAGTATTTTTAGAGATTTTAATCCTATAATCTCTTTTGAATTCAAAAGTTCCTACTTGAAGCAAATATTTGATGTTGCTCTTGCATTTCTGTCATATGTATCGTTCTCACCTTATGGAAACAGATAAATGGTAGTTTCTATACTATAGTATTCCAGAATTTTGCCTAAGATGTTCATCAACTTAGATTAATCATGATTTGAACCTGCTTCATGCTTTGATAAAATTTATCATTTCTACTTACTAATAGTACTGGGATTCTAACACTTAATGGGATCTTCACTCAGACTACACCTACTCAAAGACAACAGGATTTATGGCCGAATTAACTGACACTAGGGCTGACCAACACTAACTGTGGGAATCACAATTAAAATAATAGAGTTTCATAGCATATATCATCAAAAATTTGAAAGAACATGGCTCTGATATATATCATCAATATAAAAAGTCCAAAAAACTAACCATTTTAGCTCATTATGTGTTTTTCTTTGATTTTTTTTTAAATATTTCAATTTTTAACTAGTTTTTAAATTTTTAAGTTTTTATTAATAATTTAAGTGTAAATTTTTTCAAATAAGTCACAGTTACTTTAAATAAAATGCAAAAGAAAATATGTAATTAGAATATTTATTAAAAATTCAAAATAAAAATTAATAGTTAACTTTAATTTTAAGAATATTTTAATTTTAATTATGACTTTTAAAACTTCAATTTAAAGTTTAAAATTAAATCTAAATTTAAAATGAAACAAATAAATATATGTGAAGTTGATCTTTATTTTATATTAAAATTTTATTTAAACAGTATGTCTTGAGCTGGGAGAGAGAAAGATGAGAGATGAAAGAGGCGAAATGAGAGAAAGGAAGGTGGGGTAGAGAGAGAGGAGGAACATGTGTCATGAGGGTATTTTAGAGATTTTTGTTACAATCATTACTTTTTTATTTGATTTGTAATTACTTTTTTTTTTTGTGTGATAAGGTGTATCATATAAAACAAATTCTTTGTATCTTCTTTATATTTATTTTCAAAATAACCACTTAATAAATAATTCTGCCTTATGTTTACTTTGTTTCTTCCAAGAAGGACTTGCTAAAATAGACATAGTTCTTATAGGATTTTAGGCTAGGCCTGGTGGAGGTTGTGCTTTTTTTTTGTTTAATCTATACAGCCAAGTGAGGGAGGCTTGACCATGGGCACATGTCTCTCAAAAAAACATTTTTAGTAAAGTATATATAATATATTATTTGTGCCCACTCAAAACTTAAGATAAAAATATTAGACCCACATTACTTACCCAAAAAAATTAAAAAATTAAACTCATTTAAAAAAAAATTTTGAGTCCACTATTATCTACCCAAACTTATTAAAAAATCAAATATTTGACCTATCATAATCCACCCAAACCTATTAAAAAAAACAAAACTTTTAGCTCAACATTAAAAACAAAAATTTTGGCCCAACATTAAAATAAAACTTTTGGCCCACCCATCAATAAAAAATAAAACTTTTGGCTCACCGAACTAAAAAATATCTTATCTATTCTTCTTTTTTATTTTTTCCTATTTCACCTAATTTCAAGCTCTAAATGCCTCCCCTTCCCAAACCCACACAAAAAAGAAGAAAAAAATAAGAAACAGAAGCTCTACTCAACAACACAGACAAAAGGAGAAGCTCAGCCATTTGAGTTTTTGTCTTCGCTTTACACCACATAAAATACCACCACCACTGGGACAAAACTCAAAGTAAATACTACACACTCTCTCTCTCTCTCTCTCTCTCTCGCTGACACTGCAGATCAACAGACATCGTCTACACTATGCACACAACATAAATTAATTTTTTATTTTTAACATTTTGAATTAATTAGTCTTGATATTTTTTTATTTTTTCGTGCATTTTAATTTTTAACCCTAATTTATATTTTGTGCATTTTGCCATTATTTAAATTTTATGTATTTTTCCTAATTT
Source organism: Tetrastigma voinierianum (assembly GCA_016808115.1). Classification (NCBI taxonomy): domain Eukaryota; kingdom Viridiplantae; phylum Streptophyta; class Magnoliopsida; order Vitales; family Vitaceae; genus Tetrastigma; species Tetrastigma voinierianum. The sequence continues at coordinate 178,189 of JAEQBH010003080.1, forward strand.
ATTTTTCGCATTTTCGCCTCTAATTATTTTGTTGATTTGTTATTGTTTGATTAGCATTGGGATGCCTTGAAAACCTTGAGCTAAGTGTTATTGAGTCGACCTACTTTTTTGCAACTCTCAATCCGAACCTATTTTAATAATTTGAATGATATTGATTTATTAAATTATGAAGTGGATACTTATGCATTTCCAGGCACTTGTACTTGTATTTGCTTCCTAACAAGAGATTCTTTAGAATGGTAGCGAGCAAACTTTACAAAATAATTTGTTTAATTAATTTTAAAAGCTGATGTATAAGTCTATTTTCTACACACTTTTGAAATGTACTACAGACGTATTTCAAGAGAAAATCGAAGAAGAGTTATCACCTCCTCCAAACAAAGGTGGTACTTAAAAGAAAAGTCATGTAGATATTAATTTGTCCGATCTTCATCGTATCCCTGACTACTACTAGGATTATGATTATAACTTCAATAATCGAGTCCAAATTGCAGAGCTTATCTATACACAGATCTTTACAACCTCACACCATAATTTTCCACAAAGAATTTGGTGTTAAACTACTACTTCTGGTTTAATAAAGCTCAGTTTTCAATTAGTATCTGCTTGGAGTATTGCAGCGAAGATTTAGCATTTTGTTTTCAGGTTGTTATCTTTTTAAATCAGACATGGGAGAACAATCGAGTGGCGAAACATTTGTTACCTCAAGCTTTTCAAATTGGAAGATAATAGAGAAGTTCCAGCCAAGTTGGAGTTAATAGGCTCTGGTCACTGCTTGGAGAAAATGTCAAGATTTATTAAATTCAAAGCAAAGTATTAAAGCTATTTTCTTCAAACAGTCAAACGAAGCTCGAAGCAAGCACAGAACCCGGTTGAATGCATCCATTGATTGTATTCGAGTTCTTTTAAGACAAGGGCTTCATACTGTGGTCACAATGAAAAACCCCAGTAATCCACTAATTCAAGGAAACTCCCTTTAACTTTAGATTTCTTATGGATCACAAATGAAGATATTAAAGATGTCAGGTTGAAAATGCTCGAGAATCTCAAGTCGACTTAGCCTAAATTTAAAAAGACATTGTAATCGCAATTCTTCGTTGAACGTAAAATGCTATCAGACTTGCCTCGTGATGCACTTTTTTCGTTTTATTGATGAATCACATGACATACCAACAAAGGAGCAAATGGTTGTTAGTGTTGCGATTTGTAATGGCATGGACATGCCGTTGAACACCAATCGGTTTTGAACATGGTGATGCTTTCTTTCAACCTGAATCACCGGAGTCACTGAATCATAGCCGGTCCTACGGGCTCCTCTGCAAAAATAAACTAAAAAGGATCGATGGGGATCACTCGTTGCCTCTTCGATGCCTAAGTCAGTTCTTTCCGGTGGAAGAGAAGATCAACTGCTTAGAGAATGAATTTTTGTGCGTACCTTTCACCAATGGGGTGGCTTGGTATTTATAATGGATGATGATGATGACTTTCCTAATTAGATGATGATACAGAATGATATCTTTCCTCGTTGGAGGATGATACGATATTTCTTCCATTGGGTGAGGGATTTTCTTTCCTTATCGTTAACCGATTAATAAAAGATAATTGATGAGCAATTATTAGAAAATATCCCACTTTCCTAATTGGTGGAGATTGGGTATTTTCCTTTAATACGAATTCTTTGGGCTGATTATATTACTAGCCTTTTAAAGGGGGGAATTGGGCCCTCATTCTGAGCCTGTATTTAGGGGATATCAACAAGGGTCGAGCATTGGTACTAGGCCCGCTTCTTAATCTCCTTTTAAGCCTGGAATTTGGGCTCGTGTTCTGGGCCTAGGCGCCCATTATTTTAAACCCGACGCTGCTCCCCACTTTGACTAAAGTGCAGCGTAGTAAGGCCATCAAGCTTGATCGTGGTTGACTCCCACGCGGCTACTCACAGGAGGTTTGATTAGGCTGCCGCTTGTCCAACGTCTAGTGATAATGATGGCTTTTCGATTTTCGCGCTTATTTCGGCTACGACCTCTAGCTTCCTTAAAAACGTCCACTGACCGCTTCATGCTTGCTCTCAAGCTAAGCTACTGCAAGCTCGGGGCTTCCTTTTTCCTTGGAAATTTGTCCGACTATTGTTCTAGGGCCGCTTGGTGGTTCCCCGAGACCAGCTGGGGTGGTGTCTTTCATCCTGTTTTTGGGATTGGTACGTCTTTTCTTCTTCTTTGTCTTTTCGGGTTCGAAGCTTTGCGAGGTTCTAGGGCTTGCTCGGTTGCGGTTCTGCATTTTCCTCTCTTTCCCTGCATATCTCCATGGGTCCTGGTCGTTCTCCCCGTCTCATGCGATAGGGAGTAACCCCATTGGAGGCGTCCTGGGGTCCAGGCTGACTCCAGGTGAGTCCGATTGGGGCTTACGTGGTGGTTCACTGTGTGATTCGTGTCAAAGTAGGGTCAGCCAAAATCAACAAAAATGAGATACACCTGTTCCTACTACTTCCGTAGTCAAGCTACTGCAGTATAGTGGTCTAGGGTTGAACACGGGGATGGATTTTCATCCTAGGAATGATTTGCATAAGTGCAAGAAGGTAAGGCTTTCTATTTGGACTTTTTGGATTTTTGTTTCAAAACAGTGGAAGTAGTTTAACTCGTCGAGAAATTGTAAAAACTCGAAATGAAGTGTGAAAAGTTAACTTTGAAGATTTAGGTCACTAACTTGCAAGGTTAGGGGCAAACAAGTGTCCTCGGGTTTATCCTCGTTATGACAAGCAACTCCATGGGCCCCGCATAACCGATCTATGTTTAACTAGCAAACCTCACCCTAACAACTCCTATTTCAGTCACGACAGAGCATGCAATGCATGGCCCTTTCGCCTTGAAACCCTAGCATTAAATATCATTTCGTAGGCCTCGTAAAGACCATCTAATGAACCACAGTGCATCTAGCAATAAGTATGCACTGTATCCTAAAGCATGGAGAGTATCACAAATCAATAACATTCAGCCTATCAACCTCCACCTGGTAAGATGAGGCCATAAATACAAGACTGTAATTTTTAACAACACAAGAGACAACATGCATATGCCCCACAACCAAGCTAGCTTCCCTTTCCTCTTCAAAGAAAGGAGGCTTACCAAAGATCTCAGTCATTATCCCCAAGAGGGGTGTTCGCACTTAGAAAGCAATGGTTATGAGTAAGAGAGAAAGCAAAACCTCAACTAAAATGAGACTTTATTTACAAAATGAAAAACTTACAAAATTTCTTCTCCCCCACTCCCCCAAATTGTTGTTTCCCCAAAATTTATAGATTATTACAAAAAGAGAGGGGTTTATATAGCCACCTCAATACATGAAAATACTAAAGCCTACAAATTTGGCTAAGCAAAGACAAGAGAGTACAACAAAATTGAGCTCATACATTAAATACAAAACATGACGAGGTTGAATTTCGCTAGAGTGAAGACTTAGGCAGTAAATCACAAGGCATACGAATAGGAAATTTCGCTAAGGCTCGCAATTTCTCAAACAGTTACTTAAATTTCGTCAGTTTAGTTTAAATTTTCGTGAGTAGCTTAAATCATGAAATTTCGCTTAGGAACAAAGGTTTGGGGCTTAAAACCTCAGTGTTCAGCGAAACCACAATTTCACCAACTTTGCGAAATTTTCGCTAAACCTGCGAAATTTTCGCAATCCCAGCGAAATTTTCGCAGCTTTCAGCTTAAAATTGCCGGTTTCACCGTCACTTTCCCGTTTTCATCGCATCAATTTTTCTTCACTTTGCCTTCGCTTTTCATTGATTCTTGGTCAAGTTGGATGGTCAGCACTTGAGTTCAAACTTCATGATTCATCATACATCCCCATATTGAACTTCTAAAGTGCTCAAACACCCGCAAACAACCAAAAATACTCTAAATGGCATAAGTGCTACTAAAGAAGACTTGAACACTTCAATTGGTATAAATGACATGATTAATGCGCAAAAGCACTCAAAACCTATTCCATTATAGGGTTCAAATTGCACTTTTTGGGCATTAATCACACCCCCAACCGAAACGCTGCTAGTCCCTTAGCAAATGCAAAAAACAAAAAGGAGATGTATGTAGTGATTTTCAAAAAAGGTTATGATTCAAAAAGGTATATGTACATATAAAACATTACTTTAAATCGAAAATTGACATCAAAGTTAAACTCGATATGAAAGAACTAAATCCATACAAGAACAATTCTAGGTCAATCTTGATCCACGACTCAACTCGAATTTCCACCTAAGTCTAACGGTTCTTTATAACCGCATTAAGTCACAAATTGCAAAATTTGTTCCTCCCCAAACTAATAATCGACATGGCCTTAAACTATTGAACAACCTAGATAGGCTAGTTGGCACTTTTCTTTCTTTTCAACTATATTGTAGGATGTAAATGCTTAAAATTCGAAGTTCACCAAAGTCCGTAATCCTGGGTCCACTGGCACCCTGTAAATCCACTCAAGCGGTTTGTGGCATCAGTCAAAAGGATCAATGACCACTCAACTCCAAAGGTTTCCACCTCGACCGAATGACTTCGAAAATCAAGCACCTACAATCTGCTAGACTCTCACTTATCCACTCCATGTAACGAACACAAAATCGATGACTCCTAATCAATTAAGGCTTGTGTGGCATCTAAGCCAGTTATTACCATACACCCTGACCGTGCTCTGGGTTTCAAGGCAAAACTTCAATGATTTTATTTTTCTTTTCTTCTTTCTTTTCTTTCTTTTCTTTCTTTCCTTTTGGAAGACTACATTGGTCTTCAACAAGGGTAACACAAACTTATCCTAGGCTGCCAACATGCCTAAGGCCGGCTATGCAAAGAGAAAGGAGGTAAACAAATTCACAGCCTATTGAAACAATCCGAGGCAAAGGTGTGAATTAGCATAATGAGAAATTTTCAAGTTGAGCATGCCGGCACGCAACCGACCAAAAAATTAATTCAAGCATGGAATTCTTCTAGCATGTGAGGTGACAAACAAAGGCTTCCAATTTCCCAACATAAAGCAATCTAATCATTCACTCAAGCAATTCAATCAGTCTTCAATTGAAAAGAAAACATTTACACCCGGTAAAGGCACAAAACATGATATGTACAAAAGTCAGATATATATAAACTCGAATAGCTTTCGAGAGGCCAAAATGGCTAGTACATGCATATCACAAATCTAAACATACAAAAAAATATCAATTTTACTACGGCTAATACATAAATCCTAATCAAAAATCAAGAAAGTGTACTGGAGCAAAGCCGGTAACTATACAAAATCATAAAGAGACCTAAATCCACCTCACCGTGGTGGTGGTGGTCCGGGCCGTCGTCGCTGCTACCGTAACATCCAAATAGGTCAGCCCGGTGGGCCTCTCCGATCAGAACACGAGGAAGGCCCAAGCGGGCCATGATCCGCCAAGCATAGATGCGACACTGGCTAGCCTCGATCCGGCTGCCTCGTAGTCATGCAAGGAGCGATGGCATCCATCACACCAATATCTTCTCGAAGCCGCATGATCAGATTCACAATGGTGTGCTGAATAGGATGGGTCGTATCGTACCGCAGCTGGCTGATGTAAATTCATGGAGGAGGGGATTAAGGTGATATCCGTGGAACCTGACTCACGTATCTCTGCTCGTGGGCAGGTATATCATCCGATGGTGGTCCCGCCCGACCCTGCACTCCCGGTCCCGTGGTCGTAAGTGGAAAGATACTGCATAGTCACACCGCTCCACCGACATGACCAGCATCAAACCCCTCATCTCGATCCGGCCTCCGGAACCCCATATGCTCGAGAACCCATGGAGTCCCTGCATCGCAAGGAATGCTCTCTCTCGCCTCGTACTAGGTCCTTCCGATGGACCTTCCTCAAACAGCAGTCATCACCACTGCAGGGACCGAATCACATCCCTCCGAGATCCGGCAAAGGCGCCTCCACATGGCTCTCCGCCGTGCACGTAATGCCGCAACCCGAATAAGCTCGTCCCGAACAAATGGTCGATCACAGCGCATACGAGGCGGAGTCGCTTCCCTGTGAACATCGGGTCCGAAGAAGCGGTTGTCTCGCTGCTCTAATCCATCTCGCTACGAGGCCGGGCCCAATCTCCGTGAACCCTCTCGCACGTCGGCAGCATGTGCCAAGAGTCGAAATATCGGCGCCCAGTACCCGCCATCATCAATATCAACCGGCTCACGAACTAGCTACCTCTAGACGCCATCGGCGGTAGAACTCGCAAAGCATTCACTCGTAGTGTGACACGCCCTGGTCATGAAAGGCAATAGCGACACCCGATCAATCTCATGGACTCCCCTAGATCTAGGATCGGGCCGTCGCGGGGACGTCGTAGTACGACTCCTGATGGAACGGTCTATGATGGAGTCGCACATTCCCTAACGGGTTCCTACTTAACAATGGCCTCGAATCCTCGAGGCAGCGACAACCGGTGATGAAGTCGCTCCAAGCAGCGATAGGATCAGACGGCCATGCCGAGAGGATGATGACTCGCCTCGGGGCCCGATGTGCGGCCCATTGAGGGCCCGGGCCCCGAACTCTCCTCCGAGGTACGTGATGGGGCACGGTCCCATCCGCAACCGGAGGCGACGTAAATCCCCGAGGCTCCTCGTGTACGGCCGGATCGCGATGGTACTGAGCGCCTGACCGAGTCGGCCTCTCTCTCGTGTAATCGAATCTCACTCGGGGTCGAATGCTGACCCACCCCGAAATGAATCCATACCGGGAATCAATACTACTGGGAAGAGGGCTCCGCCACTAAAAATATAACTAATGCACCGAATTGAATCAGGCTCTCTCGAGGTGATCAGTCACTAAATGTGCAGATGAACCAGTGGCTCACTGCCGCAATGGAACCTGGCCCGAAATAGCCAAATATGCCCGCAGAGACCAAATGCCGAGGCAGGCTCAAGTACACAATAAGTGGTGGAGGCTCGGGCCGGCTCGACAGAGGTGCATGGTTTCAAGGTAAATGCACAGCAGAGCAGAGAAGCTCGTGGTCGGCAGGCCGGCTCGTCACTCGCCAACTACCGGCAAGGGCGCCTGGGCAGTTGTCCACTGGCGGGCGCGTTGATCGGGACCCAAGGCTTCACTCGGGACGGCAGAGGCAGGGAGAGGGAACAAAAGTGTGAACGCGCACCCCTTCCCTCCTCTTATAGAACTCGGCAGGGGTAGCCGAAGAGTCCACTGCCTTTTCGCTTATTTTAGCGACCTGCCCCGCCGGCCTTTCAATTTCAAGCAAAAATCTTAAATTAATTAATAGTACTATGTATCAAATAATAATCATTATAAATAATTTACTAGACGAAACTATAATTAAAATTTAATACTCTAAGACTATAATATATAAACTAAATTACCAGAAGTGAAAACTGCTAAGTTATATAAAATTTCGAAAAATAGCAGAAATTATCTAAATTAACTAAATTAAGACAAAAAGCAAAATTGTTGAACTGCAATCCGGTTTTTGAAAACACCGGACCAGTTCAATCCCAAAATTACTCAAGGGGGGTCAAGGAGAATGATCTCCTCAACCCATGCAAAGAGGCCCGGCTGACTCCATGGTGCCGGGTGCCCAATTGTTGATCTTCTCCGTGATTGCTCAATCGAAAGCAATTGGCTCAGAGTCGTGTCGATGGCAAGCACCAAAATCCTCTTCATCTTCACTGATCTCTCCCCGCACTCTCGGACATTTTGCTTTCCCCGCACACCAGACCAATTGAAACAACTTCACCGCTTATATGATTTTTATTTTCTGTAACTCATGTTTGTTGTTCAATGAAAGATGTTCAACCTATCATGTTACCAGTTGCAAGTTGCAGACTTCCATTCGACAATTTATTATTGCATCGGTCATTTAAATGGTCTTCCTAAGATGATTGGAACATGATTGGGTTCACTTGCAATCGTCATGTCAAGCACTACAAAATCTATCGGGTAGTAGAATCTACTTATTTTCACTAAGACATCCTCAACTATCCCTTGTGTGGATTTTCACCGATCTATCTACCAACGGAGAGTGTGACGTTGGTAGGTTTAAGTTCACCTAGACCTAATCAGCAGATAATCGAATACTCTAAGATTAGGTTCACACTGGCTCATCGAGCAATGGCTTGTCTATGCAATTCCGCAGTATTGTTTGAAATTGTGGGAGATCACGGATCCTTGTATTTGTGAGGGTATTTTGCTGGATTATGGCGGCTTGTTACAATTGAAATGCCTTCTTTCTCGATGCCTAATCCCTTCTTGATTGTGCAAAAGATCTTCAAAGAATTTTGCATAAGCGGGGACTTGTTTGATTATGTCCAATAAAGGTATGTTAACCTTCGCTTGCCTTAGGACCTCTAAAATGCTGTTGAGATCACATGCTTCTTACCTCTAAGTGCTTGTGGAAATGGAGGTGGTATCGCGGTATTTCATTGAATCCTTTAGGAGAATATGCTCAGTGCAATTCTCACTGCTTAGGTTCTTGTGAGTTTTGGCATAAGCTGATCAACCTCTTTCCACTTCGGGGTAATTATAGCCTTAACTTCATCCCGTTCTGAATTGTTGGATGATCTGCCTCATGAATTCCCTTGGGATTTGGAAGTGTTTGTAGAGGAACCTCCCTCTTTCTTGTACCTCCCAGCAACTTGTTGATCTTAGTGATTGAATCTGTAGGTTGTCGATTTCCTAGTTGAGATTGCTCCAGGCCCATCTATTCTTTTGTTTATTGTATTCTCTCACAGTATCAATTCTTTGTGCCGGTTGCATTTGATTCATTTTGTTCCTCAATAAAGAAGTTGCCCTACCACCTTACTCAAATTCCAGCCTGAGGCACTCCACGAGGAGAGATGAGGATGGTGGTAGTTTGTGGTTGAGAGAACGAGCGAGTTTGGCCACAGGGGGTCGTAAGCGGGGTTGGGTGCATGCGAGAGGTTAGGGTGATTCCTCCAATTGGAATTGTAAGTATTGCCATATGGAGCATTGGATTGTTGTGGCTTGTATTGTCCTACAGTGTTTGCACATTCTGACATCAAATCCTTCATTGAAGGGGCTATTGGACCTTTGTTCTCTTTTGGATATGTGGGGGATTGAAAATTAGTGCGAAAGTTGGTGTGTGCGGGATTTTCGATCCTTTGTGCACCTCTTAGATTTGTTTGCCTTAAGCTCCTCCGGCTTTCCTTGCTAGGGTTGAAATCCTAGCTCGTCTCTATTTAATGCAGCGGTGCATACATCCGCGCCAGGTTAGCTGTGGGTCTCATCATCGATTCTCTAGGGTTAGGCTCATCCGACCGCCAGAAGTTTCCGGCGCGTAATTTAAAAAATCCGTGGCTTACGTCGGATGCTTACTCGAAGAAGAGATCTCCTCCACATGGTTTCCCAGCCTCGTAGCGGGGAGCGTACCACCGTAAAAATTGGTTCTGACATCAATGTCAGACCCATGATGTGGACGGGTGCGATGGTTTCGTAAATCTCGACCTTGGTAAAATCTCTCACCATCTGAGCTGCAAGGTGTAAATTTGTCTTTTCAAATTATTAGTCTTATGAGCGAAGAACTGTGGGGAGTGCACTGCGGCTTCGGCCCAATTTCTAATGGTTACAGGCCTTAGTGAGGTTTAGCCAAATCTTGGCCTTGTCCTTTAGGGTCAATGATGCTTCGGCTTTAGCAAATCCATGTCCATCATGCCTTCCTTAAAGGTAGTGCGAGCCTCCTCCCGAAAATCCACTAATATGAGTGTATGGATTTTCATTTTCCATACCATGACATGTGGGAAGCGGGGAGTACAAATATGGCCCCTCCTTGCTACATCTTGGCGGGAGAATGATCTGGGGATGGGGCCTTGACTCTAGGAGGTGGATGTGATCCCCTCATGGTTCTATAAGCATTTAGTTCATGGGGGTTGGGTGACTCTGTTGTTCACCGGTGTGGGATTCATGAGCCTTCGGTATGTACCCGACACTTCACTAGCTAGGTCGAGTTATTGTGCTATCCTGTCGCGATCTACGATGTGTCTACATCCCCGCTATTGCATAAACACAGTACAAAATTTAGAGACAACGAGCAACTCTGAGCTTGCAAGATTAAAGTTAAATAACAAAAAATTCGCCGACTAAAAAGCGAAGCAGTCTGATCCATGCAAGTAATAAGCGGCGAGTTCCCTCATTGAGTGACAAAAAGAGGTAAAAGGTTGCCTTCACTTGCTGATGGTGATCCGCAAGTACATGACTTTACCATTAGTAGTTTGGCATAATCGTATTGGTATCATTTTGGTCGTGCCACAGTAATTTGTTAAAATCAGCCAAAAATTTATATACACCTAAGTTCCTCTGCTATAGTAGTCCAATTCTTCTTGATATAGTGAATCTAGGTCGAACACGGGATGTGTTTTCATCCACAGAATGATTTGCATAAGTCGCGAAGTAAGGCTTTACATTTGGACTTTTGGATTTTTGTTTCAAAGCGGTGGAAGTAGTTTAGCTGGCGAGAGATTGTAGCGAAAATGAAGTGTAGAAAAGTTAACTTTGAAGATTTAGGTCACTAACTTGGTAAGTTAGAGACAGATATCTCGGGTTTATCCTCGTTATAACCAAGCAACCTATAGTCCACGGCATAGCCGGATCATGTTTAACTAAACCTCACCTAACGACAACTCTGTTGAGTCGACCACAGGTAGCATGTCACGGTATGGCCACTTTTTCGATTTGAAACCTAGCGTTAAATATCATTTGAGGCTCGTAAAGACAAATCCTAATGAAGCTACGATTACATCGCGATAAGTATGCCTTGTATCTACAAAGCATGGAAGTGGCCCGAATCGATAACATTCAAGCTATTCAAGCCTAATTTGAGAAGATGAGAGATACATAAATACGTACTGTAGCTTTTAACCTGAGGACAACATGCATATGCCCCATGACCAAGCTAGCTTCCTTCCTCTTCCAAAAGGAAACCTTGAAGCATCTCTTGAGTTGTCATCCTCAGAGGTGTTGGCACAAGTAGGAAAGAGGAGAGAGAAGAGAGAAAAGCAAAACCCTAACTAAAATACGAGACTTTATTTACAAAATGAAAGCTTACAAGATTTCTTCTCCCCAATTATTTGCTTCACGAAATTCATATTTATTACAAAAGGGGTTTATATAGGCCACCTCTCAATACATGAAAATACCAAAAAGCCTACAAATTTGGCTAAGTTAAAGGACAAGAGAGTAATACACCAAATTTGGAGTCGGTTAGCATTAAATACAAAAACATGACGAGGCAGTGAATTTCGCTAGGAGTGAAGATTTTCGCTAGGTAGCGAAATCACAAGGGCATAAGCGAAATAGGAAGACTAAGTAGGCTTGGCAATTTCGCTAGCCATGAAATTTAGCTAACAACGAAATTTTAAATGATAACCGGAAATCATGAAATTTAGCTAGAAGACGATTACTTTGCGAAAACCACAGATGTTCGCGAAAATCCTGATTTATTTGAACTTGCGAATTTTGGCTAAACTGCGAAATTTTCGCAATCGGTGAAAATTTCGGCGCGAGGCTTAACGAAAATTCTTTGAAGTTTCCTTTGCTTTGCCTCCTGTCTTCTTTGCATCAATTTTTCTTCACTTTGCCTTGAGTTTTTCATTGATTCTTGGGAATTTGGTTGATGGCGACACTTGAGTTTGAACTTCATGATTCATCATACATCCCAGATATTGAACTTCACAAAGTGCTCGAAACACTGAAACAATAAAATACTCTCTAAATGGCATAAGTCTTTACTAAGAAGACTTGAACACTTCGATTGGTATAAATGTGATTAATCGCCTTAGCTGACAGAAACCTATCTAATATAGGGTTCAAAATTGCACTTTTTGGGCATTAATCACCAGGTTGCCCTAGGGAAACCTCCTTTCCCCTTGGGCAAGGGTAAGGGCAAAATTAGTGAAATCCGATATCCTAGCAGCTCTAAATATCTAAGGGCCTCTATACAGAATGCTGAGGTCGTGGGCCCCATCGATTGAACCTTTTTATGGTGAGATCTTTGCGGCCCTGTATGGGCCCCCATTTGGAGTCCAGGTTTGGTACCCTGACGTTCTGACCACCTACATCGTCCAAGTGCCCAAGATGGTGTGCTTTTTTGAGGTGGCGTTCGAGATCGGCCTTCGCTTCCCTTTGCATCCTTTTATAAAGAGGGTTCTGCATCATTTCAATGTCTACCCTTCTCAGCTTTTCCCCAACTTCTAGAATTGATACGGTAAGAGGCATTGTCGTTTTAGGGACCCGAGAGACTGGGTGTTCCCGGCATAGCCACCTTTCTTGGAAGCTAGATGAAGGAGGCGTTGAAACTTTCTTTACATCTCGACTCTCGATCAGGATTGATTATTTGGACCTTGGTCTTCCCGCAGTCTTAAGAAGGATTGTTATTTCTTTGTCAATGGCCTTCATTGGGAGTACAATCCCTTTGATCGGGAGGACACTCTTGGCATTCCGGCTGTTTGGACTACTCCCAAGAACCTACGTGAGGTCCTCTTTGCTTTGGTTTGGTCTGGTATTCAAAGGCTTTAGGATATTTCTAACATTGCCTTGATCGCATGGCCTTCAGGTGCTCCGCCCGATCTCAGTCCTGAAGACGAAGAGGTGAAGTGGAAGCTGGTCAAGTGCGCCCCACGTGCCTATTCTGAGCTCATTAAGTCGGGTATCCCTGGACCGCTTGGTGCAAGGCCTACTCGACTTCCTTTTCTGAGATCTTCTCCCCTTTCCCTCATGAAGCCCTCTTTGCCCCTTGTCTCAAAGTCCTCTTCTTCTTCTATTTTAGAGCCCATACATGTGAAACTGCTCGGGGAGAACCGGGCTCGCTGGAGTCAGCGAAGAAAAGGGCGTGAGACGAAATCTCGGGCTTCCACGAGGGTTGCCTACTGCTCAGGTAAGATTCTAAAGGCAGGGGCCTCTTCTTCGTCTTCACCCGCTGTCGAAGCTAGAGGCTCTTCAAGGGGGGGGGGGGGGAAGGTTCTTCCTATTTCAGTTTGGAGTCCCACGTTGCAGGGCGTCGCGCCCCCTCCTACAATGCTGGATGAGGTGAGGAGGGATCGCTTTGATGTTGCAGGAGGTGAGGACTCTGCTCTCATGTGGGCTCGGCTGGCTGGGAGTACATTTCCTCCCGTCCTTGGGTGATTCCCAACTTCAGAGAAAGTGGATGCTTTGTTCATTGAGGAGGCTTTGGCTCTTCTGCTTTAGGGAACCGCTTCTGTACGTCCAAGTGCCTCTACCGATCCTTTTCTTTATTATTTCAGTTTGGTTAACTGACTCTTCTTTGTTCTTTGGCGGAATTAATTTACGTACGGTGCGAGAAGGGCCCGACCGCTAGGGAGCTCATGACAAAGTTTATAAGGCTAGGATTGCTTCCCTGACCTCTGAGAGGGCCGGCCTTCGAGCCTAGATGAGGGATATGGCTGAGGAGCTTTTGAAGCATAGGTCTAATCTGAAGCATGCTTCGACGACGAGGGTGTGGGCCGAGGATAGAGAAAAGAAGGCTTGAAAGAATGCGAAGGTCATCGAAGACGAGCTGTGTCTGGCTAGAGAGGAGTTGCAAGCTGTCAAGGGTGACTTATGCGCCAAAGTGACGACGTTGAATTTGGGTTATAAGAGGCTCTGAAGGAAGTTTAGGCTTCAATGGAGCGGCAGCGGAGGAGCTCAGCCTGAAGCGGATGGATATGAGAGCGGGGAGGCTTTGAATTTGGTCGGAGGGCGAGGTGATGGCGGAACTTCAGATGAGGCCTACGCAAATGGGCTTCGGTGGTTGAGCTGGCCCAGCGGGGCTTCAGAGGCTTTCCCGGACCTTGAGTTCGGCGTCGGGCTTTCGATGATGGGGTAGAATCTCTTAGGTGGGCGACATGGGCGCCCAGGGGTGTTTTAGGGAGCCTTGATCGTGCTCCACACTTTGTGATCCTCAGTTCCTCTGGAGGCCGGCTCTTACGCCTGCGCTGTTGGGGCTGCGCCTTTTGACCCTACTTTATGAGTCGGGATCGGAGCTTGAACAGAACTTTATTTTAACCTTGCTATGGTCGGAGGCGGCGGAGCACGAGATTTTTGTATTGCTTTTATTTTAACCTTGCTATATCCGGAAGCTGAGCCTAGGATTTTTGTATTGCTTCTAACATCGACTTTTCGTTGATATACAAAGGTCCGTTGATTAATTTTGTCACTCTTCTTTTTGTTTTGCCAATTTGAGCTACTTGGCTCTTGTTCTGTCCAAGCTGCTTAACCCCGAAACTGAGCTATCTGGCTCTTGTGTTGTTCTGCCCTTTTGGGCCTACCCTTTTGGGCCTGCCCTTTTGGGCAGCGAGGCTCTGCAATTTGTGATATCGGGGCTTCTAGGCTATGAGGCCTTTTTGAGCATTTAAGCTCTTAAATCGAGTGCGGGCTCTGGCTCCGAGTGGCTCTTGACCTCCCTTGGCGGATTATGCTAAGGCTGAGCTACTGGGCTCATGAGCTACATGGCTCCATGGCTCTTTGGCTTTCGTGGCTCTTTGGCCTTCCTTGGGCAGTTATGCTCTATAAACTGAGCTACTGGGCTCCTGAGCTACATGACTTAGTGGCTCTTTGGCCTTATTGACCGAGTTACATGCTTTGTAGGCCCAGGCCTCTTAGGGCTCTTTAGGCTACATGGCTCTATGGCTCTTTGGCCTTCCTTGAGCAGTTATGCTTTGTAAACTGAACTACATGGCTCCGTGGCTCTTTGGCCTTCCTTGAGCAGTTATGTTTTGTAAACTGAGCTACTGGGCTCCTAAGCTACATGGCTCCGTAGCTCTTTGGCCTTCCTTGCCTTGGGAAAGTGCGGACAGTTTTAATACGGGTCTATAGAGAATTGGGACGGACTGCGTGGTTTCCAAAGTGTCCTGGTTTCCTTATAAATAGCGGCCTTTCTGGGTCATACTTTGCTTCCAAACTTCTTGCTCCTCTTTTGGCCAGTCGGAGCTCCACGCGCAATGGGCGTCGAGGTTTGGTCGTTCTTGCCGCAGATCTGTCCGGTGATTGCGGGCCGACGTTTGGTTTCGATGGCCTACCACTTGTAGGAGTTGTGTTTTTCCATAGTTCCTCCTTTGTGGGAGTTGTGTTGTTCCCTAGCTATGTCCATTGATGGAACTATGCTAGGGAACGTATTCGGAGGGGGCGGTGTGCTTCAAAGGGAAAACTTTTTAGTCTCGCTTTCTCTGTCCTTTTTTCTTTCCTCTTTCTTCTTTTTCTTTCCCTCTCTCATTCTCTTTCTTTTTTTTTATGGTTTTTGTCTTGACCGGGTATTGGCCAATGTGAAGAATGGTTTTGCTAATTGTAATTTTTGAGATGCAAAGAGA
Source organism: Tetrastigma voinierianum (assembly GCA_016808115.1). Classification (NCBI taxonomy): domain Eukaryota; kingdom Viridiplantae; phylum Streptophyta; class Magnoliopsida; order Vitales; family Vitaceae; genus Tetrastigma; species Tetrastigma voinierianum. The sequence goes on from JAEQBH010003080.1 coordinate 193,519, forward strand.
GATTTTGTAATCCTCTGAGGTAATTGTAACTTCCCTGCAATGAAATTTTGTATTTGTGTTCTATGACTTTTCAGAGCCTTCACCAGTTGAGCTCCTTGATTTTTTTTTTTTTTGGGTTTTCGCTCGAGGAGTAAGAAGCGCGCTTGTTTACGAGGTGCGAGGAGGCGGCCGTTGGTACATTGATTCTATGTATTAACTAACTGTAACCCCTTTGAAATAAAGAACGATCTTTTATGAAACGTGCGCTTTCTGCACCTAGGCCTTTCTAAGCCAAGCTCCTTGTTTTATCATTATAGTTTATTTTTTTTATCCAGCGTAATATGAAGCAGCCTAAAAATGAACATAGCAACTGTTATTTATAATCAAATCGTTGGATACTTTATTAAAGACTATATCCCGAGGTCTTATTGGTAAAACTGTTTGAGGTGTTCGTTCCATGAATTGACGAGGGTTTTCCTTCTTGTTTAGAGTTCCGTAGTTGCGGTCGAACTACGGGATGCGATATAGGCCCTTCCCGGTGGGTCGGCTTCCCATGTCTTGAAGTCTTTCCCTTCTTGTGAAGCTTTTTTAGAACCGGGTCTACCCGACGCCTCTTACAGGTTTGACCGCCCGGTCATGAAATATCTCGATGTCTTTACGCTGATAATCCTCCAACAGCTGAGACACATTCGCTTTTCTTCGGCGAGTCTAAGTTTAGGTGAAAAGCCCGTTCGTTCGGTGCTTGCGAACTCAATTCTTAGTGACCACGCTCCGACCTCGGCGGAACTGCGCTACGTGCTTGGCCCCGAGCGAATGGGGCCTTGAGTTCATGACTGCGCGTAGTTCTATACACCCACCAACACCTCGAATTATTCCACCCATTTTCCTTTTAGTCTTTCTAGCTTAGTCTTATTGGCGCGCGAGTCCTTATAGTGACCTCTGCTTACCCATTGGACTATGGATGAGCTGGGGATAAGTAGTAGTTCTTGATTCCGAGCTCGGCGCAGAAATCCTTGAACTTAGGATTATCAAACTGTTTCCCGTTGTCGTACATGAGAGACCTCGGGATCTCGAACCTGCATATTATGGAACGCCATATGAAATTACATACCTTATGTTCTGCGATTGTTGCTAAGGGTTCAGCCACGGCCCACTTGGTAAAGTAGTCCACTGTCACAATGATGAACTTGCATTAGCCCCTTCCAATGGGTATGGGGCCTAATATGTCTAGCCCCACTACTGAAAAGGCCGGGGGCTTGTGATTGACATCAGCGGCTCGGATGGGAGATGAGAGATCTTGGCATGCTCCTGACAAGCTTTGCATTTTCTGACCAGTTTTGTCGTGTCTTTGAGCATTGTGGGCCAAAAGTACCCTTGCCTCAAGGTTTTTCTTGCTAAGGTTTGAGCTCTGATGTGGTTGCCACAAATGCCTTCGTGTACCTCCTTGAGTATGTAGTTAGCGTCTTCCTTTCCTACGCAATTAAGAATGGGCGTAGAGAAGCCTCGTTTGTAAAGGGTCCCCCGATGAACAGTGAATCTTGCAGACCTTGCTCTGAGTTTGGATGCCTCCTTTGGGTCGCTCGGTAATGTACCTTCCACGAAATGGCTCCCGGATGGGGTCCATCAACTCGGCTGGACATCTAAAGGGAAAGACTTCCTCCAGTTATTCGATGCTTCTTGAGGGTTAGGAGGTGTTTGACCCGGTATCAGCCTTGGTCTTCTTGTAGAGTATTACCAGTTCTTGAGGGCATCGGCTCAGGGAGTCTCACACTCTTAATTTTTATTTTGCACTCATATGAACTTCTTAAGTAATTCTCGCACCTTCTTGAGATATAGGACCATCTTCTCACCTCTAGCTTCGTAGGAGTCTTCTATCTGTTTTACCACCAATTGGGATCATTGCTCACTTCAATTTATCACCTCCATGGAGTGGGCGAGTTAAGTTCATTTATGTGACCTCATGTCGGCCTCGTTGTTGGAGGCTTAGAAGTCGAATCTGAAGGCGTATTCCACATCTATCGATGCGGAGAGGTGAAATCAGGACACGCCTTGCTTCCTTGGGCATTGCCCAGGCGGCCCCGAGTCATGGATAATCTCGAGATGGGAGGAATTCGAGGCGTCGGTTAAGGTAGCTGGTAGACTCTCTTTGGGAATTGAATTCCATGATGAAATATGCGAGATCTGCCCTTTCTGGAGTGTCCTTGGTTTGTACGACATCGAATTCACTCGGCTCTCAGCCCACTTTATCAACCTTCCTAGAGGTTTAAGTTTTATCACGATGTTGCTTCGTGGATATTAAGTTGGGACCGACGGTATGAGCTTGGAAGTAAGGTCGGTTTTACGGATATAGTTACCAGCATAGGATCAACTTCTCCATCTTTGGATATATCTCCTACGCTCCTCTCGAGCTCGTACAATAGTAGGCGGTTGTTGCACCATTGTCCCTTTCTCGACCCGAGGAGGCCATGGATTGAGAAGTTTGAAGCGGCGAGTAGAGGGGTGGGAGTTCTCCTCGGAAGGGCTTACTAGAACGGGGGGAGAGCTCAGGTAGGTTTTGAGTGCTGTGAATGCCTCCTTGTAGTGTGCATCCCACTGGAATGCCTTTTTCAGAACCTGAAAAAAAGGCTAACATTTGTCGTTGGCCTTAGACACGAAACGGCTCAGTGCAGCTATTCTTCCTGTCAGGCGTTGAATATCCTTAATGTTTGAAGGTTGCAACATGTCGAGTACGGCCTTTATCTTGTCTGGGTTTGCTTCTATTCCTCGACTATTGACTATAAAACCAGAATTTCGGTGGAGACTCGAAGGCGCATTTATTTGGGTTAACTGCCATATTATGTCTTTGAGGCCACCAGACGCCCTCGGTAAGTGGGTGATGTGGGCTGGCCTTTCTTGATTTTATCGACATGTCATTTATATACCTCCATAGATGCTCCGATTCGATTTTCTTTTGGAACATCTTGTTCCTGACCTTTGGTAGGTGGCTCTGCGTTCTTCGGTCAAAGGGCATCCCCTTTCGATAACGATAGGTTCCTTGCCCAGTGACGAATGAGGTCTTTTCTTGGTCGTTGGGATCCATACTGATCTGGTTGTAGCCAGAGAAGGCGTCCATAAAGCTGAGGAGCTCATGACCGACTGTGGCGTCCACTATGAGGTCAATCCGAGGTAGGGGGAAGCTATCCTTTTGCATGCCCTGTTGATATCTATGAAATCGATGCAAAGTCACCACTTGCCGTTTGCTTTTTTGATGAGAACAACGTTAGCTAACCACTCAGGATATTCCACCTCTCTGATTGCATTTGCTTGGAGGAGCTTGTCGACTTCTTCATTAATCTCTTTTTGCCTTTTTAGGGCAAAACTCCTTCTTTTTTGCTTAACTGGTTTAAAGGATGGGCTGATTTCAGTATGTGAGTGATCACTGCCGGGTCGATTCCACCCATGTCTTCTTGCTTCCAGGCGAATACCTCCATGTTCTGCTTTAGAAAACGGATGAGAGGACTTTTGATGTCTTCGGCTAGCTTAGATCCTATGTAGACGAGGTGTTCTGGCTGGTGGCCAAGCTGTACAGGCTCTAGTTCTTCTAAGGGCGTAGGGCGAGTGCTTACCTTGTCTCGCATGTTGAGATCGTCCACATAGATGTTGTCGACCATTTTTTGCTTCATCGAAGCTAAGTAACACTCCCTGGCTATGCGCTGGTTTCCTCAGACCATTCCTACTCCATTTAAAGTTGGAAATTTGATACCATGTGATAGGCGGAGGAATTGTGTATGTTGTGAGGAGGGCTGCCAGGTAACCGTTGTAGGCCAGGGGCATCTGCGTGAAATCTTACTATTGTTGTTGCCTGGAATGGGGGATCTCCCAAAGTGAGCACTATCTGTATAGACCCTAGGGGTAGCACTCTTTCTCCAGAGAACCCACGTAGCGGATGCGGCTCAACTTTTCTCTTCCCGATACCCATCTTGTCGAAGGCGACGAAGATGATTTCGACTAAGCTTCACGTATTATGTCGTAAGGGACCTGGATCGTTTTATTGGCTACCTCATTGCTATCCTAAGGATTGATCGTCATGGGGATGTTAGCTGACCTTCGTGTAGTCCCGAGAAAGGTTATGGTAGTGTCGATAGGAAGTTTGGATGCGCTTATACTTCGAAAGTGTTTCCACGATCGTCTTTGCAGCGGTGGGCTACGGGCCCGGTGGACTCACGCCTCTTCGCCGAATCCTCGGGAAATCATGGATCTCTCGAGGAGTTGGTCTTTGACTAGAGTCGGTAGCGGTGGTGGCCGGTATGCACGGTCGACCTTCGAATACATAGCGGCGAATGCTCGCGTCGGATCGGATATTGATTTCTTTCCTTAAGCGGATCGCGATCATGTCCGATTGTCATGACCATATGGAACTCACGATGTTGGTATCGTCTCTTTTTGTTGGGTCTGACTTCATCTTGGATGGCCATCTCAGAAATCTTTCATGTTGCACTTTGCATAGGACCTGTGACACTGAGGTCGTCGGGGTGGTTCGAGTGAATCTGCTCTTGCGGCCTCGATGCGAGGTGGTCTCGGGCGATCTACGGCGTTCCCCTCGTCTCTTTAAGGATCGCTCTCTGTTTTCTCTGTTCCTCCTCGGGGATTTGTCCCTGTCTCCCTACCTCCTGGGGCTTCGTTCCAGTTTCTTGTCGCCCCTGCTCTTTTCCTTTTGAGTAGAAGAGCTCCTTTGCTTGGATAAGAGGGCTTCTTCACCGTTGATGTACTTCTCTATTTTAGAGAGCACCTTGGTCATGCTTGCCTGAGGGTTCTTTGAGATAAAGAACATCAGGTTTTTCATTCTGTACCTTCTGATGAGGATTGTGATGGCCAGACTTTCTGTGGGAATATCTCTCTTATTTAAGACTCAGCGTTGAATCTACGTTATAGCGACCTCGGGCTTTCTGCTGGTGCGCACATGGTCGGAAGGTGATAACTTGGCTTCTGTACGTCCTTGCTCGATAAGTGGAAGGCGAATGCTTAATGGAAAGTTAAATGAATGATGAGATGGAGAGCGGCGAAGTCTGTTAAACCAAGTCGTCGGCCCCTTTAATGTGATAGCAAAAGCTGCGCGCCATTGTGGGGTCACGATATCCGTGCGACTCCATACGGTTTTATGTATTGAGGTGATCGATGGGGTCTTTCGTTCGTCGAAAGTTTGGGTTGCGGCATTTTGAATTTCTTGGAAGGAAGTCGCGGCGCAATGATGTGGGGATTGAGTTTGTTGTGCTAGAGGGCGTCCATAGAGGCGGGCCTAGATCCGTTTACCTCTCTTCCTTCATGTGACTGAGCTCTTGTTGGATGTTCCTAAACCTCTGCTCCCATGACCGCTCCCCTGCTTCCTGTTGATAAGGGACGGGTCCATCGCCTTTGGTGTTCCTACCATGCCTCTCCTCATTACGATCCTCGCCAGGTGGTTTGTAAGGGTCATGCTCCTTGGCGTGGCTAGTTTCTCCTTCTCCGCTCCAAGCTTCTTTCAGGGAGGTCGAGTGTTGATTACTCCTCGGGTAATAGTGTTTTGGCCTTGCTCCAGACTTGTTGCGCCTCACAGGGCGTTGTATATGCAGTGAGTTGTTCCGACTCTTAAGTAGGCGTTCAGTTGGCGGTGAGGCGGACGCCTCCATCTCATTCGTATTAGCATGAATTGTTTCCAGCGTTCCTCCGGGAGGTCGGTTGTCTACGTCACCCTGCTGGTCTTGCATCCTTGGGGATGGCGTGGCTCACCTTGTGTTCGGGTTGATCTGGCTGTCGGCTGAGAGTCGATTTATTTGTAAAGGAACTTTCATTCCCTTGACAGGCGCCCAGCGGTGATGCTTTCAAGCGGGCCGGGGCTGCAGACGTCTTTGGAATTCTTGGAAACCCCGGTCCGGCCGACTCTGAGACGTGGGGCTCCTCTCTGCAAAAATAAACTAAAAGGATTAGCGAGGGATGCTTGTTTGCCTACTCAGTCAAAGTCAGTTCTTTCTAATGGAAGAGAAGATCAACTGCTTAGAGAATGAATTTTTGTGCGTACCTTTCACTGATGGGGTGGCCTGGTATTTATAATGGATGATGATGATGACTTTCCTAATTGGATGATGATACAGAATTATATCTTTCCTCGTTGGGGGATGATACGATATTTCTTCCATTAGGTGAGGGATTTTCTTTCCTTATCATTAATCGATTAATAAAGGATAATTGATGAGCAATTATTAGGAAATATCCTACTTTTCTAATTGGTGGAGATTGGGTATTTTCCTTTAATACGAATTCTTTGGGCTGATTATATTACTAGCCTTTTGAAGGGGGAATTAGTACACGTTATGGCTGTGTTTAAGGATATCAACGAGGGCGAGCAGTATTGACACTAATCCTTTTAAGCTTTGGCATTTAGGCTCGTGTTCTGAGCCTGCGCGCCCATTATTTTAAACCCGATCAGAACATGTTACTAATACTAGTGCTATCTCACTTAAGGCATCTGTAGAAGATTTATTTTCTAGACATGGGTTGAGTTTGTCAAGATTACGCGGGCAAGGTTACGATAGGGCTAGTAATATGCGAGGTGAGTTTAATGGTCTCAAGACACTTATATTGAAGGAGAATGAGTATGCATATTATATCATTTAACTTGCATCTATTGAAATTAGCTCTTGTGGTCGTTCTGAAAGAATCAACATTCAAATCCTGACTCTTTTCCAACGGTTGCTAATATTTTGAATGTTGTGGGAGCCTCGTATGCAAGCGAGATATTCTTAGGGAGAAGCAATGACCAGGTTATTGAATTGTCGATAATGAGGAGCTTTCAAGTGGCGGGCTGGGGTGGGAAACTAATCTTACACGTGCTTGTGATACACGTTGGGGTTCACATTATTATTTTTTGATCAGCTTGATTGATATGTTCTCATCAGTGGTTGATGTGCTTGATATGGTTTCAGAAGATGGTATAAATGAAGAACAAAGAGGGGAGGCAAATGTTCTTTTGGATTTACTTATAATCTTTACCGAGTTTTGTATTTAATCTTCATTTAATGAGAAGCATTTTTTAGGGAATCGCCAAATGAGTTGTCGCGACATTCTGAAAGGAAGATCAAGATATCGTGAATGTCATGACATTAGTTCGAAGTATCAAGCGTGACGAATGATAGGGAAGGCTAGTTGGGTTGTTTTCTTGATGATGTCAATCTTTTGTGAAAAACATGAGATAGTTGTTTCCACGGATGGAATGATATCTTTAAAGCTCGAGGAAGGATTAAGGCGGCTATCGAGAAAAGACAAAATTTTTCATCACGATAAGTTGAGTTATTTTATACACGTCATAGATAATATAACCCCGAGAATTTAAGTAGTCGTTTCATAAGGTCGAATACTAATTTACTTGTTTGTGATATGTTTGAGTCATACACGATTCCTTCTTAGCTTTGGCAAGGAGAAATTGTTCGTCTTACTTTAATTTATCAGTTTTCTTAACTAGAGCTCATGGTACTTTATGATCAAATTTGGATAATTGCTGATATGACCGGCGATGTTGGTAAAAGGAGTGTGCCTGTAATGCGCAAGTGCCTTGCGTCGTATCAAAGTAATATGGTGTACCTAGGAGTACGGATGTAGTCTTGGGAATGTTGACTCTTGAGTGGCCTGTAATATTATACGGACTTAAACTTTGAATGACTAGTTCATGGGGTGTGAGATTAAACTAAACTAAATTATCTTAGTAAATCAACATGTTGTGGGAGCTAGGGCTGTCTCCCCCTGCCTTTTGATGGATTCTTCTGCAGAGAAATTACTGTCGGTCTATTCATTATTGATGGTGGAGTGATCGTGCCTCACGAGATGCGTACCGAGGTGTATCCGCTGGCATCTCGCTACTGAGGGTTGAGTGTATCTCTGAAGCCACGATGCTCGAAAGCGGCCCAAATGTTCTAACTTCTTAATCGCCACCCTCGGGTGAATATCTGTTCTCGGGTGTAGAAGTGTCTATTCGGATCCACAGGCGTCGTCTCTGATCTCGGATACCGGCAAAATCAATACCAATATTGGCGAGACATCACGAGTATATAAATCCTGGATATAGACGAATCTTAACAAGTCATAAATAACTGAATAATATAAAATCAAAATATTAATCCATGCAATCGTGACAAGGTTCAACAAAACCCTAAATAGAAATCTAGAACATACTGGAACTGGATATAACCATCATCAATCTAACAATTATCTGTGGTTTATCAAAAAAGAGAAAAAATACAAAGGAAGTATCTTCTCCAATAATCGGGTCCGCTCTTTACTGTTTTAGCCCTCGGATCCGCCTGCGTTTCCTCGATGCCACTCAAAATTAGGTTTCCCGCACTTTTAATGATCTTCGGGCAAATCGTAGTGGCGTCTGCAGCGTTAAGATTCACTTTGTTGACTTTCCTTTGTTGACCAGGCATCGCGACGTCGCGACGTTATGACATTGTGACGTCGTGACGTTGTAACGTCGTGACGTGGCAGCCAGTATTCTTGCTTCTTATGTTTAGATTCATCGCCGAAACCCACGATCGACTGCGATTCCACAAACTTCCATTGCTCGAGATCTTGGGCTATATTGCTTATTTAAATGTAAAATCAACTAAAAACATAAAGCGGGCGGAGTATACTATAATTTTAGGCTCTATCCTTTGAGCTTAGCTTCTTGCTTGTCCCAGCGAAAGCCGCTCAGCTTAGACACCTGATACCACGACATGCTACGCTCTACATTACCGTGATTGTGATGCCTATCTTTAGTGAAGAAGTCAAAATGGGCCGACTCGAAAATCTTGCCTTTTATTCGAATTTCATAGGATGCTTAGGGTTTTTACTTTCGGGAAAATTGGTTGAACACGAGTTCGGGTTAATGAGTGACTCGACCTCCTGGAGTTTTGATATCCTTTCCCCCAGCCTATGTGTAAGTGATGCACGGTCTCTGGCATATAACTAGGTTCCGGCACCCCGAACTTGAGATTGACTCACTGTTGGAAAAATCTAACTCTGGAAGGATGAGAATGCACCCCTTTTATCTGACTATCCTACTGCTCATGAAAGAAGAGCCCGATGCCCTTAAGTTAATGTTGGTGTCCCTTTATGGTTGTTTGGTGACTCCCCACCCGGAGTTGGTTAGGGGCGCGGGCGTTTAATTCGTAGGCTTCGCCCAGACATACTTAAGCCTAAGGGCCCTAAAGCTGTGGGGACCCATGTCCATCCTCTATCCCTATGCTTGGGTAGTGAAATTAATGGCTCCGGCCGGTTGGCTCGAGGCATTAGGCTTTGACCTTATAAATGTGCGAGTTACGATTAGATGCTCCCACTTATTCTATTCATTTCATTTTTTTTAAATTGGGGCTCGATGGAAATCCTCTTTTTTTTCTAAGGTGTCCCATCACTTTGGTGTTTAAAGACCCCCAAGGTTTGTTGAACCTTGGTAAGGGGGGGCTCGGAGCCTAGATATATCCTAGAGATCACTAGTGTGTGGGTGCGATAGCCTAGTTGAGAATTGGTTTCTGGGATACCCAGGAGGTGATGAACTCTGTCTCCCTACCTGTCCCTCCACGAAATTCTGACGTCCCCAACGACTACGGATCTTTTCTTGATTATATGTGTTTTTCGATAAGATTCGAAATTAATTGAAGGTGATCCTCGATTGCGATCATGGCATCAACATACCGCAAAATTATAACCTATAACACTAAAGCGAGAAGACACGATATTTCCACAAAAGCAAGCAAAATATCACAACCAGCCAAAAACAAAACCCGATCACTCACACCCCCCAAACAAGTGGACATTGTCCCCAATGTCAAAGAAAGAACGAGAGAGAGTGTAGGAAACTTCCTTGTAGATCGGCCTGATCACGGTGGTGGCGGCAACTATTGGATAGCGAGAAGCTGGGCAAGCTGGTCCTGAAGTGCCTGCTGATTACGAAGGATGGTCGCCTGGTTGGCCAGGACTGTGCGCATGTCAGTTCAGAGGGCCTCCACCTCTTGGCTGATGAGGACGCGGTGCTCCTAGGTCTCATCCCAGTATGCCTCAAAATAGGCTGTGAGGTCGAGCACCGGGTCCTCGAGGATAGTGGAGGGACTGATCGAGTCCTCATCTTGGGAAAGCTGGGGGGTGGGGGGTGGGAGGAAGACGGTGGTGGTGGTGGATGGGAGGAGGGCGGGCCAGCGTCACCCTAAGGGTCGACCGGGAGGCCAAACTGGGACTGATACTCTCAAAGCTCATCCTCATCCGAGGGTTCATTGCCTGAGTCATACATTGTATTGGGGCGTGGGACACTCGGCTTGTCTCGCTTAACCATAAATGCCTTGATCGGGTGGATCCACTCCTCATTGTCCTCTAAGGGTACCCCGACTTGCTTGCATAGGCTGTAAATGAGAAAGGGGTACCCAAGGTTCATTTTTGCATCTCGGTTATAGAGGATGGCATCCTCGATAACCTGCCCTACATCGAAAGGGATGTCCTGGAGGATGGCATAATTAAGCAAGGCGCGTTTGGCCGTCACTTCACACCGCGTTCGACCGAGATGGGCGAATGATGAAGTAATGCCAGACCCAGCAGGATGTAGGCGATGTTGGCACAAGTGCCGTGAGGCGAATCCGCTAGTCATTCGATTGCCCTTGCCGGATTAGCCGATACGAATGACTCGGGGTAGTTGGGCCGCGCATGGAGCCTATCAATGGGCTTAGGAGGAACCGGGTCGAGGTGATAAAATTGATTGATAGACTTCACGCTGAAGTCTACCAACACGCCGTGCACCCGAACCTGTTCCACGACATGGGAGGCAAGATTGGCATAGAATTCTCTTACCACGCTCGTCGTAGCGGGACGGCGGAGTTAATACGGGGCGCCCAAATCCCTTAGCCTCCAATAGTTTTACGAGAAAGAAGTCGCCGATTGGTGAAACCCCTTTTCCTTCTTGAAGGCGGTTTTGAATGAGACCGGGCTTACCGGTAGCGCGCCGTTATTAAACTTAGCTGTCATGGAATGCGGGTGGGCTCTTCACTAGCCCACTCGCACTTGGCGGTCAACTTTTGGCGCTTACTTGACATAGGTGAGGAAGGATGGGCGAGGATGGATCAAAATGTGGTCTCGACACCCTGAACACTCAAGTGAAACAGAAGGAAGAATGGGCTCACTGGCGGCCCTCCCAAAGCTCACTCGGGCAAAGTGTCGAACACCTAGGGGGCATGGTGGGGAAGGAGGTGGTGGCTTGGCCCGAATAGAGCGCAAAATCGTGAATAGGCCCAAGGGAACCTACCTAACCCTAACAAGACCCAGAACATAGTATAGATCGGCGCCCGATGGGCTGGAGCACACCAGACGGGGAATGTGAGACGGTGGGCACCCGATCCGAGGTAATGGGAGACGGAGGTCCTAGCGATGGGCACGGGACGGGGAGGTGCGAGAAGTGCCGAGGTTGCGACGGTAGGAGAGGCGTGCGGGGGTAGAAAGGAGGCTCAAGCAGGGTTTTGCGTGGGGAAGGAGGCCAGGCGATTGGTTAACCGTAAAGCGAGAGCTGACGCCGCGACGTCGCGGGCTCAGCGTCGCGATGTGCGAGTGTATTGACGGTAATGGCGGCGCGTGGAGACCAAAGCGTCGCGGCGTGAACCAACGTCAGCTGACGTGGCGAGAGGATGATAAATCTAACTTCCTAGCGTCTTCAGAGAGTCTGGCCGGCGTCGCAGCGTGGAAATCCAGCGTTACAACATGGCTGGGGAGTCAGGTGGCGTCGCCGGCGTTGAGATCCAGCGTTCGGCGTGATAGAGGGCGTGATGGATTAAGGATCGACCAGCGTCGTGATGTGGGAACTGTGCGACATGGCAGCGTCGCCGCGTTGCGGGCAACTGTCGCTGACGTGGCCAGAGAAAAAGAACAAATGGTGCTGACGTGAGAGAAGAACAAATGAGCATGTTTTGAAAAATTTCTAAGTGTTGAGAAAACCCCCTGAATGAGTCACGACCCTTGTGGGCGTCGAAATGATCTTACGCCGAGCCATCTTTGCTTCCCGAGGCTCCTCCGGTCTAGAAATAGACAATCGAAATAAATGCCCGATGACAGAAGGAGATTGACAAAAATACGAAAAAAAACGAAAACACACAGAGTTAGACTATGGAAAGAAAGAGTTCAAAAAGTTTGGGTTGCCTCCCAAGAAACGCTTTGTTTAATGTCGTTAGCTCGACCGCCCTACATCTCAATGATGTAGTTACGAAGGCGAGGCGCCTTACTCCTTCATAACCAGCCTACGGCATTCAGCATGAAATGGTTTGCTTATTCACATGGATCTCGCCCCCGAAGTATGGCTTCAATCTTTGTATGTTAACCTTGAATGTGCCTTTCTCAGGGTGCATAATTTCTGCCCCTCCATGTGTGGAAAGACACGGAGTCAGTAAATGGTCAGAACCATCGTGACTTTAATTTCCCAGGGAAAAAGTTTGAGTTGGGAATTGAATAGAAGTACTCTCTGACCTGCCTCAAACTCTTTCCTCATGATATGTTTGTCATGCCAAGCTTTTGTCTGTTCCTTATATATTCTAGCATTCTCGTATGCCTCATTCTTGAATTCATCAGTTCCACTAAGTTGTAGCACATCTGCTTCTCGGCTAATGTCGCGTCCATGTTCGATACCAGGGTTGCCTAGTGAGCTCACATGCTCACGATTCCATCGGGGTGGCATGCTTTCCCATAAGCGATTCGGAATGGCGAGCATACCTAATGGTGTTTTAAATCTTTGTTCACGTATGCCCGGGAGTGCATGCCGATCTTTTCGACTAGTCCTTCGGGAAAGCGGATTAGTTGTTTTCTCCGAATGGATGACTTGATTTCTCGGTCGTTACCTCTGTTAGCCCGTTTGCACGTGGATGGTATCTGCAGTGATGTCTTGATGCCGCACTTCATACTTGTCTGAGACTTTGTCAACCGTCTTATTAGGAAGCCGATTTTCATCGTGATCAGAAATATAGGTAGATCTTAGAGGCAGTGTAAATATGTCGTAGTCTGAAGGAATTGGGCTACCGCACTAGCATCATTAGTGCGGTCGGTATTATGATAACCATTTATAAGGCGTAATCTTTGCCAGAAGCAAGATGTCTGAGTTATTAAAAGAGGGAGGAATAGACCCGTGAAGTCAAATCCCCCACAAATCAAATAGCTCGACTTCGAATTGTGTTCATGGGTGGTTAGATCTTTCTAGAAATGCTCTCAAATACTTGGCATTTTGTTGCGAGTGGATCTGAACTGTAGTGAACGTCCTTGAATAAAGCTGGGCTAGTAGAAACTTTGATTGAAGTACCTTGGTCATTTGTTCTGCGGCACTTGAAATGGCCAGCATGGTGAAGTGTGGCAATGGTTGAAATCTTGACCATTTCATCTTCCTGAGTACACATCATGTATATCATGGTCGTATGATGCCTATAGAGGCTAGGTTCCTCGGTAGTAGTGTTTCAAGTGTGCGAAGGAGCCTCTTCTGGTGATAGCTAAGTGCAGGGGATCACCTTGGCCACCAAATAATTCACATAGTCGTCAAACCATGGAACCACCCTCTTGTCTTCGATAGCTAAGAGTTGCTCATCTGGGAAATCGTCATTCACATGGACCTCATCTCTTGCCCCTTCTAACCGTGATAGATGGTTAGCGGCCCCAGGTTCTGTTTCCTTCTTGTCTTTAAATCTCTAAGTCGAATTCTTGATGAAATTACCACCGTATTAGTCTTGGTTTGGCGTCCTTTTTTTGGTCATTAGGTACTTTATGGTTGAGTGGTCAATGTGGACCACTATCTTATTGCCGATCAAATAGGGCCTAAATTTGTCAAAGGCAAAGACAATGGACCAATAGTTCTTTTTCAGTGGTGGCATAGTTCAGCTGGGCATCATTCAAGGTTCGGCTAGCATAGTAGATAACTTGAAATATTCTTTCTCTTTTCTACCCCAGCATTACTCCGATCGCATAGTCACTTGCGTCACCACGTGAGCTCGAATGGAAAGTCCCAGTCGGTGCTACTACGATAGGGTAGATACGATTTATCTTTGAAATGAAAATCTTTCGCATACAACTGTATCAAACTCAAATGGTGTCCCTTGGATCGATAAATTAAGGCAGCGACTTTGCCGTCTGAGAAAAGTCTTTTTATGAAGCGTCTATTAGAACCACATGGCCAAAACTTCTTATGCCTTTTAGGATGAAGTGCATTAATTTCTCTATTTAGCTAATCTTTGCTTTGTCTACATATTCCTCTTGCAAAAATCCGATGCCCCAGTACAATCCCCTCGTATCATAAAATGACACTTCTCCCGATTGATCTGAGATTGGTCTCTCGCATCTAATCAACAGATCTGAATTTTCCGAGAGCAATTGTCAAAGGAATTCCCTAAAACGGAAAAAATCATCCATGAAGGCCTCGGTGTCTTTTGACCATATCGGAGAATATGGCCATCATACAACGTTGGAATGTGCATGGTGCATTGCACAGCCCCAAGGGCATCCGCCTGAATGCGAATGTACCATAGGGGCATGTGAATGTCGTCTTCTCCTGATCTTCAGGGGCTATAACAATCTGATTGTAACCGGAATACCCATCAGCGCTAATATTCGTGTTCGGCCTAGTCTATCCAACATGGTGATCGAAGCGGCAATGGAAAATGGTTGGTCTTTTGAGTAGCACTTGTCGGTTTCGGTAGTAATCTAAAATTCTCGACGGTGACTGTTCGAAGGTATTAATGTATTTCTCATTCTTGTAGCCGGTTGTTCCTCACTTTTAGGTACTACTTGTCTGGGACACCAATCTGCTTGTCAAAAATAGGATAAATAACCCCGGTATCTAGCCACTTGAGTACATCCTTTACGGACTATCATTTCGCAGTTTGGATTTCGTCTCTCTATGCTTCCATTTGAAGGCTTATGACCATCTTCTAGCAAATTTGATGCATGCACATAGAAGGTCGATCCCTTTAAATCTATCAGAGACTATCAGCGCATTTTGTGATCTCTAAAGTGTAATAACATCTTCCTCTATTAAATGGGGGCTGGCCCAAATAATCAGTAATTAGAAGGCATTCCCAAGAGATAAGCATACTTGAATGGATTGGTAGTGGCTTTGCTCCATCTTGGGTGTTCATTCGATACCAGATAGCCTTTGGCGTTTGGTATTTTGCTAGAGATTCAAAATATTTCCTTCTATTGGGGTCGAATGAATCCATCCATTTGACATACTCCTCGGCCTCTTCTCCCCGGGTTCTGAATCACTACACGAAATTTAGCCTCGAGGATCGGTCAGGACCACTTTGGCTAGACACTATAGCCTCCAGTCTCTACTATGAGCATGTGTCACTCTCGGAAGGGTGTCTCACGATTGTCGAGCTACATTAAGCCAACTTCATCTACGCACTCTCAGTTTCGACTCTCCTACATCGTCGATCATTGCCACTTCGGATTTGCGAGAAAGGGCTGCAAATAATATGGGTATTTCTTTATCTTCTTCCATATCTAATACAATGAAATCTGTTGGGAAGATGAATTTGTTGACTTTTACTAGAACGTCCTCTATCACCCCCTCTTAGATGCTTTAAGGACTTATCCATTATTTAAGGTGTGTGGTTAGACCAGGCTTCACCAAATCGGCGTCGAAATATAGATAAGGCATATGAGATTGATCATAGCTTTAAGTCACCTGAAAGCTCTCGAATGGCATTCCCGGAGTGGTGCGAGGATAGTGGCGCACAGGTCTTTTAGCTTTTCGGTGGCTTTCTCACGAAGGATGTACATTCTTGATGAGGTTCTATTGTCTCAATCGTGATCTTCTCTTATCTTGACAAGATATCCTTCATAAATTTGACATAACTTGAAATTTGTTCCAAAGCATCAGCAAACAGAATGTTGATTAATGCGGTTCTTAAACACTTCCGTAAACATTGACCTTATCGATTTATTCTTCTTTAAGTATTTGGGGATACGAAATTGGAGTACATGGGTGGAGTAATCCTTTGCCTTAGTTTCTTCTCCCCCAACTTTTTCTCTTGGGGATGTTCCCTCTCTGTATTATCATTCTGACTGGTCTGGATGACTTCCTCAGTTTCTACCTCCCCTATCACTGGAGGTTGCCCCTGTATTGCCAATTATCTACCACTTCTCAGCGTGACTGCTTTCACATGTTCATTCCCTTCTCATCTCGGGTTCGCCACGAGTTGCTTAGTAGGAACGTGCCTTTACGTCAATAGATTGGCCATTTGGCCCGTTTGCACCTACAAATTTCACTCATTGCGCTACCAGTTAATTTCGAGTTGGGTGGCACGGTGTTACATATTTCCTTTGTCTCATTCATAAAAGGCGTATGCGAGGTAGCGTTTCTTGTGAACTGTTCGAGTCCATTTTTTCTCGGGAGGTGGTTCGCTCACTCTGGGTGTTGGCATGTTGTTCTAATTGTTCCTCCATCCATAACCCTGACTGCTCTGATTGTTTTGATTATTACGCCGCCCTTGGCCTTGATTCACAGTTCGATGATTGTTGCTCCATCACGACCACATTTGTTGTGGATGATTTGATTAAACCTCGACACATCTTGGGCATGCTATCTTGTTTGTTGTCCCGACTAGCATTACATGCCGGTCGTCTTGTCCTCCACAAAATTCCACCACTCAGTGGTGGTACGTATGGCATTCCGCGGTGCTATTTGTCTGGTCATTTGTTTTAGTAAGTTATGGGACATGAGTAACAGTTATTGAGAACCTGCATTATCGAAGTCTGCTTCTGACGTTATTTGGTGTAAATCTTATCTCTAGGCCACTAATTGGTATTAGTAGCAGCATCTTCCAGGATTTCATGCTTGGTCCGTGGTCTTCTTCATTAGTACACCTCCTGCCGAGGCATCAATCATTGTTCTAGTCGCATTCCTCATACCATTATGGAAAGTATGGACTTGCATCCACACGAAGTCGACTGTGGTGTGGGCACTTCCTCAGCCGGTTAAATTGAAATCATCCCATGCTTACGCCAAGCTCTCTCCCTCTAGTTGTCGAATGTATTAATCTCTTGCTGTAATGCGATTTTCAGTGGGAAGAACTTACTTCTGCACTAGGTCGTTCCATGAAGTAATAGAATCCGGTGGCTGACTTGTCAACCAGTGCTTTGCTATATCACCTACTGATAGCGGGAACAATCTAAGCCTGAGTGCCTCTTCAATTACCCCATTATACTTGACCGTGTCACACACCTCGATGGGGTCAATCCAAGTGCATATTGGTTCTCATTTTGGCGTCCAGTGGAGCGGGATGTTAAACATGCAGCCAGTCGCGACTTGACTTTAAGTTGTTTGCCTAAATAGGTGGCCTTCAGATAGCCGTCTAAACAACTGTAGGTGGTAGAGGCGAATTCTTAACAGCGATGAATGGATCATCGAAATTTTGTATAAATAGTCACAGGCGCTGATTCCTTCCATTATTCCCATTATGACCCCTTTGCGGCTCGTTTTGCTCTTGGCCATGATCTTGCTCTACAATGTCTTGCATGATCGCTATATTTCTGTGTTATGCTTCTCTTTGTTCTCTGCATAAACGGTGTAAAGTTCTTCCGAGTTCGAGGATCAGAAAGCGGGCGTAGTTTAACTTGACCTAGGCCGCGTACATTCCGCGGTAACCTTGTCTGAGAGCCACACACCCAGCGTAATAGCAAATTACAAGCACTTGTAAAAGCAAAATAAAAATAAAAAAAAATAAAGATTGATCTAAAGTAATATCTAAGTGCATTGTTATCAATATCAACACAAAAACTTCTTCCTTGGCAACGGCGCCAAAAACTTCATAGGCCGAAAGCGTGATGTGGTAAAAGTGTACGCCTATGTGCGCAAGTGCACGAGTCGTATCAAGTAATATAGTGTACCTAGGGTATGGATATCGATCCACGGGGAGAAGTGCGTTGACTACTGGAATTGGCCCTGTAATATTATCTGGACTTAAACTTTGAATGACTAGTTAACTAAGGTGTGAGATTAAACTAAACTAAATTATCTTAGTAAATCACTATGTTGTGGAGACTAGGGCTTTGTCTCCCCCTGCCACTTTTGATGGATTACTACCTAGAGAAATTACTATTCAATCTATTCGTAACTTATTGATGGCGGGGTGATCATGCCTACGAGATACCATCTCTCGAGGTGTATCCGCCTATCTCGCTAACAGGGTTGAGTGTATCTCTACCCCAACCCAATGCTCCAAAACGCTTAAATGTTCTAACCTTAATGCCACCCTTGGAATCGGATATCTCTGTTCTTAGAGGTGTGGTCCTACATTGGATCCACAGGCGTCCTCGTCTCTCGATCTCGGATACCGGTAAAATCCATACCAATATTGACCCGGACATCAAGTATATAAATCACGAATGAAGCGGATACTAACAGAGTCATAAATAGCTGAATAATATAAAATCAAATCTTAATCCATGTAATCGTGATGGGTTCGACAAAACCACGAATGAAATCTAGAACATACTTTAGGTGGATATAAACATCATCAATCTAACAATCATCCATGGTTTATCGGAAAGAAAAAATCTGGATGTGTCTTCTCGATAATCGGGTCACTTCTTTGTTTCCACCTCGAATCCATACGTTTATCGATGCCCTCAAAATTAGGTTTCCCCTTCCTTTTAATGATGCTGGCACATAAATCGTGGTGACGTCACGACGTTGGGTCACTTTGTTGACTTTCCTCTGTTGACCAAGTGTGGCGGCGTTCGCGTGTCGCGGCGTTATAACGCGTCAGCGGCGTGGCGGCCAGTATTCTTGCTTCTTATGTTTTGCAGCTCGAATGGCACAGAAACCACGATCACGACTGCCGATTCTACAAAAACTCGGAAATCGATCTTGGGCTATAATGTGCTTATTTAAATGTAAAATCAACTAAAAACATAAAGCGAACGCGGGTATACTATGAGTGTTTTAGGTACTCATTAGTTATATTATTGATATGCGCTCTAGTATTGAGTTTTCAAATTTGTTGGGGATTGGAGATCTTGCTCAGAAAATGACTGAGACAAAATAACACGTGGATATCCATTGGTCTACTTACTAGTGACATTGGCATTGATCTTGCCAATTGCGATTGCCATAGTAGAGAGTGCATTTTTAGCTGTGAAGATTGTGAAGAATCGATTACGTAATTGAATGGGCGATCAATGGATGACAAATAACTTGATTGTATGCATAAAGAAGAACATTTTCGATTGCATTGATAATGATGTTATCATCTGGCCTTCAAATATGAAATCGTCGTAGTCAATTGTAAAAGACTATAGTTAGTCATTTTTGTAAAAGGGTCTAATTAGAACCTTATTTTGCAATTAGGTTCTTTTTTTTGTTTTTGTACCCCATGTATATTGGTTTTTGACTCTTTTGTCAAAGAAATTTTAAGTATTATATATAATGTAAAAAAATTATTTGTCTTTAACTTTAATACTTAAGAAGACAAATTTTAAAACTTATTGTTAGTGCCCCCTCGTATATCTCCGCCCTTGTCCATAAGAATACAATAGTTCATATTTTAAAGAATTTCCACTTCGATCTTCCAATTGAGTAATATTTCTCCACCTCTACTTTTTCTTATTTGTTACATTTTATTTTGATTCATTATTTTATTTTTTTAGTATAATATTTTATTAATAATTTTAATATGGATAGTGCATTATTGCATGTGCTTACAGTCAAGTGTCGTTGTGTGAAAACTTAGTTGAATATATGGAATTTTTTGATAGAATAGAAATGATTTTGAAAATAATAAAAATGAAAGCAAAATGTAAAATTTGTATGAAACTTAGCAGTGGTGGATCAAAATTCGAGACCTGAAGTCGTTTATAAAAAGGCATGTGAGCGATGTAGAAATTTAAAGCGTAATGTAGATATTAGAAATTATATGCGATTGGGTAAAGATGAATGTGGAGATTTAAACGCATTTTCTTTATGGTAAGTACGCATCGTGGAAGGAATGATTGATTCACGTAATAAGAGTTAGACGACGCAATATGATGGAAGCTGATGATTATTCGAAGCGATTGACGTTGATTAATCTCCCGGTGAATGTTGGTCGAATGTTAAAGAGGTATTATGAAAAAATTTGAAGCGAGCGAAGAATTTAAAACAATATATTTCTGAATTTTGAAGGAAAAATTTATTTAACATCTGATGTTTGACGTCTTTAATCATAGAGGCTTTTATGTATCTTGCTTTCATTATATAGATAGTGAATGAATGTTAAATAAAATAATAATTTCATTTAAAAGCGATAAATCTCGCGTAATGGTAAAATATAACAACTTTAATAAATGATGAAATTATAGATTTAGGTATTGCATTGATAAAATATTTACAATAACGTTAGATAATGCTTAATAATGATGTAGCAATATAAGATTAAAAAGATTTTGTGAGTAAAGATGATCATGCAAAAAATTATTTCACGTACGTTGTTGTGCACATATTTTAAATTTGATTATAAAAGATGGATTAAAGCAGAGTTGATAGTGATAGAAAAATTAGAACATTGCATATAATATTAATTTAAGCGAAACATGAATTATTTTTTGATTGTTGTAAAGTACAAATATGAAAGAAAAAATATAAGTTTAGGCAATCTGTAGATGAAATTCTGCTTATGAGCTTTTCTGAAATAATGCAAAATATAAAAGAAGTAAATGCTGATTATCACGAAATGCGATTATCTAAAATAATAATATTGATGTTGATGTTGATGTATTAAATGATTATGATTGGCGCGTGCGGACGCCTACGAGATCTTTTTGAAATTTTGATACTTGACAAATATTTTTTGTAGTGTGTATTATCATTGTCGGTCGATTAATAAATAACTAGTATTTATATGGTCTTGAAAATATTTAAGTTATGAAATTTTTAATGATCTGATTTTCTGATGATAGAAAAAATTAAAATATTGGGGGAAATCGTTTAATTTATTATATTGGTTTAATTGGACACAGATTAAAATTTGATCTTTAGATGAATGGTTGCAAGTTATTTACAATGAAGATCAAATAAAATTGAAGAAATTAAAAATGAAGTAAATTCGTTTATTATATATTTTATATAATATTTATAAAAGAAAAATATAGTAATAATATTAGTTTGATAAAATCAATCATCATAATAATTCATCAAATGCTTTTTATAAGCTGGCTAGAAATGTTAAGTAGAAAAGAAACGACAAGCCCAATTCGCCAAATAATACATGAGATATAGATAGATATCTGAGTGTAGAAGCGATTTCATTTGAAGATAATGAAGATTTTGATATTTTAGAATGATTGGAAAAAACAACAATTAAATGTCAGGGTGTTATCACATTGTTACATTGATGTAATTAAGCTATGCGCGTGAGTATAGTCGCGTCGATTTCAACTTTTAGTGCGGGTGGAAGGGTGGATTAGCAAAAGAGATGTAATTTGTCACCTCAGCGTCCAGGAAAGCTGAGTAGTATGTTTAGAAAATTGGAGTTTAAGCGGATGAGATTGTATGATCATGTTCGAAGTTGAGTAGTAGGCGTCTGAAGAGAGACTTAAAATATCAAGGCATCTGAATGGATCAGAGATGGATTACGTCACGAAATAATGATTAAAATATTTTATTGGAAATGTATATTGTATTTTTACTGCTATGGTTGAAAAGTACAAATGATTGACAAATAAATAGGTATCGACTGGATTGGGATGTCTTTATTTTGTAGTGATGTAAAGCACCGTCACGTTACAGAAATGTAATTATATTTGATTAATAAAATTTTAAATGATGTATTTTTTATTTTGAATTGTTTTTAAGCTTACTTTTATTTAACTTTTGAATACAATTTAAATAAAAAACCTATGTGGAGGGTTGGGCTTTTAGGCGGGGGCACTAAATGGCCTCTAGGCGGGCCTCACAGGCGGAGCCTATAGACGGGCTTTAGACGAGCGCTCTGGCGGCCTCCCAGGCGGGGCGCAGGCGAGTGGCGGGCTGGGGCGAGGCCTCTTGGCGGGCCGGGTGGGCTCGCGTGGATTCGGAGCCGACCCACGGCTGGCGGCTGAAATGAGCCAGTGGCCCCGGGCCAGCCCTTTGCGAGGCTTGGGCGGGGCTTGGTCTCTCCCGGGGGACTGTGGATGGGCCAAGGCTCGTCCCGGGTCGGCTAGGGTGAGCGGTGCTCGGATGAAGGCGTTTGGAGATGTATAAGCAACCGGAAGATCAGGATGTTGGTAGCTGAACACCCTCACTCCCAAAATGGGGAAAGCAAAGGAAACAACCATCAATTCAATTAAAATAATATGTAATTTTCATTTTTATCTTATTTTATTCTTTTATTTTCTTTTAAGAAAGATATTCCAAATTCTTTGTCCTGTTCAATTGGGTGGGTGAAGCTATTCCAGGAGAGAGAAGGAGGGATCCATTCGTCCAAGCTGGGGTCAAGGAGGGACCCATTTATGGTGGAGAATTCTAGACCAGAGAATAATCCAACTGTTATCTAGCTGGCAAATGGGCGTTGGCCGGAGGTAAAAGATGGTGGGTGAGAAAGAAAGGGGGGGGGGGGAGACGGGTTCTATTTTTTTATTTTTTTTAAATTAAAAATTATAAAATTAATTAGATAATAAAATATGACGAAAAAATGACATTTGTTGATCACGGGTCCCTCTTATGACTAATATAAAAAGGTACTTAAACTTGAAATTATTTAAGTTAATTGAAAGATGAGATTATTTAAAGCAAATGAATAAAAGTTGAGACTATCTATATTAATTTTTCCTAATTATTTTTAAAGTAAAAGATACGGGTTTTTTGGAAAATATTTTAATAGTTAAAAATTATTTAAAGCCCTTTTAAAGGAACATTTTGAAAATGTCTTTAAAAAACAATTTTCAAAATTTCAAATATTTTTAAAATAGTAAAATGTTATTTTAGAAAGTACTTCAATTTTTTTGAGATAGTGATAGATATTTAAAAAATTTAAATGATATAGATGTTTATATATTTTTAATAATTCTTTTTTTATTTATCATATATATATATATATATATATATTAATAATAAACTAATATTTAAATAAAAAGGATACATGGAACTACAAACAAAAAGGCTTGAGACGAGTTTTACCTAACTTTTAATTTGAGTGATATCCTAAAATAATATATATTTTTAAAATTTCTTTTATCAAAATATTACATGTTTTAAAATAATATTTATATAGTACAAAAATCATAGTTACCGATTTTCAATCTTAAAAATTTAAAATAATTAAAATCATAGTTATTGATTATAGTTTTAGGTTTAAAATTAAACTCATAATTGATGACCATAATTTCATAATTGATAACCATAATTTTTTAATTATTAAATTTTATTAAAATCATACCCATAAACCTTGATTTTAATTAAGCGTTTAGTCAGAATAAAGGTTTTAAGTTTTAACTAGTTTGACCTTTATTTTAAAAGCATGTATTATTTTTACAAAAATATAGTATTTTGGCACAAATCTCAGCTGTGAAAAGTCACTTCAGCTGACACAGTTAATGACTTTCGAAGACCCAGGCACAAATTTTTACTCTTCTCAGTCTCAGCACACAGGGTTCTCTCCCAAAGGGTTTTAAAATTTGGGATTCATCGCCTATTTTCTTCTCAGTATTTATCCTCCCGTTTTAAGTCTTAACCAACCATCAGAATCCTTGTGATTATCAGGTAGTCTTTCTCAATCTCAGATCTCAATCTCAACCACCATCTTCATCATCCGCAAGCATTGTTTTATCATGAAGTCTTTTATTTGATTCTTCAACATCATCTGGGTATTTAGGCTACCCTGAAAGCTTTGAAAATCATTTTAGTAATGTAGCAAAAGTAGATCAACACAAAGAGTTCCTTTCCGAGCAAAAATGTTCTTTTTTCCCCCTTTTTTCTTAGTGCTTATTTTCTGTTCCCAACTGTTTTGATTTCACGGCTGTGACACATATTATATGGATGGATTTTGTGGAACAGGGGCGTTGCGAAATTGCTACCACAATGGCACCCTCAAGAGGTATTTTTTTCCCCCAATTTTCGTTGCTCGTTGTTTGGTTTCTGAGAAATTCGATCAAACCAAAGGATCTGCCTTCTACTATGAAATTATGCTTTGGCTTCTCTTATTCTCTATTTAATAGCAAAGGAAACAAAAGATAAAAAGGATTTGGAAAGATTTAGTGATAAAACCTTTATTTTCTTCTTCTTTCCTTTCATTGTAATTAATTCTCTGAAAGCTAACAGTTTCCTATTTTTTCCTACTTTCCTCGACACAACTAGGTTCTTTTTCCCCCCCGATTTCTGCGAATCTGTTCTTAAAAAGCGAGGTAGTATCAGGAGCATTTTTCTTTGAACTATTTGATTAAAAAACCTCAAAATTTTATGAATTTAAGGGGCTGTTTGGTTCCTGTTTTAATTTGTTTTCTTGAAAAATACCGTGAACCTAGAAAATCTATTTGGTTCTCATTTTTTGTTTTATGAAAAAACACCAAGAACACCAAAAACCTCTATTTTCAAAGCTGTGTTTTCAAAAACTGTTTTCCATGTAACAGTTTTTAAAAACAGCAACCAAAGATACCCTGATCAGCGTTTTAAGAAATATCCAATTTTAGACAAAATTGCCCTTTACCATTTTATGTATTTACATATATATTTTTTTAAAAAAGGATATTTTTACAAGATAACAATAAATGCATTTTTGTTAAAATAAGGTAATAAATCAATGAAATAATAGATTTCCCAAATTCAATTTTCAAAACTCTTTTAATCAAATCATTCATTTTCTTTTTCTTGGTATTTTGCTTGAAGTCAAACTTCTACCCTCGTTTCTTTTTACATGACACATGTGACCTATATTTTATGGTTGGGGTTTTGAAGGAAATTTTTAAATATAACTAAAAGTTAAATATAAAAATATCACTTGATATATTGTTCCATGTTTGAAAGCCATTCACTTTTCACTTTTTATATGTTGAATCCATGTTATTACTTTTATTTTATTTTTTCCTCAAATTATAAAGTCCTTTTATTTGATGAAGAACTTAATAGTGGTAGACATGCATTTTCAGATCACTTTGAAAAAACGAACTTTTACTTTGAAAAAGTAGATTTCTTTTCATTGTTATACATCTATAATGGTAAACATGTTTTGTCAAGCCACTTTGAAAAATAACTTTTATATTTTCTTTCCTATAGTTATCCACCCTTCATTGTTATTCTTTCTCTTCTTCATAAATTTCATAGCCTTCCATTTTCTTTGTCATCCTACTGGCTTGGTAATAGTAGCTGGTCCAAATTCAATTATTTTTTCGGGCCATCATTTTATGTCCTCGACTTTCCATCACCAAATCGACTATCATCCAATGTTGGTTGCATCAGCCTGACTTGCAATTTTTTTTCTTTCTCAAATATGTTATTCTTTTCCTAAAGACCGCTTTTACGCCGTGACTTTTCGCTTTTTGTCCATTGTCGATTATAATATCCAATTTTCTTTGGTTTGTTAGCATTTATTTATATTCTTGTTTCTTCGCTATTATTCATTGTGATGAGGCAAGATGCCTTTCATGTGGCTCCCAGCATTCATTATATTTTGCATCAATGCTAAATAATCTAGCATAATACCTAAGTGCCCCTTGTCACTTGTATAATTGTGTTATGAAAGGATCATTGAAGATTTCCATACAATCAGAACTCAGGAAGATTCGGTTTACAAAACCAAAATCTATGGCATTTTGAACAAATATAGGATCAATTTTTTCTGTTATTATAATCCCGTGTATGGATCTCGATAAGTCACAACAATCCAAGTCCATCCGTTGTTAAACAAATCCGCAGAAAGCCACAGCCTCCTCCCACATCTGCAACACATGATTCAAGAACATGAGGCTCTTCCGCTTCTGTTAAGAGAGAGATTCTACCCATGATCTTCAGCACTGTCACTCTGATCACCCCACTGGGCAGTGTGCTCTGTCCCTGAAGATCATGCCAGCTTCTCCATCCCACAAATGCTGATAAAGGGTCATCCTCACAATCTCTATACTTTGCTTCATGTTATATCCACGCCCCAATGTTGAACAATGCACAACAGCTGCTGATTTTTCTGACACTGTGATAACAGTGCCCCATCCGCGATGAGCGGCTCTTTATAGGTAGATTGAGTAAAACACTCCATCCGCTTCAGCTAGTTATCCTCCTTTCTCAAAAACAGATCTGCTAGTATCTCGGCATATAATGCCTCTATGTCACATGAGCACTGTGTTCGGCGCGATTTCTCTTTCTCTCACCGACATAGCGAAAGTTGTCAGTGGGGCTTCCTGGTCGAGGCTTCATTCCTCAGCCGGTACGATGCATGTCTTCTTCACAACTCTGATGTTAGTCAACATTTGTTCAAAAAAGTATGTAAGAAAATTATAAGTTCTTTTTATATGAACAATCGAAGAAGAGTTTACCATCTAGATAATCTTCTAGCCTATACTCCTTTTCTAGTATTGTTCCTTATGAATCCTACAATTTGAGTGTTATCAGTTTCTATTATAAAAGGTTTGGGTAACAAGAATATCTTAAATTTATTAATTCATTTTATTATTGCAAGTAATTCATTTTCATTAATACTACACTAATTTGATTATCATTAGTGACATTAAAACCCAGCAGCCCGTCGACAACCTCACACCTCATGTGGAGCAGCCAGGATGCCTGCAACCCGACAACACACCACCGTGTCACCTTCCGAACCCATGATTTAACGAAAATCGTACAGCCCCTCAGGCACGGAGCCACCCAAAATACAACCTGCACAAAACCCCAAGAACATGACCCAATATAATATAATGATCTCACTGGGTCCAATCATGAGTGGAAGTGGCCTAACCGGGCCCACTCATCCACACTACAAAATATACAGGACTACTTACCATAGTCCTCAAGAGTTTAATTACAACACTCTTACAAATTAGAACAAGGTTATTCCAAAGTATTTTTACAATTCTTTTTACACAAAATACAAGCTGGAACTAGTTTGTTCCAAGCTTCTTTACAAAAATTGTACATAAGTCACAATCCTACTTTCTTCATAACTACGCCGAGTGAGCTTCGCCCATCCAAGATACTCTATACCGAAAGCGGGAAACTCACGACGCAAAAAGGAAGAACGCCAATGCAGAACTCCCCACAGCGCTACTCCCCCACCCAAGTGCACGCAATGCCACATGTTCACACAATCAAACATTCAAAGTAAAATGCGCTTTACTCCGAATGCCTACATGCCACGAGAATGAAGCTGCCACTCACCATGCCTTAAACACGAGGCGTTATCGACTCCCTCACATATGCTTATGCCAAGTGTAAAAACTTGTCATCGTAGCCAATCTAATGACCTCTTTATCCAAACAAAGTCTTTGTTTCTAAACTCATTGGACACCCTCTGATAAACCGCTTTATTCAAAGACATTAGACACCGATAAACAACTTATTCAAAAGTATCGACGCCTCCGGGAGCAACAACTTTATTCAAAAGCATTGACATACATTCTTCGATAAACCACGAATCAAAAGTATCGATAGTTCCGAAGCACCCGCTTTATTTAAAAGCATTGGATAGTCTCCGATAAACAACTTTATTCAAAGCTATGAAATACACCCGTGAGACTCTGTTGGACGTAGTCCAAAGTACCGAGCTCACTACCTACTCACCAAGAATGATGAATGATTATGATCATGTACACACACATATTTAATGCGATATCCTCGTGCATATGAAATGCAAGTATGCCATTCCATGCCTATACCATGCCATATATATGATGAGTGCTATATGGACATTTTAAACCATGCATAATACTCATGCATCATTTGGACAATCATATCAATTAACATACAATTTTCAAATAAACCATACAATATATGTCAACATATTATACACACATATATTGACATTTACAAATCATAACCAATCAAGCAATGACTTACATTATACTCTAGGCTTAATTGTGACACCATGTCTACAAATAGCTTACAACCAAGCCATGCAATGACCTTATTCATACACAAACACATCACAAGCCAAACCATTAGAACACACAATTTGACTTCCACACAATTTCCAACCAAGTATATCACTCAATTCAAACAATGATATACTATAATCATATACCAATTGTGGCAAAAATCTGGACACAAATCATTAAATAGCTTAAGCTATAGCAGTCCCGGAAAACAGATCATAACTTGAGTTATAGAGGTCTGATTTGGGTGATTCAAAAGCCTAACATCAAGTTCTTAGATAGAGCTACAATTTCCTTGAAGGATACTAGTCCACATTCTTACTTTTTCCAACCTAAAACCGCTCCCAAAATCTCTGATAGCAGGCCGCTAAAAACACGGCAGCCTGCGGGCGCCTCGAAAAACGAACCATAACTTGGGTTGTAGAGTTCCAATTTGGATGATTGAAAAGCCTAACATCAAGTTCACTGATGCAGCTACAATTTCCATGAATGATACTAGTCCAAATTCTCCTTTTTTCTAACCGAAAATTAGCCCTAAAAACTGGACATCATAAATGGTCAAAATAGGGCACTATTCCCATAACCCATTATTTTGCCAAACAGCCCCTTAAGGAAAAAATGGTCAAATAGCCCCTTAAAACTCAACTAATCAGCCCCTATAATGGAAAATAAACCAAAGTAGGAAGAATTCCTACTTCTTGAAGCGTTGAGCAATCTAATTCGAGGTAGTTCTCAGAACATTTCGAACTCCTGCTTCGACTTCCCAAACCTTCGCACGAAACCCTTGGCGAAACTCCTAAGCTCTATCCACACGTCAGAGCCCTCCTCCGATACTTCGACTTTAAACCTCGTCCTTCTCAGTTACTCCACCACACCCGATCTGTAGACGGAGAGAGAAGTTGGAGGTTCTCTCTCTACACCCTCTATTCCCCTCTCACTGGGATACAAGCCCAAAAAATGAGCTTTTCCCCTCCTTTTGTCTATCTTGACTTAAGTTGATAAGTGGCTCTTAAAGCGTCACGTGTCACGCGATCCTCGTTCGGATCCGTTCCTACCTCGAAACAATTTATTTTCGGTTTCGGTTTAAGTTCAATATATTTTAAATGAACTTAACTTGAGTTATTTCCTAACTCCCGAGATTCTCGTAAAAATCTCGTCCTTGGGAGTTACTAGACGTCTGTTACCTTGAAAATAGTGAAAAATCCGACTGTTTTGAAATTCAACGAAATTTTTTTGGGTAACTAGATTTTGCAAGATGAATCCAATGGTGGAGTCCGTTTCGTCATTTGAGATCTAGAGAATTTTCCAGGCTTCCCTGAACCATTATGACAATTTATTATTATTATAATTATTATTATTATTTTTTGCCATTTTTCCTGAAAATTTCTAATTTTCCCGGGTTTTACATTCTTCCCCTCTTAAAAGAATTTCGTCCCAAAATTCCCACACACGTATACCCAATCCCATGCATATGCAACCGTACACAATCACATGCATATAAACTAGTCATTTAATCACCAAACTACTAAACCACGTACCTTCATCTTTAAATAAGAAAGTATAAGTGGCGTGCATCGTGTCCTCATGTTCCCATGTTGCCTCCTCCAATCCTCGGTGTTGCCACAACATCTTCACTAGCTTCACGGTCTTGCGTCGCAAAACCGGATCCTGGCTATCCATGATACGCACCGGTCCCTCCTCGAAGGTCCCATTTGTATCAATAGTAATCCCTCCAATCTACTACATGAGCTAGATTTGGAGTATACTTTCGGAGCATGGAGACATGAAACACCTCATGGACACTTGATAAACTCGGTAGTAGCGCCAACCGATATGCAACTATGCTCACCCTCTGGAGTATCTCGAAGGACCCGATATACCTCGGTGCTAGCTTCCCCCCTTGCCGAACCTGACCACTCCCCTCTTAGGCATCACCTTAAACTCTAAAGGTCGTCGTTGTTTGTCGGCGTAACTCTTCTGCTGGCTCTGAGCCGTGAGAAGACGTTTCTGTATCAATTCCACCTTCTCTGAGGTGTCTCTAACCAAATCCAGACCAATGATGGATCTATCTCCCATCTCCGTACAACAAATCGGAGATCGACATGACCTCCCATACAAAGCCTCGTAGGGTGTCGTCTGTATGCTCGCTTGACAATTGTTGTTCTACGCGAACACTACCAAGAGCAAGTGCTCTTCCAAGCTACCTTTGAGATCCAGGACGCATGCTCGTAGCACCTGTATAGTTATTTCCGACTGACCGTTTATCTGTGGATGAAAAGTAGTGCTCATCGTCAAAAGTGAGCCAGAACCCGATCCTCGGGTCCGACACGATAGAGACTCCGACACCCGCTGTAACCTGACAATCTCCTCATATATCCCGGAATTCCTCTATGTGAAGGTCATCCCGCACACGTAAAATATGCCGACTCGTGAGCCATTCCACAATCACCCACACCGTGTCATGCCGCGACGCCTCACACAGGGCAAAGTGAGTCACAAAGTCCATCGCGATATGCTCCCACTTCCACTTCACTATCTCCACTACGGAAAGTAAATCCACTCGCCTCCGCGCGCCACCCTTACCGCTAACATGAGGCATCACGACCTAAGTCCCCCGACGTGTCTCTTCATCCCACTCCAGCACACCGACGACGAAGATCTCTGACATCTCGTACCACCCTGACGCATCGTGAGTTCTGGAGAGCAAGTGGAAAACTCCTCGAGATCTCCTCTCTCATTTGTCAACAGAGAATCACATAACCCGTCCTCTATACCGAAGACTACCATTTGTGTGCATGGGCCTTCACACTGCACTGACATACTCTGGGCTCGACGGACGACATCTCTCGCGCTTCCGCCCTCGGGACCCAATTACTCCCCGTCTCAATAAGGATGCGGCGTGAGCTAAACTCCCCAAAACACCTTGAGTCTCGTCTTCAATCGTGCATCAGCAGCCTAAATTGTCTCACAACCTCGAGCATCTGCCATTCTCGGGAAGCTGCACTAGCCAATACTCCCCATGACTTCCGACTGAGTGCATCAACCACCATGTTTGTCCAACAATTCTTGTATCTGGACCTTGAGTTCCTGCAACTCAACCGGTGCCATCCTATGCGGAGCCATAAAAATGGGCGACGTACTAGGTTGTATCTCAATGATGAAGTATACTTCCCTCTGTGGAGGTAATCTCGGTAGCTCATTCGAAAAAACATCCTCGTACTCGCAAACTACCTAAGGTAGACTCAAACCATGTCTCACCTCGTCCTCCAAGGTAAGGCTTGTTAGCCAACCCATCAATTGCCCGTGCCATCTAGAGTTATACACGACCTAGGGTAACACATAGTGCTTATCCCCTTGAAATATAAAACAAGTACCGTCTTGTGTGCAAAGGTAACTCTTACTTATCATAGTCACGACGACTTGGGCTGCGGCTATCAACCAAAATACCCATCCCAAGGATGACCTCAAACTCCGACATGTCCATGACCCTTAGGTCCACAGTGAGAAGAATCCCGAAGATCTCCAACTCACAATCCCGACATATCTAATCAACACTCACCCTTGTTCCTAGGGTATAATTCACATTCAACGACTTTTCCAAGGTTCCAACCTCTAAGCCCATATCGAGATTTCTCTCCTTGTTTATTTAGCAGTGCACATGCCAACCACTAATAGACATCAACATCCTGAACTATTCCGTTCATCCATTTTCCGAACTCTTAAGGTTATGTTTTCTATCCCTAGTGTTCATCTTTTCCTATATTCATCCTACCATGTATATAATTCACGTAATTTATAACACACAATCACGCAATCACAATCATGTAGCACACAACATGAAAATGTTCAATACATGCAATGGTCTAAACCCAATGCCTATCATTTTCCTAGGTAATCACATACCTATTTCCTGATACTAAGCTATGACGCTAATATCAGACACCGATCTCTAGGCATTCACAACCTAAGCTCTATACTATAACCGCATGTCCTAGACCCATGCCCCTCGAGCCCTAGGTATTCGTATACCTATGCTTTGATACCAAGTTGTGACGACCCAAAACCCGAGGGTCCGTTGACAATCCATCAACCCACGGAAGACTCGTGGATGTTGGGTAACCCGACACCACACCACCGTGTCCCATTTTTTGGAACCCATGATTTAACGAAAATCGAGATAGTCTCTTTTGTACAGGGAGCTCTACCCAAGATACAACCTATACAAAAAACCTGACAACATGGCCCAATATAATACAATGACCTCACTGGGTCCAATTATGAGTGAAAGTGGCTTAACCGAGCCTTACTCATCCAATAATTATAGAATACATGTGGACTACTTACCAGTCCTCAAGAGTTTAATTCTGGTTAAATACTTACAAATTAGAACAAGGTTGTTCCAAAGTATTTTTACACAAAATACAAGCTAGAATTAGTTTATTCCAAGCTTCTTTACAAAATATTAATTACAAGCCACAACCCGACTTTCTTCATAACTGCGGCGTCGAGTGAGTTCTGTCCACCTGCATACTCCCTATACCTGAAAGGGGGTCTCACGATGGGGTGAGCAATGCCCAGTAGGGTAAACTCATATAGGGGCTACTCTCCACCTAAGTGCTTATGCAATGCCATGTTCACACAATCAAACATTCAAAGTAAAATGCAGTTTCTACTCTTGAATGCCTACATGCCATGAATGAAGTGTCACTCACCATGCCTTTAACGCGAGGCCTCACCGACTCCCCCACACATGCTTATGCAAAGTGTAAAAACTTGTCATTGGTGTTTCACCCAATGACCATTGATCCAAAACAAAAGCTTTTTGTTTTTAAACTCATTGGGAACCCTCTGATAAACCGCTTTATTAAAAGCCATTGGATAATCTCCGATAAACAACTTTATTCAAAAGCATTGGACAGTCTCCGCTAAACAACTTTATTCAAAAGCACGCACGCCTCGATAAACCGCTTAATCAAAAGTATCGGCGCTTCCGATAAACCGCTTTATTCAAAAGCACGGACAAGCCTTCGACAAATGCCTTTATTCAAAGCTATGAAATGCACCCATGAGACTCCGTTGGACGTAGTCTAAAGTACCAAGCTCACCACCCACTCACCAAGAATGATAAATGATTATGACCATGTACACGTACCCATTTAATGTGATGTCCTTGTACATATGAAATGCAATTATGCCATTCCATGCCTATACCATGCCATATATATGATGAGTGCTTTATGGACATTTTAAACATGCATAATACCCATACATCATTTGAACAATCATATCAATTAACATACAATTTCTAATAAACCATACATTACATGTCAACATATTATACACACATATATTGACATCTATAAGTCATCACCAATCAAGCAATGACTTACATTATACTCTAGGCTTAATTGTGACACCATGTCCACAAATAGCCTACAACCAAGCCATGCAATGACCTTGTTCATACACAAACACATCACAAGACAAACCATTAGAACACGCAATTTGACTTCCACACAATTTCAACCAAGTATATCACTCAATTCAAACAATGATACACTACAATCATATACCACCGTGATTCAAAACTGGACACAACATAAACAGCCTTAAGTCGTAGCAAATATTAAACAACTTAAGCCAGAGTAAGATTGGAAAACGGACCATAACTTCAGTTATAGATGTTCGATTCAAGGATTCAAAAGCTAACATCAATTTCGTATAGAGCTATAATTTCCTTAAGAAGGATACTAGTCCAAATTCACTCTTTTCCTGAACCAAAACCGCTCCCTAAAAAATTCAGGCTGTGTGTTCGCCTAAACAAAGTGTACCCTATGGCGTCCCAAAAACAAACTATAAGTCGGGTTATGAGGTCCCGTAACGCCCCAACTCCGGGAGTCCCATTGACACCACAACCTCGTAAACCTCGTTGATATCTGGTGCCTCGATATCACACTCCTCACATGTCTCATATCGGTGATCCATTCCTACATATTTAATTCACAATATACAAAAAATATAAGGATAGACTATAATCACAGTCTCTTTACAATCCCTTTGATACCAAAAGGTGTACATGTTTTGGTTCCCACTGAATAATACAAGACAAAAAACAAAACAAAATGTAAAGCCGTATCCGACTCATCCCATATGCGGGTCACCGCCCCGCACTAGACCTGCACCAAAGGGGGTCTCAGCTGGATGATCAAAGCCCAAGAGCGAAAATCTTCTATAGCTGCAGCCTCCCACCTATGCACATGAAATGGTCGCACAACAAACACACATCAAGTACAAACACACACACGCTCATACGCCACGAACGGCACTGACTCACCATGCCCCATGTACCTAGCCCTCAACGGCCCATTACTCCACGTAAGCGCTACGGCAACCAATCTCCGAGTCACGCACTTTATCACACAACCAAAGTCTATGTGATAAATGTAAAAATCTAGTCTCTTTGGGCAACAAAACTTTCTGGACATAACCGCAAAGTCTCTTACACCTTCGAACATTTTGGCACGGGCTTTAACCGGCTGATATTCTGCCTTAGCCAATGTTCCAAAGCCACCCGAGGGTACAGTCCCTTCTTGCTCTGCCCAACACACATTATTTATATTTCTTTTTATGCTTGAAATCGTGAGACATCCATTGGACGTCGTCCAAAGTACGAGCTCACTATCCATTCATCAACAATGATGATGGATGACCATACCCATGCAAATACACCCAATATAATGCGATGTCCCTCGTGCATAAGTATAAGCACGCCATCGGTGATGTTCTCATGTTACATGTATGATGCACCCTATATGGAACATTCTACTCAATCGTACTACATGCCAAGTACCATACAATTCACATCCATTCATGTTAATACATTTAAATACGCATATATTAACATATTATACACATATTTAGCATGTTATTAAATTTCCAGCAATAACACACAAAAACATTTCACACAAATTTGCTATTTCCGGCCATAAGTCCGACCATACTTAGCCTCGGAAAAATCTAGACTTAGTCCAGAAATTCCAACTTTTGTAAATATCACACAAAATTTAGCACGCAATTTCCTGCTCAGGCCATACGCAACTGATGAGTAAAAAACTCATTGATTTTTAATCCATTTTTTCTGATTAGTTGTACAATGTAACTACTTATTTTTATGCAGAAATATGGAGATTTTATTAAATTTATATTTTGTAGATTTTTATAGAATAAGCGGCAATTCCAGCAAGAATCCAGAAGAAAACGAGATAAATGGCTGCAGCCTAGGGTCGCGATGCATGCTGAGGTCGTGACAAGGAAATCATCGCTCAACAGCTTAAGTCACAACCCGATCGATAATACTGCTGAGCACTCACAGCACAATGCGCTTCAAGTATGTCACAACATCCTTGTGATCAATCGCGAGAGAGAAAAATTTAAGACTGCACCAATGAAGTAGCGACAGAGAATCGAGGCTCACTAAACGAAGGAAGATACAACCTCAGCCCCGCAATGCATAATTAAGGTCGCGACGGTGAATGGATGGTCGATGAGTCGACAAGGTCTCTATCAAAAATCGATGTTATAAAAAATATAAGTTGAAGACACCAAATAAGGTCGCATAAGGACTTCATAAGCTGACATTAAAATGAGTCGAACAATTGAGTGGTGTCGCCGTACTAAAAATAAGGTTGCGACAAGATTGGAAGAAAGAACGGTCGCGACATGCTTTTGAGGCCGCGACAGGAATTGCAGTAAGAAAAGAAACGACTGGGTTGTGATCTAATTCCCATGTCGCGAGAAGAAAATAAACAGATCAACAGTTTTGAGTCACAACTTGCATGAAGGCAGAAAACAAGAAATGATGTCGCAACATGAAAAAGCGGAGGTCGCGGACTACATCAAATCGCTGACAACATAAATTGTGTCGTGACGTGAAATTGTGGTCGCGACACAGAATTTAGTAAAAGGAAAGACAGCCAGGTCGCGACATGAAATGGTGGTCGCGATAATAAACACTGAGATCAGGAAAAAGTTGTCGCAACGAATCAAAGTGGCTAGTTAACAGAATCCGTGGGTTGCGACAAAGAAACTTGGTCGCGACACATAACTCAGCAAGGGAAGAAAAAGCCAGGTTGCAACATGGAATCGTGGTCGTGACATAAATACCTGGAATCAAGAAAATATGGTCGCAACAAGAGTCATCACTACTGGCACTAAACATGGTCACGACGCAACAATTCAAGTCGCGACTGCAACATGATGATTCTCAAGAAAAATGCTAAGTAAAAGGCATACCAGATTTCCAAGTCGCGGACAATACATTACAAAACAAAGAGTCAAGGGTTAGTCGCGACAACCAATCAAGAAATCGCGAAAGAACAATGTCATGACAGACATCGTAGTCGCGACTAATATCAGTAAAAGAACAGCGCAAAGCACGCCGCGAATAAGCTTCCGTGAGGACATGATGTATCTGCAATGTCGCGACATGCTCGGTGTCACGACCGAACTCGGTGAGCTAGGCATTAAAATTTGGGAAATCCACATGGAGCCTTGAAATCAGGCCCAATAGCTGGAGGTGTATAAATAGGTGTACCTTTTACAGAAATAGGGGGTTTTTTCGAAAAACCTAGAAACTTGCGGAAGAAAAAGACTCAATTGTATAATTTTAGAGTAGATATTTCTGTTCTTTTATTTTCTAGATCTGAACCAGTAATTTGTTTAGAATGTTGCAGCTGGATTTAATTTTTTTCATTCTCTTTCCACTACAATTCGAAAATTAATGGAATCCTGCACTACCTGAATTTGTTTCATCGCTTATTGCAATTACTGCTGGTGTACTTGATTAATGCTCCATTGTCGTTGTGATGTAGTTTTGATAATCACAGCTTCCACTAATTTGGATTTATTGTTAGTTACGCTTTTTCTCGCATAAATTAGGAGAGAAGTACTGAATCGGGGGATTTATTTGATTGATGTTGTTCTTAAATTGATTTGTTCCTAATAGTAGTATTGAGTACCCTTCCAAGGATTGTATCCCTTGATTTCGCATGCCTCCGAAAATGATACTTGAGATTTGCATTCCTCGAGAATGATTATTCGAAGCCAGGGTATGTTACACTACCATTGAAGAACTAATGAGCTCTAAGAGTCTTTACTTAGATAAATTTCCATTTCACTCCTGGGCTAGGCTGAAGGAGACATTTTATCAATTTAAATAATCAGATCTCACCTTAATATAATGGATAGCTGACCTCAATCATGTATTAGTTGAGATCTAATTAAGGAAAGAGAAAGATCCATCGATTTTTAAGAAGAGTCATCAATCATTTTGGTAGAGATTTTGCAATGACTCGTTCTCGAAGCAAGAAATCTGCGCCTTTAAACCCGTAATGGTGATTTAAAAGAAAAAATACCCATATTTTATAAAGAATGATCAGAATATAAGTAACTGAATAGATCCATGTCTTCAAGAGAAGAAGTGACCTCTAATTGGTGAATGAAGGGAGAAATCCAAACTGCATTATCAGGCCTCTTTGACAAATCCAGATCCAAATTCAGGATAGAGTCTTAATGGAATACAATGTAGAAATTGACTGTTTCTCAGTATCTCCTTGTTAGTGTTCATTTTTATAGAGAACTGATTCAGTCCAGTTTATTTTAGTTTACATCATTTTATTTGTTCTATTTTTAATTTCCTTGCTTGTAGATACATTCTTCAGGACGATTATCCTTTAAATTCTAGCTGATAAACTGTATTATGGAGGTTCAAATAGTATGGATCTTGAGTAGTTGGGGTAGTTGAATTTAAAAATTCTTGTTAATCTTCGTGGGAATGATATCTGGACTTGCATCAATGTTTTACTACTTGTATGATCTAATCACTTGCAGTGTCATAGACTAAACCCATTTATAGTTGCATAACATAAAATCAGTTTTATTCATTTTTAAGCAACTCCATTCCAATTTGACATAGCTATAGGAAAATTGTAAGGCTCCTATATATTTAACAAAAGGCAAACAAGTTTTATTGTGTCGTTGCCGGGGATTGAAAGGATTTGAATAAATAAATATTCTGACAAAAGAGAGAGATGCTAATTTGTACATTTTTCTTTATTTCATAAAAGAAATTCACAAAAATAATTTTGACAGCAGTAACTAAATAAGCTACTGATCTTTTAGAGAGCTTAAAGGATACATGATGTTTAATACCATTGTTTCCAATTAATCTCAATATGTTTCCATTTCAGGAAGTTATTTCATGCATAGGAAATCAGAATCGGATATGTTTCCCTTAGACTCGACCGAAAGAACATCAGGAACTTAAGGAAGGTCGGCGTAAAAACAAAAATTATGGCAGATGAAAGAATGGGTCAGACAGTTGAACAAGAAACAATAGCAGAAAGGGCTTCGGTATAAGATCCAATGGAGGATTTCTGGAGACCAGTTATCTAAGAAGAATATTTAGCAGTTAGACAACCTACTATAGAGGCTAACAACTTTGAGTCGAAACCAAAGACTGATCACCATACAAGAAAAGAATCACCTGCCAAGCCAATTCTATTGAAGATCCTAATGAGCACATAGGCAGATTCCTTAGGATGGCCAGCACAGTTAAACTAAACGGTGTGAGACAAGAGGTGGTTAAACTATATCTCTTTCCCTTTTCATCAAGAGATATTGCAGCCACATGGTATGAATCATTGTCATATGGCTCAGTTAATACATGAGAAGAGTTGGTGGAGGCTTACCTAGGCAGATTTTTTCCCCCATCACTCACAACAGAAAGAAGAAGGGGGATCATTGTGTTCAAACAGGGGAGGATGAAAGCTTATATATTGCCTGAGAAAGGTACAAAAGGCTGTTGAAGAGGTGCCCTATGCATGGCATAAACCTAAAGACCCAAATGGATATTGTCTACCACTCCTTGAATGATACCTCTAAGGGTATCATAGATGCAAAATTTGGTCTGGGCATTTAAGAGAAGAAGTGCAAAGAGGAAGTAAAGCAACCGATAGAAGACTAATTAAATGCAACATGAAAGCTCCATTCACCTTCAAAGAGCAACAAATGTAACAAAGGGGAGCGGAGTCACTGAGCCTACTAAAATGGCCGCTTATAGCTAAAAACTTGATGCAATAATGCACAAGTTGAGGAATTAAGAGAAAAGAATGCACTATGCTCATGAAATTGGAGCAGTGGGAAGAGATGAAATCAGAAGAAGTGCTGAGGGACCAATTGATGAGGATCCATATCAAGTTGAGGAGGCCAATTATTTGAATGAACAGAGAAGCTACCATTCGCCTAACCCCAACTTGCCTACACACTACACACCAAAGACTGGCGCTACGGTAACTTCTCATATGGCAGGAGATCACAGGGCCCAAGACATGGGCAAGGTGTTCAGCAAGGATATAATCCACCAAGGTTCTAGCAACAACAACAATAAGGAGAGAATAGAATTGAATATCAAGGTCAAAAGAGGACTCTCAAATTTTCGAGGAACAAATGCCAGTTCACTTGGACAACAAAAAGTCGCTTAAACTATCATGAACAAAATTTGTTGAGTTGGAAACTTTTAAATCCAACACACAAAATTTTCAAACAAACACTAACGCTTCACTTAAGAACTTGGAAACACAGGTTGGGCAGCTGGCCTCAACCTTGCATAACAAGAATAAGGATGCTTTCCCTAGTGACACCCAGAAGAATCCAAGGGACTACATGGCAGTCCGGCTGAGGAGTGGCAAGGAATTGAGTAACAACATAGCAGAAAAGAAAGAAAAGACTGAGCAAGAAGAAGAGGTAGAAACTGGAAGAAAGAATTGAAGGAGCAGTTTAGAGTTGACTGCAGAAACTGAGAATAAAGTGCAAACTGAGTAGCCTGGGGAAAACCGTGAACAAAAGCAGAAAGAGAAGGTTCAAGCCTACACACCTGTAGTTCCTTTTCCACAAAGACTTCAAAAGGCAAAGAAGGAGGAACAATTTTCTAAATTCTTGGAGATGTTCAAGAAGATAGAAATTAACATACCCTTTGCAGATGCTATCACTCAAATGCCAAACTATGCAAAATTCCTCAAGGATATATTGAGCAAAAAGAAGAAAATTGTTGATGAAGGAGTGGTGAGCCTAACTGCAACATGCAATGCAGTTATTCAGAAGAGCCTACCAGCTAAGATGAAAGACCCCGGCAGTTTTACCATTCCTTGCACAATTGGGAAATATGAATTCAAGAAAGCTTTATGTGACTCAAAGATTAACTGATGCCCTTATCGGGCGGGTACAATGGTTGAAGCCTGGGGGAACTTACTTCAACAACAATTACACTGCAAACGGCTGATAGGTCAAATGATCACAACTGCATGAGTCCTTGAGGATGTGTGGTCAGGCCAAGGTAGGGAAATTCATTTTCCCTGTTGATTTTGTTCTCATGAAAATGGAAGAAGACACACAGGTTCCTCTGTTGTTAGGAAGACCTTTCTTAGCAACTGGAGCTGCTCTGATTGATGTCAAGAAAGTGAGCTGACCCTGAGAATGGGAAATGAAGCAAAAGGCACTTCCAACCTCAACAAAGCTTACACCGATGCCGATGAAGAAAATTGTATGACTGAGAGGAAACTTTAGTCCAGCCGCCTAGAACTCGAACTCGATTGTAAACATTCAAAGATTCCATCAATGAAAATGAGATGAATTTCCAAAGATCTTAAGAGTGTTGATTATGAATTGTTGCATTCTGTAAATTTGCAAAACACGTAAATGTTTTGAATTTGAATGAAAAAAAGTACGTAAAATTTATGCAAGAGGGAAAAGAAAGCAACCGAGCAAGAAACCAAGTGTATGGGCTGGATATTGAAAAATTGCCTAGTCATCCGAAATATGATTTCTTAGGAACCGTAGAAACATAAAACCAAAGGATTATATCTACTGTATTGACTGAGAATGAAGAACATAAACTGTTAAAGATCTTAAGGAAACACAAGAAAACAATTGCTTGGTCAATTGAAGATCTCAAAGGTATCAGTCCTTCTATTTGCATGCACAAAATTCTGCTAGAAGATAATGCAAAGACTTCAATTGAACACCAAAGGAGACTGAATCTAGCAATGAAAGATGTTGTAAGGAAGGAAGTGCTGAAATGGTTAAATGCAAGCTTCATTTATGCAATATCATATAGCTCTTGGGTGAGCCCAGTTCATGTGGTTCCCAAGAAGGGTGGATTCACTGTGATCAGAAATGAAAGGAATGAATTGATTCCTACAAGAACTGTGACAGGATGGAGGGTGCAGAGGATTGCGTAAAATTGAACATCGCAAACTTAAAAGATCATTTTCCCTTGCCTTCATTGATCGATGTTGGAAAGGTTAGTGTGACACTTCACTTTGTTTTCGATGGTATTCCGATATAACCAAATTGCCGTTGCATCCGAGGACCGTGAGAAAACCACTTTCTCACACGCCCTTATGGTACTTGCTTTTTAGTGTGTTGAATGCCATTTGGGTTATGCAATGCTCCCCCGCTTACATTTCAAAGATGCATAGATGCCTATGTTCTCATTTCAAGAAAGCGAGTTATAAAAGATATTCATGGATGACTTCACGCTTTATGGATCCAAGTAACACGTCTAAAATTTGGGGACAAGATTTCACAGTGCTAGGACAAGAATTTAGCTGACCTGGGAAAATGTCATTTTAACAGAACAGGCGCATTATCCTCGGCACGACTTCGTGAACAGTGGCTGGAAGTGGACCAAGCCAAAGTTGCCATCATAAAGACTCTTTTACCACCTACAACAGTCAAGGGAATAAGAAGTTTCGACATGCCGATTTATAGAAGGATTGTATCGAGAGACTTCTCAAAAATTGTAAGACCATTGTGTAGATTACTGGAAAATGATGCAAAGTTTAATTTTGATGAATCCTGCCAATCTTCATTTGAAGAGATCAGATTTAGATTAGTTGAAGTTCCCATCATGGCCAAACCAAACTGGACTAAGGAATTTGAGATTATGTGTGATGTCAGTGATTATGCAATGGGAGATGTATTGGGACAGAAAACTGACAAGATGTTTAGGGCCATATACTATGCCAGAAAAACCTTCAATGAAGCTCAAGAGAACTACTCAACTACTGAAAAAGAGATGTTGGTCATGGTAT
This sequence comes from Tetrastigma voinierianum, assembly GCA_016808115.1. Classification (NCBI taxonomy): domain Eukaryota; kingdom Viridiplantae; phylum Streptophyta; class Magnoliopsida; order Vitales; family Vitaceae; genus Tetrastigma; species Tetrastigma voinierianum. The sequence continues at coordinate 235,674 of JAEQBH010003080.1, forward strand.
TTGCATGTGAAAAATTCAGGCTCTATATATCGATCCTTATGTCATCATCCATACCGATCATTCTCAAGAATTAAATATTTTGATGGTAAAGAAAGAAGCTAAGCCAAGACTCCGATTAGACGGATATTGTTGTCGCAGAATTTGATCTAGAGATCAAGATGTGAAGGGTTGTGATACGATAGCCGATCACTTGCCAACACTGAAAAGATTCATCGTAAAAGAAGAGGGAACATAATTAGCAGAAATTTTTTCCAAATGAGCAGTTATTCCAGTTGTCATTCCAATCACCCTGGTTTGCTGACATTGTCAATTTTCTAGCTTGTGAAGTTATGCCATTAGAATTCACCTACCAACAGAGAAAGAAGTTAAGGACTGATAGTAGGTTTTATATATGGGATGATCCACTGTTATTCAAAAGAGGAGTTGATATGATAATCAGGAGGTGTGTGCTAGAAAGTGAACAAGGCAGAATCTTATATTAGTGTCATGCATCACCATATGGAGGACATTTTGCAAGAGACAAAACTGCCCATAAAATTCTCCAAATCAAGGTTTTATCGCCTACCATATTCAAAGATTGTTTTGAATGGGCAGAACTGCAGATCACGCCGAGAATGGGAAGTATCAGCACAAGACATGAAATGCCCCCTAAGGTATCTTGGTGGTGCAGCTATTTGATGTGTGGGGAATAGGGACATGTGGACCATTTCCATCTTCGTTTGGGAATCCAGATACTCTAGTCAGGATTATGTATCCAAGTGGGGTGGGAAGCAACAACTTGTCCCAAAAATGATACTACTACAGTTGCAGGGTTCTTACAAAGAAATATTTTGAATAGATTCAAAGGCACCTTAACTATCAATAGCGATGGAGGGAGCTATTTTGGTAAATAAGGTGTTTGAGAAATCATAAGTAGGTATGGGAATCAAACACATAATGAGTTTGGCTTACCATCTCTAAACAAATGGGCGTTTCGAAATTTTTGTCAGTGGAGATCAAGAAAATTCTTGAAAATACTGTAAGCTCTAATAGAAGAGATTGGTCTCTAAAGCTTGATGATGCATTGTGGGCTTACAGAACTTCATATAAAACTCCCATTGGAATGTCCCCATACAGAATTATCTTTGGTAAAACTTGTCAGCTTCCTCTTGAATTGGAGTACAAGGCTATGTGGGCTATCAAGAAATTGAATTTTGATTTCAAGGCTGCTAAAGAGGAAAGATTGCTCTAACTAAATGAATTGGAAGAGTTAAGAAATGAAGCTTATGATAATGCTAGGATTTACAAGGATAAGACAAAGAAATGACATGATCAAAAGATTTTAAGGAGGGAATTTAAAGCAGGAGATCAAAGCCCGTTATTTAACTCAGATCGAAACTGCTTAGGAAAACTCGAGATCAAATGGAGCGGTCCCTATACAAGAGCGTACAACCTTGGGGCAAAGGACATTGAAAACTAATAATTCCGATGTGCTAATTCAAAGTGAATGGTCAAAGATTAAAGATACCTTGGAGCAAGATATCTGAAGGCCGATTCTAAGTTCCGAAAGAAGAACTGTTTAAACAAGAGAATCACAAAGAAGAACTAAATCTAAGGACTCAAACTCGAGTACCAGGAGGCAACCCATACAATAGTTTATTTTTATGTTTTATTAGTATTTTTACTTTTTAAGCTTTTTGTTATTGTTGCAGGTCAGCAAGGGTATAAACAAAAATGGAGTCTGAACTTACTGCTTACAGAATGCACACAAGACAAAAAGGGGAAGTATTATGCTCTCTGATGAATATTTATTTTAGAGAACACATGATTGAAGTTTGGGGGAATTGGAATTTTCAATTCAATATTGAATCTGATGTTCTGATGAGCTGATTTGTTGAATATTTGAATGATGAATATGAATTGTTCTGATTTAAATTGGATGTCTTGAAGTGATCTTGTTTAAATGTGAATTGTTTATGGAGACCTAGAAAATTTCTTGGTCACGACAGACTTTTTAGGTCGCGACCAGGTTTTGAATTGATAACATTAGAATTAAAAAAAAATTCCGTGTCGCAACATAAGTCTTTTAGTCAAGACTAAAATAAGGTCACAACATTAAGTCCTTGATCGCAACATGTGTGAATCTGAATAACTGGTGTAAGACACGATGTTGCGACAATAGAAATTACGTCGCGACTAGGAATGACTGAAGAAAGAGAAAGCATGTCATGACATCAATTTTATTGTCAAGACCATATTTCTAGTCGCGATAGACCTAAGTAGGTCGCGACTAGAATTGACTAAATCCCAATAAATTTAGGTTTTAACTCTTCTCGGATGAAGCGCTCAACATTAAATCGAAATTTATCGTTAGCAATTAGTGTTGTGACCTAGCCATTAATGTTATGCATATTCCATAAGACAATGATAACATCGGTTCCATCCATCACAATCTACCGAACTGAATAGCCAATTTCGTTCCAAAACTTCAATCCAGTCGTATCCTCACCCAATTCCTCATTCTCTTTCTCTCCTCGAATACCAAAACCCTAGATCCAGTTTCCTAAAAAGCTCAACTCCAAATTCTCACTCATGGCAGAAAACAAGAACCCTGTTCCGAATCTTAATGAGATAATCAATGAGATAATGAATGAATACGCTCATGAGGAGGAAGAGGTTCACCTGGAACCTCAACCTGAGACAGTAGCAAATGTAGAACCAGAAGCCCAACCTGAAGTAGAAGAACCAGCTGATGAAGAAAGGGCAGCAAAAAGATAGAGAACATTGAGGCATACAGAAGAAAATGAAACAGAAGGCAAAAAAGACTTCATCTCTACAGAAGCTCAAGCTTTATGGAACAATCAAATGGCTGACAAAGGCTTCATCAACGAAAGAGGGTTTGGAAAGCTTTTTTCCCCTTTTGCAGAAATAATAGAAAAGAAGGGCTGGGAATTCTTTTGTACGCACAGGGCGCAAGGGAGTTTTATGTAAATATGGTAGGATGAGGGAGGAATCAGTATACGTTCGAGTATGGGTTCCTTTCGGACATCAGAGAATTAACGAAGTCTTTCAACTGAAAGAACTCAAGCATGGTTCGAAATTCAAGAAGTTGATTTGAAGACCCAGACCATGGAAAAATCATAAATTTGCTAACCGTTGACGTGAGCTGAGTAAGTACTTAAGAACCCGCACCATGCTATCAACGCAGTGGTCTCTCACAGAGGAGTGCAAAGGTTGCTCTACTTCATAACCTCTTTTATAATCTCCACTAAGCATCCGTGCTCGGCCAAGGGGATAGAGGTTACAATTTTATATGCCCTTGAAGGGATATAAAATTAATGTGTGCGACCAAGGCTTCATCAAAGGGGATACCATCCGAGCAACAAAGAGGATCGATCCTCACCCAACAAACTATCACGACTATGCATCCCATCGGAGCGGCGGATCATGGAAGAAGAGGTATGCCCTGTTTCTCCTCTAACCTCGACTGCAACAAGGCCTTAAATAAAAGCGTATGGGATTGTGAGGTGAAGGTGAGCCAATAAAGAGAAATGATAACAGGGAATCAAAATTTCCTGCACAAACTCCTCCAAATGTAAGAAGAAAAAGATGAATGATTGAGTCACTCATACCCAGATATGAGAGAGAATTTCCCTGAGCCTGCGGAGAGTTCTTGAAGGAATGAAGGAACTGTTGAAATCCTAGAGATGCTAATATCAATGAAGAAAGAAATGGAAGAGAGAGAGAAGAAGTGGGAGAGACAACAGCAAATCAAAGAAGAATGCATGGAAGCTGATTTTAGAAGGAAAGAACAACAATGGGAACATAACTTGAAACAGAGAGAAGAAGAATGGAAGGAAGAGATGAAAATAAGGGAGGAGGAATCAAGAGAAAAGATTAAAGCCGCCTTGAAGCTCTATAACAACCAATTCAGTGAGATGCACTATCGACAATTCCCGAGGAAGAGAAGGTAAATGGAAGGCAATATGTCAAGAAAAAATAGAAGCTTCAATTATCTTTATAAAGAGCAATTCAAGGAATTTGGGAGGTTAATGAAGGAAAGAGACAAGGAGTTGGAGGACAATGATGTATATAGGAGGAAAATCTGGCATGAGAGCTTGGATTTGATCAACACTAATTTGTCAAATATGCTAGGTTGTATTTATGAGCTGGAGAGCACAGTGAATAAAATGGGTCAGAATCAAGATCGTTTGATCACTCTGGTGGAGTTCACAAATGATATATGCACCTCTGGAAAGGAAGAACCCACTGACAAGAAAAGACCAGATATCACATTTCCAAAATTTCTCCCCGCTTGGCAAGCTTGATGGCTGGATCCTCCCACATTTCATACCTACTAAACTTATAAGAGAAGAAAGTGAATTCTCACAAATTCTTCTCTTTTCCCCTTCTCAAATTGTAGTATGTCTTTACCATTAATAAAAGCCCAGTATAGTTCATTGAAAGTGTCTTGTGATTTGTTTTTTCTGATTTGACAATTTGGTTTTGTTGCTCTCAATAATGTTGCAATTAGAACATGATGTTGTTGAATTGCTTAACTGGGATTGGGTGGTTGAATGAGTTTAAGGAAATGTGAATTGTTTTTGGATGCATTAATCTGATTGAGTGAACTTGGTTAATTGTGTCATTCTTGTTTGTCTGAAGTGAATAATTATTGTATCAAAGCTTTTAATGGTAAATAGCACAACAACCACTGATAAAACTAAAGAACATTTGGTGGACAAGTAAATGGGAGTAGGTTTCATTGGAATTGAAATAAGAAGTTGCGCTTTAGTTTGGAATTGCTGAAATTGCAAAATTGAGAAGTACATAATTGAAAGAACAAATAAGATGCTTGAATATGTGTGTAAACAGTTAAGTTAGTACAAATCTTGGAAAACAATACACATGGTCAACTAAGTCCTTAAATATTTGAGAAAGATTAGGGACATCTTCTGGGGTGATTCACAGTCAATGGTACATAGTCCTAGAACTTGTTAGATTATTACGAAAGAAATCCCAAAGTAAAAACAACTAACAAGAAATGATAGAGGTCCTCTCTGGAAGTTTGAACCTTTTTAAGCCTACCCTCATTATATGCAAATGCATACACTCTAGTTCCATGCTTTGAGCCATAATGCCTAATTTCTTCAATACACAGCAATTAGAAACCAAGATCCCTCCTTAAGCTAACCCGCAAAGAAAGAACCCTAAATTACCCAGTTTTCAAGACAAGAACTGTAAGATGCAGAAGGGAACAAGTTTGGGGGAATATAATTCTTTTGGATTTCAAGGAAGGATGAGGAAAAATCAATTGAAAGACTAGAGATGAAGAAAAGAAGTCAAAAAGGGGATAAGTTTTGTCTTGTGGCCTATCTCTTTTGAACAATTAAGTTCTTAGGGGTGTTTCAACACCTAGTATCCTAATGCCAACTGGTATGGGAGTTGCTAACCCAAAGTTCTCTAAGAGTGATAGAAAGCCTAAAAAGACAAAAATTGCACTATTCCTAAATCTTTAACAGAAAAAAAGATACAAAAAGTGTTCCAGTTAAAGGAACTAGACTGATAAGTCTGAAGGTGGCAATCAAGGAGATCAAATTATGCAAGAAGATGCACCAAAACCAAGCTTGGGGGAATTATTAAAGTTTACATCGGTAGGAAGGAAAGGGATGAAAGAGAAGAGAAATTATGTAGATGGAAAGAGTGGAATCTGGGTAATTTACAGTTTAAATATTCCCATTATCTACCCAATTACCCAAGCCTAACAATACAAGCCATAAAGACCTCATTGATTTTGAAGGTTGAATTTTCCTACATTAGTGGAGATAAATATAAAAAACAAGCATATGAGACTTTGACTAATTTTCTAAGGAGAATCCCAGAAGATTAACTAATCTAACAAGGAGAAAAGGAAAGAAGACCAACACACACCCATAGAGCAGGATCAAATGACTGAACTGTTTACAACACATAATTTATCAGTTTATTTGTAATGGAGGTTGAAACTATTCTTTTTTCTTAGTTGAAAACTGAAGTTTGAAATAATACTGCAACCTACTTATTTCAAGTCAATTGGTGGAATCAGAAAAGATAGTAGTTAGAACAGAAAAACAAATCTTTCTTTTCTTTGCTTGGGGACAAGCAAAATTTTAAGTTTGGGGGAATTTGATGAATCAAAAACTCATTGATTTTTAATCCATTTTTTCTAATTAATGCTACAATGTAACTACTTATTTTTCTGCAGAAATATGGAGATTTTATTAAATTTATATTTTGCAGATTTTTATAGAAGAAGCGACAATTCCAACAAGAATCCAAAAGAAAACGAGATAAATGGCCAAGCAACTAGGTCGCGACAGACAATTGAGGTCGCGACAAGGAATTCATCAGTTCAGCAGTTTTTAAGTCACGACCTGATTGATAATGTTGCGACAACTCTGTAAGACAAAGGCTTCAAGTGTGTCACGACATCCTTGTGATCAGTCATGAGAGAGAAAAATTTAAGATTGCACAAACGACGTCGCGACAGAGAATCGAGGTCGCGACACCGAAAGAAGACAAACTTAGGTCAGAATGCGATAATTAAGGTCATGACGAGGAATGGATGGTCGGATGAGTCGACAAGGTCTTTATCAAAATCGATGTTGCGACAAAATATAAGTCAAGATTATTAGTCGAGGTCGCGATAAGGACTCATGTCGCGACATTAAAATGAGTCGAACTATTGAGCGTAAGCCGTCGCGACTAAAAATGAGCGCTATGCATAAGATTGAAGAAAGAACTAGCTGTGATACAAGCCAGGCTGCGACAGAAATGCAAGTAAGAAAAGAAACGAATCGAAGTCGCGACATCTAATTCCTCTATGTCGTGGATAAGAAAACAAACAGATCAACAGTTTTAAGTCACAACTTGCATGAAGGTAGAAAACAAGAAATGATGTCTCAACATGAAAGGGAGTCTCAGGACTAAGGATCAAATTTAATATTAATCTAAATTAACGACACAAATGTGGTCGCGACATAGAATTTAGTAGAAGGAAAGACAGTCAGGTCGCGACATGAAATGGTGGTCAGCGATACAAACACTCGAGACTAGAAAAAGTTGCTCAATGATCAAAGTGGTTATCAACAAAATGGCAAGGCGACAAAGAAACTCGTCGCAATATCAAAACTCCGCCAGGCGGAAGAGAAGCCAGTCGCAACATGGAATTGTGGTCGCGACATAAATACCTGGAAACAAGACAATGTGGTCGCAATAAGAGTCATCACCATCGAACTAAACACAGGTCACGCAACAATTCAAGTCGCGATCGTTAAATATTACGATTATCGAAAAATGCTATAAAAGCAAACAACATGATTTCCGTCACTACACATGACAAAACAAAAGAGTCAAGGGTAGTCGCAATAAGCGAATTCGTTGTGGACAACCAAATGAAGAAAACCTAAAGAACAACGTCGATTGCAGACACGCGCCGCGACCAATATTGCAAGAACAAGGCAAAAGAATGTTGCGACAAGCTTCCGTGAGGACACGCATGCACTCCACCAAGTCACTATAGGCTTCGAGGTCACACTCGAACAACGAAATGAAACATTAGTACTGAAATCCACCTAGAGCCTTGGAACTAGTCTGGGTTATTGAGGTGTATAAATAGGCATACCTTTTACAGGAATAGGGCTTTTTTGAAAACCCATAAATCCCTGGGAAGAAGAAGACTCACCGGTATAATTCTTTAGAGTAGATTTTTCTTTTCTTTATTTTCGTATCCGAACCAAGAATCGTCGCACTGTTGAAGTTCGGATTTAATTTTTTTCTATTCTTTCCAATTACTACCGAAATTTAATGGAATCCGCACTCACCCCGAATTCGCTTTTATCAGCTTTATTGCAACTACTACTAGTGCATCAGATCAATGCTCCATTGTCGCTTTTGAGGTTGCAACTTCCACTAGCTCTGATTTATTGTTAGTTACGCCTTTTCTCGCATAAATTAGAGAGAAGCAGCGGAATCGGGGGATTTATTTGATTGATGTTGTTCTTAAATTGATTTGTCTCAATAGTAGTATCGAAAATTCTCTAAGGATCAGATCCCGCCCGATTTCTGTGAGGCCCTCGAGTGACACGGAGACGGAGATTCCCGGTGAGCTGACATTCAGCCTGCGGGTATGTTACACTACCATTGAAGAACTACTGAGCTCTAAGAGTTCACTTAGATAAATTTTCATTTCACTCCTAGTTGAAGTTGAAGGAGATTATTTATCAATTTAAATAATCAGAGATCTCACCTTAATATAATGGAAGGACCTCAATCCTGTGTTAGTTGAGATCTAATCAAGGAAAGAGAAGATCCATCGATTAAAAGAAGAGCCACTAACCATTTGTAGAGATTTTGCAATGACTGCTCGGAAGCAAGAAATCGGGCAGCCTTAAGAGAATGTGCATGAAGATGAGGTGAAAATACCCAGATCTTATAAAGAATGACAATACAAAGAATCGACAAATCCCACGCCTTCTGGCAGGCTGCAGGACTCCTAATTGGTGAATGAAGGAGAAATCCAAACCGCATTATCAAACCTCTTGACAAATCCTGCATCCAAATTCACATGAGTCTGTCGGATGTTGAACAAATCACTGCTTCACAAGATTCCTCGTTGGGTTCATTTTTACAGAGAACTCCATTCAAATTCCATTTTATTTTAGTTTACATCATTTTATTTGTTCTATTTTTAATTTCCTTGCTTGTAGATACATTCTTCAGGACAATTATCCTTTAAATTCTAGCTAATAATCTATATTATGGAGGTTCAAATAGTATGGATCTTGAGTAGTTGGGGTAGTTGAATTTAAAAATTCTTGTCAATCTTCGTGGGAATGATATCTGGACTTGCATCCATTTTTTACTACTCAGATGACCTCGGTGCACTGCAAAGGTCAGCCACTAAACCCATTTATAATTCTAACATAAAATCGCTTTATTCATTTTGCCAACCCATTCCAATTTGACATAGCTGTAGGAAAATTGTAAGGCTCCTGTGTAAGTGTTAAATTGAGGGGTTTAGTCTATATTTAACAAAAGGCAAACAACATACTCTCGGTATTTCGATACAACCCTGCTTTGAAAATGTAGTTCAAACCGTGACAGACCTTTTCTCCAATGCCTATGACCTAAATTTCATCGCTTTCAAATTTGCTCGCTTTCAAAGAATTTCATCTTATTAAATTCTAGACTTCAATAGCCAGAGAGCTCTAAGAACATGCGAATTGAGCTCTGATCTTAACAGCTTATGGCCGTCAAGTTGACACTGGTCGACTACAGGGGTGGCGAAATTCGCATGCCCCGGTCATTCGCCTGGCAGATTTGCTCAGTTCCGAGACGTCGTGCTAGCCCTTGGTGGTCCCGAGAACTCATATACTCAGTCCATGACCGTCTCACAATCACAAACAAACCACACAACATACAAATTCACCCGAAAACTGGACGAAACCCGTAGACCATTACGTGACCCCTAGGTGTAGAATAAAACTGAGGTAGGAAGACACTTACATCTCATAGCGCAGTTTCGTTCTGAGCCTGTCCGGGTCCGACCACTGCACGATTGGTTCGGTTTCCTCCCTCTTCTCTTCTCTTCTTCTTCCTCTTTCTTTTCTTTCTTCTTTTATTTCCTTTCTTCCTTCCTTTCTTTTCTCTCTTTCTTTCTTCCTTCCTTTCTTTTATTTCCTTTCTTCCTTCCTTTCTTTTCTCTCTTTCTTTCCTCTCTTTTCTTTTCTGTTCTTCTCCCCCAGCAAACTGATCCAATAGCCTCTTAGTTCTGCTTCTCTCCAAGCATAGCCTCCTCCCTCTTTGACTTTTCCCACTCCACTCTTTCTCCCTCCTCCACTCTCCTTTGTTTTTTCGCTTTCTTTTCTTTCAAGTTTGTATCTTTGATCTGGGTAAAGTGAACTCACACCCCCCACATGTCCTCCTCCTCAACATATATATCACATGTAAACTTTATGAGTGTGACACTGCATGCTAGGTGTCACCTCCCCGGTGCCATTTCGGGGCAATCTCTACTCATTCGCCTCCCTTGGCTGCGAAAAACATAAAATTCGACAACTGAATTTGACGAAATTCGACTGAGGTGCTAGATTTCATGAGACGATTCCAACGGCACGATCCGTTTCATCATCCGAGATATAGAAAAATCACACTTTTTTTTCTTGGACTATTCTGGTAATTTACCGTTTTGTCATTTTTTGAAAAATTTGAATTTTTCAAAATTTCACGTGTTTTACAGGTCCATTTTGGATGATTCAAAAGCCTAACATCAAGTTCACTGATGCATCTACAATTTCCATGAAGGATGCTAGTCCAAATTCTCTATTTTTCTAACCAAAAATCAGCTCCAAAAACTAGACATCATAAAGGGTCAAAACACATTGACTTGATAATCCATTATTTTGCCAAACAAATTTCTTTAGGGGCAAAACTACAAACAACCCCTTAGGGCATTAAAACTCAACCAAACAATTCCCCTGTACTAAAATAAACCAAATTGCAGCACTCACTTCTTGGAAGCGTGAGCAACGACCAGAGGAAATTCCGCGAACACTTCCTGAACTCGAAACTTTCGACTTTCCGAACTTTCCGCACGAAACCTTAGCAAAACTTGGAGTTTCTAGTATCCATGCGTAGCCCTCGCCGAGTACTCCGACTTTAAACCTTGGCCCGTCGGAAGACAACCACTCGATCTTCATAGATCGTAGAGAGAAGTTGGAGCTTCTCTCTCTACGCCCTTTCTTCTACTCTCTCACTGTCGGATACAAGCCCACAAAATGAGCTTTTCCCCTTTTTCCCCTCCTTTTGTTTATCTTGACTTAAGTTGATGAGTGGCTCTTAAAGCGCCACGTGTCACACGATCCTCACTGGATCTGCTCCTACTCCGGGAATACGATTTTCTAGCTTCTGGGCTTAATTTCAATTTATTTTAAATGAACTTAACTTGAGTTACTTCCTAACTCTCGAGATTCTCGTAAAATCTCGCCCCCGGGGACTACTGCACGCCTGCATTCAAAAATCGCGGAAAATTCAACCTGCCTTTGAATTCCAACAAAATTTTACAGAACTAGATTAGCGCGAGACGAATCCAATCTGGAGTTCGCTTTCATTATTTGAGATTCAGAATTTTCTGGTGCTCTACGAACCATTATGACAATTTATTATAATAATTATTATTATTTTTTGCCATTTTTCTTGAAAATTTCTTATTTTCCCGGATTTTACATGTAAGTTCTATATATATTTCTTTGTTAGATAAAGGTAAACTAATTTCTAAACATTCTATTACCATATCATATAAATGATGTTTTATTCTATCCAACTTTCTTTCATTAAAATCCTTATATAAGTGTTGTCTTTTCTTTATATATTTATCTATTGTTTCTTTTACAAAGGTTTTAATTGTTATTTTACTCATTATACAAAATTTCAAATTGTGACGCCCCATTTCTGGGTCCCGCGCACCACTGTCAACCTCATGGAACCTCGCGGTTCTATATCATGAGTACTTATTACACGAAGAAAAATGACCATATTACCTCTACACATCATACTCTCACCAAAATATATCCAACTATATTACAATGGGGCCAAGAGTTGTTTCATCACTCTTAATCAAAACATGTTTCAATTGTAATACTTCATACATGTTTTACAAAAACGTAATCAAAGCCACATGCCTGGGCTTTCTCAAAAGTCAGCTTCACGAGCGTCAAGCTCGAACACCTCAGGCCTAAAAGCAGGATCCCATCGCCGCAAAAAATGAGCAACGCCAAAGAGGATAATCTCTTACATGCAAGTTATCTCACCTAAATGCTCATGCAACGGAAAACATACACATTCAAGCGAATTCACGATTCATACTCGAATGTCTGCCCAATCCTACGCTCAGTCATCACCGACTCCCTCACACACGCTTACGCCATGTATGAAAATCGCCTTAAACAAAAAAATATTTGTTTTAATTGTGGACAACCCTTCATATAAATACGCTTCGGACAATTCTCCGAGGTGAATTTGTCGGGTGTACCTTGAAACACCTACCGCCTCTCCGACGCTAATTGTCGACGATTTCAACATAATTCTTCTGAGACAACTTTCCGATAAAATTTTATTGTTTGGACAACCCTCCGATTTATCTATGTCATGCACTCACAATCTACTATTCTAAGGTGCCCCTTATGCGAGGAAATGTATTATGCCAATTCATTGAACAATTCATGCACATATCAAGCATGCATATATTAACAAAATTTAACACACAACAACATGTTATTTATTCATAGCAATAACACTAAAATTAGCTCACATGAGCTAATAAATAATTTAAGCAATTCATTTTGAACCTCTGGGCAACACAAACCACACAAAATCACGTGAACAAGACAACCCAGCCTCAAAACTATCCAAAATTTTCAAATTTCTGTCCCACTCCAGGATCGGAAACCCACCGGCCATTTCCTACCAAACACCCAATCATCAAATGTGGTTCTTAACAGCGATTAAATCAACAGAGAAAACCCCTACCTCCCTGAGTTGTCGGAACTCCACAAACCCAGACCCACGCGTAGCCTTTGGCAAAGCAGGTGTAGCAACTCATTTCGTCTCGCGAACCGGCCTCTGTCCGATCAATCGGGAAATTTAGAGAGAATGCGACTTTCTCTCTCTAAACTCGCTTTCTCCCTCACCGTCGTGATACCGTGCCAAAAAGGAGAAGATGCTCTTTTCTTTCATTTTATTCCCTCATTCTGGTTTCTACCCTTAAGTGGCCCTTGACATACTTCGCCTCAATATAGTTTCATTTATCTCTTTATCCTCTCACTATTCACGCGACATGTGTCACATATTACACGTAAGAAAGGACCATACATCACATACCTCTCATATCATGCAGATTTCATTAAAAGCCATTATGACACCCGACACTCTGCCTCAAAGACGGAAATTGACTTTCGAATTCGATAAAATTTACATATAGCCTGGGATTACGAGATCCATTCCAACTGAAGTTCATTTTGTCATCTCGAGATCTGTAAAATTCCTGTGATTTTTGTCCGAAATTACCATTTTACCATTTTTCAGAAAATTAGAATTTTCTCGGGTCTTACACAAATTCTCTGTTATTTTCATAATCTTCATTTTCTTCTATTCTATTATCTTCATAGGTTGGATTTTCTATTTTATTTAAATTATAATAAAATATTTCACTAAGATCTTCTTCTTGGTTAGAAGCTTCTTCAGTATTATCTTCTATTATATTTGAATCTAAGGTTATAATCATTAAATATATTTTTGTTCTAAATTTTCTATCTTAGCCTTTTCTAATATTTTTTCTTTCATTTTTTGAGGGAGATTTAGTTGTATAATTATTATTGATTCTTGTAAAGATATTTGAGGCTAGAGATATAATCTTCTTAGTATCCAATCATTTGTAAGAAATTCTAGTCTGTAATAAGTTTGAGATTCTATTATTACAATATCATTCAAATTATAATCATCATGTTCTTTATAATTTTCATAATTTCAAAAGCTTGAACTTAAATATCCATGTCCTCATGAATTTATTGTTATAAAATTAACATGGATTTATGATTCCACATATTATCCATACGTATTTTTTATCTTTTTTATTATAACTTAGATATGTTTTTCTCTTCCCGTATCATTTATTATAACCTAGAATATATTACTTGGTTATCCAAAGTATACATTTATTACCAACAACTTTCATTTATTGAAGAGACTTTCCTACCATCATAACATTTGTATAAATTTTTATCTACATGTTTTTTAAGTGTGATACTATCAAGGTGTACCTTCTCTTATTCATCACTAAACCAAAACTCTGAATCAAATTATCCTAAATTATAAATTTCGGTATTATCTTCAATTTTTTTTTTGATAATTTATTCTTATATTATTTTTAAAATAAAATAATACAATTTTTCTAATTTTTTTAAATTTTATTATCCCCTAATTCTCTGAAAAAGAGATATTTTATCTTGCTTGATAAAATTTATCTCTTTGTTTAGTTGTTTTACTACGTTGAGCACTGTGAGACTGAATCTCTATATACAGGTCAGTTATAGTTATTAATAGTATAATTATATTATATTAATATTAATATGATATTATAGAACATTCTTTACAAAGAATTAGGGATAATAAAATTTAAAGAAATTAGAAAAATAGTATAATTTTATTTTAAAAATAATATGGGAATAAATTATCAAAAAAATTTAGAAGATAATACTGAAATTTATGATTTAGAATAATTTGATACAGAGTTTTGATTTAGTGATGAATAAAAGAAGGTACACATTTATAGTATCACACTTCAAAAACGTGTAGATAAAAATTTATACAAAAGTCATGATGGTAGAAAAGTCTTTGCAATAAATGAAAGTGGTTATAGTAATAGTCATAGATATACAAGTAATAAGAAAATCTAGTATGGATAATATGTGGAATATCCATATTAATTTTATAACAATAGATTTATGAGGACATGAATATTTGTGTTAAAGCCTTTGAAATTATGAAAATTATAGAAAGACATAATGATTATAATCTGAATGATATTGTAATAATAGAATCCCAAACTTATTACGCATGTAATTTCACAAATGATTGGATACTAAGAAAGATTATATACTTCAGTTCCTCAAATATCTTTTTACGTGAATCAATAACAATTATACAACTAAATCTCCCTCAAGAAATGAAAGAAGAAATATTAGAAAAGGCTAAGATAGAAAATTTAAGAATAAAAATATATTTGATGATTATAACCTTAGATTTAAATCTAATAAAAGATAATACTGACATAATTGACTTGATGATCTCCCGTCGACCATGTGTTAAGCATCAATGGGGATTTTTATAAACATTTGGCCCCTCTCAAGAATCTACTAAGAAATTCACCTCAAAGACCTTTCCTTCCTATCACCCATCCATCCGACATAATCAACATCCATTGCCCATTCTATGAAATGATCCCTTCATCAACTTTCAGAAGAGCCAATTCTTTCTTGAGGTTAGTAACCCTACATCATGAAAACTTGGTCCCTTGTAGCCCACACCATATTGCCCAATTGCCTCAAGCATTGGTTGGAAACTAGCATAGTTCACCGCATTAAATGGAATCACGACATCATACATCCATCTACAAAATAGTATATCGCCTTCTCCTCGCCTTCTCAGTATCATGATAGTAGTTTTAGTATTTTTTCTATTTTGAACAACCATTTCTCTCGGATTAGAGTGAAGAAATGATCCATGGGACCTTTTTGCCTTATTTCAAGAACTACCACTACCACTACCAGCTCACCACTCACCACTACCACTACCAACACCACTTCCCCCTCCCATTGCTACCACCTCACTAGAAACATCCTTTCTTCCCATTTTACTAGTAACCTCCGGTCCTCATCATCTTCATCTCGAACCCAAACATATCCTCATTCAAATTATGACTCCCAAAACTCATTTGATTTGCTTGAGTTTTTACTAGCATAATCTTCTATTTCCCTTTCCTAACATGTTCGAGACATCTTGTACACTTTTTTTCGAATTTCTAAATCCTCCAACAAGGTGTTGCTTTTGTCTATAAATGCCTCTTTTAGTTACTTTATCACAAAAATACAAAATGAGTTGTATTTCAGATTCCTTTCATTTAATAAACGGGCATATTTCCATCCCGGATCTTTTCTTCCACTTGCGGCCTCTACTTCAACTTCGATCTCTTTGTCCATTTTTGTGTATCTTTACAACAAATCAACAATAAAATAACAATTATATTGAGAAAAAATGAAAAAATATACATAATATATTATATTATAAATCTATAAATTATAAACATATTCATACTAAGCCAAACAAATAAAACTGCTTTTAAATTTTTGTTCAATTTGTTTATAATTTTCATAATTTATTTTCATTTTTTCAAGTAATTTTTATTTTTTCCTATTTTTGTACATTAATTTTCAAATTTCAGATTTTTTTAAGTTTTTTTAAAAAAAAAATTTATTTTTAAGAATGTTCTAGTAACGTTTCTCTACTTTTAAAAGAATTTTTTCACAACAAAAATAGGAAATGAAAAAAAAATACCTCTTTCGAAGTCTCTTCTTCCTTCAAACCGCATTTCGGTAGCTGCAATGCTTTTTTTTAGTATTTTAGGATGAAATTCCGAGAAAGAGGGGGTTTTATGGTGGTCGTAAGTGTCGAGACACCCTAAAACAAATAATGCTTTGGTCAAGTTGAGCCCAAAACGACGTCGTTGGGGCTTGTCGCTTTAAAAATAAAAATAAAACACCTCAAACGATGTCGCTTTTTGTGTTCGATTTAAAAATTAAAACCAACCCAAACCACGCCGCTTTGGGTCGGGTCAGGTCTTCTTCCCCACGATCCGACGATGAAGTCGCTTCCGCCCGCCTCTCCCCGACGACGCAGCTGCTCTGGATTTCTCCATTTTCGACGCCAAAATGGGAAAAAAAAAGAGTAGGAGAAGAACGGGAAAGAAGTGAGAACTTCGTCATCGGGTGGTCTTCATCTTCCCCGACGAAGTCCTACCCGCCTCCGGACACGCAAGAATGTGAGTTTTCCATTTTCGACGGCCAAAAAAGAAAAAAAAAAGAGAGGAGAAGAACGGGAAGAAGGAGAAGAAGGGCGTACCTGGTGAGAGGCGGCAACTGGAAGCCCGAAGCCTGGACACAAATTCCGGCGCCTCACACCCCTGCGCCTCACCTGAAGCGAGGCGTTTTCACGGAGTGGTACGCCCGAAGTAGAGGCGCCCCAGCGCGCTTCATAACCGCGGGCACATCCACATCCGGCCAGCGCCTCAACCTCTAAGCCCACTTATCACACAGCATGCAACAACGCGAACGAATTCAATGCATCCAATTTAAACGCCACTTAGGGCCAACAAGTCCCGTAAAGAGGAACGCACTCGCGCATATCCGCTTAACTCGAACGCCTCGCCCCGTACCATGAGATCTCTCGCCCTGTGACAATCTCGCCTCCCGTGCCCAGTCAAGGCCATCCGCCCACCGACCCAACTCCTACAGTAAATCTTGTGGTCGACCTCGACCTACGCTCTGACCCTAGCCTATGTGGCCTGTCCGCGAAGTACTAGGTGCTTGTGAGGCACCTCATATCGACACCGGTCCTTCACCCATACTAGGTATGAGAAACAAACTGTGACCGTTCCTCGCTCCTCAACCGACCGGGACTACACTCGTCCCAAACCCTGATCCCGCTCCGAGGGTAATCCTCTTCATGGGCACCCGGCCGCCGGCAATGGTAGCACACCATCCGCCCATCCCCGACCCAAGAACCCCTAACTAGTTTTCACCGATGATCAATCGAGGTGTCCCATAACTCGGGATTCTCCGTGGACAACCCGCCGAAAGTGTCCGAGGCCGGGGCTTCTGGGCAGAGATAACACATCATCCGCCCGCCCGAGTAAACCCATCCTCGCCTCTCGTCCCGATGACCCCCGCCCCGTCCCAGATATCATCGCTAAACAAAAGCCCTCGGCTTCCCTGCCAAGCAAGACATCTTCCTTCCTTCTGGGCATCAAAGACCCATATACCTGATGCCCTGATAACATCTACCTCTCCCTCTGTGGTCATAGTCGTCCTGACCCTAGAGTCCACTCCTCCTCTAACCATTTGAGGACGATGTGCTTCTAAACGCTGGAGGTCATTTGACCCGCCCTGGCTCACTATTGCACATGCTTCAGGTGGATAGCGCGACGTAATCCCTACAAATTTCAAAGAAAAGGATCGGCTGACAACATCGGGTGGTGCCCGATCAAGACCGCGGGACGCCCTCTACGCCCTCGCCTCACTGCCATCTACACACATCAAATGGCAAGTTAAATCTTAACAAAAGATTCTAAGGCATAAACACAAAATGTTCTCGAGACACTATTCATACACAGAAAACATTTCATATACTAAGTCCCTGCATTCATAGGAAATGCAAGACAATTAATTCCACATATCAAATCATTTTTTTTATCAACAAAAATTTTATTTTGGAAAATTTCATTTTTACAAAATTTTATTTTATTTTATTATTATTATTATATTTTTTTTTTCAAAAATTTTGTGAACAGCTGCTCATGAACAAAGCCGTCTCCAAATAAGCATCGAAACAAAGCAGACCGAGTCCAAATCGGGTCAAGGCAATGCTGTAGGTACACACAACCGACCCGGGTCAAGGCAGCATGGTGCACCCAGGATGCGCCTAGTGCGCTGTGTCGCAGAGATGCCGTGGCGCCGGGCCGTGTCGCGCCAAGTGGCCGCGGTCGCAGCCCGTGCAACCGCGGTGGTCGCAGGCCCTGCCGCGCGCCTTGCATGGTCGTGTCGTGGCCCTGTGTCGCGACACAACGCCTTGCCTAATGCTCCCTTCTAGTCACGATACACATTTTGTATCGTGACCTAGCCCCTGCCTAGCTTCCTGCTCCCTTGTCACGACATACACCACTGTGTCAGGACGCCCAAATTAAAGTCCACTTGTCACGATACACTCAGATATGACACAAAGGCTCCCACCGCTCTAGCCTTCGCCCCTTGTCACGACATACAATCGCAGATCGTGGACACAATTTCCCGGGCCTATCTGTCAGCTCTGTACCCACGATACAAAATTTGTCGTGACACCCGCTCTTCCTCGGCCGTGCTAGCCTTTCTAGTTTTGTGTCACGATACAATACATTGTATCGTGACTCACATGGGCAGTAGCCCATTTCCAGTTTTTGGTATGCCCTTTTTTTTTTTTTTCACACATCTTTTCTTTTTTTTTTCATTTCTTCTACTGGAAAACACCCCAAAAAAATATATTCATTTTTTTTTCTCATTCTCCAGTACAACCAAATAAATTTATAAAAATTCATTTTATTTAATTTTCTTCAGTTTTACACACTGTAAAAAAAACCTTAGAAATTTCTTCACATCACATTTTTGTTTTATTCCTCATTCCCACCACTGGAAACCATCCATATATATATATATATATATATATATATATATATTTTTTTTTTTTAATTTTTTTAATTTTTCAATAAACCAAATAAATTTATTAAAATTTATTTTATTTATTTTCTTTCCGCTTTTACACAATCGTGAAACTCCAAAAATTTTCCAACACATCTATGTGCTAATCACTAAGCACACAATCACTCAACACATAACAATCCATGTTATGCACACCATTCCCACATACACACACAACAATTCACATGATCACACTATCACATAACATACAACTCATGTTATACACACCATCACACATCAAACACTACGACAAAGTAGCTGCTTCCATTTTTGTCTCTTCAAGCATTATATATATATATATATATATATATATATATATATATATATATATATATATATATATATATATATATATATATTAAATGTTTTTTCTATTTTCAATAAACCAAACAATTTTATTAAAATTTATTTTATTTATTTTCTTTTTTCCAAATTTTTACACACCGGTAAAAACTCCAAAAAATTTTCCCACATCTAAGGCTTAATCACTTAGCACACAATCACTCAACACATAACAATCCATGTTATGCACACCATTCCCACATTGCCACTAATAATAACAATTCACGATCATCACATAACATACAACCCATGCTATACACACTATCACACATCAAACACTACGCACGCAGCTACTTAATTTCATTCCGATACTCCTGCGAATCACATACCTAAACTCTAACATCAAGCCACCAAGTGGTGATGTTCTTATATCTAAACGACTCCTGGCTTAGCTTCAAGTCCCCCAAGTCCTGTATCAGATACCTACGCTTCCGACACTGCTCGCGACGCCCCAAATCCGAGCGCTGTCCGCTGACAACCCGTCAACCGCATGAAAATCTACACGCCCGTATCGCGAGACCATACCCGAAGTGAAAAAATTCCGGCCACCAAACACATCAACATCATCAAAATATATTCAACGAGTATTCTCAAGAGTCAAGAAGCTTATTACATTACCTTAATACAAACACAAATTGCGCTTTAATGAAGATGTTATACCAAAACATCAAAGCCACAACCCGACGTCAAAACTTGCCTCAAAGTGAGTCGCCTTCTCGAACGCTCCCCGCACTGCTAATATTCCCTCGACAGTGCTGGAAATTATCAGCCTGCAGAAATGAATTATCCAAATGCAAGTTACTCCCAATCTAAGCGCATACGCACGATCCAATTTAAAACACACACTAAGAAATACGTTGATCCTACTTGAATGTCTACATGCCCATTCCTATGTCTCGATCCTCACCGACTCCCTCACACTCGCTCTGCTCCACGATGGCAAAAACACCGCTTTTTCTTTTAATTCACGCTACGACTCACACCTAATTTCTAGTTACCCGGCAGCATATGAGAATGCATTACAGTCATTTCAACACAATTTATACAAATATATGTAAATTATGCATATATTCTCAAATTCAGACTATAACCACACGTTATCTCAATATCAACTAACACCCAACACCCACTCAGCTAATCACAATACCATTTCCACTCCGCTACTTCTACACACACTATTATATTTTTATATAATTTTGTAACATGTTAACACATCAAGTTCATGATTAACCTATTGTCACAATAACCTGCTCATTCACTTCAGCGAATTTCACGATCATTACTACATGTTTTGGTCCACTCTACAAATCAAACTGCTTTTTGCAGCCCCAAAACAGACAGTGGGCTGTCCGCAAGTGCCCCACTCATCAAATATTTCATTCCACTTTTTGAACCCATTTTCATGGTCATTCCTACTTTATACACGCTAACACATAATTTGGCTGTATACCATGTAAACAATCACCCAAAACAAATTCCTGTCAAGCTCAAATGGCCCAACATTTTTTCCACAATTCGGTCCCAAGTTTTAGGACCGACCAAACGACCACTCACGACCTCAAATCAACTCAACCATTAATAAAACACTTAAACAAGGTTTAAAGCAAGTAGGGTAAAACCCTACCTCACGGAGTTTGTCGAAACTCCCCGAAACCCAGGCTCACGCGTATCTCTTTATCGTGGGAAGCAATCTCTTTGCTTATCTGCCGATCCACTCGGGCTCTACTGAACTTTTAGAGAGAAGTCGGACACCTCTCACTTAAAAATCCACCATTTTTGAAAACCAGCCTCTTCTTCCTGATGTCACTCAAGAGGAGAAGCTCCCTTTGGTTTCACTACATGTCACCTTATAATCGGCCGGTATGATTTTGATCCACCAACCCAACCACTTTGATCTTTCTACCCAAATTCAAGATTGAGCGCTACGCTGTCAACGTGGGGCCCCACTCGAGCTCGCTGATCGACCGATGCTTCGGGACACGTAAGACACCGGTGAGCCACCTAAAATGCGCGTGTCCCGCCTCACGCCAAGTCAAAACGCGGTACTTGAATGTTTCGCAATCTCACGGCACCACGCAGCTGATTTCGCTTAGATGCCTTCCAACTACGGTCCGCTTTCACATCCGGGAATCTAGAAAAATTCCTATTTTTAACAACACATTTGCCATTTTTCGTAAAATTGAAATTTTCTGGGTCTTACACTTAACATCCTCTTATCCATTCACACATTTCTACCAAAGAATGCTAGGCAGTGAAAAGATCCCGACGAGCTTTCTGAACTCCACAACCCGGCATCTCACGTGCCGTGAACCCCTTGCAGCCGTAGATCAACTTGCTTCGCCGACGGTAACCAACTAGTCCGAAAGCCGGAAATACAGAGAAGTCACGCTTTCTCTAAACTTAGCCTCCCCTCACTCGTCCGTTTCAAACGAGAAGATACGGTCGTTGGTTTTATTTTAATCTTTTCACTTAATTCCCTTTGTGTCATTTAGTCTGATTTTAAAAGCTTTTGATACGCTTAATCTTAATACATTTATCTCATTCCCTTCACTAATCATAAATATGTGTCACATTTAAAAGACGTAGAGAGTGACTATTACATTACATGCTTCTCACAAGCCGCTATAAGGCACCCGACACTTAGCGCCTCGAACGCGACATTCGACTATCTCTGACTACGAAATTGGGGACGCAGAAATTTAGATTTCATGGCATCGATTCTACACAAGTTCAAGCCGCCATCCAATATCTAAAAATTCCCCGGATTTTCAATCGAAATTAACATTTTACCATTTTCTAAAAATTGCACTTTCCGGCTTACGCTTTTTCTGTTTTGAAAAACTAGAAAAAAAATCCAGGTTGTATGTTTATTTTTCTTGGTTGATAACGTGCGCTGCGCGATAAATTGGCAGGGGGCGCATCCTATTTCTTGAGCCGGAATCGAAAAAAAGAATCCGGCCAGATGCTTATTCTGGTTGATAACATGCGCTTTTGTGCGATAAATTTATAAATGCACTGCTTTTTCTAGTTCGAACTGAAAAGAATTCTACTTTGCATGCTTATTCTCGGGTTGGATAACATGTAGTTTTGGTGCGATAAATGATGTAAATGCATGCTGTTTTTTCGCGAGTTTGAAACTGAAAATTCCACTCAGATGCTTATTCTCGCTGATAACATGCGCTTTTTGGTGTGAAAAATGGTAGTATTGCATGTCGTTTTTCGTTAGAAAACTCGAAAAGGTGTGTAAATCCACTTTTGCATGATTTATTTTCAACCAATAACATGCGGTTTTGTGAGGATGATATTGATGCATGAATGCATGCAAATAAATAAGTACCATGCAGTAGCTTTGCCTCTCACGTGCATGGGGACATTGCGCATATCAAGTGTGAATGCACGACATGGCTTTGAACAAACGGTTTTTCTTGGAAGGTTGTCCACCATGTTTATCTGAAGTCCCGTCCAAGTGAAATATCTGAGGGTCAGTCTACGTATTTTCTATGTTGTCCACAAGAACATCGCAGAGTTGGGTCTCTACGTATTAAGTATGTACAATGAAATATCGGAGGGTTGTCCATAGTATTTTTGGAGTGTTGTCCATAGTATTTTCGGAGTGTTGTCCACAGTATTTTCGGAGTGTTGTCCACAGTATTTTCGGAGTGTTGTTCGGAGTATGTTCAATGAAAATATCGGAGGGTTGTCCACAAAGATTTTGAGTGCGCCCAATGAAAATATCTGAAATATCCAACATTATTATCTGAAAGACAGTCCAATGAAACTTCCATGGAATCCAAACAAAAAAATCTTTTGTTTTGGAAATAGTTTCATACATAAAATCGCACGTGCGGAGCGAATCGGAGAGGATTCGGCGTGATGCCAGGCATTGTAGGTCACATTCATGTAGAAATCGCATATTTTTACTTGAATGGTGTAAAATTAGAACACGGTATCGCATGCATTTGAGAAAGAGTGTACCTTCCGTAGTCTCTACTGGTATTGCTCACCTTGTCGCGATAATATTTTCGTGTATTGAAGTACACTTAAAACGAAATGCTCCAAGAATTACTGAGAAAAGGCCGATTTGGCTTTGTTCAGATCCTATAAATTTGGGTAGAAAACCCAGCTTTTGTTGATGTAAAAAGAATAAAAGCCAGAATTAAACTCCATTTCGTATTAAACGCAGCTTCTCCGTAAGGCTTCACCAGTGCCTATACGCCTCAGAATAAAAGGTTGTTTTTATACCGACCAGGCCGTATTGAAAAAGGAAAAAAAAAAAAAAGACCCTTGAGGATTGAGGCGTCACAATATATGCATAAGAAATATACAATTCATGAGTACCAAAAGATAGAAAAAAGTATAACAATTAACATAGCACAAGGAAACATAAAACTCAATCTACTAACAAAAAAAACTATAAATGAAAAGGTAAGGGAAAAAATAAAATATGCATATTTAGCATGAGTACAGATAATAATAAAAACATTATTCCCTAAAAACCTAAATACACAAATATTTCTAAGTCAACATGATAAGAGACTAATACAAACACAATGAAAAGCCACCTATAAGATCTAAGGAATGATATGCACCTAACATCGCATTTTTTACGGGTGTGAGTGCATACGAAATCAACACCCCAATCGTGATCGATGAGTGTGCTTCACCGCTGATCTAAGTCCAACAGAGTCGCACGCTCACGACACGGAAAAAACTCAGGTTTAAGTATCAGCCAGCTAGCGGTCGATACTTCCTCAGCAAAGACCTTGCCATCGGTTCATTACATTCGACTGCAGATGCCCTGAAACCCCGGGTCTCGTCAATTCGCGAAACACGCAATATCGGGTGTCTTGATATTACACCCATAATGCCTCTATGTGTCAGTCTCATTCCCGCTTCTCATTTAATTCATAAATATACGTGAATTACCTTTATACATTCCATAAGAGTCCGAGCACACTCTCACATGGCTATAATAAAATATACATCTATTAGAACCAAGCGCTTCTAATATACAAACAGATATGTATTAAAACTACTGGGCCATACATATACAAAACATCAAGTCAAGGTCATTGATCCGACCGCCTGAAGATCCCTTTACGCATGAGTCGCTCGCCCGCTTTCGTTGCCTCGCACCAAAGCGTAGTTCCACGACTGAAATGAGCTAACGCGCCTGGGCATAAAACCTACGCGCTTACTCCCACCTGTCAGTGATACGCACGCCATAAATTTAGACACATTCTCACACATTCATATAAAATACGACAAGTTTCGATATTTAATTACATGCCATTACTTCATATCTCGAGTCTCACCGACTTCACACTCCGCATATGCCAAGTGCGTAAACCATCAAGCGCACCCGCCGACCATTTTTCCAAAACAAAGTTTTGCCAGAATTCTGCATATCGATACTCCCAATGCCTACCATTTCCTTACCTAATACCATGTTATGATTATGTTACGAATTTTCTAAGCTTTCTCACCCTAAGACGCCACGCCATACAACATTTTGTTTTATTAAAAATAGTGGACAAGCCTCCGATAAACGTTTATTTCAAAAGCAATGGACGCTTCCAATAAATCGTTTACAAACAAGACATTCTCCGATAAACGCTTTATTCAACAAAATTGATAATCTCGATAAACTGCTTTACCCAAAAACAAGTGACGCCTCCCGATAAACGCTATCTCAAAAAAACATTAGGCATTCTCCAATTTTATAATAAAGTGAACAAACTAATTTCGATATCGTATCTATTTGACAACTCCGATGATGATATTATATCAGACTTGGCCATTCTCCGACAAGACAATATACTAGACAATCCTCCAAAATTAAATATGATGGACAACCCGGGAATTTAATATAACGCCGACAACCCGAATTTAATTCATTCAAAATCCATGCCATACACTCACACCCGATGACGCGATGTCCCCTGCGGCACACGCAACGCCAATGCCACCGCATAAAATCTCACGTTATACGATAATAAAAAACTACATGCAACATATATTTCATTCATGCTTTATCTTAAGCATCATGTTAATCATCAAACATGCACATATCAACTTGTATATTCACAAATTCTGAATGTTTTTCATTCAAGCAATAATACACCAAATTGATGTTTTCTTCAGTCTAAAAACCTAGAAAATTCTGCATGTTAGTCATGCAAACAATAATACATTAAATTGATTTTTCTTCAGTCTAAAACCCAGAAAATTCTGCATGTTAGTCAAACTGATTTTTCTTCGCCTTAAACCTTAAAATTTGCATGTTACCATGCAAGAATAATACCTTAAACCGATTTTCTTCAATCTAAAACCTAGAAAATTCTGCATGTTAATCATGCAAGCAATAACATTCTAAGCTGATATTTCTTCAGTCTAAAACCTAGAAAAATTTTGCATGTTAGTGATGCAAACAATAATACCAAACTCCGATTTTTCTTCGCCTATAAACTCGTAAAATCTGCAGAGATGTTAACTGCGCAAGCAACAATATATCAAACTGATTTTCTTCAAAATCCAAAAACAAGGTTCAAAACCAATAAGAATAAGATCAATTCCGCAGAGAAATTCTAGAAATTACAAGGACTCAAACCGCCGAAGATCACCGCCAGAAACCGTTTCAGACGCCTCACGCCTGGGATCATCTTTCATGGCCATTTCATGGCTCTTAAATAAGAAATAAATGCACAAGTGGTAAGACCCCTACCTGATGAAGTGTAGATCAAACTCACAACACAGATGTTAACCAGAATCACGGTTCTCTTCTATTTACTTCTTCTCCTTCATTTTTTTCTTCTTTCCTCTCGCTTATTCTCTTTTCTTTCTTTATCTCTACTCGAATTTCAAGATAATTTTTTTTTTTTTTTTTTTCGAGCACTCCAAATAGCTCCCTCCTTCCCTTCTCACTTTCACTTCCTTTCTGTTCTCTTTCTCTCACGCACAACCTCCTCTCCCTTTTTTTTTTTTCTTTATTCTTTCCATTCCACCCACCGAATTGTTTGCACCTCCTCCTCAAACCACCCAATTTGGTTTGACATATGTGAAAGACACCTAAACTAATCGGCTCGACACTTCACAACCTCCCTGTCAAGTGTCTCTCCAAGCCACAATCACAACCACTTTCATGCTCATGCATGAGGGTGGCTTGACACATGGCCTTCACCCAACTCATGCAATCCTAAGGGCATGACACTTAGCCCACCCATGTGCCAAGTGTCTCCCATGCAAGTGCCACATGGCACATGTTTCCCCAGTTACACGTCATCTGCACTCCGCCCAACGTCTCTCGAAAAACGCGAATTGACCGTCTTAGCCGACCACCTTGACGCACAAGACCTGGGATTTCATGAGACGAACTCAATCCACAAGAATCATATTACATCGAGAGATTAGAGTAAACGAGATAGTGGTTATTGTCTCGCATCATGACGGCACCATCGTTTTGCATCTTTCTGTTTTCACGTACTATGAGCACAAAGCGTAAAGGCAATGCGTTAACCCGCAGAAGACTCTAAAATCCGCGCCCAAAAGACACTTACTATATATGAATGGTCATTCAAGATGTGACATCAAAAAAGTTTTGGTTTATAAACATATGACTTTGTGTTAAAAAGCGATCATCGATACAATTCATAAACGACGCTGATTTTATCACATATCGCAGACGCATCAGGTGCAGGAGCCTGTAATGACTGCAGATGCCGCAGATGAGCCAGCCTCTCATCTCATTTCATAAAGATGACACGTACATTCCAACCCAGAATCAGACATTTTATCGATGTCAAGCAACGCGAATCACAGCGACTTAACAGACGCGCGACTTGCATGAGCAAATTTCGTGTGAATTCACCCTACTAGGCACGACTCACCCTATATGGGAAAACATTTCAAAGTGTATGTACAAGGATCTAATTTCTCATCCACACATGACGAAGAAAAGTTTCACATATTGATGTTTATTTTTGTAAATTTGGAACAAACTAGTTCTAGAATGTATTTATAACTATTTTTGTAAAACTTTACAAATTAGTTTTCGCATGTACTTACGTAAAAGTTATAATTGAACTCATATGGATCGCTTTTTAATATGTTTTTATTTGTTTTTATATGAATGTGAATAAATGGGTCCTGAAGGTCAATTTTACTCATAAATGGACTTGAGACAAATATCAGATAAATGTCGTGACTTGGATTGGTCATTTTATCAGATATTATACAAAGCCGAGCTGGATAAAGCCTCATGGCAAAGGAGATCATCCGATTATAGAATTAATGATCCCAAGAGGCCTAGACATAATCTGTAGATCAGCTACACGATATCCGCAGTGCTGCGGCCGACAAATGATCACCGAACCCTGATTAGCCATGCACTCCACTCGATACCAATTGAAAAAAAAATAGAGACTATTTGTTATCACAGTGCCCCATGAGATGTTAGATCAACTAGTAGGGCATTGTCATAAGTGAGGCAATTAACCTTTATATGATGTGTGGTGTGAAGATTTAAGTGATGTACAAAGTAGTAAGATAAAAGGTTAGGTGAAAGATTAAGCACACACACACACGGGTTGGGGTGGATTACTACGCTTGTTCAATAATCGCTTTTTGCTCTTCTGGGTCGGTTCTGCATGTGGCGTATTTCACTATTTGGTCAACCGTTACAAAGTATAACTTAAGAGCATGGGCCTCCCTTTTCTCACAATCTTTTTCTCCTAACTATCTCATAGCGAAACAATGAAATAAGGTCCCCTTATTTCCCATACATATCTGGGTTCATTGATACCCAATCACTCCATCCCAAATAGAGTAGGCATACTGCTTACCCCAAGGTTTCAAGCAATCTGTTCCTTCTCCCGATAACAACTCCTCTAGAAGACCTCTTGTTTGTGTGTTAATAGATAATCTGAAAGGTCTCTTCACCTATTTAAGCACAAAGATAGGATATTTTCATATTGGCCAAATCCACTACTTTCCTAGGATGTATTATATGTTTCCTTTTACTGCTTGATTTCCTTCGGTAGAATATTTTCTTCTTTCCAACTGGGTTCTTATAGATGAGATTTCCTTTGACTAATATCTTCATAATCAGGGATGATCACATTGTGCCTTTTTATAGTTCCTTGTTTAGAGCGTATGGAATAATAGCAGATCGTCTGAATTTCTTGCCTAATTGGATGAAGAGTCTATCCAACATAGATGATGGCTAGCTAAGGTAAGATCCATATTTCCTTGTACAGTCTACATTAATATGGATATAAGTGATTCGTTGTGCCATTCATTGCGTCAACAGGTGGGACACTCGTGAATGTTTATTTTTGTAAGGCCTTCTGCCAATAAAGATGCCAACAAGATTCTTGAATGATAGAATATATGTTTTAAATCATTTACTTGTGCACTTTTATCACATGGTTCTCCCCGAGAGATTTAGGTGGAAGAGTCATGGTCGTCGGCGATCAATCCACTGCTTCTTCATGACAACTTGAATGGTTCAGCTACTGTTAACCAACCTGGAGTAGAGACGGTTTAAGATCTGTTAGAAGATGGTTAGATAGTTGGAGAAGAGGTTAGCAAGTTAGGCAGTTAGTTAATGTAGTTCCAAACAGTTTATAAATATCATGTTCTTGAGAATGATTCACAAGTTTGAACTTTTACCTTTCACTCTGTTTTCGTCCTCTCCTCTGTTCTGCTTTCTGTCAAGCATTTTATCAAACACTTTCACTTCTTAAGTATTCTAAAGTACTCTTTAAAAAGTACAAACATATCAAGATTTTTATTTATTTTTCCTCTTTCTTGATTGTGATATGAATTATCTTTTTTAAGGCAACAAAAATCAATTTGGAAAGCTGGAATAATTTTCAAACAACACTTTCTTGGAATCTGCATCTTCCAATGTTGAAAACTTCTCCGTGGACCTTTTCAAAGCTGGAAAGAGTTTTGTATTACCGTGTGGAAATTTCCGGGTTATGGGTGAGACAGTCTTAGTCTTCGTGGTCAATCCACGCTTTTTCGTTTGAAATTAGAGGCAAGTTTGGCAAGATTTTTCCTATATGTAATCAATCATTTCATCTGTCTTTCTTGTTCCACTTTTAATTTTCTATCTTCCTGGCAGAACAATGGCAGCCGCCATGCCTTTTTTGCTGTCCTTATTACTGGTACACTTCTTGCTTGGCTCCCATGCGCAATCGCAGGGAAACATAAGTTTAGGGGACAGCTTCGACACCAACGCGAATTTCTCTTGGCTTTCACCGTCGGAGGAGTTTGCTTTGGCTTCCGACTTCTCCCCAGTGGTCTGTTTCTTCTCGGAATTTGGTTCGATAAAATTCCCGAGAAAACCGTCGTTTGGTCGGCAAATCGGGATGCTCCGGCCCCTGCCGGATCCTCCGTCAGTCTCACGGTCGACGGAAGACTTGCGATAACCACCCCCAATGGAACCGTCTCGCAGATAAACAACGGCGCCGCCGCAAATTCAGCTTCTTTGCTAGACAACGGCAACCTTGTTTTATGGGACTCTGCTTTAATTATGGTGTGGCAAAGCTTTGAGAACCCAACGGACACAATCCTACCGGGCCAGACAGTTCCATCGGACAATAGGCTCTTCTCCAATGCTAACGGAACTGTGGACTACTCTACCGGAAACTACATGCTGGAGGTGGGTCAAGACGGAAATGTCGCCCTAAATATGGAACCATCCCGATGGTCGGATAACGGATACTGGTTTACTGGTACTATACAATCCAACGTTAGTCTTGTGTTCAACCAGAGCACAGCGTTGATGTATGTTACCAATTTGACGTCCATCATTGACACGCTGACGACGAATGTGTCAACGCCAGTTGACAGCTATTATCACAGAGCAACGGTGGAAGACACCGGAAACTTCCAGCAGTATATTTACCCTAAGGTAAATGGCAGCGGATGGACAAGTGTTTGGAAAGCGGTGACTGAACCTTGCAAGGTCAATGGTATTTGCGGCGTTTACGGCTACTGTACGACTTCCGACAATCAAAATGTTTCTTGTAGCTGTCTCCAAGGTTATTCTCACGTGGATCCTGCTGTTCCTTCCAAAGGATGCTATCCAGATGTCCCGCCCCAACAATGCTCCCAGAGCCCATCTGCCGTGACAACATATACCACACTAGTGTATAATGATACGGATATCGTGAACGATTTGTTCGCAGAAATGACTCGAATATATAATTCTAATCTGGAGAGTTGCAAGCAGGCGTGCGAGGAGGATTGCTATTGTATGGCAGCAACTTTAACCACAGACGAGGTTTGCCGCATGAAGAGGATTCCTTTTATGAATGCGAGACGGAGCAGCCCTTCTACTAATGGGGTACAAGCTATCATCAAGGTGGCGGTTGAAAACCCTGATGGTCAAATAGTGGGGAAGAAAGAGCTTAGCTCTGAAACTATTTTAATCATATGCCTTTCAATAACAGCCATGCTTGCTCTTCTGTTTGCTGCCGTAGCAGTATATTACCACCCGATAAGTAGACGATCCAGGGCAAGAAAAGTCCTTGCGAACCCTGCAGAGATCAACTCAAAGAAATTCACGTACAGGGAGTTGCATGAGGCAACCGATGGGTTCAAAAACAAGCCTGAAGCGGATCTCGGGATCATTATAGTGGGGTTCTGGAATTTTGAGGATAAAACAGATAGAGATTGCTGTGAAGAAGCTGGAGAAAGCAGGGAGCAAGAGAAAGAATTTCTGACGGAGGTGAGGGTAATAGGCCAAACCCATCACAAGAATCTAGTCAAGCTGTTGGGTTTCTGTGATGAGCAGAGTCACAGACTTCTAGTCTATGAGTTGATGACAAATGGATCTCTATCTAGTTTTCTATTTTCCAAGGGTGAGAAACCATGCTGGGATCATAGAGCTCAGATAGGGCTGGCAATAGCACGTGGGCTCTCATATCTACATGATGAATGTGAAACCCAGATCATTCACTGTGATATAAAGCCTCAGAATGTGTTACTTGACAGCCAATTCAATGCTAGGATAGCAGATTTTGGGCTAGCGAAGCTACTGAAGAAAGATCAGACTAGAACAAGCACCAACGTGAGAGGAACAATGGGATACATGGCACCGGAATGGCTCAAGCATGCTCCGGTAACAGCAAAGGTCGATGTCTACAGTTTTGGGGTGCTGCTGCTTGAGATCATATGCTGCAGAAGGCACATAGAGCTGAACCGGGTTGAGGAAGAGTTGGAAGGAGATGACCTTATTTTGGTAGATTGGGTTCTTACTTGTGTGAGAAAGGGTAAGCTAGAGGCGGTGGTTAAGCATGATCCGGAAGTGTCCAATGATTTTAAAAGGTTTGTGAGAATGGCCATGGTTGGTTTATGGTGTGTTCATCCGGACCCAGTTCTGCGTCCGACCATGAAGAAGGTGATTCAGATGTTGGAAGGAACTGTGGAGGTAGCCGTCCCACCCCTTGCTCAATTCTCATCATTCTAAATGTTAGGCGTGCGCCAGTGGAGACGATTTGGAAAATATAATTGGAGCACATGTATGTTATATTCGATTTGTATATCGGGTGGAATTTGGCATATCTTAACCAAAATCCGTGGTGTGGACTTGTATGGTCTAAAGAGACTAGTCATATAGTTTAGGTGTTTTATTGTCTTTGGTTTCATTGCTTGTTACTTTGTACGATTCAATAATACTGCTTATCCTAGTGAATTTTACGAGCTAACAGGTTCAGAAGCATCTCAAGCTCAACCATTTACTTGTCTTATATCATATTTAAACCTTTACCCTTTCACATTTTAAGATTTTTATATTCTTTTTATTAAAGATTAAAGTTGAAAGGTTTTGTCTACACCTTCATTGTATTTTTTTTTCTTGAGTTTAATTAGCATGAGGTCTTTTCTTGAGGGCATAAACCCAAAAAGAAGTCAACCTAGGGGGCTGATAGAAAGCTATATGTTTGTCATTATAGCTCTAAACCAAATAGTATTGGGTGGAGAATTTGATTATAACAAAAGGTATTAGAATTTTAATTCCGATCGGCATGTGCTAGTGAGGCCGCAGGATCCCAATGATGGATCGATTATAGTGTCCATATCATTTGAAAAGTAAAAGGTGAATGTTTATATATAAAGGACTTGAACCCAATATTACGGATACCTTTTATGTACACAAGGACCAAAAGCATTGATTTCTATCACTCTCTACTATTATTAGTATATAGCAATAACATTTGGGTTTCAAAGACTTACATTTTTATGTACATATTATAGCACTATATAAGAACTTGTCGCATACGTAAAAAAGGACCACACAATTAATTTCAATCATACTTACTCCATAAAAGCACTTGTATTTCGTGTACATATTAACACATATTGCAGCATTGTATATGGATTAGTCCCACACACAAAAGAGGGTCATACCATTAATTTTAATCCCTCTGTCGTATTAGCCTATAGAAGTATCATTTGGGTCTGAAGGATTACCACACCATTAATTTCAATCATGCTTAGTCCATAGGAGTATTTTTACTTTTGGGCACATATTCACACATATTGCAACATTGTATATGGAGCAATTCCACACACACAAAAGAGGACTATACCATTAATTTCTATCACTATCTACCATTATTAGTCAATAAAAATATATATCATTGGGTCTAGACTAATATTTCTATGTACATATTCTAGCACTATATATGAACTTGTTATGTGTAAGAAAGGATCACGTAATTAATTTCAATTCCACAAAAGCACTTGTATTCTTGTGTACATATCGACTTTTATCCCATATAAAATAAGAGGATCATACTATTAATTTCTACAACTTTGTAAATTATTAGTCCATATTATTTTATCCCCACGAGGCCTTTTAACTTCATATGTACACGTTGTATATGCTATAGTTTTATGACTTCTTTTGGCACATTTTTTTCTTATGAGTAAAAGGCAAAATATATTCATAAACAAAGAAATTTGGGAAAGCCCACAGGTATACTAAGAGTATACAACAGGAACCCTCAAGGGGAGCAAAAAGCGAAAAAAAGACCTCACCAACCCAAACCTATACCTAACAAACCAATCCTCATCTACACCCCATTCAAGTCAAAAAATCTATCAGAGAACTAGGCTTATCCACAATATACAGATATGTCCAAGACCACAAATTATAAAGAAAAGAAGATTTCATTCTTTTTGCTGAAAAAACTTTGTTGTCAAACACAATATTGTTCCTTTCCCGCCAGATTGTCCAAAAGATCAAAAGGGGGATGCCATCCAAGCTCTTTTTTGTTTTTTTCTTTTCCCACAAAGGACTCGCTCCAAGAAAGAAGAGCTTCTCTAATTGTCAAGGGAAAGACCCAATTCACCCCAACAATAGCTAGAAGTAAATCCCACATAAGTTTGGCTTTTAAGCAATGTAATAGCAAATGATCAACCGTCTCCTCCTCCTCACAAAGAAAACATCTATTAGCTAAGATTCTTCCGCGTCTCTTTAACATGTCTAAGGTTAAAAAATTTCCCTAGGTGGCTTCCCAAGCAAAAAAAAACCACTTTAGAGGGGACCCAATGATTCCAAATGAACCGATGCGAGAAGGCAACAACTCTTGAATCGTCCAAAACCTTATAAAGAGGTTTAACTGAGAAATTCCCAACCCTAGACTCTTTCAAAAGCATCAAATCTTCTTGGCTTGGAAGAATTCTCTTATCCCGAATAACCAAAAAAAGACTTACGGCCTCATCCACCTCCCAGTCATTAAAACATCTAGAAAAGTTAGGGAACCAAGCCCCCTCTTCCCACACATCTGCCACTAAGACATCTTTATTGGCTGCCAATGAGAACAACCAAGGAAAGAAAAGCATAAGGCCTCATCTCCATATCAAAGATCCTTCTAGAAGCGTAACCTTATGCCATTCCCTAGGGAATAAACAATGTGAGAGATGGTTGTATCCCATTCCTTTCTAATCTCCTTCCATACACCAGACCCTAAAGCTCATCTAACCTCTCTAGAACACCAACCACCTCTGTCCTCCCTAAACTTCCCATAAATAACCTTCATCTAGAGCGAATCCTTCTCATTGGCAAAACACCAAATCCACTTGCACAAAAGGGTCTTGTTCAAAAGAGAGAGGCTCCTAACCCCCAAACTCCCATCTCTTTTATTAGAACAAACCGTAGCCTAGTTTACCATATTAGGCTTTTTCTCTAGGTCACCTCTACCCCACAAGAAATTTCTCTAAATATGCTCTAATCTCAATCTGATCGTTCTAGGCAAACTAAAAAGGGACATGAAGTAAATAGGTAAGCTTGAGAGAGTGCTTTTGATAAGGATGAGCCTTCCCCCTTTAGATATATACTACCTTTTCCACAAAGATAGTCTTTTCCTAAACCTCTTCTCTATGCTATCCTAATCATTCACACAATTATGTGGAGCTCCCAGTGGAAGACCCAAATAAGAGGAAGGCAAAGAACCAATTTTACAACTCAACTCCGAAGAAAGGGACTCAATTTATGTGATATTCCTCACTTGAATGATCTCACTTTTGTTCAAGTTAATCCTCAATCCCGAAAATGCTTCAAAACACATTAATAGCCAACTTAAGTACTCCATTTGATCCACGTCTAAACCACAAAACAAGAGGGTGTCATTTGCGTACGACAAATGAGAGACAACCAGCCCCTCTTCAAGACCCTCCACTATGTTTCAGTTTGTCAAAAAAGCTCCTTCCACTGCTCTAGATAAAAGGCAGCTTAAAGCATCCATCCCCAACACAAAAAGATAGGGAGAGGTATAGCATCTCCTTTAAGCCCCTAGAACTACGGAAAAAACGATTGGAAGTCCCATTACCAAAAGCGAAAATGACATGTAGATGCCATCTAATCCGGGTTGTATTTTCCACAGTACCATTTGCTCCCATGACTTGAATAAGGAAATTCCAGTTTGAGTGATCATAAGTCTTTTCAATATCTAGCTTGCATAAAATCTCTCTATCCTTCCTTTTGAGTAAAGAATCAATAGCCTCATTTGCAATTAACATCGCATCCAGAATTTGTCTGTCTTTCACAAAAGCATTATGGTTTGTAGACACTACCTTCCCCATTGCCTTTTTCAGCCTATTAGCAAGCACCTTCACCAAAAGTTTGTACATACCTCCTACCCGACTAATAAGCCTAAAATCCCTAATGTCCTCCCCATTCTGTTTTTTAGGAATCAACACCAAGAAGGTGGAGTTTAAGCTTCTAACATACTTGTCATTATCATGGGACTCTTTAAAAAATCCCATGACTTCTTTCCTTACAAAATCCCAATTGAAGTGTCAAAAGGCTAAAGGGAAACCATCTGGGCCTAGGGCTTTGTCCCCCTTTAAATTTGATAAGGCCGTGAAGCTTTCCACTCGATATTTTTAAAATTAAGGCCTGATACTAGGATGCCCAGGCATGATTCTGAGAGGATATTTTCAAAGTGCCACAAGCTACTTTTCTTAATGTATGTCTCCTCCTCGAAACAACGATATAATTGACATTTTTTATAAAATTCCTCATACATGAGGTTGCCATCCTGTGAGAAAAGCGGTGGCGTACTCTGGGGAAAAGCGAGTGAGACTCACCCTCTTAAGCATTTGAAGGTTATGCGGTTTTTAATATCAAAAACCATCGATAGGGCAACTCATTTGCCGATCCTCCCTAGCCCATGACCTTTCCTCACAGCTACCGATAGTTAACATGTTGTATCCACTTCATCCTTGAGTCCTAGGTTCCTTATGTGTGGGAGCTTGAACTTCTCCTCTTGCACCTGTAGAACACCTCCCACATTCGAGATTCCGGGATCTTATTTAGGCTGCGGCCAAAAATAAAGCTTAGAGTCGGAGGGATTCAGCCCTTACCCATAGAATTGTGTGTCTTTGGAAACCCTCAATGATGCATGGTTTTCAAATAAAAGTGACGGAGAAACATCCTAATACCACAGGCATCGATGAATATGCGTTGAAAATTGAAAGGTGGTGAAGTAGCTAATGAAGTAATTCTCGAATTATAGTGTAAAACGATCTAATCTATGACCCATTAGGCAATTATTTCTACCTCCTCTCTCCAAGTAAAAGGGCCCCCTTGAATGGGAATGTCTCTAATTCTCATATCATCAATAACATAAGACATTCTCCTCATAGATGTAAAGATCCCCCCATCGCTCTTCCGTTCCTCAAGAAAACGAATCGTGTTAAAGTCACCCCTAACACACCATGGGCCATCCCACAACCCTCTAATAGACCCCAACTCCTCCCAAAAAAGCTCTCTCCTACTATCAACTACAGGGCCATAAACACCATAGAACATCCACTTAAAACCATTTGCATAATTTACGAACAAGCAATGAAAGGCCAGCTTCATTTCATTAACTCTAACTTTACTTTATCCCAGAACACCAAAATCTGACCCATTATTAACATCACTGCTTTGATAAAGAAACAAACTCTACTAGAGAAAGAACTATACCAGAACTCATGCTTTAGATCTTAGTCTCTTGCATACAAACTAAATCCGCCTTTTGGGATCTTAAAAAGGCTTGAAGGACCTTCCTCCTATCTCGATCATTGGCTCCCCTAATATTCTAGGACACGATCTTCAACTTCATTGGAGTTTCAAAAGTAAGTCCCCTCTAACTCTGTTGTTTCCCTTTCCATTACTCTGGCCCTCGTAGTTGATCGTGCATTCCAACCTCTTTAATTCCCTTTCGCACTTAGAGGAGGACGTCTGATCCCTGTTTCTTGTTTGGTTCCATGAATTAATCATCTTTCGCATAAGAGCCAAGATCTCTTTCTCATGACCCACTGTTGAAAATGTAAAATCAGGAAAGAAGTTGATTTTATGAAAAGATGCTTGTTGTTCGGTTGAAATAGAAATTTTCTAGATCTTGAATGATAAACGGACTTAAATCATTAGTATTGTTTGCAATCTAGTTCTGATTCGTTTCGTTGGATTAGAATGATGATTAAGCGTTTTGAATGACGGGTGTGTGAGTGACAGACAACGGTTAAATGGGCTGTTAGAGTCGTGTCGAATTGAGAGATAAATTGACGAAAAGGAAAGTCTAAAGGGTGGCCACATTGGGTAGTGTGTCGTAACCTTAGAGAAGAAATCGAAGTCTTCTGGATAAGGGGTTAGGTGAGAAAAGCGAATGAGGAAGAGACATGTGGCGGAGGAGACTTCCCGGCCGACTCGAGGTGGAGAACGGTCGGTGGGAGAGAGGGAAGAAGGAGGGAAAAGAAGAAAGAAAAGAAAAATAAGAAAGAAAAAGAAAAGAGGTGAAGCTCGCCTCTCAGTATTTGCGAAGATCGGGCGTCAGGTTTTTCGATCAGATGAAGGCGAGGATTAGTATGCGAAGCGAGAACGGCGTGGCGATCTGAGAATCAGGGTTTCGCTGGCTCACAGAAGTGAGGTTCTACGTATCTTGGATTACTTTGAGTCTGAAACCGTTTTAATGACATTGGTTTTCTTTGGGTTGTGAGTGGACGTGCTGGTCTGAAATTTTTTGGGGCCCGAGCATTTGAGAAATTTTTGGTGTTTAGAAGCCGATCCGGGGAATGATTTTTGGACTGTGTGTGTTGTTTTTTTATGTGTTATTGCAAAAATGAATAACATGTTGGTTATGTGAAAATCATGTTAATATATGCTTATTGATGTATTGAATTGAGATGATTGATGTATATGAATTATAGGTAGAAAATATAATTTATCCATGATTTATAAATGTTGCATGTAGAACTCATCATGCATGTAACATGAATTGGCATGAAATAACATTCCACATTTCATATGCACAAGGACATCGCGTGAAACGGGTGTGAGTACATGACATGGTTTTTGAACAAAAGTTTATCGGAGAATGTCCACTAAATATTATCGGGTTGACAGCAAAATTTGTAAGGGTATGTCGCAATTATATCGGTTGTCCACCGCAAAGTTTATCGGAATATGTCTACTGATTATATTGGAGAGTTGTCGTAAATTATATCGGAGAGATTGATCGATGAGGATTTTCAAAACAAAATCTTTTGTTTTGAAAAGCAGTTTGTCATCGTAGCCAGTGCGTGTGTGAGGAGTTGGCGATGAGCAGGCGGGGCATGACGATGTAGGCAGTTCGGTAGGAATATGCATATTTTGCACTTGAATGTGTGTTTTAATTCTGTGTGCGGCAGGTGGGGAGTGGTAGCGTAGGAGGAGTCGTCTCTTGGCGTTAATATTATAAAATTAGTGGAAAAATATTTTCGGGTATTGAAGGTGTGGAGGATGAAGCATGTCAAAGACTTTGGTGTGAAAAAGGCCCGGATTGGCTTTGTTACGTATTTTGTAAATTTGGGTAAAAAACCAGGTTCACATTTTATATAAAAAGAAAAAGAGTTGTAATTAAAGAAATTTCATTTTGTATGATTAATCTGATTTGGCAAGTTTTCCGGGTTTGTGTCATGTTGCCTTTGTAACAAAAAGGTTGGTGTATATCGAATTTAGGGTGTTTAGAAAAAGAAAAAAAAAAAAGAGGTTGGAGGTGCAGAAAAGGCCTAGGGAGGCTATTGCCAGTTTGTGGGTTTAGGTCGCGATAGAGATTTCTCTGTTTCGAAAAAGCTTTCTGGCTCTATGTCGTGACATGGTCCTCACATGTCATGACATGGTTGGGATTGCGAGGTGTTGCAAGGGTGAGCGATGGGGTTTTCTGAGTGCAACAGCGTTATTTTCTTATGGTTTTAATCGCGATAGGAACTCATCACGTGTGTGTGGTGTTTTTATTCTCTGTTGGCAATGATGTCCACTGACGAGGAGGTTCACTGATCGCGGCCAGGGACGGGCGAGCAAAGAGTTCGGGGTCGCAATGGGAATAGGTCGAGGCTAGGGTTCTGTGTTGCGACAAAGTATTGATGTCGTGGTAGGTTAGCCGGGCTGGGAGTTTCTGTCATGACAAGAGATATTTTATGTCTGAGTTAATGAGGTAAGGAGGAATTATGTCGCGATAGAGTAGTTTTATGTCGCGATAGAGTTGGCAGTGGGAAAATTTACGCCGCCAATAAGAAGTTTTAGGTTACCGCGAGCCCAGCCACAAAAAAGAAGAGGCCATGCGCACGGCGAATAGACGGGACGGCGCAGCGGGCGCGAGGCGCGTCCGCGGAAGTTATGCGACGAGGGAAATTATGTCGCAACAGAGAATTCTCTATCGTGATAGACTTTGACAGGGTGTAAGGTTCCCATGTCGCGACCTGACGTTCTAGGTCGCGACTGAGTTTGGGTCGAGACATGGAGTTCGCATCGTGACATGGAATAGCCGGGTTGCGACAGAGTTGGCACTGTCTGCGGCGAGATGACACCTGCCTTCTGAGAAGGCAACTGTCCCCCGTCCATTTGAGCGCGCCTGACGGGCATGCGTGCACGGCCCCGGAATGCGGCGCTGCGGTGGGGCGTAGCGGCGGCTATCGCAGCGCCGAGCATGATGCGTGTGTCTTGTTGACATGGCTAAGGAGCACCGCGACTGAAGTAGGGTGGCATGCGTAGCGAGGATGTGTGCGCGACGGAGAGATGCGCCGCGATAGAGGGTGCTGTCGCGACGGACTTGTCGATAGCGAAAAAGAAAAATGGCGCGAGATTTGGGGCGTCTTGGAAAAAACCGACCATTCAACTAGCTTAAGCCTAAGAGCTTCCTCCCAGCGACCACCAAAGGATCACAACCCCTCACTCCTTTCCCGATGTAACTCATCTCCCTCTTATCACTATTTTGGTCGCCATCAAAAGACAAACCCCACTCCTTTCCGTTCACATCAACTGCACACAAAGGATGGTAATCTTCTACTTCTTCCATTACGTTGGAACCCCCCAAGCCAAAAGAGTCCCCTTATTGCAGGACCCGGCTAAAAACAGAAACGGGAAGAAAAGAATCCCTATACTCCAAAGAAGAAGAAGAGTTTCTCTCATACCTAAGGGAGGGAGCCACAAGGCTGAGATGAACACTCTCTTTCGCCTTTTCTGGAAGTGAGATCCTTTCTTCGTAGGCTTCAATGCAGTTTGGACTATCAAACTTGTCACAAGGAATCCTCGGTTCTGACCGACAAAGAGGGGGAGGGTTTTTCCCAGTTGGCTCAAAAGGCCACAGTATAAATCCACCCCATTAGCTTTGCTTATAGGCTCTCTTGAAGCCGAAAGTAAAATAGACCTTACTCACTCTAAGCGTGAAATCAGTCTCTCTCATTCCTTTAGTACACAAGTATCAAAAGCCTTTGCATTAGGTCCTCCATACAAAGTGTAATGCATGCTCCTCGGCGTCTCGCGATCATAGAACTTGGGCTATAGGAATCTGTTCTAACCCAAAATCTACATCTGGGCTGAAGCAATTTTCATCACCGAACCCATCATTTGAGCAATTTCCATCCAACCCCATCCCGTCATTTGGGTCCGACCCAAATGATTGCTAAAATGGTTGCTCCATGTCTGGAGTACGAACGTTCAATCCAGTCCAATGCCTGAATGTAAATACCTTTTGTCTAAAGACGTACAAGATTAGAGATCT
Source organism: Tetrastigma voinierianum (assembly GCA_016808115.1). Taxonomy (NCBI): domain Eukaryota; kingdom Viridiplantae; phylum Streptophyta; class Magnoliopsida; order Vitales; family Vitaceae; genus Tetrastigma; species Tetrastigma voinierianum. The sequence goes on from JAEQBH010003080.1 coordinate 276,634, forward strand.
AAGGTTGTTCAACACATTAACGTTGCAAGGAAAGTGATAATTTTTTTCAACAAATGTTTGAAATATTATTAATTGTTTATCTATATTTTTAAATATGTCTTAAAAATAATATTTTATTTTTAATAGTACTATTTATATTTATCCAAATTATTTTTTAACATATCTCATAAAATAAATGAAAATGAATAAAAACAATTATATTTAATTTATTTTAAAAAATAATTTTTTGTGTTTTTTTAATTTTAATCATTTTTCATATTTATATTAGAAATTTTCAAAATATTATAACAAATACAAGTGTATGTTCTTGGTCACAGTTCTGGGTGCTCAGATTGTGGCCTTGTTCGGACTTTAATACAGTGCATCCGAACTCCTCATGTAGGTCATTATAAGAAAAATGATTATTAGCAATAATTTTTTTTTTTGTTGCAAAAAGGTTAATTTTGTTGCAAAAAAATATTTTGCAACAAAAATTGTTTTGTTTTATAAATGTCGTCTTATCGTCGTTGTAAAAAGTATTTACAACAAATAAAATGTTTCGTTTCTAATAGTTTCTAGACGTAATTTTTGTGTTGTCTCTAATAATACTTTTCAACAAAAACATATGTTATTAAATGTTCAAAACTTTGTTGCTAAAAAATACTCATTAATGAATTAAACTGTTGCTAAATTAGACACGTATAACAACAAAAATTATATTTTATTGCAAAATAGCTTTTGAAATAAGACTTATTTTGATGCCAAATGTGAAAGTTATATTTAAATATAAATAAACAAATGTCTTTAAATGTATGAAATTTTGCCAATAAATATCTAATTATTTAATAATTTTATCATCATTTCATCAATATATTTTAATTTTTATATTTAATTTTAAATTAGAAAACTTAGTTAAATAATTAAATTTTGTGATACCTTCATTTTATTATATAATTAACAATAACATCTAAATGGATAAATTAATTTTGTGATGACATAATAATAATATTTTATCAAATACAAAAGAACTTTATTATATTCATATATACAAAAAATTAGTAAACATTGCCAAAATATGCATTATACAAATAGAAATTAACTGAAGTACCTTATATACATACAAAAAGGGGATAATGTCCCTAAAAGCCAAAATCAAGTGCTTATCAAGACATTTTCAACCGTCCTCTACAAAAGTGAGTAAGAATCTAAGATTGTTGGTGCTGAATTGAATTGAATTGAGTCTCTTAAACTTGGATTGGCTCTCTTGTTGATCTAAACTCATTCTCCACTTCTATATCTTATTATGACTTAGTAAATGTAGATCTCCATGATAATGGGGTGGTCAAGGGCCATGGCCCAACCCTTAGATGGATCCAAATCTCAAACACGACTAGAACTTGAACACATGTGCCAACCTCCATCCTAGATTGACCATTTTGTAGCACTGCTTGTCTTTAGAACTCTAATATTCTCTTTTACAAATACAAAGAAAAGTTTAATATATAACATAATACATAACCTAAATACAAAGAAAAGTTTAATGTATAACATAATACACAACCCCATTATATAAATAAAAGTGCTAAAAAATATGGTACATTAGAATAAAATATTTTTAGTTTGGTCAACTGTGATTACTTGCATATGATTTTAGTTTTTTTTTTAATTTCAAACCAGCATATGATTTTAGTTGATTCACAATAATTTATTACAAAGTGATATTATATAGATATAATAATTTACTCATGTGTAATATCATGTTTTTCATGATTGTGACAAAAAAAGTTTCATATATGATTTTATGAGGTTATCATAATTTTTTGTAGAATCATAAAATCTAGTAAAATCAATTGAATTAATTTTTAAATCACAAGATTTTAATATGAAAAATTAATTGTTCTACACTGGTATATTTAATTTGTAAGTTAAAAAAACAGATTGAAGATCTTATTTAAATAATAATAATAAAAACAAACAAACATAAGATTTTGTAAGTTTATTTTGTAAGAAAACTTACATAGGAAGTCTCTTTAACTTGGTTTCCCCAATAATGTTAAGAAGTCTAATACATTAACTTGCAAAAGCAAATAAAATGTTAAGAAATAATTAACAATTTAAAATCTATTTAATAAATATGCATCCTGATGATTAAAATTCATAAATAACCCAACAAAGATTTATTTTTTAAGTTAACTAACCAAATTTCTATTTTATAATTCTAGTGATGTAAAGTACGTCATTTTTAAGGGGCAATGTATATTTATGATTCACTTCAAAAGAAAATAACAAAGATATGTGTTTTGTGTAAGGAAAAAACTGTGTCACAAACTTCACAAGCTAAACTTAATACAATGGTTATTGTATCCATATACATTTTTTAGAAATATAGACTAAATTTAGGAGTAAACAAAACAAATAAAAAATATTCAAGATAGTCATTCATACCAAGTTTTTAGTATAGAATCGTAATGGTAGGCACCATAGTTGTTAGCACCAATTCTAAGTATAATAATATGTAAAATTAATGGAATCTCTAATATATAATCTAGTAAAATATAATAGATATTTTATATATAAGTCCAAGTAAATGAGAGTAAATACACTCCATATGAATATTAACATGCTATAACCATGTTAATTTAATATTTTAAGATTTAATTATGTGTTATAGATTCCGATAAACAAATAAAATTATTACTTGTTAATGAGAACTAATTCAATGTGTAACATAAAAAATGATATTGTACTTAATAAATCAAATTATAAAGTATATGACTAAGAAAATGAAGTTGAAACCTTAACTAACCTCAATAAGAAAAATATAAGTTGCTTAACAAACATTCAACAAATATGGAAAAACAAATTGACAATAAATGAGGGAAATTGAGTTAAAAGATCAAGAATTTAATTTTGTATACGAAATTGATATTAAAGATAAAGAAGATGATCATTCATAAGAAGAGATTTAAAATTGTATAACACTAACAGCAAGGAAACCTTGTTTAAGGGCAACTCCCAAGAAATCGGTTGGAGTTATGAGTTGGATGTTCAACAATTTGGCAGTTCAAGTTTTGTTGCTGACAAAGCACCTCCAATCTACCCAACTACAAAGTGCCCAAACTGTGGCAAATGTGATCCAAGCACCCTCTCCTCCATGTGATTTTTGTAATGGGCCCCATCTTAGTGTTGAATGTCAAATGGGAAATCCTTGTGGGCAAATGAGTGTGGAACAAGCCCACTACTTGAGTAAATTTCCTGAACCCCAATTTAACCCTTATTCAAACAACTTCAATCCGGGTTGGAAGAATCATCCTAACTTTTCTTAGAGAAACAATCCAAATGTAATGTATCCTGGGGAGCACGCTAAGCCTCCACCTCCTTAAGAAAAGAGAGCAAGTTTGAAAGACACCATTAGTTAGTTGGCTAGGTTCCAAATGGAATTGAGCAAGTCTCAAGTTCAATTTGTTAATGAGCTAGACAATAACTTCTCTCATCAATCAAGCCGCTCAACTTAGAAACTCGGAAGCTCAAATTGGTCAAATGACGACCATGTTCAATGAGAGGCAACATGCCTTGTAACGCCCAAAAAATACCCTAGAATATTTATAAAAATTTTATTATATATTTCGGGTATGAATTGAGCAAAACTTTGGTTTTTTCGGGAAAACTAATAAATTGTGAAAAGTGAAATGAATATGAGAGCATATGATTAAATATTATATACTAAAATGAGAAATTGATTGAACTTGGAAATAAACCCAAGTGTAAAAAGGACAAATTTGGAATTTTTGGCAAAATGGAGATCTAAGGGTCAAGAATATAATAAGGCAAATCTTTAAGTAGAATTAAATGATAAATGAAAGTGAATTAAGACCAAGGAGAAAAATGAAACGAATTTGTGTGTCGATGAACATGGCCTTACACTTAAAATGAGAATAAAACCAAATGTAGTCTTAGAATGCTCATTTTGAGGCAAGAACGGTTTACGAGCAAGTGTGGGAGAAAGGCTAGGGTTTGCAAAAGAAGTGATTTTGGTGGAGATCATCCCCGTGTAGTTTCCAAGTGATTGGGAGGAAGAAGGAAGAATTGAGCAAAGGGTTCCAAGAGATTCGAGTATGAACCTAAACCGAGAGGAAAGTTGTATTTGATGTTTGGGTTAGAAAAACAATCATCCATGGGTTTTACTCATGGTTGGTTTAGGATGATATTATGATGTTATTGGGAGTGATTCCCATGATTTGTGTTGGGATTTTGAGGATTTTTGGAGAAAAAAAATGCAAAAGAGCAAACTGGAAATCTAGGCATATTGGGCTCCTACGTCGCAGTGTAGGGAACCCATGTCGTGACGCAGACCTATGCCAAGGCATGGGATGCCTCACATGACGAGGCGAGTGCCAAAATGGCACCTCGGGTGCAGTAGGCGTCAGCTCTTTATTAACGAGAGGGCAAAATTTTGGATTTTTTGTTAGAAGTTTGAATTTTTGTCACGCGATAGTAGAGGCCACTAATAAATGACTAATGGGGTTCAAAATAAGGAGAATTAAATGAAAAGCGTCTGTACCTCCCACTTGGTGAGTTCGTATTTAGGCGAGACTTAGTGTTTTAACGACGTACTTGAAGATAAATTGTCATTCTAAAAATGTATAATAGTTGGTTATCACTAAGGCGACGCGGTGTTATTGACTAGGGACGGGTGAGGATTACCTAACCTAGGACTCAGATCGAAGGGAAGGAAACGTGAGCTAACAACTTCGGTTAGTTCTTCAAACCTCTATTCCGATTCAAGTATTGTAAGTATTTTGTTCACTGTAATCATATTCGGATTTCAAGTGTTTTGGTAGTTTACCAAATAAATTTGAAATGAGTATATCTTTGAAATGATATTACGAAAGTGCATATGGGTTTGAAAATGTGATATTTGAAATGTTGACGTGTGAGCGTGTATGTAGTGATTAATTGATTTATAAGCGGGTGGTGATTCTTGACATCTTGAATTGAATCGATATAGAAGCGTGACATGGCGGGATGCACCGATCGACATCCGTCATGAAGGCAAACCAAATTGTGCGATGCCTTACATGGCGGGATGCGCGATCGGCATCGTCGTGATGGTGTATGACATTGTTAAATGTCTGCCAGCGGGGATGCACCGGTGACATCCGTCGTGATGGCGTATGGCATTTAAATGACCACGTAAGGTGGGAATTACGCAAATGGCATCCATCATGATGGGAGACCAAAATTGTTAAATGTGTAAGCATATTACCGAATGACAATTAGGAAGAGATTCACCGAACGGAATCCGTCATGAATGTGAATTGTATAGACAAAGTGAAATAACAAACTTAGATGAGTGTAAATGAGATTTGTAGCCATCTGACAGGAGTATGTGTTTGGATCATGTTTGATTAAGTAAATTGAAGCATATGAAAATGCACATTTTAATATGATCGATGATTTTATAAAGTGAAAGCATGTGAAAATGAATAAGCATAGGTAGCCGTTTTGATATAAGAGGCATGATTTTATGATAAATGCATGTCGTGTTAGGTGAAAATTGGAATAGGCGTATGATAGCCCCAAGCATGAAAATGCTTGGCGTGTAGTTTTATCTATGCTCGGGTTTCGACTAAATAGGAAAGAAAGGCAAGATGCGAAGCATAAAGTCATGAAAAGTTGCGGCGTATAAGTATATATCGTCGTATACGTATCATTTCTTTTGAACATGTGATATATTTGTAAGCTAAGGGGATTAATCTAAGACTAACATCGTCATTTTTGTAAATGTGTTGTATAAGTAAATGTTTGGGCCTGCAGCGCCCCTAGCTTGGGAGTCCAGTTAATGACCCTAGTCGACCCGCTGAATACTCGTGAATGTCGAGTAACGAAGCGCTACTCACGAAAATCGAAGTGATCTCCCTTTATGCGAAATACAAAGTACCATAACCTGTCCCAACGACCACCACAGGTTCCACACATGGATAAAGGAGTAAAAATAGCCTTGAGCATAATCTCTGATAATCATATCTGACAATATATATATATATATATATATATATATATATATATATATATATATATATATATATATATATCTTCTATATATATATATATATATATATATATATATCATAGTTCGAGAGTTGATAATTAACTCTTTATCTAATATTATATTAAAATTTTAAAAACATTCTAATACATGTAATCCAACAAAACGCAAGCCCTGGCAGAGCTTCTTCAAAATCGGCCTCTAGGATAATGATGCTCTAAATCGCTCATGCACAGTAATATAATTCCATCGACTGAGGGTGAGCTAATGCCCGTTAGTAAAGAATCATTTCAAATGAGTTACTCACGCACAAGAATACGTATCTTGATGATTCTATGTAAACACACATTAGAAAAGCTAGGTCAGTGAATCTACTTGAATGTCTGACCAAATCAACAATCCCAGGAGTCCTCATGAGCTCCCTCACACTTGCCTAAGCCATGTAGTAGAAACATGATTTTCAAAAAAAGTGTTGTTTTTAATTGTGGACAACCCTCGATATAAGTAGTGGGTAGACTCAGATAATCTATTTAGTGGACAACCCTCAGATGTATATCAATTGGTAGACTCAGGTGATTGAGTATCTTTTATGGACTCTTACTCAGATGTTGTAATGGGAATGCGCTCCAGATGGTGTTATTATTAGTCATTACTCTGAAACAATTCTCTCAGAAACCACCTCATACTAACTCCTATTATACAGATTGCCCCGGTCTGTATGAATCGTAAATCTTAAGTTCAGTACAATTTATATAACACATGCAAATATATAACATGATATACATTTACATAATTTAATCACCTGAGCAGTATGCGCATTCACCATCAATTACACCAAAAATTAGCTCACATGGGCTAATTAACAAACACAAGCAATTCGATTTGAATTACTTGACCAACCACATTTTCAAACAAAATTAATTCGTGTCACTATTCACGTGAACAGTAAAACCACTCCCAGTTCTTACATTCGGCCACTATCCAACATCGATTAAGCTTACGTGAAGCAGAAATTCGTGCCATTTCAGGCCTTATACATCAAGCATAATTTATAGCACAAATTGTACACTAGCGGCCCCCAACGGTCAGTGGCTGCTGAGCTACCCCGAATGAGCTCGAATAATTTCCATGATTCGGTCCCAGTTTTAAGGACCAATCGGCATTTGTTGAGGCCTCGGAAACCACGAATCATCTATCAAAACACTTAAAGCGAAAATAAACCAGAAGTAGGATAAATCGCATCAGGTTTGTGAAACTCACAGAAACCTGATACTGGCGTTGCCCTCTCCGCGTAGAACGACTTTCCCTCTTACTCCGAAGAATTTCGATGGTCCGATTGCCCGAGATTTTAAAGAGAAAGTGCTCTCTCTTTAAAAGAAAATACCAAATCCGACCCTTTATGACGATTTTCCTCCGCGTTTTAGTCTCCTTTTTGAAGGAGGAAGATGAGCACTATTGAGGTTTTTGTCATTTTCCTCATTTAGAAAATCTAAAATGCTCATCTTGTCCCTCTTTGTCACTATTTGACACATGGCACGATCTCGGCCATCAATTTCCATCATCTCTATGCTCATTCGACGTGTTAGCTAGATTTCACGAGACGATTCCAACCGTGAAATCCGTTTCATCATCCGAGATCTAGAGAATAAATATATGATTTTTACCGAAATTACGATTTTGCTCTTTTTCCAGAAAATTGAATTTTCTCGGGTCTTACATTCTCACCTCCTTAAAGGAATTTCATCCCGAAATTCTAGACAATCAAAATCACTCACATGCATATGCAATGTGCATAATAGCATGCATGTAAACTCGTCATTTAAATATTAATGACTAAACCACGTACCTTCATCCCTAAACAAGAAGGGATAGGTGGCCCGCATCGTGTCCTCGCGCTCCCACGTTGACTCTTCCACACCATAGTGCCACCATAGCACCCTCACTAGCCTCACAGTCTTGCGTCGCAAAACTTCGTGCGACTATCAAAATACACCTTTGGTAATTCCTCGAAGGTCCCCATCGGTGTCAACCTCGATCTTCTAATCAATCACCGTAGATCTGAGTGATCTCCAGAGACATGGGACGATGCCTCTCGTGGTTGCCATGTGATAAGATAATAGCGCAGTGCTCTGTGAATCTCAGAATCGCATTCTGACCATTACTCTGCCAGTATCACCTGAGCAGCAGTGACTCAGCTCTGGGTCGACATCGTCGTCTGCGTCTGTGCCGTCAAATGTGAGAATGTTCCGTCGTTATCGACTCATTCTGAGGTGTCTGTCCTCTCGGGGACCGATGATGGAGCTCTCTTCACCTCGGTCTAACATAACGGTGATCTACATGGCCTCCCGTACAATACCTCATACGGTGCCATCGTATATAGCGTGCTTTGTTGTTGTAGGCGAATTCCACTAAGGGCAAGTCTCTTTCCATTTACCATATGATCAAGGTGCATGCTCGCGGCATGTCCTCTAACATGTATAGTCCTCGGGTGACCATTTGTGCAATGGGTGGAAAGTTGTGCTCATGGTGTTGATATGCCCATAGCCTTTGGAAACTCTTCCAAGGTGCGTCGTAAACCTCGGGTCCACTATCCCAGGCCTTATGGATCACTGGTACTCCCATGTAGCGGTTGCTCTCGAATGTATATGGCGAATCTCTCCAATGTGAAGGTCATGCACTTGGTAGAAAATGTCGACTTCTGGCGGGTCCCTTGCTCCTTTGATCTGCGTCATATCTACGGTGTCTAGTGGTAAGTGGTCCTAAATCCTGTGACATGCTCCTTCACTTTCGACCACCTCGTGGATGAAATAGCCTGGCGTATTACGGTGCTCGACCTTAATCTGTTGACCGCGTGGGAACATCGTCGCCTGAAAGTCCCGACGTGTTTCTTCGTCCAGCTCGTGTGCGGGGCGAAGATCTGGTATCTTCGTGCCACTGGATGCATGGCGAATCGAGCGGTGAAACTCACGAGAATCTCTCGAATCGATGAATGGGAATATGCAGTCCTCTATGCAAAGACTAAGTCGTGGGCCAGTCGACCCTCGTCACCCGTACACAAACGCTGCGGTCACGATGGACCTTATCTCTGCGTCTTGCCTGGGACTCAGTCACTGCGCTTTCAGCGAGCCCGGTGCTTATGCCTTAAACTCCCAGCGTACCTGTGCACCTTTCGTACGCAACCCGAGCTATCCCAGTCTCGAGCATCGCCACTTCAGGGGAAGCTATCTTGCTTGATGCTCCTCGTGACTTAGATTGAGCGCCTTCGGCCACCATTTGCCTTACGGGGTGGTAATGCAAAGTGAAGTCATAATCTGCAGGAACTCTCCCATCGTCTGCGTTGTCTCGTGAGGTCTGTGCGTGAAAATATACTTGGACTTTTATGAAGTGCAGTACACCTCGAACTCTTTGCCATATAATTAGTGGCGCGAATCTTCAAGGAAGACTCTGACCCGCCAACTCCCGAGTCGTGTGTGGGGTAGTGCGCCATGATTGGCCCGACGGGAGCTATAAGCTCTGCCTCCCCAGCGCATCAAAACCTGACCCGGTCCAGGCACTCGAGGCATCCTGATACAACGTGGCCCCTTTTGTCACAATCAGGGACTATCAAGATAATCATTGAAATAAGTCTCCTCTTCAACTCTGGAATGCCTCCCTCACATCGGTCATCAATCAAATGACCTTCTTAAGATTAAACCTTGTCATAGATCTTTGCATTAGGAGAAATCCTCGATGAATCTCTTGTAGTACTCGGCTTGATCGAAAACGTATCTCTCGGCCAGCGATAAACTCTCCCCAACTTATCACGGCCTCGACCTTCTGCGGGGTCCTTGACCGCGCTGATGTTGACACCACGTGTCCCGAAATCTCACCTCGATGTGAAACTGCTACCCGAACTTGGCCTGGCGGTGGTCTCTCGGCAAGCGTAACACAATCCTCAAATGATACTCATGCTCCCACTCGACTAGGAGTAGTTCGAATGTCATCCACGAAGACTACGATAAGACCGATCTAGATAGGGTTGGAATACCCTATGCATGAGATCCATGAATGTTGCTGGCGCATTCGTCAATCCAAAGGGCATCACTGTAAACTCAAAGTGCCCATAACGCGTCCTAAACGCTGTCTTAGGGATATCTGTCTCCCTAACCCTCAACTGATGGTAACCATTGCGAAGATTTATCTTAGAGTAGACTCGCGCTCCTCTCGGCCACGATCAAGCGAATCCTTCGATCCTCGCGGTAGTGCAGATTCTTGATGTGTACTGTTGTGTCGAGTAATTAATTCACAGTCGAAGGGTCTTGTCCTTCTTCTTCATGAATAGAATCGGAGCGCCCCATGGTAAAGTGCTCGTCCCTATTTGAACCCCTTGTCCTAGTAGCTCCTTGTGGCTGGACTGCCGAGTTCACTGCTGGCTCGGCGGTGCCATCATGTGGGAGTCATAGAGATAGGCAAAGTACTAGGGTGTAACTCGATACCGAAGTCTACAACCCTTTGCCGAGGCAATCCCGGTAGCCCATCAGGAAAAACATCCACATACTCGCAAAATACTCGAGGTAGATCTAAGTATGGTCTCTCCTCGTCCTCCTAGGAGTCAGGCTCGCTATGACCAGCTAAGCGTCCTGATGCACGGACTCGTATCTTTGTCACGGGGTAAAATGCCATCTTGTCCCCACGAAATACCACATAGTCTGGAGTCTTGCGTGTGAGGCGGTGGCTCTCACACTTTTCATGATCGATCGCGACCATGTAACCTGTCGACTGATCCATCCCGGAATGGGCATCGAACTCGACATGTCCGTGATCCTCGAAGTCCACTTGTGAGTAGGAGTCCCAGGGATCTCGACTCGCAGCCTCGACGTATCATTCCTATTCTTGCCCTAATCCCTAGGGGAGAACTCTAAGGTCTCAACCTCTAAGCCCCTGACTCTATCCTGACCCGATCTTTGACGTGAATGAATGCGGTACGGAATCAAATAACACTCTTTGCCCATAGGCGAGATAGAAAACGTACCACTGTATAGCGGGCGTCTGGCGGCTCGGCTGCGGTGTGTGGCGTAGACACGCCCCTGAACCCCTGATGTCCCTACAAGTGGGCCTTGTCCTCTGCCTCTGCCCAGCCTCACGGCTTCTCGGGCTTGTGAAATAGGAGGTACCGTGTAGCTCACAGGCCCGAAAGCTGAAACAGCTCCTGCGGCTGTCTTAGGGATGTGGAGAAGGCGTCTTGTATCCTCTCTGTCCTGCTTGATTGGAGATGTTGTCCGAAACCACAGGATCCACACGTCTCTGAGGCGATCCTCCTCATATGTATGTCAGGTACTTTGTGATGGTAGCACCATCGCGGCTGACCGCGACTCATCTGTCACGGCTTGGGATGGCGCGGCCCTGCGGAACCCTCGTGGCCCCAGAAGCCCTCTTCTTCTTTCTTGAGGCAGAAGAGTGGCTCTCCGCTTCCCTCTTGCTACTAACACCAGCATCCAGGAGTGCTCAGGAGCATCCTCATCTCTCTATGGTGTTTGTCCTAACCATAGAGTCCATATCCCGTAGGTGAAGTCCTACAATCCTTGCCCGAATGGACAATTTCAGCCCATTCTCAAATCTCCTAACCTTAGCCATGTCTGGGGCCACGTAATCATCGTAGTCAGGTAGCTCATGAACCCCAACCACGTAATCCATCACGATCATCGCCCCACTTGACTCATAGGAACCACGAGCCTTAGCTCGCGGTCTTTGGAAAGTACTTACCGCCCAGGCGGCTCACGAAACTGCGCCCGTGTCATTGCATCTAGGTCTCAGAGGTCATACCCATTTCCATATACTTGGGCCTCACACGCCTGTTTGGAACGCCACTGCTTTGATCTGAGTCGTGGAGGTAATCTCACGTAGTCTCTAACACCTTCGTCGGCGCCAGACAATTACGCCACCATCGGATCTCCCTCCCACTGTGAATGTCGGATGATGCCTAAACCTCTGAGAGGTTACTCGAACCTCCACGACTACCTCTTTATACCGACACGTGCGATAGCGTCGCCATGATACCTACGGCCTCAACAAAGGCACTGATCAAATCTTGGTGGTGCGGCCAATACCCGTGGGCGCCTCACGTCCGTCACCTACTAACCGTCTACGGTTATTGGCAAGTTAAATATGCGATATCTGCAAGGCATAAGCAGCGACCACAGAGACAACTATTAAATACAACGAATGTCTGATTCATATACTATGTCCCTGCATTTATATGCAATGCGAGTCAACTAATTCCACATGTCAAACCATTTTTTTTTTATCCACAAAAATCTTATTTTGGAAAATTTATTTTTTAAAATTTTATCTCATTTTATGTGATTTGATTTGATTTGATTTGATTTTTTCTCATGCTACTAGAAAAGCACCCAAAAAAAAAAAAAAACATCTCCATATTTTTTCTTTTCATTCTCCAGTACACCAAATAAATTTATAAAAAATTATTTTAATTGATTTTCTTCAGTTTTACAAACTATAAAAATCTTAGAAAATGATTTTCTTCACCCCATTTTTTTTTCATTTAATTTTGGACATTTTATCCAAAATTTCCTCAAAACCTTATGATCCAACACTAAACCTAGTGTTCAACCTTAAAATTTATTAAAATTTTATTTTATTATTATCACTAACCAAATAAATTTATTCAAATTTATTTCATTTATTTCCCTTTGTTCGATTTACCCTTTATGTGTAAGCACCCAGAAAACCTCTAACACTTATGTGCTACCTACTAAGCACACAAACCAAACACAACACATGATCACACATCATTCATGTTATGCATATTTTTCACACAACAATTCATCAAATCACACACAAAACACACATGCAATGTCCTAGTTTTGTTCCGTGCCTTCTTAGGTAATCTCATACCTAAACCTCCATCGAACCACCCAAGTGGTGATGTTCTTACACCTTTCAACCATGGCCTAAGCCCAAGTTCCTAAATCCCTAGGTTTTCACATACCTAAGTTCCACACGCTAAGACCCATGGCTTAAGCCCAAGTCCCCAATTAGGTACGGAGTGTACCTAAGCTTTGATATAGTGCTGGCGTCCGAGCCGGGGTCCGTTGATGGCTTGGTCGGCCGCGGAATACTATTGAATGTCTGAGTAATAACACTACTCCACGAAAAATCGGGCGAGTCTCCTTTGTGGGAGCTCTACCCAAGTACATAACACTGTCCCAGCGACCACCGGGGTCACATGGATAAAAGAAGAGTAGAAATGGCCACTTAGGCTACATCAATACTCCTGATAATCATATCCCTGACCAAATATATATATATATATATATATATATATATATATATATTTATATATATATATATATATATATATATATATATATATATATATATATATATCATAGTTTAAGTTGATAATTCACTCTTATAAAACATATATTAAAAGTTTAAAAACAATTCTAATACATGTATCCAACTAAAACACGAAGCCACGGCGAGCTTTCTTGAAATCGGCCTCTGGAATGTTTGTCTCCTCATACGCTCCCTATACAGAATAATATAATTCCCTCGACAGGGGGTGAAATTTGTGCCCGAGTAGTAGAAATCCTGCAAATGGGTTACTCCCCACCTAAGTGCATATCTTGATGATTCTATCGAAACACATTCCGACAAATTCGTGATTCTACTTGAATGTCTAAATGACCAACATTGTCCCGAGTCCTCATCGACTCCCTCACACTTGCCTAAGCCATGTATGAGAAACATGATTTTCAAAACAAAGGTATTTGTTTTAAATTGTGGACAACCCTCCGATATAAGTAGTGGGCCAGGGCTAGATAATCTATTTAGTGGACAACCCTTGATGTATATCCAATTAGGCGAGCTCGAAGCGATTGATATCTTTATGGACTACCTCAGATATTGTAATGGACACACTCAGATAATTATTATTAGTCAACCCCTCAGGAAACAATTATAACCCAGAAACCACCTCATGCACACTCTTTCCTGTGCTCTAGGGTGCCCCGGTGCATATGGAATGCATGATGCCAATTCCAGTACAATTTATATAACACATGCAAATATATATAACATGATACATTTACATAATTTAATCACTAGGCTTATGTTATGTGCATTCACCATCAATTACACCAAAAATTGGCTCACATGGGCTACAATTAACAAACACGAGCAATTCGGTTGCATTACTAGGCCAAACACATTTTTCAAACAAAATTAATTCGTGTCACTATTCCGTGAGCATTAAAACCCTCCGGAGTTCTTGTTCACGGCCTATCAACATCGGTCGACCATTAGGCAGAATTCATGGCCATTCAGGCCTTATACACATCAGCTTATAATTTCTAGTACAAATTGTACCTTGTGACCCCAAACGGTCCAGTGGACTGCCCGAATGGCTTCGGAAATAATTTCAACAATTCGGTCTGACTTGCTGGGACCATTCAGTATTTCGTTTAAGGCCTCAGGCCACCCAGGAAATCATGCAGCCAAAAACACTTAGGCGAAAATAAACCAAGTAGGATAAAATCCCTACATCACGGGTTGTAAGCTCCTGAAAGCGAAATACCTACGCGTTGCCCTCTCCGCGTAGAATGACTTTCCTTCTTGCTCCGAAGAATTTTGAGATTACGATTGCCGGGATTTTGAGAAAGTGCTCTCTAAAAGAAATCACAAATCCGATAACATGGCCAGTTTTCCTCCCCTGCACATTTTAGTCTCCTTTTTGAAGGAGGAAGATGAGCACTATTGAGGTTTTTGTCATTTTCCTCATTTAGAAATTCTAAAATGCCCATCTTGTCTCTCTTTGTCACTATTTGACACATGGCACTATCTCGGCCGTCCATTTCCATCATCTCTACTCATGCAACATGTGTACATGTTTTAGGTGACTTTTGTCACATCACATTTTATTTTCCAGTACCCGATATTCGATGCCTCGAAAAACGTTCAATTTAGGTGTCTTGGGAGGTCGACGAAATTAGAGCGTGTTAGCTAGATTTAAAGATGGTCTGACGGTGAAATCGGATTTAGGTAAATGAGATCTAGAGAATAATTTGATTTTCTGAAATTACGATTTTGCCCTTTTCAGAAAATTGAATTTTATAGGGTCTTGCATCTGTTAGCTTGACTTAAAGCGTGTCAAAAAACTCACAAAAATAAATGACATAAATAAAATATTTTGATAAGATAAATGAAAACGGTAGGAGTGTAGGGCTTCGGTTACGTCTGATGACCGAACCGATCCAAAGGGGATTTGAGTCAGCGACCTTTAAAAAAAACAAAAATAAAAAGTGAATAAAAATAATTAAATAGGCATCCGGCAGGTTCGGATATATGATTGGGTCGAATAGGAAAGAGGGAGTCTTCTGGCTAGTAATTATCAGGCATCCGGATGCAGTTCGGTTCTTGTCGGGTTGGGCCAGGAAAGTGCTACTAAAGATGGTATCGAGCTAGGTTAGGCATTTACGGGAAAAGACCACGAGCGATTTTGTAAAGGATTTTGAAAATGGTATTCGACGTACATTGCATTTGCATATAAGGGATGACATGACTCTGACGTGGATCTTGTCGGTCTTAATAGGTAAGCATGGATGGTTCAGGTACCCACAGGGTCGAAGGTGACCAGGGAAATAGTCTTGATAGTCCTGCTAGTGTGGTAGGTGGACAAGAATCTCATGCTCCACTAGTAAAGCGAAGCAAGTGGCGGGAAGTGCCCCATAGGTATCCCACAACAATTAGCTCGGGCATTGCGAGTCGACGACGAGGAATTTTGCCAATTGTAGACGTCAGTGTGAAAGAATGGCACGAGTGCGCGTAGATATAGACTTTCTTGGGAAGAAAGAAGATGAGCCTTCAATGGCAGAGAATTGGCTCGAGAGAACCGAGAGAATGCTTGTGCAAATGCATTGCATATCGGAAGAGAAGTTGGAATGTGCAACCTCACTACTAGAGGATGAGGCTTATCAATGGTGGGTTTCCGTGACCAGGACCGCACCACGAGAGAGAGTTACATGGAGGTTCTTCTTGAATGAGTTCAAGAAGCATTATGTAATTAAGCATCTATTTTAAACGATATCTGTCGAGTTTAATAAACAGAAAGGAAATTAAGTGTAACTGAATATTTGAGAGAGTTTACACGGTTGACCAAGTATGCTCCCGAGATGTTAGTAACCAAAGGCGAGAAGTGCCGTAAGTTTGAAGACGACCTTAATGACCATATTCGAGCCCATGTCACAGGATTTTGTCATGATGACTTCTCCAAAATTGTGACATATGCTCTAAATGTGGAAAGAATAAAGAAAGAGGAAAATGAAAGAAAAGATAGAAGATAGGGAGAGAAAAATCCCGACCAGTTAAGTGCTCATCAGCAGCAGAGTAAGAGATTTAGGGGACCACAGAGGGTTCCTAGTTAGCCCTCTGGCTTAGGCCACGGTAGAAGACTATTATGGCGGCTGTCGGCTCTAAGTGCTGGGAGGAGCTTCTAGAGAACAAGATGTTCCTCGTTGTTCTCAGTGTGGGAGAAGACACAAGGGAGAGTGTTGGAGATTGACAGGTGCTTGCTTGGGTTGTGGATCCATGGAGCATAAGATACGAAATTGTACAAGGGCACATCCGCCATAGCACCCCAGGATAAAGAAATGACGATTTATAAGTCTGGAAGGTAGCAAAAGTGTTGCATCACCGGTGTTAGGACAGGGACCTGCGGACTTTGGAATACGGAAGATGGTCGTGCTCCAGCTAGAGCATATCACGATGAAAGCGATGGAAGATCACTACGAAGCGCCCCGGATGTGATGAGTCGGTAATTTTACTATCTTTGATACTATTATGCATGCATTGATAGATCAGTCGAGTCATTCATACATATGTCTTGACATACCGGCTTGGGTAATTTCTGAGAGGAGTGAAGCGGTATGACATCTTGGTGATGAACCCGCTCGGACATAGTGTTATTGTGAATAAAGTATATAGAGATTGTCCTATCAGAATAAGAGAATATGAATTTATAAGAGAATTGATAGAGTTATCCTTAAGAGAATTTGATGTGATATTGGGGATGGATTGGTTATCCCGACACCAAGTGATAGTCGATTGTAGAATGAAAAGAGTGACCTTAAGAACACCGAATGAGGATGAAGTAACTCATCGTGAGGAGAATTGACCACCTCTCTAATGTGATGTCAAGTAGCCCTTCTTCAGGTGCAATGGTGCGGAAGGGATGTAGGCTACTTGGCTATGTGATTGATACGGTAAGGTGGGCTAGTGTGTCGGAGTATCCCTACAGTTGGTGACTTTCGTGCATGTTTTTTCGGAAGGAGTTTCTGGGATTGCCTCCATAGAGGAGATTGAGTTTGCTATAGACATTCTTGCAGTGCGGGCTGGCATCCATTACAACATCTTAGAATGGCTTGATGGGTTAAAAGAATTGAAATTGCGGTTGCAGAAGCGATAGCAAAGGATTTATTCATCGAGTGTATCACCATGGGAGCTCAGTGATTTTGTTAAGAAGAAAGATCATTACGCCGGTATGTATTTGATTATAGACAATTGAACAAGTTGTGATAAAGAATAGTATCATGCCATGATTGATGATTTGTTCGACCAAAGCGAAAGAGTCGCAGTATCTTTCGAAGATAGATTTGTGATTTGGGTATCATCGGTTGAGAATTAAAGATGTGGATGTGCACAAAACGACGTTTAGAACGCGATATGGACATTATGAGTTCCTTGTAATGTCGTTTGGTTTGACAAATGCTCCAGCGGCTTTCATGGACATAATGAATCGTGTTTTCCGACCGCATGTGGATCAATTTGTCGTAGTGTTCATAGACGACATTCTTGTGTATTCAAAAGATCGGGAAAATCACGACACACACCTTCGGGTAATGTTAGAGACTTTGAGAAGAGCCGTTGTATGTGGCGGCGAAGTGAGTTTTGGTTGAATGAAGTGTCCTTTCTTGGGCACATTGTATCGAAAGAAGGAATCTGATTGGATCCAAATAAAATAGAAGTGGTTGTTGAATGGAAGCCACCAAGAAAAGTTACAAAAGTGCGTAGTTTCCTTGGACCGGCAAGTTACTATAGAAGATTCGTTAAGGGGTTTTCTATGATTGTAGCCCCGATGACGGGGGTAACTCTAGGAAAAATGTAAAAGTATGAATGGAGTGAAAAATGTCAAGAAGTTTTTGATAAGTTTAAGGCATTCTTGGCCTAGGCTACGGTTCTTGCTTTCGGTAGGCCTACGGTGAAATATGTGTTCTTCAGTGATGCGTCACTAAATGGACTTGGATATCTGTCTGAGGCTAAAGTGGTAGCTATGTGAGAGCAGTTGAAGTCGCATGGAAAGACTTCACCCAGCAGATTTTGGAGTGATTGCGATTGTATTTGCACGGAAAATTTGGAGACATTATTTGTATGGAAAAGTGTTTCATTTACGCAGATCATAGGGTTAAGTTTTCCCTCACAGCGAGAAGCAACGGGACAAACGGAGATGAATGGAATTGGTAAATATTATGGCCCGCATGATTGATTATCACGGGAAAGGCGATGTAGTGGTTGGCTTTGAGTAGAAGTCGATGCAAGCGCCGGCGTTGAATGCCGTTGTCGTGAAGCGATGAATGCTTGTAATTAGGCGGAATTGATAGCGAGACCGGAAATGTTGAACCGAGTGCTAGAAGCATAAACGAGAGATGAAAAGATTTCTACCATAGTGAGTCAAATTGGAAATGATAAAGAGACCGATTTTACCGTGAACGAAAATGGAGTTTTGTATTATAAGGATAGGGTTTGTGTACCCGATGGTAATGATTTGAGGAAAGCCATACTTGAAGAGGCACATAATGGATCTTTTTCTATCCATCCCGGTAGCACAAAGTTGTATCAAGATTTGAAAATGTCATTACGGTGATGCGGAATGAAAGAGATGTATCAGAGTTTGTAACCAAGTGTTTGGTGTGTCAAAGAGTAAAGGCAAAGCATCAAGTTCCTTTGGGATTATTGCAACCTATCAAAATACCGGAGTGGAAATGGGACCGAATTACCATGGATTTTGTGGTTGGGTTACCATTGACAAGGAAAAAGCATGACTTAGTTTGGGTCATAGTGGATGGGTTGACAGTTAGCTCACTTCACTGCCGGTGAGAGCCAGGCTATTCATGAAAAGTTAGTAGGTTTGTATATCGAGGAAATGGTCGGTTATGAGTTCTTGTATCCATTATTTTAGGCCAGAGATCAGGAGTTCACCTTGAATTTTATTGGAAAATTGCAAGAGGCTTTAGGCACTCGTAGATTCAGTACAACGTTCACGTAGATAGATGAATGATCGAAGAGTGATCCGTATTATGGAAAGTATGTTAAGGGAGTTTGTGTGATCGTATGAGGGTAGTTGGGATCGACACATTCCTTTAGTTGGTGTGTACAACAATAGTTTCAATCAAGTATTGGAATGGCCTTCACGAGGAGGCTTTATATGGAAGAAAATGTATAGAATTTCTTGTCTTGGACGGAATTGAAGCGAAAAGAAGTGATTATTTTGACGTCTAGGCGAAGAAAAGTGAAAATGATTAGAAAAGATTGAAAGTGGCCATCGATGAAGCGAAATCATATCTTGACATGAAAAGAAAGATGCTCGATTTGAGATCGGCGAAAAAGTGTTTTTGAGTATCACGGAAGAAGGTGATGGGATTCGAAGGGAAAAAGAGAGCGAGTTGAGCGCAGGTTTGTTGGGCCATATGAAATAATCGAAAAGTGGTCGATGGCATGCTGATTAACGTGCAACCGGACTTGGAAAAGATCCATAATGTTTCCATGTCTACGTCTTTGAGTACCGTCCGTCTATCGCACGTAGTCTCGTCAGAGGCAATTGAGCTTAGACCAAATTTATTGTATGAAGAAGAGCCAGTGGAGATTTTGGCTCGCGAAGTGAAAGAATTGCGAAACAAGAAGATTCCGCTAGTCAAAGTGTTGTGGTGAAACCATAAGACCGAGGAAGCCAGGAGAAAGTGAAGAAGCGATGTGTGATATCATGACTATATAACTAAGGTAAATTTCGAGGACGAAATTTTCTTAAGTGGGGGAGAGTTGTAACACCCCAAAAATACCCTATAATTTTTATAATAGTTTTATTATATATTTCGGGTATGAATTGAGCCAAACTTGGGTTTTTCCGGGAAAACTGATAAATTATGAAAAGTGAAATGAATATGTGAGCATATGATTAAATATTATATGCTAAAATTAGAAATTAATTGAACCCGGAAATAAACCCAAGTGTAAAAAGGGCAAATTTGGAATTTTGTAAAATAAGGACCTAAGGGTCAAGAATATAATAAGCTTAAATGCTAAAGTGAATTATATGATAAATGAAAGTGAAATTAAGACCAAAAAGGAGAAAATTGAGAAATGGAATTTGTGTGTAAAGCGACATGGCCTTTACACTTAAAATGAGAATAAGACCAAATGTGGTCTTAGAATGCTCATTTAGTAGCAGTTTTGAGAGGCAGTGTGGGAAAAGAAGCTAGGGTTTTGTAAGAAGAGAAGTGATTTTGGTGGGAGGTCATCACAATTCACATGCAGTTTCCAAGTGATCGAGGAGGAAGAAGGAAGCTAGGGCAAAGGGTTCCAAGAGATTCAAGGTATGAACCTAAACCCTAGAAAGTTGTATTTGATGTTTGGGTTAGAAAAACCCTAATCCATCCATGGGTTTTACTTATGGTTGGTTTAGGATGATATTAGGATGTTATTGAGAGTTATTCCCATGATTTGTGTTGGGATTTTGAGGATTTTTGGAGAAAAATTGCAAAAGAGCAAACTGGAAATCTAGGCATATCGGGCTCCTCTGTGCAGCGTGGGAACCCATCTTGCGGCGTCAGACCTACGCCAGGGGCGTGGGATGCCTCAGCCGCGGTGAGGGCAAGTGTCAAAATGGCTTTTTTTCCCTCGGGTGCAGCCAGGGGCATAGTAGTCTTTATGTCGCGGCGGTAGCTCACTATGATATAAAGGGCAAAATTTTGGATTTTGTTTGAGAATCTAGTTTTTGTACAGATAGTAGGGGAACCTAATAAATGACTAATGGGTTTAAATTAGAATGAGAAATTAAATGAAAAAAAATGTACCTCATTTGCCTCGGTGAGTTGGAGTCTTTAGGTAGACTTAGTGTGCCTTGGCTTAGATTAACGAAGATAGTGTCATTCACTAAAAATGTACTTAATAATTGGTTCTCCACTTAGAGTGGCGTGGTGTTATTGACTGGGACGGGTGAGGATCACTTTGGAACCTGGGAGCCCAGGGATCGAAGGGAAACCGGAAGTAAGCCGGCTTCAATTAGTCGCCGGACAGTATTGTCGATGCTGTTCATAAATAATCATATTCGGATTCAAGTGTTTTTGTAGTTTACCAAATAAATTTGAAATAGTATATCACTGAAATGAAGTATTATGAAAGTGCATATGGATTTGAAATGTGATATTTGAAATGTTGGCGATTAATTGCATGTAAGTGATTAATTGATTTATAAAAATTAGTCAATTCTTGACATCTTGTATTGGTGATATCTGCAGAATGACCAACATGGCGGGATGCACGATCGGCATCATCATGAAGGCAAACCAAAATTGTCTGATGTCCCCACATGGCGAATGCATGTCGGCATCTGTCATGATGAATTGTATAGCATTGTTAAAATGTCAGCAGGCGGGATGCACCAATTGGCATCCGTCATGATGGCGTATGACATTTTTAAATGACCACATGGTGGGGTGCACCAATTGGCGTCCCTCATGATAGGAGACCGAAATTGTTAAATGTGTAAGCACGTGCAGAATGACAAAAGGACGAGAGATTCTGAGCGGAGTGCGTCATGAATGTGAATTGTATAAACAAAGTTAAATAACAAACTTAGATGAGTGTAAATGGGATTTGTAAACTAAATACAACCTTAGGAGTATATGTTTGAATCTCATGATTTGATTTAAGTAAATTGAAAGCATGTGAAAATGCACATTTTGATATGATCAATGATTTGTAAAGTGAAAGCATGTGAAAATGAATAAGCATGAGTATAGTTTGATATAAGAGGCATGATTTTATGATAAATGTATGTCGTGTTAAATTGAAAATTGGAATAGAACTGTATAGAATCACTAAGCATGAAAATGTAGCGTGTGTAGTTTTTATCTATCTTGCTTGAGTTTCAAGTAAACAGAAAGAGGCAAGATCGAGAAAGCAGCAGTCGTAGAAAAAGTTTGGTATATAAGTATATGCCCCACGTCATATGCATATCATTTCTTTTGAACTGTGATATTTTGTGAGCGAAGAGTTAATGTCTGAACTCTTGTTTTTTGTATGTCATTTGTAAATATGTGTTTTATAAAGTAAATGTTTATGGGCCTACCATTTGAAGCTTGACTTTCGTAATTGAAAACTCTAAAATGAAATGACATAAATAAAAGCTGTTTTGATAAGATAAATGAAAGCGATTCGAGATGCTTAGGACTCAGGTTTGGATCGTCATTCGGGTCGGAGTCGGGATTGGTCCGACACTTTAAAAAAAAAACAACAAATAAATAAAAGTGATTAAAAGAATTAAAGGCAGGCATCACAGGCCAGGTTGGATGCGCAGTAGAGTTGGACTAGAAAGAGTCTTCACGTGTAGCACCTCGAGGAGGTGGAATCAGGAAGGATGAGAAGAGAACATTGCAAAATTAGTACTCTTAGAAATTGGCAAGCGTGGAAAATTCAATCAATAATGATGAAGAAAAATCGAGGAAGATGTAAATTACAATAAAATAATAGATAAAAGAAAACATAAATGAAGATAAGAAGAGAAGATCAAAGAGATAAAAAATGATATGAATAAAGTTAAAAAATAGAAAAAAAAAATTAAAAATAGAAGAAGATGAGAGAAAATAAAAATAAGAAAAGAGTGAAAAAATAAAAGAGAGATTAAAAGAATAAAGAAATCTTTTAACTATCTTTTGGATTTATTAATAGCTTCTTATAGTTTAAAGTGTGTTTATATTTTGATTTATTTTGTACCCAGTTTGTTTTCTTAATAGTTTAGTTGTTTTTCTAATTATTCAGATACTTGGATTAGTTTTGCATTCTTTGTGGTAGGTTGGTTGATGATGAATGAATGATGAACGTTTCATGTTTACATGTTTTTAAGCTTGAATGTTGAGAAGTGTCATGTTGTTAGCTTGCCACTGAGATGGTGCGGATAACTTGTGCATATGCAAAAAACAAATAAAAAATAAAAAATTCAAAATTCTTAAACAATTTTGTTTTCTTGTTTTTAGTTGAGCTGAATGTTGGTCGTGATGTTGATGACGAAAAATGTTTGTACCCTCTAGACATGGAGAATGTTAGAGATGATGGGACTTAGAGCATAATGACTTGACCCTTAAGTTGACCATTTAGGCATGGCCTCTTGACATACATAAGCACAAGGTCACTTAATCCCCTTGAGAGTTAATTTTGCTCAATCAAGTTAGAGAAGGTTTATGAAAATATATCTAATTTGATCTCCATAGGTTATAGAACTTGTTCAAGTAGCATTCGAGGCGAAATCCTAGGCAAAGCAACAATTAAGAAATGATTTAGGTCATCCTTAGATCGATTGAGCCTTTTAAGCTAACTTATTAACTATGTATTTAACCACAACACCCTATTTGAGCCATATAGACATTTTCTTTCTTGAAAGTCAAGTATGAAGCTTATAACATTCCTTCCCATAATCATTCTTCAATAAAGAACCCTTACTTGCCCATAATATACCATGTTGAATATGATTGGTTGTGTTGACTTATGGTGTGAGTTTGGAATGATGAAATTTGAGAAGTTAGAGGATTGATTGAAGTATGTGTATAAATGTGAGGTGCTTCTGTAAAAAGGAAGGGAAAAAAAACGAGAAAAATAAAAGAAGAAAATAAGCAAAAAAACAAAAGCAAAAGCAAAAACTAAAAGCAAAAAAACAAAGCAAAAGCAAAAAAAAATAAATCAAGGAGGAGTAAGTTTGACCT
Organism: Tetrastigma voinierianum; assembly: GCA_016808115.1. Taxonomy (NCBI): domain Eukaryota; kingdom Viridiplantae; phylum Streptophyta; class Magnoliopsida; order Vitales; family Vitaceae; genus Tetrastigma; species Tetrastigma voinierianum. The sequence continues at coordinate 300,691 of JAEQBH010003080.1, forward strand.
CGTAGCCTTCCTACCTTGGTGATTAGAGGTCAGAAGAAATTGTCTCGACACCTAGTACCTAAGGCCAAGCTAGTGCAGGAGTTGTTGACCTAAAACTCGTTAAGGGTAGGTAGAAAGCTTAATGAGGTTAGACATTACACTGTTCCACACCTTGTGCAAAAATAAAGAGCTCTTAGATTGAAAGGACAATGAAACATTGTTGTTTTGGGATTTTTTTATGATAAAAAAGATAAAACCAAACAAGTTTTGGGGGTTTCTTGAAAGTGGTTCAATGGTGAAGATGAAATGTATGTAAGGATGAAACCTGAGCACCAAAGCATAACATGTATGTCCAGGTAAGTACGAGCCTAAATGACCTGTCTTGCCTACATTAGTGGAGATTGTTATGACCAACAAGCTTATGGAACCTAATCACTTAATGTATGGAGATCTTTATCGGACTTGTTCAATTCTCATAAACTAATCTAACTGGCAATTGTTTGGATTTGGGAAGATGACACACACACACACACAGACAGTTAAAGGCCTTGATCTAAATTTTCTTGACTTAGGGTTAGGTCCTTATTTTTTAAGGAATTGTCTCGAAGTATTCTCCAAGATGCTTGTTTCCATGCCATGGCATCTAGCTCAATGCCGCAACATGCACTATTTAGTTGTACTTTGCCTTATCCTTGCTTGTTTCTTACTCCAAAATGCTTGTTCTTCAACATGATTTTTGCAAAATGTGTAAGGAGAGATATTATAATAAATTTGCATGATCTAGGTGTGAATTTAGCATCAAAAGCTCATAATGAACATATAAAACATGCTCAAATTCTATGCAAATTCACACCTGTATTTCTCAAACTTAACATTTTATCGTCCTTGGCGAAGAGCAAAGTCATTTCCCAAAATATTATTATCTAAACAAGATAGATGAGATTCACGAAGATATGCATGATATTCGTCTCAGGAGTCCTCTACAATAGTGGCTGAAAAGCCTACCTTGACTCAAAACATTAGGATAGAAAAGATATTATGTTGGAGAAAATTGAATATTTGAGAACAATAGTGGTTTAAAAGTCTACCTTGACTCAAAACATTAGGATAGAAACCATTTCACCAACACTTCCCCTCTAAAGGCCGTGGTGTTGACCTATTTCTTTTGACTTTCTTTGCAGCATTCCTCCAGAAAGTTACCTTTTCTCCATGGCTCTTTGTCTCTATATCCTTCTTTTTTGGGTTTTGGTGAGCTTTTGAGGAAATTTCTTGTGTTTGACTAGGTGCCATTCATTTCCAAGTGAGATGAGAGGAGAGATTACAAACCTAGGAGCCATTTTCCTCTTTGCAGGATCATTCATGCTCCTTCCCCTTGGAGAAACATGCCTCTCTTTTGGAGAACCAATATTCCCTTTTGAGATATTCTTGTTCTTTGCCTCTTGTTTTGAATCTTCACATGTTAAGTAGCATAAACTTCCCGACTAGACTTTTTGCAGTGTATCCTGCCATTTCCCTTCTCCATGCTTGAATGACTTGATTCCATTCCATTGGCATGGCCGATTAAAGTATTCATCAAGATTTCTTAAGCACCTCATTTTATAGCTAGCAAGTGATCATGATGCCTTTGTCTTCTTGCTTTACTTCAATGCTGAGATAGTAAGACATGAGCTGATATCGATCATAAAACTCTTATTATCTTTCTTATTAAATTCTTCAAACATGCTTGGATTACTACTTGTGAAGATCAAGTCATCTACATACAAGCACACAATCAAAATATCACCGTTTTCAATTTGAGCATTCCAAGCTCTTGGAGCTTGCTTCAATCCATAGAGCACCTTCTTTAACTTTTAAACCTTGTCTTCTTTTTCCTTTGCTTCATAGCCTTGTGGTTGCTCGATGTAGACTTCTTCTTCAAGGACTCCATTTGGGAAGGCATGTTTAACATTCATTTGATGTATCCTCTAATTATTTTGAGCTTCCAAGGAAATAATTAGTCTAACAGTTTCTAATCGAGCAACATGAGCAAATACCTCATCATAGTCGATGCCAACTCTTTGCTGTTGCCTTTCACCACCAATCTTGCCTTGTATCTTTTGACTTCTCCTTTGCCATTTTTCTTTGCTTTGTACACCCATGTCACACCGATCGCCTTGTTGCCTTTTGGAAGTGAAGTTAGCTCCCACGTGTCGTTCTTCTTGATCGCCTTTATTCCTTTATCCATAGAGTCTTTCCAATTCTTGTTTTCCACTGCTTCTTGGAAGTTCATAAGCTCACAATAAAAAAAATAGGCAAAAGAGAGTAAGATTTTCTTGATTTCGCCACTTAAAGTTCTTGTAAGCTCCGAAGGTGGAACTCTTCTCTTGAGCTCAATTTTTTGAGTACTGTGAGTTGGTGAAATTCGGTGGGTAGTAGGCTCCTCTTGCTTGCTCTATCCTTTGATGCTCCATATCATCTTCTTCAAATATGGAAGAAAGTTAGCTCCTAATTCCATTGTCCATAATCCTTACTCTTCTCTTCATCGAATATGACATCTCGACTGATGATTGTCTTCCCAATATTAGGATTGTAAAGCTTGTAGCCTTTAGAGTTCGCATCATAACCAATGAAGATGTATTTTTGGCTTTTATCATCCAGCTTGCTTCTTTGCTCATCGGGTACGTGCACATGAGCAATGCTCCCAAAGATTCTTAGATGGGAAATGTCAGGCTTCCTTCCACTCTATGCTTCTTGTGGTGTTTTTCCCCACACGCTTCTTGTCAAAGATTGGTTGGATAGATAAACTGCACATGCAATTGCTTCTGCACACAACTCCTTTGAAAGTCTCTTGCTTGTGAGCATTCTTCTCGCCATTTCAAGGATTGTTCTATTCTTCATTTCTGCCACTCCTTTTTGTTAGGGGGATCTTGGCACTGTCAGAGGTCATTAATTCCATGATCTTCACAATACTTTTGAAATTTGTTTGATGTGAATTCTTCTCCACAATTTGATCTCATAGCTTTGATCACAAGGCCACTTTCCTTTTCAACAAGGGCTTTGAACTTCTTGAAATTTTCAAATACCTCCGATTTCTCTTTCAAAAAATACACCCATATTTTTCTTGAAAAAAATCATCTATGAAGAGAAGGAAATAGTTACTCTTACTGACTGAGCTTGGCTTGATTGGACCGCACACATCCGTATGTATGAGTTCCAATGGCTTTTGAGCTCTTTACCTTGACTCCTTTGGAAAGCTCTTCTTGAATTGCTTCCCAAGTAGACATCCTTCGCACACTTGATTAGGGTGACTAATGGAGGGTAATTCTCTCACGATTTCCTTCTTGGAGAGAAATTATAATCCTCCAATGTTGAGATGCCCAAATAGAAGATGCCAAAGCCAAGCTGTGTCTTTGTAGCATGTCTTGAGACATTTTGCAACATTGTTTTGAATGTTGAGCATGAACATTCTATTTCTTGACATCGACACCTTGGCAATTAAATTACTCCCATTGTTTCTTATAGAAAGGTTATTGTATTTTAAGCGAATATCATAACCTTTCTTTAAGATTTGCCATAGGCTCAAGATATTTATCTTCATGTTCGACACATAATAAACATTGGAAATAAATTGATGCTCTCCATTCTTCAATCAGATAAGATTGTTACCTCTCCCTTTCATGGCTACCTTGGACTCATCTCTAAACGCAACATTGTCGTTCATTGACTCATCAAGCTCTACAAACATGCTCATTTTTCCACACATATGATTCCTTGCATTGGTATCAAGGTACCATGTATTATCTTCACCTCTTTCATTGTCCTTGTAACCCATTAACAAGGTTCCATCTTCTTGACTTCTTTTTTCAACATAGTTGACCTTCTCTTCATCTCTATTATTAATAGGTGCTTTACACTCGGAAGCGTAATGTCCAAACTTTTCACAATTGTAACATTTAATGTGTGACTTGTCATTCGTCGATCCTGAGTTGCCTCTCCCATGACCTCTTATTGAGATTTCTCTTCTTTGGAAGTTGATGTTGTTGCCATCATTGAACTTCCAACTTCGCTCAAGTCCATGTTCACGACCTCCTTCTCTTTCTCGACCATGACCTCGTACTTGTTGGCTTCTATTATTTTGAATGTTGCTTTCTTTAGTTGAATCAATTCGAGTCTTGAGTAGTTGTTCTACCATCTCTTCCTTTTTTTTTTTTTTTTTTTGTAGGCATGTAAGGAACCCAACAACTGTTCCATTGTAATGGCTTCAAGTCTTTGGTTTCTTCGATGATAGCAACAATATGATCGAACTTTGAATCTATTGATCAAAGATTTTTCTCCATAATTTTTACATCGTCTAGCTTCTCACTATTTCTCTTTAGCTGGTTAGTAACCGTCAAGACTCTAGAGAAGTAGTCGGAGATGACTTCACCTTCTTTCCTATGCAAAGCTTCAAATTCAACTCTTAATGTTTGAAGGCGTACCTTCTTGGCTGGGTTTTCTCCCTTATAGGAGGTTTGAAGCTTCTCTTATGCTTCTTTAGCCGACTTCGCTTCCGCGATCTTCTCAAATACACCTTCATCTAATCCTTGGATCAATTAGAGAGCCTTCTTGTCTCTCTTTCTTGAGTCTCTCAAACTATCTTTTTGAGCTTGAGATAAAGTACCTTCATTCTCTGATTCCTTGTGGCCTTTTTCTACTATCTCCCATACATCTTGTGATCTAAGAAGGGCCTTCATATTGATGCTCCAATTATCATAGTTGCTCTGGTTGAGTGCTGGAACCATATCGCTACTTGCTGTCTCTGTATGAAGGATCTTCAAGCTGGAATTTCAAAGCTCTGAATGGATAAACAAAATCTATGACTCCTAAAAGCCTAAAAGGGGCTTAAGACTCCAACTCTCTAAGTTAATGAGATCTCAAGAATTTTTTCTGATATGGAAGGTCAGTCAATGCTACAACCACAAAGAATACTCAAATTTCTAGAGACCCAATAACTTGGCTTTAATACCACTTTGTGTAAAACCCCGAGTAAATTTGAACTTTTCTAAAAAAATGGGGCAAACACGTTGAACTTGCTACTACGATATAGGTTGAAAACCTGGAAGTTTTCTAGATCTCAGGTGACAAAACGGACCTCATCGTTGGGTTTGTCTCGCGAAATTTAGTTGCCTAGACTAATTTCGTTGAATTCCAAGATAGTTGGAATTTCACGTTTTTCGAGGCAACGGGTGTTGGGTGATATACATGGCGAGCCGTGTGGGTGACTCATGGAGAACCATGTGGGTGAAAATACGGAAACCATGTGAGCACACATGGCCGACGGGCCGTATGTGGGTCGAGGTCAGGTTAGCCTCATAAGCCAGACCCCCAAGGACCTAGGGGCGTGTTCGCCATTGCACCTCGTGCTGAGCTTGTAGATCAAATTTCTGCTATGTAGGGTACTTTTCAGTCACCATCCGTGGATAAGAGTATTGCCTGATTCCTGGGTGCATCTCATTCTTTATCACGAATCATGTGAAAGATTCGGGGCTTGGGAGGTTGAAACCTTTGGAAAAAACAATTGCATGTGAGTTCTCCCTAGGAACTAGGGTGAGTGCTGATATGATATGTCAGGATTGTGAGTTAGAGATCTCGTGGCTTCGTCACTATATGGACCTTCAAAGTTAAGTGGACATGTCGGAGTTTGATGTCATCCTCGGGATGGATTGGCTGACGGCCCATCATGTTGTCATCGATTATGATCGTAGGAGGGTTACCTCCTACACACAAGATGGTATTCGTGTTATGTTTCAGGTGGATAAGCATGACACTTTACCTTAAGCTGTGTACGACTCTAGGTGGCATAGGTAATTGACAGGTTGGCTAATAGGCCTTACCTTAGAGGACGAGGTGAGACAGGATTTGAGTCTACATCGGGTAGTTTATGAGTATGAAGATGTTTTTTTGGATGAACTACCGGGATTACCTCCGTATAGTGATGTAGACTTCATGATTGAGTTACACCTTGGTACGATGCCTATTTCTATGACTCCACATAGAATGATGCCTATTGAGTTGCAGGAACTTAAGGTCCAATTACAAGACTTATTGGATAGAGGATTTATTAGACCAAGCACTTCACCTTGGGGCGCTTCAGTGTTGATTTCAAAAAAGAAAGACAAGACACTTCGGTTATGCATAGATTATCAGCGGTTGAACGAGGTTACTATCAAGAATAGGTACCCTTTGCCAAGGATTAACGATTTGTTTGATCAGCTAAGAGGGGCGCGAGTGTATACCAAGATAGATCTCCGCACCAATTACCATCAGTTGAGGGTTAAGGAGGCAAATATCCCTAAGAAGGCATTTCGGACGCGATATGGGCATTTTGAGTTCATAGTGATGCACTTCGGATTAACGAATACTCCCAAAGATTCTTGATTCATGGCTGTGGTATTCCAACTCTATCTAGATCGCTAGAACACCGAAATATAAATTCTAGTCGCTTTACATGTTTAGGAATTTTGTAAGCATAATTTGAATTTTTGGTAATTTAAATGCAAAACATGGAAATTCGAAAACTCAAAATTTGTACAAGATACAAGGGCAAATATGTAATTTGCCAAAAAGGGGCATAGAAGTCATAAGATGAAAAGACTATGGGTTAAAATAGAATTATGCCTAACTTGATTTGCAAAAAGAGAGGAATTGAAGGACTAAAGTGAAGTAATGAAAACTTAACCCAAAAAAATGGGTTTTTGGGAGCCAAACATGGCCTAAGGGAAATCTTTGATTTAAGACCAAATTTGGTCTCATTTTGGGGGAGAACAAACCGTAAAGAAGAGAAGAGAAGGTGAGAAGAAGAAGAAGAGGAAGAGGAAGAGAAGAAGAAGGGAAGAGAAGAAGAAAGGAAGATCAAAAAGGTATGGAACTATGAATTCTTGCATGAATTTCCATGCAATTGTATGGTTAGTAACTTATCCCCAAACCTAGGGTTTTGTTAGGATTTCATCCTAACCCTAGAATTAATGAAAGTAAGGTTGGTAAAACCCTAAATAGTACAAGAATATGGAATCCTCCCTTTGAGGTTGGATTCATGGATTATCACATAGTAAAGGAAGTTGTGGCTTAGAAAAACCCTAACTAATCTTTATAATTGGTTTATGTATGGGTTATGACCCATATTAGATTTGTTTTGGGAATAATTTATGAAAGGTTCTTGAACAAAGATGGGTATTGAAAGATGATTTGAGTAGAATTGAGGTTACAAGATGAATATAGAGTGGTTTTGAAGTGTGTATTGATTATTGAGTTGATTTGGGTAGCAAAATATGGAAATATGGGAGAAAAACCACCTTTCTAGACAATTTTCGCTGGTGGTACCGTACTAAATAGAGTGGTACCGTACCACATTGGTTCGCCCACCGGGTAATGCACCGCAATCCCTGCTCCATTTTGACCAGCGGCTCGTATTTCGCCATAACTTGGTCATTTCTTATCCGATTTGAGTGATTCAAGTTTCTGGTTAAACGAGACGTCAAGGAGAATAAAACACCCTGAAATAACTACCTTCGAATTCGGATTCTATGAGGCCCAAAAATTCACTCAAAGTGGGGCTATGTTTTCTAGTTCATTTTTTGAACATAGAGTAGTCCCGGTTGTTTAGGACATATCTTGAGTATTAGTGCTCCGATTTGGGTGATTCCAGTTGAAGGAGAACCCTTAGAACCTTAGCTTTAAAAGAGTACAAAGAACCAGTGTCAAATATGAAGTTAAGACTCCTAAAAAATGAGTATTACAAACTGTCCCTAGTGTAATATCTAGAATCGACTAGCTTGCATGAAAATGCCATAACTTTAGTTTGGATGATTAAATTGGAATGATTCCAATTTCTAAGTAAAGTAGATTCATATAGGAACAAGGATACATGAATGATGTGTGAATACATAGGCATCATACTGTACAAGTATATGAAATGCCATATGTAATAGGCATGAAACAAGGAAAATATAGGAAATGCAACATGTGTAGATGTGTTCAGCGAAACATTTAATACGAGCACAAACACGAAACGAATCGAAAAATGAACATGAACATGAATATGAAAGGTATTATGCCATGATCATGCACGATTAAGAAAGGTTATGAGTTCTGAAAGACATATGATAGTATGACTACCTAGAACCGAAGAATGAATGAGTGGATCGCTCGACGGTCAAGACTTCGCCAGTTGCTAATGACACTTATGTTACGTGGGCATGCACGTTCTGATCGGTGCTTTGGCACTCCTGCTAGTGCTACGACACTGCTGTTACGTGGGCAAGCACGTTCTGATCGGTGCTTTGGCACTCCTGCTGGTGCTACAAGACTTCTGTTATGTGAGCAAGCACGTATCCGTTCAGTACTGTACCATACCTTCGGGTTCTTGGGGTACTATGTCCATCTCATTCATGGTTCCCGGTCTAGGTAAACGACTATAGATATGTATATAAAAAGTACATGAATAAGACCCAGTATGCTTAGCATACTTCTTGGATATGTAGAACAAAGTCATGAAACATGTAAAAGGAGACGAATCAGATACCTTGACATGAATATGTATAAGTCTGAATATGACTCTGATACAAACCTATTGGATATGTTCTGAATCTATATGAACTCTGTATATGTATTTGATGTGAATTGTAATTTACTACTGACTAATGCCCAGATCCGCATAAGTCCTGATCCGACCTTGTATGTATTAAGACTCGAATAAAGAATAAGAATAAAGAAATTGAATATGGTAAAGATCCGAATAAAATTCTTACGGGGTACCTCTCAGATCTGCTCAGAGTACCTACTAGTACTTCCGCATCTCGAAATACAGGAATAAGCTCCGTAATATAAGTATAAGATTTGTAATACAAGTATATGCTCTGTAATATAAGTATAAGATCTGAAATACAAGAATAAGCTCTATAACACAAGTATAAGTTCCGTAAGACAAGTATAAGTTCCGTAATACACGTATAAGATCCGAAATACAAGAATAAGTATAAGTTCTGTAGTACCTACTCGCACCGTATCCGACACTCTCTCTCAGTACCTACGCACCTCCGCATAAGCTCCTGATATGAGGAACTCATTAGGCACCTACGGTACCCCGTATGAGTATAAGATAGTAGTACCTACGGGTAATTTTAATTAAAAATAAGTTTGATATAAGCACAAGTATGTGTCTTTGGGACATTTGAATAAGTAGTACTTAAGAGTACTTCCGTATAAGAATAAGTTCCGCAATACCAGTATATGTTCTGTAATATCTCTATAGTACCTATGGGTACCTCCGAACAAGTGTAAACTCTGTAGTATAAGCATAAGCCCTATGGCATAAGATGTTTCCTAGCACCTAAGGTATCCCTGTGATAAGCATAAGTTCGTGAACCCTACCCGGAGACGGAGATAGAAATAAGTATGAGTACGTGGACAAGGCCCCGTATAAGCATATGTATGTTTCTGCGACTTCACATACGAGGAAATCTATATAAGTATGTGTCCTACTGAGATAAGCATCGTGATATGTCTTACTGAGATCTGAGTAAGAATAAGTCCCGCCTAAGTGTAAGTCTGAAAAGTATAAGATTGGTTATAAGTATAAGTTCAAGATCAGAGATCTAGAGATCTAACAAGCATAAGTTTGTTACAAGGATAATTATGTATGTAAATCAAGTAGATGGTAACTTGGCGAAGATTCCAGATCGCTTAATGTTATATGTTTATTATGATTCAGTATAAGTGCATGTGTTTTTGTATAAGTCATATGTTTCCCACTAAGCGTAAAGCTTAGCACGGGTTTTTAATCCGTGTAGGTACAGGAGAAGACGTCTGAAAACATCCGCATATAGCTGGGCCAACACACTAGTAAGGGTTCACCACAGTAGGTTCTGCGCTCTGAATATGTAATTGAAATGTAAAGTTGTTTTTGTATATGTATAAGTAAATGTGACTCAGTATATGTGTATAGATATGGATGGACACCACTCTGGTGGTAGTTCTTTTGTGTATGTAAATGATTTTTGTTATTACGGAAATTGTTTGTATACCCATAGGTACAATTTCATCTCTGAAAAAAAAAAAAAAAACAGGTAAAGAGTCCCAATATATAGTCTCACGCCCGAATCTCCTGGGCTCGATCCGCCGGCCCGGCCTGGACAGGACCTGAGAAGGATCCCGATCCGATTAACTCATTAACCCTGGGGGACCTCCCAAGACTCCAACGGATATAGAAACTTTTCTCAAATAATCAATTAAAATCCATGGAGCGAACCCTTTACAATCCTTAACATATCTTTAGAAAAATAATGCCATGAAGTGGTAAATTTTTTTTTTTCAAACACTTAGATTTTTAAGAAAATCGCGTAGTTTCCTCCTCGCTTAGTCGATCCCTTCCCAAATTTACAAAACTTGATGAAAGCATTTAAAAACACTTCTAAACTTCAAATTTCACTTCATATTAGGACTCGTCCACAACCCAATCAAACACAATAGACATACATACATTTATTTACTTCAAATCATCAAAACATCTAACTTCTTCTATTCCATGCATATTTTTTATCAAAAGATCGGGCTTGAGCCGACTTGCCGATCGCCACGATTCGCCCACTCGAGGATCAAAGCCCAAGGTGAAGTTCCTTTTCAAAATATATACATATATACATATATACATGACAAAATATTCAACATATACAATATGCAAAATATACAAAATGCAGTCACATGCGTCGTCTCCTCGATGGCTCGACTCACTGCGCAGGGGGATGCCCTACCGGCGCACCTGTCTCGGTCCCTGAAAATGGTTTTCAAACATACGAAAAAGAATGAGCTAAAGGAGCTCAGTGAGTGTACATTTTTATTTAGATAACATTTTCAGTATATAGCAAAGTAATAAATACTTATACAATTAAAAATCAATTTATGCCTAAACTTTCTTCTTCTTTATTTCTTTTCTTTTCTAATGGAACCCAGGATAAACATACCAATAGTTTTTCTGTACTGACGTGAGGGGACATTTCATTCCAATATAACCACTACGTCATGAGAAATCACGCTTGCATGTGGTTCCGGGCCATAGCACCTATCACATGTAAGGATATTACTCTAAACACCTATTTCCCCTCCCAGCTTAGCAACCTATAACTCCTTACCCTCTAAATCCTTACACGCTTTACAAAATTTCACCACATCACTATAATAAATATATTGCAAGAAGTAAATCCATCAAGAAAACATTTCTTCAAAATACATGAAATCCATTTAAATCTTTTTTACTTTATCATTAAAACATATATGCATTCTTTACACATTTTTAAACTTATAATGCCTTAACACATGCATACATATATATAATTAATATAAATATATATATATATATATATATATATATATATATATATATATATATATTGATGCAAGATAAAACAGCTATATTATGCCTTAACATTTATATAACTTTTCCATTAAACTTTCTGCTTAACATTAAACCATTCACTTTTAAAAACTCAATTGTCAAAATATCATTTTTACACTCACGCTCTCACCGCTTCAACCCGCTTGCTTCCCGCTTGTTCTGCTTTCCCATCCGATAGTCCTTTCACATTTTTCAAAAAACCACAACTACACATTAAATCATAACTTCCATTTAATCCACCATACACACTCAACGATCACGCAAGAACGTGACACCGCCTCGCGTGATAGCGTGAAAACCTAACGACTTCACACGCAAGTCACTTTAGGTCACACAACATTCATATAAAGCCAAATTAACAATTTACCCTGAGCACTAAACTCCTAACAAAAAAAAAAAAAAAAAAACCACTCATTTTGGCAACCTTTTTCCAACAATACTCTATGGACTTTATTACCCAAAAATTATTCAAACGGTCTTCAAAATTTATGAAACTCTCCAGATCAGTCCTTTATATATCCAATGACATCTCTTTAAATTTTCAATTTAAAATTCCTTCTAAGACCTCAACTACATAACACAAGTTACAGCATGTTTTTTATGCCAATTTGGTTAACTCCAATCGAATCACCTAATGCTATCCTTGATTTTTGGGGTCTTAACTCCATAAATTGGAAATTGTTTCTTCACTCATTTGAAGCTATGTTTCTAAGGTTTCTTCTCCAATTGGAATCACCTAATTTGGATCACCAAAATTCAAGTTATTGTATTTTATATCTAGATTACTCAAATTGGCAGAAAAGAATCTGCACATAGCTCCACTTGGAAATATTTCTGGGCACTCTGGGGTTAAAATTTGCTTGCACTTCCTTCATCTAACTTATTACCCTAGAAGTCTATTTTACCCAGAATTTTTAATCACTCAATTTTGATGAGTGAAACTCCACTTATAACCAAAACACTACAACCATACCCATAATAAAGATAATCATAGCTACACGAGCTCACCTTTCAACCAGATTGGGAGCCTGTGTAGATACAATTTGCTCTTGTTCCCTTCTATAAATTTGTAGCCCTATCTCCTGTGGTTCTTTACCAATTGGAATCAATTCATTTGGATGATTCTAACTTAATCTATAGCCAAATGAAAAACAGGGTTTTACAAAAATTTTGACAGCAATCTTTAAAAACCCAACATTCTCCTCGCTTTTACAACCAACCTCAAAACCGTAATACCTCAATAATCAACATGAAAGTCATTCAAAACCACCCATAACACTTGTATTATGGTTTGGAACTCCATACAACAAAAACCCTAGGTGAAAATCTTATGAATTCAACCAAAGGTCCACCAATTCTTCATAAAACCATATAATTATGATGATTCAACATTTATTTTACACCAATTGGGTTTTACCCTCATAACCTCAACAATTCTAGGGTGAATGTGATTTCTCTACAAAACCCTAGACCAAAGGAGCACTAATCTCCATACCAAACCATAGGAAATCCAAAACACCCATGAATTCAAGACAAAAACATACCTTTGGCCGCCTTCTTCTCCTTCTCCTTCTCTTCCTCTCTTCCTCCACTTCCTCTCCCTTGTTCTTTCCTCCAAAACGTGAGTTTAGCTTTCAGGGAGACAAAAAATGAGTTTGGCTTTTGTTTGTCTCATCACATTTGTAATCCCGATTTTATACCTTAATTGCCATTAAGTCCTTCATCCTTTTAATTTTTGAAAATCAACTTATTTTATTTCAATTTTTGCATCCTATCTTCTCACATTATGACTTCCATATCATTTTTTTATACCTTAATTGCAAAAGGGGTCCTTGATCACTTTAATATTGCAAGACAACTTGAGTTATTGCATATGGCTCCATCTCTTACTCATTTAATGATTTTCATATCCTTATGGCAATTACACTTTTAGCCTTGTTTTAGTACCACAATTCCGTGTTCCATAAATTTATCATTTCATATTTTCATCCTTATTAATAACTCTCAAAAATATTACAAGTTCACTTGGTGTTCTTATACGCCCCTATAGTTACATGTACTGTACACTCTCTCGGGACGGGGCGTTACAAAATCCTCCCACCTTAGAACATTTCGTCCTCGAAATGAATAAACTAAACTCCAAAAGAAAGGAAAGGAAAATACCTCATTCGGAAAATAATTGAGGGTAATGACGGCGCATCTGAGCCTATGGCTCCCAAGTAGCTTCCTCTACTGTATGACTCCTCCATAATACCTTCACCAGCAGAATAGTCTTGTTGCGCAGAACTTGCTCTCGACGGTCGAGGATCTGCACTGGTTCCTCTTCGTATGTCAAATTCTCTTGTATTTCCACTGGTTGCTCTGTCAATACATGTGAAGGGTCCGTACAGATCAAGGGCTACGTAAAACATGGAAAACATCGGGGACGCTGACAGGCCGATGGCAACCTAATCGATATGCCACCTCCCCCAATCCTCTCAACAACTCAGATGGTCCAATATAATCATGGACTCGCCTTCCACGTTCCCAAATCTTAGTACGCCTTCCATGGGAAACTCTCAAAATACTCATATCCCCTAATTCGAACTCTAGTCCCTACTACATTGTCCGCATAACTTTTCTCGTTTGGCCTTGTGAAATTTTCGATTCCCGTCCCTTATAACCTTGACCTTATCACAAGTCACTTGGACAATCTCCGAACTTACTAATTTCCTTTCACCTACCTCGTCCCAACAGACTGAAGTTCGACATTTCCGTCCATAAAGAGCCTCATAAGGGGTCATACCCAATAATCGTCCGATAACTCGTTATCAGATGCGAACCCATCAGGTAGATGGGTGTCCCAAACTCTCCTCTAAACTCCATAACACATGCCCTAAGCATATCTTCTAAAGTCCGATAGTCCTCTCGGGGATTGCCATCCGTCTGCGGGATGAAAAGCCAGATCGAAATGTAAATTTAAGGCCAAGGGCATTCAGAACCGGGCCAAACCGTGGAGGTAAACCCGATCCCCGTTTAAACAATGGAAACCGGCGTACCATGCAACTGATAATCTCTAACGTATAATCACAACTTATCCAAGGAATCACTATTCCGATAGGTAGGAAATAATGATTTCACACCACCTACAATCACCCATATCGTATCATAGCCACTCCGGCAACGTGGAAGTCCTACCACAAAATCCATAGTGATCCTTTCCCATTTCTATTGAGGGATCGGGAGGATCGTATTAGTCCCGCAGTTTCCATGTCTCGGCTTTCACATGTGAGACATCCGGAGACGAACTCCTCGCAACATCCCTCTTCATACCCTCCACCAAAAGAGGGTGTCTCAGGGTATGATACATCTTTGTACTTCTGATGCATAGTATAAGCGAGGAACGGGCTTCCATAATCTCTCTCTCCTCACATCACCTACATCCCAGACACACAATCTCGGTCCCATGGACTACTGCAGACCATCCTCTCCTCAATGACACATCCCCTCAAGTGTCTTAATTTTACTTCACTCTCTCAACTTCACTATCTCGTGGATCCCGGGACCAAGCCTCTAACTCCGTCTAATACCACAGGATTTGATATGAAATGTGAAGCACAAGGTTCTCGACCCCGTCGGGCCTAGCTCTACACCCAAGGACTCAATCTCTATGAGTCGAGGAAGATGCACCGGTCCTCATGCGATAGAGAACTCAAGGGTCTCCCCTACTTACATCTACTACCACGTCGCTTTCCAGATGATATTCAATGGTACATTCATAATCCTTGATCGCCTTCCAATCCATCTCCCTCTGCCTCATGTCTGGGCCTTTCTCGTGATAAACAGATAATCGCAAGCTCTTATGATCCGTAAAAATCCTACAGGGCACTCCATATAAGTAATGCCTCCATATCCGCAATGCGAATACTACGGCTGCTAGCTCAAGGTCGTGTGTAGGATAATCCCGTTCATGCTTCTTCAATTTCCCAGAAGCATATGCAATCACCTTGTCATTTTGCATTAACATACAACCTAGGCCTTACCTAGAGGCATCACAATACACTGCAAAGCCATCCCGCCTCACTGAAGTAAGCATCGAGCCGAGGTCAATCTTCCTCTGCCATCGAAACTCGCCGACAAGCCTCACTATAAAACGGTTCCTCTTCCCTTGTCAATCTAGTCAAAGGTGCGGCTATCTCTCGAAAATCCTCAACGAACTTACTGCAATACCTCCCCGCTAAACCTAAAACCTTTTATTCCTGTAATAATTCTAGAGGAGGTTTCCAATCAATATATTTCTCACCTTCTCCGCTGATCCACCAGACTCCTCCGCAAATCCGTGTCCCAGTGCGCGACACTCGCGAGCCAAACCGACACTCATCAGTTCGGGCATATAACCGATGTTCCCGCAATGTTTGCAAACTATCTCGCGGCTCTTACATGTTCTTCCACCGCCTCGAATAGATCAATATATCACACAAACACGATAACAAACCGATCTGGCAAGGCCTCGAAAATCCTGCTCATGATCCATAAAAGCGCCCGGGCATTCGTAAGTCCAAATGGCATGACAGGAAACTCAAAATGCCCACAGATCGCACTCACGTCGCCTTGAAACATCCCTATCATGAACCTTAACTCGATGATAGCCCGACCTCAAATCAATCTTAGAGAATACCTTAGCTCCTCAGAATCGACATCAAAGAGATCATCAATCCTCGAAGCCGATACTCCATTACGCATTGTTAACTTATTCAACTCTGTAATCAATACATAATCATGCTTCCGCCCTTTTCTTCATAAATAAAACCGTGGCTCTCTAAGGAGACGTGGCCTTGGCCTCGACGAACCCCTTTGTCGACCATTTCTTCCATCTGCACCTTAAGTTCTTTCACTCGGGCAGGGGCAATCTCAGAAGGCGCCTCGAAATCGTGGTTCCGTCCCAGGCTAACCTCGATCCGAAAATCAATCTCTATCCGGGGTAATCCCGAAGATCATCCCCGAACACATCCGGAAATTCTCCGACTCACCGGAATGTCTTCCGGGGCCTCATATCATCATCTCTCACCTCAACTACATAGGCTAGATACCCCGATATGACTGGAGCATCTTCCAAGCTTATCATTGGCGACATCATACTCGAGGACAATATCTTCTCCTTACCCCAAAAAGAAGTCTCGTCTCCGGGTCTACAAAACTTAACTTCTTTCCTGAAGCAATCCATGGTGGCGTGATGTCGAGACAACCAGTCCATCCCTAAGATCACATCAAAGTCCTGAATGTCCAACAATACCAAATTGGCCCTAAACTCATGGCCCTCAATAATCACTCTACAACCCATGGATACTCTATCTGCTATAAGTGAATCTCCCGAGGGGAAGGAGAGACTACCATACTACAATCTATGGAACAGATTCTACATCTACTGCGGCAATACAAATTTTACGTAATAAACGAGGAGTAGCACTTGATCTATCAAGACATAAGCATCACTATCAAAAACTTGATAGTACTCGCCATGACCTCTCGCGCGCATCCGCTCCCCTGGGTCGTGATTCCAACACTAAAGTACGTGTCCGAGGTCGCCTCCCGACCGGCCCTCCTCGACGCTGACCTCTACCCGCTGGTCCTCTGTGTCTAGTAAATGTAGTGGGCCTCCTCGCTGAGCCCTCTGACTCCGATCCCGACTCTACTGCAAAGATCGAACTCCGCTTCTATCATGTCCCACCGATTCCCGATCCACCCGCCAGAACTATCCGGGCGGCACTCTTTCGCGAAGTGTCCTGGCTATCCGCGACTTAAAGCAACCTGGCTCAGGCTAAATTTGCACTACCATAATGGTTCTTCCCATTAATCGGTTACCACTCCGGGCTTTGGGACCCTTTGAGCTACTCCGTCTGTGGCCCCACCGAACCCCGCCGCTAGACTGTGTCCCCGATCAAGCTCACACGGCCCATTGTGTATTTCCCTCTCAACTACGATCGGAACCTCCCCGGGAACCCATGTCGACCCACCCGTTTCTCGGGCCCTCGACCGGGCGTGAGCCTCGAGATTTCAACCCCAAGCCTCAACCTTAATCGGCAGCTCTACTACATGGTCAGACCAGGTGTGGGCTATTGACGCCATCGTGGTCCTAATCACTGGATCTGGCACCCATAAACAAACCTCTCTCGGGTCTTCAAACTCATCATCCCCGATAAATGGAATATATCCGACGAGCCTCGTAAAACGCCGTCATAACTGTGGTCACGTAGATATCCCCGCTCCAAATTTAAAGAACTCCTCACCCTCTCGTGATCTCCCAGAATCGGATGGAACAACTGATTCGTAAATCCTTCCTTTGAACTCAGCCTGCACACTTCCTCCGGGCATCCTCCTCCGAACCGCCTCCACCACTCTAACGCTTACAGTCCCGTAGGAGAAAGGCAAAAGTGACCATCCGTCATCCAGACATTCCCATCACCCGGTAGACCCGCCTTACCCTCTAACCATGACGAAGCCTTTTCCGGGTCTCCCAATCCATCATGAAGTTCCAGGCCCCTAGCTTTCGCCCCTCTCTATGTAGCTACCGCCTGGTCGGGCTACACGCAGCTGGCTCAAAGCCGAGCCATCCGCCTAAAGGTATTTGGTCCCCACGACCTCAGGAGGCGTGGCGGCCCCATCTCGCAGTGGCCTCAAGGCATGTGGTCACTATGTATCGTGGGAGGAGGAAATACACGCAGACCACAACATGTTCCCCTGGGTGGTGGTACTAATGCCTCGTGGAGCCTCCTGGCGGTCGGCCTCAACGACGCATTTTCTATGAATCAAAATTTTAATATGTCATGTAATGCATATATGATTTTAAACGTATATAAATAATTTATGCAATTTTAAAATAAAACATTAAACAATCATATGAAAATAAAATTTCAAATTTTATAACATTTTCAAAACTCGGGCTCGATACCACGCTGAAGATCCCGACCCGGATTAACCCCATGAACTCCGAGGACCCTTGCACCCAACGGATATAGAAACTTTTCTCAAACACCAGCCTGAACAGAAGAACATCTCACCAACCCTTCATATAAATCCATGGAGCTTAACCCCTTTACAATCCTTAACATATCTTTAGAAAAATAATATGGAAGTGAAGTGGTAATTTTTTATTTTTTTAAATACTTAGATTTTAGAAAATCATGTAGTTTCCTCTCGCTTTGTCGGACTTTCCAAATTTATAAAACCTGGATGAAAGCATTTAAAAACACTTCTAAACTTCAAATTTTCAATTTCCCTATTAGGACTCCTCGTCCACAACCCAATCAAACACAAAAGACATACATATACATTTATTTACTTCAAATCATCAAAACATTCAATCCTTCTTCTATTCCATGCACATTTTTTTATTAAAAGATTGGGCTTAAGCCGACCACCTACGTACCTCGTCCACTGAGGATCAAAGCCCGCGTAGTTCCTTTTCAAAATATATACATATATACATATATACATGACAAAATATTCAACATATACAATATGCAAAATACACAAAATGTACCACATGCGCTGCTCTCCTCGATGGCTCACTCATCGCAAGCAGGGGATGCCCTACCGCGCACTGTCTTCGGTCCTCGAAATGGTTTCTAAACATACGAAAGAAATGAGCTTAAAGGAGCTGTGAGTGTACATTTTTATTTAGATAACATTTTCAGTATATAGCAAAGTAATAAATACTTATACAATTAAAAATCAATTTATGCCTTAAACTTTCTTTCTTTCTTTCTTTATTTCTTTCTTTCTGATGGAACCCAGGGGATAAACACACCTAATAGCTTTCACCGACGGTGGGAGGTGGACATTTCATTCCACTATAACCACTACGTCGCTGGAGAAACTCACGCCTTTGCATAGGGTTCCACTTCATAAAGACTCATCACGTGTAAGGATATTACTCTAAACACCCTATTTCCTCTCCCGCAGCTTAGTAACCTATAACTTTACCCTCTAAATCCTTACATCGCCAAGGTACCTCACTGAGACACTATGCACAATAAGTATGGGGTTAGGTAACTAATAAGAAACATTTCTTCAAAATATATTTATAAATCCATTTAAATCCTTACTATCATTAAACATATATACTTTTACATATTTTTAAATTTCATAATGCCTTAACATATGTATACATATATAACATTATAAAGGAGGATATATATATATATATATATATATATATATATATATATATATATATATATATATATATATATATATATATATATATATATATATATATATATATATATATATATATTTGATGCAAGATAAAACATTTCCATATGCCTTAACATTTATATAAAATCTCCATTAAACTTTTCAGTTTAACATTAAAACCATTCATTTTTAAAAACTCAATTTCAAAATAATATTTTACCACTCATTACCACCGCCTCAATCCTGCTTGCTTCCCCGCGCCGACCCCTGCTTTCCCGGCCTGATAGTCCTTTTCACCTTTTCAAGAAAACCACAATACACATTAACTATAATCTCCATTTTAATCTACTATACACACTCAACGAATGTGGTAACGTATATTAATCGTCAAAGTAGATAGCGAGAAACTCTAACGCATTTCACACGCAAGGCAAGTCACTTTAGGGTCATACAATATCTATATAAAGCCTAAATTAATAATTCTAATTCGAGCACTAAAAGAAACCTCTAACAAAAACTACGATACTCCTTGGAAACCTTTTTCCAAATAATACTTTATGACTTTATTACCCAAAATTATTCAAACGGCTCCTCAAAATTTATGAAACTCTCCAGATCAGTCCTTTATATATCCACGACATCTCTTTAAATTTTCAATTTAAAATTCCTTTCTAAGACCCTAACTATAATACAAATTATGCATGTGTTTTTTTATGCCAATTTGGTTAATCAATTCAATCACTCTAATTATCCTTGATTTCTGGGGTCTTAATTCAATAAATTGGAAATTGTTTCTTCACTCATTTGAATTTATGTTTCTAAGGTTTCTTCTCCAATTGGAATAACCCAATTTGGATCACCAAAACTCAAGTTATTGTATTTTATATCTAGATTACCAAATTGCAAACAGACCCGTACATAGTCTAATTTGAAATATTTCTGGGCACTCAAGGTTAAATTTGCTTGCACTTCCTTCATCTAACTTATTTCCTCTAGAAGTCTATTTTACCCAGAATTTGAATCATCAACTTGGATGAGTGAACTCCACTTATAACCAAAACACTACAACCATACCCAAAATGTAGCATAACTGCTGAGCTACACGAGCTCACCTTTCAAATTGTATTTGGGAGTCTTAGTGCTACAATTTGCTCTTGGTACCTTATATAAATTTGTATTCTATCTCTTATGGTTCTTTACCAATTAGAATCAATTCATTTGATGATTATAACTTTAATCTATAGCTGTAAACAAAAACAGGGTTTTACAAAATTTTGACAAGCACCTTTAAAACCTAACATTCTCTTCGCTTAGCAAACCAATCCTCAAACCGTAATACCTCAATAATCAACATGAAAGCCATTCAAACCCACTCCATAACATTTGTATTGGTGGTTTGGAACTCCATACAACAAAAACCCTAGGTGAAAATCTTATGAATTCAACCAAAGGTCCATCAATTCTTCACCAATTCTTGAACTGTGCCCAGGACACTCCCTCTGGGCATCTCCTCTATACTGCCCTCCACCACTCTAACGCTTTGTCCCGTAGGAGAAAGGCGTAAAGTGACCATCCCGCCATCTCACAGACATTTCCATCACCCGGTAGACTCCACTCATTTCCCTCTAACCATGACGGCCTTTCCGGTCTCCCAATCCATCATAGTTCCGTCCCTAGCTTTCGCCTCTATAGGTGAAGCTACTCTGGCCCGAGCCGCTGTAATGCAAATACATAAAAGCCGAGCCATCTCGTCTAAAGGCATTTGTCCTCCCACGACCTCGGGAGGCGCGGCGGCCCCGTCTATAATGGCTCAAGGCATAGGGGTCACTAGTGTATCGCGGGTGAGGAACACATGCTGACTACCAACATGTTCCTAAAGGGTGGTATTAATGCCTCAGAGCTCTCCCTGCTGGCGTGATCGGCCTCAACGACGATTTTCCGACCAAAAAATTTTATTGTTGTTTATGTAATGTATATATGATTTTAAATCACATAAATAATTTATGCAATTTTAAATAAAACATTAAACAATCATATGAAAATAAAATTTCAAATCTTTATAACATTTTTCAAACCCGGCTTTTATACTACACTGAAGGATCCCGACCGGATTAACTCTTGCATGAACCCGAGGGACCTCCCCAGACTCCAACGGATATAAAAAACTTTTCTCAAAATAACTAAATTAAAATCCATGGAGCCGAACCCCTACAATCCTTAACATATCTTTGTACACGCGAAGTGGCGGTAAAATTTTTATTTTTTTTCAAAGACTTAGATTTTAGAAAATCAGTTTCTCTGCTTGTTGGACTTTCCTAAATTTGCAAAACCCGATTAAAGCATTTAAAACACTTCTAAATCCTAAATTTTCAATTTCCATATTAGGACTCCTCATTCACAACCCAATCAAATACAATAGACATATATACATTTATTTACTTCAAATCATCAAAACATCTAATCCTTCTTATATTCCATGCAATACTTTTATTAAAGATTGGGCTTCAGAGCGACTTGCCAACCACCTACGTATTCTCGCCCACTCCGAGGATCAAAGCCCGTTGTAGGGGGGCCTTTTCAAAATATATATACATATACATATATACATGACAAAACATTCAACATATACAATATGCAAAATATACAAATGCACACGCGTCAGTTCCTCTGTTATTCGACTCATCGCAGGCTGCCCCACCCACAAGACTTCGGTCCCTCGAAATGGTTTTCAAAACATACGAAAAAGAATGAGCTGTAAAGGAGCCTGAGGCATAATTTTTATTTAGATAACATTTTCAGTATATAACACAAAGTAATAAAATACTTATACAATTAAAAATCAATTTATGCCTTAAACTTTCTTTCTTTCTTTATTTCTTTCTTTCTAATGGAACCTGTGGATAAATACACCTAATGTTTTCGTAATCGACGGTGAGGGACAGCCCCATTCCGTCATAACCACTAATGCTGAGAAACTCACGCTTACATAGTGGTTCCAAATTGCCATAGCACCTTATCACGTGTAAGGATATTACTCTAAACACCTATTTCCCTCCCACAAGAGTAAACCTATAACTTAATTCTCTAAATCCTTACACGCTTAAGGTAATTCTCAAATTGGACACTATAATAAACATGGGGTTAGGGTAACCATTAGTAAAACATTTCTTCAAAATACATTTAGGCCT
The DNA here is from genome assembly GCA_016808115.1 of Tetrastigma voinierianum. Classification (NCBI taxonomy): domain Eukaryota; kingdom Viridiplantae; phylum Streptophyta; class Magnoliopsida; order Vitales; family Vitaceae; genus Tetrastigma; species Tetrastigma voinierianum. The sequence continues at coordinate 323,440 of JAEQBH010003080.1, forward strand.
CGTTTAGTTCACGAAAATTTTCAACTCTATCCAAAATTCAGAATATTAAAATTTTCAATGTATTCTAATCTTTAGTTTTCATTTCTTAAAATACGCGTTTCGCATTTGAATTTGCTGAAAATAAAGAATAAGAAAATCCTATTTGTAAAACTATTTTCTTGAAAATAGTTAATGGAAATAAATGAAATGTGTTTTGCTTATAATTTTTTTTCACTTATAATTTGCTTTACACTTTTTTGTTTTATCCCGTGTTTTCGTTTTATCCCAATCGACTAAATCCCTTGTTTTCGATTTAATTCGAAAACAAGGAAAACAACTTTTACCTGTTTTCTGATTCATATATAAGAAGTTGAAAATAGTGAATTCATTTTCTTTGTTTTCAAATTTTGTTTTTGTATGATTCGTAATTCAAACGCTGCTTTCCTTTGTTTTCAAAGTTTGAATAGAGAAAATAAAAATTTTCTACTCTACTAAATGTGTGCCTTTATAAATCCATTTAAATCCTTTTTACTTTATCATTAAAACATATATGCATTCTTACACATTTTTAAATTTCATACGCCTTAAGACACATGCATATAGAGCCATTATAATATATATATATATATATATATATATATATATATATATATATATGAGCAGATATATATATAGCAAGTGTGAGTATATATATATATATATATATATATTGATGCTATATTTCCATATGCCTTAACATTTATATAACATCTCCATTAAATCTACTTAACATTAAAAAACTATCTAGCCTTTTAAAAACTCAATTTCAAAATATCATTTTTACACTGCGCTCACAACCTAATCCCGCTTTGCTTCCCGTCGAATTTCCGCTTCCCCATCCGATAGTCCTTTTCTACCTTTTCAAGAAAACTACAACTACACATTAACTATAACTTCCATTTAATCCACCATACACACTCAACGAATACGGCAACAAGATAATCGTCGCCACAGATAGCGAAACTTAACGACTTCACACGCAAGTCACTTTAGGGTCACACAACATTCATTTAAAGTCAATTAATAATTTATTCCCGGGAAAGACTAAAAGCAAACCCTAACAAAAACCACTCATTTTGGCAACCTTTTTCCAACAATACCTATGGACTTTATTACCCAAAAATTATTCAAACGGTCTCAAAATCAAAGAAACTCTCCAGATCAGTCCTTTATATATCCAATGACATCTCTTTAAATTTTCAATTTAAAATTCCTTCTCTAAGACCCTCAACCACATAACACAAATTACAGCATGTGTTTTTTTATGCCAATTTGGTTAACTCACTGAATCACCTACTGTTATCCTTGATTTCTGGGGTCTTAATTCAATAAATTGGAAATTGTTTCTTCACTCATTTGAATTTATGTTTCTAAGGTTTCTTCTCCAATTGGAATAACCCAATTTGATCACTAAACTGCTATTGTGTATTTTATATCTAGATTACTCAAATTGGCAAAACAGAATCTGCACATAGCTCCACTTGGAAATATTTCTGGGCACTCTGGGGTTAAAATTTGCTTGCACTTCCTTCATCTAACTTATTCCCCTAGAAGTCTATTTTACCTAGAATTTTGAATCACTCAATTTGGATGAGTGAAACTCCACTTATAACCAAAACACTACAACCATACCCAAACAGAAGTACATAACTGAGCTACACGAGCCACCTTTCAAATCAGATTCGGAGTCTTAGAGCTACAATTTGTTCTTGGTACCTTATATAAATGTGTAGACCCATATCTTATGGTTCTTTACCAATTGGAATCAATTCATTTGGATGATTCTAACTTAATCTATAGCCAAAACAAAAACAGGCTTTACAAAATTTGACAAAGAATTTTAAAAACCTAACATTCTCCTTTTGTTTTTTACAACTCAATCCTAAAACCGTACCTCAATAATCAACATGAAAGTCATTCAAACCCACTCCATAACATTTGTATTGGTGGTTTGGTACTCCATACAACAAAAACCCTAGGTGAACATCTTATGAATTCAACCAAAGGTCCACCAATTCTTCATAAAACCATATAATTATGATGATTCCACATTTATTTTACACCAATTGGATTTTACCCTCATAACCTCAACAATTCTAGGGTTAATGTGATTTCTCCACAAAACCTACGAACCAAAGAGACACTAATCTCCATACGAACCATGAAATCGAACACCCATGAATTCAAGACAAAAACATACCTTGGTTTGGCCTTCTTCTCCTTCTCCTTCTTCTTCCTCTTCTTCCTCCTCTTCCTCTCCTTGCTCTTTTCTCTCCTCTCCAAAACGTGAGCTCTAGCTTTTGTGAGACAAAAAATGAGTTTGGCTTTTGTTTGTCTCATCACATTTGTAATCCCATTTATACCTTAATTGCCATTAAGTCCTTCATCCTTTTAATTTTTGCAAATCAACTTATTTTATTTCAATTTTTGGCATCCTATCTTCTCACATTATGACTTCCATATCATTTTTTTTATACCTTAATTGCAAAAGGGGTCCTTGATCACTTTAATATTGTAAAATGACTCTTATTATTTCTATTATGGCCCATCTCTCTACTCATTTAATGATTTTCCTTATCCTTTACTTGACAATTACACTTTACCACCCCAGTTTTAGTACCACAATTCCGGGTTCCATAAATTTATCATTTCATATTTTCATTCTTATTAATAACTCCCAAAAATATTACAAGTTCACTTGGTGTTCTTATACGCCCCTACAGTTACATGTATTGTACACTCTCTCGGGACGGGGCGTTACAATCGGGGTGTGGCAAGTTTGTGGTAGTCTTTATTGACGGCATCCTGGTCCACTCCAAGTCTAAGGAGGAGCATGAGGATCATTTGAGGATTGTTCTCCAGGCCTTGAGAAAACATCTATTGTATGCCAAGTTCAGTAAGTGCGAGTTCTGGCTTACTGAAGTAAGGTTCTTGGGGCACGTGATATTGGCTTTAGGCGTATCAATTGACTCAAAGAAGGTAGAGACAATTATGAGTTGGGAGAGGCCAAGGTCAGTCTTCAAGATACTCAGTTTCTTGGGATTGGCAGGGTATTACAGGAGATTTATTCAGGACTTCTCACGACTAATTTACTTTATGTGAGGTTCACCCGGAAAAGGTCGAGTTTGGAGTGGAATGACACATTGAGAAGGCATTCTAGGAAATGAAAATGAGGCTTACTTGACTCCTATTACGATAGTCGAGAGCGGAGGAAAGGGGTACACGGTGTCTTGTGATGCCTTCAAAACTGGTGGGATGTGTTCCTAATGGTGCAGGAGGGTTATGGCTTATGGTTCTCGACAGTTAAAGAACCATAAGTAGAGTTACCCTGCACACGATATGGAGTTGGCGACCATTGTCTTTTCCTTGAAGATATAGCGCCACTATCTATACGGTGAGCAGTTTGAGGTGTTTTCAGACCATAAAATTCTGAAGTATATCTTTATACAGCTGGACCTCAACATGAGGCAACGTCGATGGATGGAGTACCTAGAGGATTACGATTTCACTTTGCACTACAACCCCGATAAGGAAAATGTGGTGGTTGATGCGCTCAGCCGGAAGTCACGGGGAGTCTTAGCTAGTACAGCTTCCCGGGAGTGGTAGTGATTAAGATTGTGGGATAGTTTGAGCTGTGATATAGTGATCAGGCTTAGGGGACTTTGGGGAGTTTGAGTGGCTGCGCGCTGCCTGCGAAGCCAGTGATTAAGGCTAGGCCCAAATAGAGATCGCGTTCGTCGAGGATCGAGTGCGGTCGGGTCCATGTGACGAAGGAATTTGGACCATTCATACGGATGGTGGTCTTACACGTATAGGGGTAGGATTGGTTTAGTTGGCGGATTTGAGAGAGAGGAGATCCTCAGGGAGTTCCATTACTCTCGTTTTGTTGTACACCCAAGTGGCACGAAGATGTATCATGATCTCTGTCACCAGTGTTACTGGAGTGGAATGAAACATCAAGTTGGGTACTTTGTTTGTCGGTGCCTCACGTGTTAGCAGGTAAAGGTTGAACACCAGAGGCCGACAGGGCTACTCCAGTCGTTAGAGGCAGCGGAGTGAAAATGGGAGCACATCATGATGGATTTTGTGACTCACTTTCCACGTACATCGCGAGGGCATGACTTGGTGTGGGTGATCGTGGACCGACTCACCAAGTCGGCACACTTTCTAATCATGCATATGACCTTCACTCTGGAAGCATTCTGTAGATTATATATACAAGAGATCATCCGGTTACATGGAGTACTAGTCTCTATCGTATCGGATCGGGATCCCAAGTTTACAACTACTTTTTAGAAGAGTTTCTAGTTAGCCATAGGGACACAATTGGTGATGAGCACCGCTTTTCATCCCTAAATGAACGGTCAATTGGAGAGGACCATCCAAACATTAGAGGACATGCTAAGCGCATGCGTCCTGAATCTTAAGGATAGCTAGGAAGAGCATTTACCCTTAGTGGAGTTCACCTACAACAATAGTTATCAGGCGAGTATACAGATGGCACCCTATGAGGCACTATATGGGAGGCCATGTCGATCTCCGGTCTATTGGACGGAGATGGGAGAGAGATCCGCTATAGGTTCAGATTTGTTAAAGGACGCCTCAGAAAATGTGGATTTGATACTGAAGCGTCTTCTCATGGCTCAGAGTTGGCAAAAGAGCTAAGTCGATAGATAGCGGTGACCTCTAGCATTTGATGTAGGTGATCATGTCTTCTTGAAGGTGATGCCTAAGAGGGGAGTTTCCAGATTCGGTAAGCGAGGAAAGCTATCTCCGAGGTATATTGGACCCTTTGAGGTACTCAAGAGGGTGGGTACAGTTGCTTACCGATTGGCGTTACCGCTAGGTTTATCAAGTGTTCATACGGTATTCCATGTCTCCATGCTTCAAAAGTACACTCTAGATCCGAATCATGTAGTGGATTGGGGTGAGCTCATTGTTGATGTAGATGGCACCTTTAAGGAGGGACTTGTGCGTATTATGGATAGTCGGGATCAGGTTTTGCGACGTAAGACTGTGAGGCTAGTAAAGGTGTTGTGGCGACAGGGTGGAGAGGAGCAACATGGGACGAGGACACGATCGTGCCCTTATCCTTCCCTTATTCGAGGATGAAGGTACGTTGTTTAGTCATTGAGATATTTGTAGCATATTCATGTGATTGTATGTCTACGTGCATGTAGATTTCGGAATGAGGGTATTCTTTTAAGGAAGAATGTAAAACCAGGAGTAACTTAGACTTTCCAAAAAAAATGGGGCAAACACGGTGATGAACTTACCACTGTCTGAGTGGCTTGAAGTTTCCAGTCACCGGATAATGAAACGGACCTCATCATTGGGTTCGTCTTGCAAAATTTAGGTGCCTAGGAGAATTTCTTTAAATTCCGAGATAGTCGGAATTTCACGTTTTTCAAGGCAATGGGTGTTGGGCGACACATGGCGAGCCATGTGGGTGACTCATGGCGAACCATATGGGTGACACATGGCAATCCATGTGAGTGACACATGGAAAGCCATGTGTCACAATGCATGACACATGGAAAATGCTATAATATGGTGTGGAGATTTGTTAAGTAGAAGGAGGGGGCGACAAGAAGGAAAGGAAGGAAAAAAGGGAGAGGAAAGAAAGGAAAGAAAGAGAGAAGGGGAGAAGAAGGAAAGAAAGGAGAAAAATGAAAGGAGTGTTCCGACGGTGAACAGCATCAGTTGAGTAAAGTCAGTATATTGATGAGGGTACGCGCTCTAAAGAGGTAGGGATTCTTTCTAGCTTGTTTTCTTTCTATCACTTGAGCTATTGTTTTGGTCTGCTTTTGGGACCATGTTGTGCCATGTTTATGGCATGTTTGTGGTGATGGTGGAATGGCCCATTTGCGGTCTCGGTGGGACGAGGTTCTAGCTGAGTCTGAGAACGCTTCTTGGGCAAATTTGGGTTGAAAACTTGCGTACGGGAGTTTTTAAAATGTTCCTGCAACCCTTGAGCACACTATTGCGTGGATTGACGCAATAGTGTGGTTTTTGTTGCACTCCAACTTCAGACGACCATATCTTTCTCATCCGAACTCCGATTCACTCGTTCTTGGACTCTTTGAAAAGATATTTGAGTCTAGAATCTAATCACATGCCAGGAAATGGAATTTGGTGCTCACAACATTGCTGAAATTTTGATCATAATCACCAAGTGTATTAATTGCATGGCATGACATGCTTGTTTAATGAAATGTTGATATGTGTAATAATATATCGACATGTGATGAATTGTATGTGTAGACATGGTCATTACATGGCATGTTGTAGGCTATTTGTGGACTATATTAATAATAAGTAATTTAGCCTAGAGGATAAAGTCTTCATGACTTATTCGTAATGATTTGTATATGATGTTGATATATGCTTGTGCGATACATTGACATGAATGAGTTAATGTAGGGAAATTATATGCATGTTTGATATAATTGCCCAGGATGCATTAGTGATATGCATGTTTGATAAAATTTTCCATATAGCATTCATCATATATGTGACATGGTACAAATACGCAATGACATAATTGCATTGCATATGCACGGGGACATCGCATTAAATGAGTGTGAGTGCATGGTTGGTAAATCAACATTGTGTTTGGTGTTTGATTGGGTGGGCTCGGTTAAATGGGACGACATCAAACAGAGTCGCACGATTGATTGAAATGGTAAGGAAAATTATAAGCAAGTTGGGATAGATCCTCCCCTTGGGTGAAAGACCCGCCAATTATGGTCAGACATAGTCCCCAACGGTGAAAGGTCGTAAAAGTGTTTGGGTTTGAGGAGCCCGCAGTGAGACACTAAAAATTCGCTACCCATAAAAAGGCGCATGGATTTTGAATATAAAATGATCATTATGATGTATCATCCAAAAAGCTTTTGGTTTATAAACAAATGAAATTTGTTTTGAAAATGATCATTAGATGTCATCAAGAATGAAGGTTTTTCACTCTTAGGCTTAGGTGTTGTGTGAGGGAGTCGGTGAGGACTCGGGTGCATGGTACATGATGAGTCTGGTCTCATTTCATAGCATGGCATGTAGGATTCTATATAGAATTTGCATGTTCTTGTTGGAATGTGATTGTGAAATGGTGAGTGGACATTGCATGTGCACTTAGGTGGGGAGTAGCCCTTGTAGGAGGTATTCTCCACTAGGCGTGGCTCACCCTTTATGGGAAATATTTCAGGTCTTGGGACGGACAGGTGGGCGGCGGCCTCATGAGGAATATAATTGTGAAAGGCCCAGGCCCATGTGGCCTTGATATTCATTTTGTAAAATATATTAGAACAAAATAGTGTTAATATATGATTTTGTATAAGAGTGTTGTAATAAACTCTTAAGGACTATTGTCACATAGTCTTGGGTAATATTTTGAGTATGGTTGAAAGGGCTCAATGGGGCTACTTTTACTCATAAATGAGTCTTGATGAATGAGACACGATAGTATGGTATCGAGATATGCGATACCCATAGGTATTTCGCAGGTTTACGGTTGGTCAACGAGACCCCCGGGTTTTGGGGCGTGACACTTTGTTGGAAGGAAGAGGGAGGAAGATGAAGAAAAAACTTGAATATGGGAGAGACTAGAAGACGAGGAGGAAGCGGCTACTTATATTATTGAAGGCTTCTTGTTTTTGGCTTAATTACAAACTCAAGGGGTCCTCCCTATTTATACTAATAGCACCTCCTCAACCAATGGCTAGGATTATGCCAACACATTTCTAATCTAATGGTTACAAATGAGTCTCTAGAATTCTCTTCAAAGTTCCCAACCTACTCTCATTCTAGAGAACTCTATGGAAATATCTAGAATTTAGGTCTGAGCAATTTGGGCTTTTATTTAAACTACTAAGCCTAAAACCTAATAACCCATAATCACTTTAGATAACTAAGGCCTAAAATACAAGTTTATATTTCAACACTTAATGCTTAAGATCAGTCTCTGATGCTTTCAACCTTTTAGGGGTGGTTCCTGATCATTTGCTTGGTTTTTTTACAGCATCATCATGACCTTTTTCATGATCCAACAACTTTGGAACATTGTTGTGTGGATAATCATGGCTGTATATTAATTGAAATTCGTACCACTTGATATTGGGATGAGTAATATGATCATTAATCCTGGTAGAAGAATCAAACACAGCCATAAAGTTCCATGGTTGATTGTGTGGTATTTTTTTGGAATCCTATTCTTAGGATAGAGAGTCACCCACAATTCATCTGATGCATCACCATCAATCTCAGGGCATTCACACCAAGAAGAAACATATCGAACATCAACAAGTTCATTTCGATCATCACGCAATCTCAAATCAAAACTATATGAAGACTCAAAATGCCTCTTTTTATGATGAAGATAGAACAAAACAAATCCCAAAATGTGGCTATCCTCATACTAATTCAAAGGACGCTCTATTCTTATTTGGCTTCCAATCTCCTGATGTGATACCCAGCCTGGAATTCCACCATTTCCTGGAATAATAATCATCTGGTCTCTCTTGCAATTCAAATGCTACATATATAAACAAAAAAAGCTGAACAGGATAACTGCAATTGAAGCAAAGTTGGATGTACTGATGAATAAGTTGAGCACTCAAGAAATGAGAAGCCATTCAGCAAATACAGTGGGAATAGAGGAAGGAGGAGCGAAATGCGCGAGGCGATGAGGACTTGCTCATGAGGGTCCTTTATCGGATGGAGGCCCGGTTGTAGTGTGTGAAGCTACGATTTCAAGCCCATCAACTGACCTTCAACCCATTACACACGCATTGAGGAGCCCATGATATTTTTCCTATGGAAGTGGGTGCGGCATGGTCCAAGACTTGGTCACGGAAATTTCATCAACTTGATATGCTCCACAAGGTTTCCAAGGGAAATAGTAGAAAAGCTGCCAAAGAGCTGAGAACCAAGTCAGAGAAGGTCCCAGTCTTTTGAAGATCAGATGTTAAGCTTCATGGGAGAGAACAAAAGGTTGCTGAACATTCATGAACAAAAGTTTGTTGAGCTAGCAGCATTCCAAGTAAACACAAATGTGTTTCAGGCCAATACCAATGCATCTCTAAAGAATCTTGAGACTTAGGTGGGAGGCGGTAGCCTATCAATTCGAGAATCGATCTAGGGTTCCTTCCCCAGTGACAAGAATAATCCTTAAGGGCTGTATAGCGATTACTCACGGGAGTGGCGGAGGACTTTAGAAAAGAAGGAAGATGAAGATAGTAGTATTAGGAGAAAGAACAAGCCCCAGAAGAAAGTGAGCAAAACAATTTGGGAATGTAGTCTGATGTGTTGAGCGACCGGTTGAGGGAAGAAAAAGCGCAAAAGAAGGGAGTTAAGTCTATTTACCTCCAGTACCATTCCCTCAAAGGCTGTAGAAATCAAAGATGGATGATCAATTCTTTAAATTCTTCAACATGTTCAAGAAGATTGAGGTGAATATTCCTTTTACTGAGGCATTGGCTCAAATGCCTCATTATGCCAAGTTCATGAAAGATATTTTGAGTAAGAAGAGGAAGATTGATGAAGAAGGAGTAGTGAGCCTATCAGCCACTTGTAGTATTGTGATCCAGAAGAATTTTCCAATGAAGATGTAGATCCAGTACTTTCCCACCATTCCCGCACCATATGAACTTTGAATTTGAAGAGCATTGTGATTCTCGAGCCGTGATCAACCTCGTGCTACTATCTCTGTGAAGAGACTAAGCTCGGGGAGCTTACTCCTGCCAACTATGACACTTCAAAATGGCGCATAATTATAAATTTCAACATAGGGAATCCTTTGAATATGTAATTCGATCAAGGTAGGGAAGTTTATTTTCCTTGTGGATTTTGTGGTGATTGATATGGAAGAAGATAAACAAGTTCCACTTCTACTGGGAAGGCTATTCCTTGCCATATGAGTAGCCTTGATAGCTGTAAAGAAATGAGAACTCACTCTTAGAGTAGGAAAGGAAGAAGTACACTTCAATCTGAATTAGAGCTTGAAACAACCTAATTTTGACAATGCTGAATGTAAGATTGTACAACAAGTAGTTCCCATCAGTCTTGAACTGATCTATGATTATATAATTCAAAACTTAATGAAAAAGAATGAGATGAATTTCCAGTATATTGAGGCTCTTGATGTTGAATATTTGAATTCTAGTCTTGAATTTAAAGAAACAAGATTCAAGCCTAAGAGAAATCAAATGTTATAAAAGTCATAAAAGAAATAAGAGAATGAACAAGAAGTATAAAATAGCTCTGAAGGGTTAATTCTGAAGGAACTGCCCAAACACTTGAAATATGCCTTCTTAGAAGCTAAAAGAGCACAACCTGTAATCATAGCAATTGACTTGACAGTAGAAAAAGAGCATAAACTGATTAAAATTCTCAGAAAATGTAAAAAAAAGCCATTGCTTAGTCCGTAGAAGACTTGAAAGGGATCAGTCCTTCAATTTGCATGCATAAAATCCTCCTAGAGGAGAATGCAAAAATATCAATTGAACATCAGAGAAGACTGGACCCAGTGATGAAAGAAGTTGTCAGAAATGAGGTATTGAAATGGCTGAATGTAGGATTTATCTATAATCTCGCATATCCCTTTGGGTGAGCCTGCAAGCCATGTGGTTCCTCATAAAAAAGGGTGGGATTCCTACAGCTCACGAAATGAGAAAAATGAACTGATTCCAACAAGAACTATGACAGGATGGAGGGTTTGCATTGATTACAAAAAAATTGAACACAACAACTAGAAAAGATCACTATCCTTTGCCCTTTATTGATCAAATGTTGGACAGGTTAGCTGGACACCCTTATTTATGTTTTCTTGATGGATATTCTGGTTACAATCAAATTGCCATAGCCCCCGAGGACCAGGAGAAGGCTACTTTTACATGTCCTTATGGCACCTTTTCTTTTAGAAGGATGTCATTTAGATTATGTAATGCTCCTGCCACCTTCCAAAGGTGTATGATGTCCATGTTCTCAAATTTGGTCGAAGAGGCTATGGAAATTTTTATGGATGACTTCTCAGTTTATGGATCCAGTTTTGAGCATTGCCTGAAGAATTTAGAGACTGTACTTTAGAGGTGCCAAGACAAGAATTTAGCTTTGAATTGGGGAAAATGTCATTTCATGGTAACAAAAGGAATTGTCTTGGGGCATAAAATTTCTGCAATTGGGTTAGAAGTTGATCAAGCTATAAGGTTTTTGTGATTGGAAATCTAATGCCACCTAATACAAGAGTGGATTAGAAGCTAGACATGCCGGATTTATGAAGATTTAAAATTTCCAGATTCATTATGCACTGTTGAGAAGGATGCCAAGTTTGAATTTGATGAGTCTTGCTTGTTTGCATTTAAAGAAATAAATCCATATTGTTGAGTCTGCATCATGGCAACACCCGCATCAAAAGAGTTTGAAATCATGTGTGATGCTAGTGACTATGCAATGGGAGTAGTTTTGGGACAAAGAACAGAGAAAATTTTCAAAGCAATATACTATGCTAGAAAAACCTTCAATGAGGAACAAGAGAACTATTCAACTACAGAAAATGAGATGTTAGCAATGATGTTTGCTTGTGAAAAATTTAGACCATATATATTGGGGTCTCATGTCATCATACACATTGATCATGCAGCAATTAAGTATCTAATGGCAAAGAAAGATGCAAACCAAGATTGATCAGGTGGGTACTATTGCTGCAAGAATTTGATTTAGAAATCAAGGACAAGAAGGGGAGTGACAATGTGATAGTTGATCACTTGTCAAGAAAGGAAAAGCCTATTGAAGAGGAAGGAGGGATAGAAATAGAAGAAATTTCCCTAATGAGCAGATTTTTCAGGTGTCAGTCCAATTACCTTATTATGCTGATATTGTTAATTATTTAGCTTGTGGAATCATGCCACCAGATTTCAGCTACTAGAAAAAAAGAAAGCTAAGAACTGATGCCATAGTATATATATGGGATGACCTACTTTTGTTTAGAAGATGGGCATGTGTTCTAGAAGATGAGCAAGGTGAAATTATTGATAAATATCATGCATCACCATATGGAAGGCACTTTGCAAGAGACAGAACAATCTAGAAAATTCTCCAATCAGGTTTTTACATGACTACTCTATTCAAAGATTGTTCTTAATGGATTAAACGTTGTGACAGATGCTAGAGAATGGGCAATATAAACAGAAGAAATGAAATGCCTCTACAAGGGATCCTAGTGGTGTAGATTTTTGATGTCTAGGGGATAGATTTTATGGGACCTTTCCCACCCTCATTTGGAAATCAGTACATTCTCCTCGCTGTGGACTATGTATCCAAATGGGTAGAAGCTATAACGTCGAGAAATGATACTGACACGAGTTGTGGGGTTTATTCGAAAATATCTTGAGCAGTGTTGGAATTTAGGGACAATCATTAGTGATGAGTGAAGCCATTTTGAAAACAAGTTGTTTGCAAAACTCATGAACAGATATGGAATCAGACATGTTATGGGATTGGCTTATCACCCTCAATCAAATGGACAAGCAGAAATATCCAATAGGGAGATAAAGAACATATTAGAAAAGACAGTAAGCACCGGCGGGAATAGTAGTCGATCCAAGCTAGATGATGCATTGTGGGCTTACAGGACTACTTATAAATCTCCTATTGGAATGTCCCCACATGGGTTAGTATTTGGAAAACCTTGTCATCTCCTTCTTGAACTTGAATATAAAAGCTATGTGGGAAATCGAGCGAGCGTGATTTCAAAACTAGCTAAAGAGAGAGACTAATCGATTGAATGAGCTGGAAGGCGAAATTAAGCTTATGATAATGTCAGAATCTACAAAGATAAGACAAAAAAGTGGCATGATCAGAAGATTATGAGGAAAGAGTTCAAAGTAAGAGAGCTAGTCCTACTGTACAATTCCAGGTTAAAACTTTTTCTAGGAAAACTCAAGTAAAGGTGGAGTCGTCCATACACAATAGTTGTAGTTACCCCTTTTGGAGCAGTAACAATGAAAACCAATTATGGAGATGAATTCAAAGTAAATGTTCAAAGGCTAAAACATTATTTGGGAGGAAGACCAAATTAAGAACAGTCCCGGATTTGAAGAGATCAATAGAATTGATGAAATGAGAACACGTTGCAGCAAAGTCTAGCTAAAGACATAAAACTGAGCAGCTACTTGGGAGGCAACCCAAGAAACTCTTGATTTTTACTTTTCAATGTGATTTTGTTCAATTAAATGTGTCTTGAATAGTTTAGAAGTAGAGTAGTTTTGTTAGAATTTATTTACAACTTATTTAATTACAATTTTCTGAATTTCAGGATAATGAAGCTGTAAGGATATATGATAGTCATTTTTTAAGCATTTCCAACCAAATTGAGTTATCTGGTTGACTTACAAGAAGTCTATTATTCACTTATTCTTTGAAAATGATGCATATACTAAGTTTGGGGGAGTGTGATTTATCTGAGTTGGAAATTACATAGTAGCTTCATTGTCCCTTTGTTACATAGTTGTGCGATAATCTCTGCAATACAATGAATATATGTTGAATTGATTGAATTGAAAATCTGAGTGTTACTATTCATGCTTGAATTGTGATTCTTCAATATTGATAGACCTATATTCACGAGCATGAACTGAATTTGCTTAAATAAAATGGGGTAAACGAGTAAAAATTTTATGCTTGAAAGAAGAAAACTCCTTCTCAATGTCGCGACATCCACAACAATGTCGCGACACAGGTTCTAAAATTTCCCCAATGTCGCGACATCGACAATTTAATGTCGCGACATCGTAGTTATAAAGGAGTGACATCAGGATTAATATTCTAGCAATGTCGCGACATTAAGGAAATGTCGCAACATTGAAATTCCAATGTCGCGACATCAATTTAAGTTAATAAAAAAGCACACGCAATGTCTTGACATTAAATCTCCAATGTCGCGACTTCACAACACCAATGTCGCGACATTGCACTAAGTCACTTAGAACACAATTCCAACGTCGCGACATCACAGTTAGGGTAGCCTACCTATATAAGGATACACTTTGTGTAGATTTTCAAAGTCAAATCAAATCTCTCAAGCTTTCTAACCCTAGCTTTCTCCAAACCTCCTTGAAACCAAGCAATGTCGAACCTTAGCTCTTCGACCCTTGACAAAGTGATAGGAAACGTGGTAGAAGAAGTTATGAGAGAAAAGGCAGAGAAAGGGAACCAAGAAATTGCCCTCAAGGTAGTTCTTGAAGAAATAGAGGTTGTGGTGGAAGAAGGAGAGGCTAGGGCCTTCTACTCTAACAAGGGTGAAGAGTCTTTCAAGAGCATCGCAGAAGGTTATAGCATGGGAAGAGGAAGCACAAGCAACTCATATCTCCATTCAAGGAGGAAGTGGAACGAAGAGGGTGGGAGACAGTAAATCCAGCACATGGATCTAGGAAGGAGGGCACTAGTCAAGGAATTTTCGTAACTTTGGGCGGAGGAAGGAGCTGATGTCTTTATGTCGAGGAGATATGGATCCCTTTTGGGGAAATGGCCATCTCCTAAATCTTGGGGCTCATACAAGTGGGGGAGTACGCAGAGTATGAATAGCTCCAAAAGAGCCCAAGCTTCGAAGAGATCGCCCGAGAACTCACCAGATAGTGCAGGGCGGTGTGAGACGAATCATCCATGACACATACATCGATAGGGGGGGATCTTCTATGAACTAACAAGGTATGGTTCCTCTGTATCAATTTAGTGCTCAAAGCGCACAAAAGCCGCGTCTCGAGTGTGAGCAGAATTTGCACATTACTCACGTATGCGTTGGTTAAAGACTTTGAACTTGATGTGGGGAAAATTATCAAAGAGTCCATTCTAGACTATGCTGAGAACAATTTATTAGGCAACATCCCTCACCCCGCCTTGATCACCCTCTTGTGTATCGAGGGGGGAATAAAAGTAGCAAAAGATGAAGAGAAGAGCTCGAAAGCCTCTCATCTCACTCTCATTGGAGTCCTCAAAACTCTAGCAGAGGGTGAAGAGGTAGAGAGAATCAGAAAGAGAAGAAGAACAGAGGAATAGCCTAGGGAAACAGTCCCTACAGTAGAGGCTGAAGGAGAATTTGAAAATGAAGAAAGGGGGGTTTTCAAAGATTACACAGAGAAACCAGTGCTCTTCCTCACCACTGTAGATAAGACAATAGCTCCACCTATCAAAATTGAAAAACAGGGGTAAGCAAAGAGCTAAAGCCGAAGAGAGCTGAACTACTAATTTTGATGAAGGAAATGAGGGAAGAAATGAGACAAAGGGATGAGCGGTTCAAGGAAGAGCTGAGGTGGAGAGACAACAATCAGGTTGAAGAGAACAAGAAAAGAGAGGAGAACTTAACAGCACTCCTCCAGCAAAGAAATGAGGAGTAGAGAGAAGTGTTAGCATAGAGGGATAAAGCACTAAGGGTAGAGCTGAGAGAGAAGGAAAATGCATTTGTGAATGATCAGCTAAAGAGAGATCAGGAGCTGATTACAATTATGGAGATAAGGGAAAAAGAGATGGAACAAAATCTGCTCCAAAAGGCAGAATCCATTGGGTACCTCTATAAAGAACACTAGAGAAAATCAAGCTACCATCGAAGGATGAAAGAACTAGAGTCACTACGAACTCTGAGCTGTGGACATAGAGCATTGATCTGGTGAACTAAAACATGATAAAAATGTATCAAGCCCAAGGTGAATTTAAAGGATCTCTTAACTCTATTAGGAAGAGCGGGAATAGACTAATCGGGCAACACACTCTAACAAAGTGGTATCTCTTCAACAAGGGAGAAATTTAAGCTCAAGCTGGTAAGACGAGTCACCTAAATCACGATTCACTCCCTCTCAAGCAAGCTACAAATTTGAATTAGTGAATCTCAAGCCCTCAAAATCCCAAAGAAAGAAGAAATGAACTCTATATCTCTCTATCTCTCTATCTATCTCTGTCTTGCTCTATCTTGGAATCCCATCATTATAATTCTGTTCTCTATGAATAAAAAGTAGTTTCTAAATTTTGTGTGCAAATTTTCTTATTCTTCTTATTTTCCTTTAATTTTACATATATGAGATCTATAATAAATATGAAGTTTGTGATTTGGGAATAATTGAGATTTCAGTGCATTGAATGCATAACTGTTGGGATGAAAAGATAACATGACAAAACTAAGATAAAATAGGGTGAATAATTTGAGGCTCTGAAGTTTTAGGTTGTGGGTAACTCAAGGATAGAATAAGCTAAATTTTTTAGATTAAGAAAAATTGAAATTGAGAGCAAGGTTAATAAGGCTACTAATTCTAATATGATTGAACAATAAAGTTCAAAAAATGACTAAACTAACACATTGGTCATAAGTACCTTGAAAACTGATTGTGCTTGGGTTAGGAACACTTTATTGGACTTACTATCAGTAAATCTCAAAAGGTCCTAGAACTTGATGCATTATTATTCAAGGCGAAACCCTGGGCATTACAACCAGCAGGAAATGATTTAGGTCATCCTTGGACAGTTTAGGCCTTTCAAAAGCTTACCATTTGATATTCTATTAAGCATACACTTTAGTACACTATTGAGCCTAAATGTCATTTTCATCATCAAAGCCACAAAGAATAGCCCTAAACCTTCCTTAAGTCTCAATTTATAGTAAAGAGCCTCGAATTTACCCAAAACCGTAGATCAGTGCAGCAAAAATGATCAAGAGGATAAGTTTGAGGGAGTACAAATTTTAATTGAAATGAAGGAGGAGAATTAAGGATGTTAAAAGATGAATAAGCTGGAGTCGGATGTACTAAAGAGAGGTGCTGAGAAGGGTCAAGGGAAGGTGAAAAGAATGATAGTTTTAAGGAGGGAGTGAGTTTTGCCTTGTGGCCTTGCCTTGAGTGGACAGGTGGCCTTAGGGCGTTCCACTGTGATATGGGAGTTGTTAACCCAAAGCTTGTTAAAGGGTAGTAGAAAGCTTAAAAAGGTAAAACATTGTACTATTCCAAACCTGAAACAAAATAACAAAAAAGAGCGTTTGGAGCAAAATTGAAAATAGTAGTGGAAAAGAAGAAAGCCATAGAGGAGAAAATGCAGAAAAATGCACCAGACCAAGTTTGGTGGTGCTTGAAATGCTATTTTAGCAGAAAAATAGGATGAGTAATTGTTAATAGACCAAAGGACATATATAAATTTATGACGTTATTACCAAGGACTATTGTCTAATCCCCAGCAACAGTATCAAAACTTTGTTCATCCTTACACTATATAACCCACCAATCTCTGCATCTAAATCATTTTCAAAATTTGGTTTTGAGTGCGATAATGCATGAGTGCCGCAGTCGACAAGTAATAAAATGGTTAAGTCGGATATGATCCTGAGAGATCTCAAGAATTTTAAATCAACTACCCTGACTACTCAAAATTCATACTATTTGGACCATCAGTTGATAAAGTGTTGTAATATATTTGAGAATTAACTAAACCTTGGCTGAAAATTAAAGATAAAGCAAAATAAATGAATGAAGGTAAAACTAAGTTACATAACGAGAAATGAATCTTGAACAATTATCATAAAGAGACACGTCAGCTTGGTGTAGTGAGCGATCAATTCACATGGTAGACTATGTCCAGTTGAATCTCTTGATTATCTCAAGTTAAAAATAAATCGAGGCAATTTTAGTGCGGTTGGATCTCTCCTGCTCCACATTTAGTTATCTCATTTTTTCTGATTCTCTCGAGATTCTGAGGGATTTAGATAACTTCACTGTGAACTTCACTTAATCTGGGTATTTTTCTTTGCAATACTTCATACCCATTTTTATGAATTTATGCATACCAGCTCCCAAGTTATCGGTCCAAGCAAGGATATACAACTTCCAAATTACTCTTCCTCGAAATTGCAGAATCTCGATCAACACTTTCCTTGATTAGATCTCGGCTAACTGCGGGGATTGGCCTGTGCTCAAGATTGAGGTGAAAATCTCACATTTGTTTAACATTCAAATAAGTGGTTCAACTCAGTTCATGACTTCAAGTGAAGAGGATTTATCTAAGTGAACTTGCAAGCGCAACGGATCCACCCCAATAGCGAGGTTAGTATACTAAGAACTATAATTTTTGGAGTGTCTTCCTGTGTCACTCAGAGGACTTCCTTGAAATCAGGGTAATGACGCAATTCTTAACGGGTATAAGAAACTGGTATTCAGATCCAAAATCAATAAACCCATAATCTGAAGTAAATTCGTAAACTGAAATGAACAAGATACTGGAAAATACTACAGGAAAGATCAATTCTAACTAAACGTTCTCTTGATGGGGTAGGTTCCTTGATTCTTGAATTATTTGACATTCCAGCGATCAATGAAACGGCGCAGGTGGAAAGCTAAGGTTTGTCAATTTGGTATGCGAAATTCCTGATCAATAGTAACTGAAAAATTGATTCGACATTGACATTTCAGCGATAACATTCGGATCAAACAAAATCAAGAAAGAAGAAAGAAAGAACCTTGTGCTTGAGAAAAAAAAAAAAAAAAAAAAGAAAATACGAGAAATAATACATTCTAAAATGACGAAAAGAAAGAAAAAGAAAAATAAAAAGTGAAGCCTAGGCTACGGATCTCTCTTCGTGCGCCTCAGGCTTGCGTTTCAATCACGGGTAGCTTTCTATTTATAGGGTTTCTCAGTTGGGCCCTAAACCCAATGTGACCTGTTATGGATTTCAAAGTACGAGGCCCAGTCAACTGCTCACGATACTTGACCTCAGTTCTCTTTGTCGCGACATCGAATCTCATGTCACAACATTGACTTTAAAGTTACGCATCTTATGAGCTGGTCGATTTCATGTTGTCACGACATAATCTTATGCCCTTGCGGGTTTCGGTTGATTGCTTGTGATGTCGCGACATCACTTGGCCTTGCTCAGCGACATCCATTCTAGTCACTGCGGAGTCTTCAATGGTTTTATTCACGATGTAAGGCATATCGGCATGTTGTCGCGACATCGGCTCAAGTCTCTACACCCTTCGCGGTTGTCATGATGTCAGCGACCTCCGCTTTCTTCATCGCGACATCGACTCCACAGTGCTTCATTTTACTTGAGCGGGTGTTCCACGATGTCGGTGACGCCGACCTAAGTCTCTTGTAGCACTCTTCTCTGTTTGTTGTGGTGTCGCGACACCAGTCTTCTTATCATGACATCAAATGAAATTACTTCTTTGTTGTGAATGGGTGCTTCTTGGCGTCGCGACATTAACTTCACGGTTTTGAAGCCTTCAGATGTTTTCTTTGTGATGTCTTGACTTCATCCATAATTCTCTGCCGGTATCAATTGGTTGTGCCCGGTGTGGAAGGAGAGAGAGAGAGAAGAGAGAGAGAGAGGTTTTCAGTTTAGAGTGAGATGGAGATAAAGAAGGAAGAGTATCTGTCTTCTTGTCGCGACATCCTTACAATCTTGGAAGTTTACCTTTGGTTGTTGGTCATCGCTGACTTAGGACTCTGTCGCGACATGCTGCAATTTCTGCTCTTTCCTCATTTGCCTCTGTTGTGAACCACTGTCGTGACTGCATCAAATTCTTTTAATCTTCTGATGTCGCGACCTCGGAGGCCCAGATTTGTGTAGACCTGGTTTGCATCAATAGTTCGGTAATTCTTTATTTCTTGCTCTACTATCGTGCATTTTTATCCACTTATTCTTTGCATTTTCATGCTTTTCTTGCTTGACCACTTCTAATGACAAATTGGTAGGGATTTCTTCATAAGTACTGTATCTTCAACTTAAACATTCAAAAATTATTTGAAAATCAAACAGAAAAATGGACTAAAGAGATGACTTTAAGCTCATCAAACTCCCCAAACTTGAAATTTTGCTTGTCCTCGAGCAGGAAAATAAGGATGACGTCTATAAAACAAAAGGACATTTTACATGATTTTGTTACAGTTTCATTCAATTTAATTGCAATGCAAGGTATGCAAAATTTTCTATACATTTAACTTCAAGTCCAGTTCAAGGTTGGTCTCTACTCTTTATGTTATGCAAACTATCATGTTGAGATTGTTTTACAAACAATATACTCATTGGATCCCTGTTGAATAATAGATAAATTCCTTTCGATTTATGGGTAGGTGTTTGCTCTAAAGTTCTTCACAATTTTTGAATGTTTCCTTTCCTTCTAAATTCCATAGAGCATTTTCATATTGATCTCCACTAATGTAGGTGAATTCAGCCTTCCAGATCAATCAGGTCTTTTGGGCTTATATTGTGAGGCTTGGGTAATGGGTAGGATGGAAGGAATTTTTAGGTTAAGATCACCCCTGAACATTTCTCTTCTCTTCTTCCCCTTCTTTCTTATAGTTTCTTTAGTAAACTCCCCTAAACTTCATGTTTGGGATATCTCTTTGATTTCTTCGTTTCAGAACTGTATTCCCCCTACTTGACTCTTATAATAATTTCGAGAATTTCCTTAGTTTGCTACCAGCAGGGATAGTGCAATGTTTTGCCTTTTTAGGCTTTCTAACACTCTTAGCGAACTTTAGGTTAGTAACTCCCATACGAGATGGCATTAGGGTACTAGGTGTTGAAACACCCCTAAAACAATTGTTCAAGAGAGTTAGGCCACAAGATAAAACTTATCCACATAAGCACTTCTTTTACATTTGCATTTTCTGCTCCTTGCCTTTTCTTATCATTCCCTTTTTGGAGTTCCTCAAAATATATTCATTCCTTTCTTCCTCTTTGAATTCACAGGTGATAAGTAGGTTCTTTCTTGAAGGATTGATGTCTTCAAGATGAGTTAGGGTTTCCATGAGTCTATTTAAAAAAATAGGCTTGTTGACTCAAATTTACGGAACTCTGTATATGCCTCGGCATATGAATAGGGATAGCTAGAATGGCTCAAACCTCCAAAGAATGCTTTGTATCATCTAGCAATAAATTTGAATCACCTAGGATTTCACTTGATCAATGTCCCAACAAATTAGAATCTGGATTTATCAAATTTGTGACTAACTATAAAAATTATCTTGACCATTTTTATTTATGAGTAGTTAAGTTAATTGATATTCAATAGGTTCCTTAATTCTTGTTCATACCACAAACTGAAAATATGTTTGTTCCATCACATTGCTCCATTACCTTCCTCCTAAAAATTTGGACCTATCGGTTAAATATAAGTACTTGATACGCAATTAAACTATAGATACATTTGTCCTTGTGCGCAATTTTCCTCATTTCGAGCTTACTCACCTCTAAGCGCTTTGTGATTAAGATAATAATGTCCTCTCGAATGGAGTTTTTATTACGAACTATTTCCTACTTTGATTTCCTAATCATTCAACCACAAATAACACATTGAACAATCAAGTAAAAAGTAGCACCAAACAGAGATTCAATTTAAATTTCTCATTTTATTTACGATTTTCTTTCAACGATTTAGAACAATTATAGAGTGAGAAAGGGAGAAAGGTTGTTGGCAACAGGAATGGATCTATTTCTTTTTTTCTTTTTGTTTAACGGAATTGGGCTATTTGGGATCAGTCAAGGGTATCTAAATGAGGAAGGCTGGGAATGGGGGAAATTTCATTTCCATTCTTCCTTTCTCTTTTGCTTTCCTTCTCGACATTCTTGATGAAGATTTGATTGGAGTAGATCCACTTCTCATTCAGTTGATCTTATCTCTTCCCCAGGCCATTCATTGTATTTTCCATCTCCGTCATTATTTCCAGAAATTTCGAGAGATTATTGTTGATCAGATCCAAGTTTTCCAACCATTCTACACTTTGTAGAGCTTAGGTCTCACTTTGATTCTTGTCCCACAATCATCCGGCTTCTTCTAAAAATCCTTTGTATAGACTTGTATAGAATTTGGGATCCCACCTTGATCGTCGTCCCATTTGGTTGTGTTTTTCTTCTTTCTCCTTCATGATGGTTAGAGAAATTTGAATCGCGCCTGAGGCGATTGTTATAGAATGTCTCATGAATCGAAACGAGTTTACTGCGGGAAGTTTGCTATCTCTTTCCTCGAATTTCCTTCTTGAAATCTTCCTTCTTTGCAAATATCCTTTCATTTATTTCCTTCTCTCATACCTCTTATTCTCTTTCTTGTTCTCTTTTTGAAATTACGATTCAAACTTTTCTTCTCTTCTCTGCCAGTTACGGTTAAAACCCCTTTCTCTTTTCTGCAATTCTTCTTCCCATTCTTGATCTCTTCTTTTTAATTCTTTTCATAAAACTTCTTACGAACTCTTGTTCATGACCTCATCTTTTTTCCACCTTGCTTCCATCTTATTTTGTAGTGAGAGCATTTCATGATTGTCTTGTTCTCTTGTGTCCCCTAGAACTTTCTCCACATTCTCTGAATAATGCCATGGAGGGAGGCGGCTAAAGGGAAGGAGAAATCCTTGGACTTGTCATCACACCGATTAATGCACCAAATGTGAAATTATGACCTCACTCTGGAGGTTTAAATGTTCATTTCTTCTTCTCTACATTAAACTTCTTCTCTGTTTTAATCCAATACCCCTTTTTCTTAAGTTTGGGTCAACTACTCATACATCGATAAGAGTGGTGATGTCGGGGAGCTTCTTCTTAGCCACCGATTCCCTCTAACTCCAGCCTTCAAGCATAAGATTGTAACTATTGCTGGGTGAGGGATCAATCCTCTTCTGTTTCCTTCGTGATACCTCATTATCGAATTTTCTATTATTGTCCCTATGTTGATGTTATACCCGCCCGAATGGCGTGATATCACGGCTTCTGATGCTCCCGGTGTGCTCGGGTGTACAGTTTGGAACGAAGCAGAGGCTAGAAATAAAACCATACCTTGGCCTCCTCGGTAGAGGCTTCCACAGTGGTTTTGGTCCTCCCTTTCTCTTGCCTCGATTACTTCCGATTAGTGAGTTTTACGCAATTCTCTTCCGTCTGGTTTTATAAGCTTTTGATTAGCCCCATGTTTGTGTCCTGCCATTTCATAGACTTGGTTAATGGCCTGTGCTCCATATGGCACCCATATTCCTCTGACGTAGACTGTATTGTCCTTCTGCCTGATTAAGTAGAACTCCTTACTACTGCTTTGCATATCTTGCTCTTACGATGTGCATGAGAGGTTTCTGACCTCTTTTTCAATCATTTCCTTGAAGGGGGTGATAGGGTTTTGAATCGTCTTTCGGCTGGAAACCACTTTCCCATTGTGTCTTCCTCCGGTTAGTAGGCTTCTTCGACACAAATCTTGATTTCCTCTTACGCTACTTTCTCCTTACCCTTTTGGTGTTTCCTTCGAGGTATTGGTCCCTCGATGCTTGTGAGGCATTCCCTTCATTCGGTTCTTCTGTTGGTTTTCTTCTGGCGGTTGCCATTTTTCCTCCACAATTCTTCCTAGTTAGGTGTCTTTGTCGATTGACCATTTGAGGAAAGTTTTACGAAGATTTGAACTAGGGTTTTAAGGAGCTTAGAATCGGAGGGTAAGAGGGTGATCGGGTTAAGGTGGGTGGAAGTTGGAAAAAGTTCACCATTCGTTTGCGATTGAATCAACATTTATAAGCTCTAATGATTATGTCATTAAATTTCACATGTCGCTGACTTTAATGCAGCGAGGAAACAAGATCTTTATCATTTAAAATTAGGGCAAACTTTAAATTTACCGGTAGCATCACTTTGTCCACGACCTAACATTTCTTGTCGCGACATTCTCCGTGCCAGTGAGACGAAGTCATCCACTGGTTGTGATACGAAGTATTTAATTTGAAGTGTTATGATGCTTCGCGACAGTGATGATGATGTGTGTTGTGTTGTTGATAACGCGTGTAATGTTGCGTTGTTATTGTTGTTGTTACGTTATTACGTTTGTGATGATGATGACATGATTGTTAAGTTGTTCCTCAAGGAGTTCTCTTGTGTGACCATTCTAAGCTCAATGTTCATAGAGTCTTTCATTCCTTAGATATTCTAAACTCTTCAGCATCAAATGAATCATTTCTACGACCAATTCATACATGTATAAATTCACTTCCCTACGAGAATTTGCTATAGAAGAAAAAAATAATTGTACTTTTCTGTATTCCTCAATGTGAGTTGTTGAAGTTATCCAGCAATTGCTCCTCCCTCCTTCCTTGCATTTTTGCTCACACAACCTGCAATACTTACAGAATTGATTACATCAAACTAAAACAAAGTCCTATATTAATTGCTAATAAATCAAAACAAATTCTAACTAAAATTCAAATAGAAAATTAGAAATTCAGATTTCCTATGGGTTGCCTCCATCAGTGCTCAGTTTTTGAGTCCTTAAATTTGGACTTCTTGTTGTGTTCCTTCTTCTTTCCTCAAGAACCAGTTCACTTTCCTCTTCCCTGTTGAGATAATGTTTTAACCTTGTCCGTGACCTTGAATTCTTTACAGTTATCGACTGTCTTCTTGCTCAAATGTATTCTTGATGCCATTTGTTGTGTGTGGTCCTCGGTTGGATTTTAATTTGCAGAAACAACTTAGTCTAGAATTAAAAAGAAGCCCCTTTTGTTCCCTATTTGAACTCTTTCCTCCAGGATTTTTCACAGTCATGCCATTTCTTTGTCTTGTCTTTGTATGTTCTAGCATTATCATAGGCTTCATTCTTAGTTCTTCCAGTTGTTGTTGGAAGCGATCTTTCTTCCCATGCGACCTTAAAATCAAGTTTAACTTCTTGATAGCCCTGACCTTGTGTTCTAATTCAGAGGTAGATGACATAGTTTGCCAAAAGCAACTCAGTATGGGGACATTCCAGTGGGGGTTTTGTATGCGATCTGTAAGCCCAGTGCATCATCAAGTTTGGAAGATAATCCTTCTGCTTGAGCTCAGGAGTCTTTCAAGTATTCTTTTGATCTCACATTTGGAAATTGCTTGTCCATTGGTTTGGGGATGATAGGCTAGCTCATAACATGCTTGATCCCATACGCTCATGAGTTTTGCAAATATTTTGTTTGAAATGGGTTCAAATCACTAATGATAGTTCTGGGGGTTCCAAACTGCTCAAAATATTCTTTTGCAAGAGCTTCCAGCGCCGCATCATTCCTTGGACAAACTCTGCTTCCACCCATTTGGAAGGCGTAATCTTGCTAGTAGTATGTATGTGTTCCAAATGATGGTGGGAAAAAGGTCAATAAAATCTATTCCCCGAGCCTCAAAAATTTGTATCACCATAATACCTTTTAGGGGCATTTCATTCCTGCTGCTGATATTTCCAATCCTTTGGCATCGATCACACATTTTCACCCACTCTGCACAATCTCTGAAGAGAGTGGGCCAATAAAACCCTGATTGGAGTATCTTACATTTGTTCTTTCCTCCCGAAAAATGTCCCATATGGTGATGGCATTCATTTAAAATGTTGTGCCTTGTTCACCTTCGGCTATCTTCTTATTATCATGTCGACTCCTCTCTTGAATAATAGTGGGTCATCCCAAATATAATATCTGGCACATCGGTCCACGAGTTTCCTCTTCGTGGTAACTAAATTTTGAAGGCATTACTCCTGACTTGAATAATTCACAATGTCAATAATGTGTGGAGGTTGTAAGAAACGTGAATAATTGCTCATCGGGAAGTTCTCTGTTAGCTGAGGTACATCTTATCGTGAGAGTATTCTTCTGCTATGGTGGTCTCCAAATCTCCATTGTATTAGTGGCCGGAGGCCTTCAGCTCCTCTATATGCCATTTCAACCTGATCTGCCCTTAACTTACGCCATGTTTGAGTTTTACGCCTTCTTGGTCTTTCTCAGCACGGCGTCCTTTCCTATTTAATGTCCATTGGAATCGAGATCGGTGTCTGTTTCCTATGCATCAAAGTTTCTCTGAAAGCAAAACACACTCCCATTAATAGGATTAGTCAAATCATCAAACAATATTCAATGTGTTCGTTAAAAGTTAGTGGCCAAATTGAACCACTGCTTGAAGCACTATTTTTGTTCTTTTTATTTTTTTTAAAAATGTCCAAATTAGTATTTCCTTCTTTCATCTGAATATTGATTTATTAAATTCTTTCGATCCCCGGCAACGGCGCCATAAAACTTATTAATAGACCAAAGGACATATATAAATTTGTAGCGTTATTACGAGGACTGTTAATGCAATCCCGACAACGATTATCAAAACTTTGTTCATCCTTACCTTTATTATAACCCACCAATCTCTTAAAATAATCATTTTCAAAATTTGGTTTTGGTCGATATTCTGCAAGTGCACGAATTAGACAAGTAATAAAATGGATTTAAGTCAGGATACCTGAATCTTTGGGATCTGCGAAGAATTTTAAGAACTAAGCTACTTGCTGAGCTGCTACATAGAGAATTGTATATTTGATTGTGGGTTGCATTAAGGAAGTAATTGAAAAGGCGAATTTAACTAACATAAAAGCGAAGTGAACATAAATTGAAATAAATGAATGAAGGTAAAACTAAGTTCTATAACAAGAAATGAATGCGAACAATTATCATAAAGAGACACATCAAAAAGCATTTGTAGTGAACGATCAATTCTGTAGTGAATATTGATTGAATCTCTTGATTATCTCAAGTTAAAAAATACATCCCGAGCAATTTTAGTGCAGTTGGATCTCTCCACACTCCACATTTCGTTATCTCATTTTTCCTGATTCTCTCGAATTACAGGGATTTAGATAACTACTTTTAACAAGAACTTCCTTAATCTGGGTATTTTTCTTTTGCAATACTTCATACCCATTTTATGGACTGTACACCTTAGCTCCCAAGTTATCGGTCAAGCAAGGATATACAACTTCCAAATTACTCTTCCTCGAAATTAGAATCGATCAACCTTTCCTTGATTAGATCTCAGCTAACACGGGATTGGCCTCACTATCCGAATTGAGGTGAAATCTCTGTTTGTTTAAATAGATAAGTCGTTCAACTCGTTCTTGACTTCAAGTGAGAAGAGGATTTATCTAAGTGAACTTGCAAAGCGCAACGGATCCCTAATAGCAGGTTAGTATGCGCTAAAGAACTATACGTTACCCCGAGTTGTCTTCACTGTAGAAAAGAAGAAGAAAAGGAAAGAAAAAGGAAAGAAGAAAGCAGAGACTTTACCAAAATCAGGAGTAATAGCCTTGATTCTTAGCAGGTATAAGCGTATTCAGATCAAAATTAATAAACAATAATCTAAGGAAGTAAATTACGTGGCGAAATGAACAAGATACTGGAAAATACTACAGAAAAGATCAATTCTAACTAAAACGTTCTCTTGATGGAGAAATTTAGGTTCCTTGATTCTTGAATTACGCACTCTGACATTCCATTGATCAATAGAGCATTTGCAATTGAAGCCCCGGAGCAATCGAATTTGGGTATGCGAAATTCCATCGTTCAGTAGTAGCGAAAAGAAATTGATTTCGACAACCGACCGACTCAGCGATAACATTCAGATCCAAACAAAATAAAACGAAAAAAAAAAAAAAAAAAAAAAGAAAATACGAGAAATAATCTGTTCTAAAATGACGAAAAGAAAAGAAAAGAAAAGAAAAGAAAAATAAAAGTGAAGCCTAGGCTACCAGATCTCTCTTCTGATGCGCCTGCGACTTGCGTTTTCAATCTGGGTAGCTTTCTATTTATGAGGTTTCTCGATTTGGGCCCTAAACCCAATGTGAGCTGCTTTGTAGTTTCAGTACCCGGGCCAGTCAACTAACTCGCGTTGCGGCCTCGGTTCTCTTGTGTGACAGCCGAATCTCATGTCCGCGACATTGACTTAAAGTTACGCATCTGCCCATGAGCTAGTCGTTCATGACTGCGACGCAATCTTATGCCCTGCGAGGTTTAGTTGGTGCTTGTGATATCAGCGACATCATAGCCTTGTCGCGACATCCATTCTAGTCACTTTGCGGTCTTCAATGGTTTGTTCACGATAGCCGGCGGCATCGGCGTATTTATATGTTTTTCATCGGCTCAAGTCTCTACCCCTTCCACTGGTTGTCATGATGTCGCGACCTCACTTTTCTTGTCGCGACATCAGCTCCACAATGCTTGTTTGCGAGCGGGTGTTCCCGATGTAAGTGACATCGGCTAAATTCTTAATACTCTTCTCTTTATTTGTTGTGGTGTCGCGGCATCCAGTCTTCTTGTCGAAACATCGGTCTTCTTGTCGGCGACATCAAGTAAGTCGCTGGCATTTGTGAATGGGTGCTTTCTTGGCGTCGCGACATGCTTCCACGGTTTGGAAGCCTTCGGATATTTTCTTTGTGATGTACGACTTCATCCATAATTCTCTGCCGGTATCAATTGGTTGTACTTGGTGTCGCGACATCATCTTCTTGTCATGACATCACTTGATCTTCTTTGGAAGTTGCCTTTAGTTGTTTATGATGTCGTGATTCAGGACTTCTGTCGCTGACATCACTCTTAATTCTGCTCTTTCTCATTTGCCCTCTGTTTGTGATCCCTGTCGTGACACATCGAATTCCTTTTAATCTTCTACGATGTGTGACCTCAGGCTGGTATGTAGACCTCAAGGCGCATCAATAGTTCGTATTGCTATTCTACTGCTCTACTATCGTGCATTTTATCCACTTATTAACGCATTTTCATCTTTTCTTGCTTCCTTCCTGCTATTGTTGAAATAGATTGGTGGAGTTTCTTCATAGTGCGTATGTTAAACATTCGATTTTATTGAAAATCAAACGGAAAATGGACTAAAAAAGGAGATGACACCCCAAAGCTCATCAGTAATGAAGGCAAAATGTTGAGAAAATGTATGTAGTTTAAGTAAACTTGAGCCTTAAGTAATCGATTATCTACCAAAGGCCTATCCATTACAAGCTCAAAATACTGTTTGATTCGGGGTTGTGTTATGCTGTTAATTGCAGAATAATATGACCATGAGCCTATGGGACCTAAATTACTCAGAAATAATACCATTACGCATAATGACTCTCATAAGAGTACTGTCATGGAAATTAGTCATAGATGTGACACACACTCACAGTCGAGCTGTATCATTTATTAACTATGAATTACATGTTGTATTGAATGATCTAAATTGAAAATTTTGAGGATTATGAAAATGAAGCTTAATTAGAATTGATGTCACAACTAAAATACTAATGAGTTGCCTAAAAAGATGATTTAATTGAAAAATGTCCTTAAAAATCGATTTTTATTGTTTGAGGACAAACAAATAGCCTTTTCTTTGCTTAAGGACAAGTAAAACTTTAAGTTTAGGAGAGTTTGATGAGTCTAAAACTCATATATTTTTAAGCCCATTTTTCAAGTATAAGGCTTAAAATCTTATTAATGTAAAATTATGGAATTTTCACCAGTTATGTTTTGTAGAAATTTGAAGAAAGAAGGCTTGACAAAAAAAACGAGAAAAGGAAGCAAAGCGTGATATCGCAACAGAGAGAACAATGTTGTGACATACATTATGGAGAAGAGTGTTATGCTAGTTACTCCAATGTCGCGACATCGCTGTGACATCGGTTGAAATAGATAGACCATAATTCTTCAATGTCGCGACATCGCCCGCGACATAGTGACATCACTTGGCTATGAAACCAAATCTTCAATGTCATGACACCATAAACTCGATGTCAGAGAGGGGCGTTAGGGAAAAACGTAGAGCCTAAATTAGCAATGTCGTGACATTGCCATGACATCGGTAGCAACATTAGCCAAGGCTTGAACACTGGAGATCTAAACATCCAATGTCGCGATATAGAATCAATGATGTCGTGACGTAGTCCAAAGCAACCGGTGGGTGGAACCCGACTGATGTCGACATCACGGGTAGTAGTGTCGCGACATTGGCGCGACGTTTTATAGAGTGTAGAACATCGGTTCAATGCCGCGACATCACGATTCCATAATGCGACATAACCGCCTTCGTGGGAAGATGTAATGTCGTGACATTAGCTCAAGGCAATCAAGGTGGAACTTAACTAACTAATGTCGCGACATGAGTTGAAATGATCAAAATTGCATAAGCAATGTCACGACATCAGCACGACATCAAAATTAAGTCACAATGAGCCAATGTCGTGACACTAAAATCAACCCATGACATAGCAGTTTCGATGATGTCGCGACAGCGCCACGACCTCAGTACTATGGCAGAATTTTTCTTGGGCTTTTTGAACACCATAATTGTCGCCTCGTTTTAAGGGCCCAAGATCTGAGCCTATAAATAGAAACTCCTTGGGAGTAGTGCGCAGCTTCCAACCGCTTTTCATCAAGTCTTGTGCTTTTTAGGATGAGCTAAAATCTCCTTTGTATATATTTTTCCTTTATTTTATTTTTGATTTTATTTCCTTTTCTAGATTAAATTTTTCTTTATTTTATATTGAAGTAGTGATACGAATGGGTCTAGGCTAGAATTAATGTAAATCAGTACTTCATTATGTTTGAACTATTAGATTTGAGAATTTTAAAATTCATTTTCTTACATTTTTGATCTAGGTACAATGGTGTTTGATCCAACTAGTCATTATAGTAATAGTCTAGATATGGAAGCTAAAAACTCCCTCTAGGAAGAATCTATTGTTGGGATTATCGTTTGTAATAATTTAATGTTCTTTTGAGTATGAAAACTGGAGTGATTGAACTGGTATTACTCATACATTGAGTTGTTACGAATATAGGTGTTTGAGGTACTCGAAGAAATTAATAGCATTACTCTGATTTCCAGGAGTCCTACGGTAACCGGGATAGACTACACGAGCAAAACTGATCACTTGAGAGTAAGATTACACTATTATTATTTGAACTAATGCACTTTTAGGATTGCACGATATCGTGATGATGATCTAACCTCTGAGATTCAAGGTTCCCTCCACAGGTGACAACAGTGTGTTCCAGGCATATGATCCACCTCTTGATCTATGGTTTAATTACTTGAAGTTCTCAATTAAGAAGAATAATCTCAATCTTGTGATAGTTGAGATTCTAATCAAGGAGAGAAGGAATTCTTGTCTAATTGATGGCTGAGGTACTAATTATTTTGGAGAGGGCTTGCATTATCCACATCTGCAAGGCAAGCAATTTCCAAGTCTAAGAGATAGAAGCTGTGAAGTGTAGAAGGAAAAACAATCATATCTTAAAGATGATCAGTTCTACAAGTAGATTTCTTGGGCTACATTAATCACAGATAAATATTATTAGTGGAGAGTGAAATGTGTGGTGTTAGGAGAAATCCAATGCTACACTACCTTGCTCTTGGACAATTCCAATGTTCATGTCCCATACTTTATATTTTATTTGGAAACTTGCAAAGTGATGGTCACAACACTGTTTTCATTCCCAGTGTTTGTTCAATCCAGTGAACTCTCTAATTATGTATTTTAGAATTTCTCTATTTCTTTGATTCAATTTGTTTTAGAAAATTAAATCTATCCTGGAACTTAGAGGTTCAAATAGTGAGGATCTTGAGTAGCGAGGGTAGTTAATCTTTAAATTTTCCAATCAATCATCGTGGGAATGATATCTGGACTTAAAAATACACTTTGTTACTTGCATGACCTGTGCACTTGCAGTGATTTAGACCAAAACTAATTTTAATTAGAAAATTATTGCCTACAAATGAAAATAGATTTATATGTTGAATCTCAACAAGTTTTTGCCATTCTTCTTCCAGGAGTTGAATAATCTCTAGGTGTGAGTGCTAGAATCGATCGTTTTTTATAAAAAATCGGGTCAATCACCCACCTACTTAAGGCCTCTTTTTCGTCTCCCTAAGGGAGTCAAGCTTAAACTAGACAAAATTCAATGAGACTTCCTTTAGGGTGAGGACTCACTTGAGAGGAAATTCCATTTGATAAATTGGGACTTCATTTGTCAAAGCAAGGAGAAAGGAGGCTTGGGCATTCAAAATCTCCCCAATTTCAACCTGGCTCTGCTCGGGAAGTGGAGTTAGAGATTTGTAATGGAATATAGCTCTACGTGGAGGAGTGTTATCAATATGAAATATGGGACTGAGGATGGGGGCTGGTTTCCTTCTCTTCCTAAAAGGATGCCATGGGGTTGATCTTTGGAAGGAAATTAGCAAAAAAGGCACACTCTTAAGACAATACTGTGTTGTGAAGTTAGGGGATGGTAATAAGGCGGTTTTGGGAGATGCAGTCAGTGGGTGGATGGCTGATGTGCTCTCACCTCCTCTGTGTATACCTAAGAGTGAGTGGGTGGGTCTAAGAGCAAGTGATCATTCAACACTGTTTCATGATGATAGAGATCCAAGCTTCTTTGTGAGTGGGTATGTCTGTCTAACGTGAGATGTTCATAAGCTTCATGTCAGCTAGAAAATTGGAAGGCAGTGATCGGTGCCTATTAAGATGCTGTGTAATCCTATTGTTCCCATAAAAGTAGGTTTCTTTAGTTGGGAAGTTTGGTGGGGTAAAATTCTGACCATGGATCAACTTAAAAAGAGAGGTTTCTCCTTAGCCAGTAGGTTCCCTTTGTGTTTGGAAGAGACTTTGAACTTTGCTCATCCCTTTGTCCAAGGTGCAGTGCATGTGGATTGCCTTTTCTCCTAACTAATCGGGAGGAAATTTGGAGTTCTTGGTGAAAGATCTAATGTTGGGGTTGGTTTCATCTCCTCCTGCGGAAAAAGGATTTTAAGCTTTGGGGGGTGGTTCCTTTATGTTTGATATGGGCAATCTGGAAGGAGAGGAATAGGGTGGTGTTCGATGACAAAGCTTTTCTAGGACTAGATTGAAGTCCTGTTTCTTAAAATCTTTCTCTTCTTGGGCTAGCTTGATTCATGATGTGGAGCACTCTTTTGTTAGACATTTTGTTTATTTCGTAGCTTTGTTTGGTAGGCTAGTTTGTTTTTTGTCTTTAAGCTTTTTTGTTTTAGCTCTTGGCTCCCCTTTGTATACATCCTGTGTACTCTCTAGGGGCCCTTGTGCCTTCTTTTTATTGAATATATCTATTGTGCTTATCTATCAAAAAATAAATAAATAAATAAATAAAAATTGCATGATCCATGTACCAATAAATAAAACCTACTTATAAATAAAAATTGAAGGAAAATTTAATAAAGCTTTACCCATCCTTACATGCTCTCGGATATATGAATTAGTTTTAAATCCATACGATCCTCGATTTATCTCTTTTATCTCATACATGTCTTCTTTGTGATTAGAAAATATCTCCAGACCTCTCTGGCGCAGGTACATGGGATGGATCCATAGTAGAAAATGAAATATCTACGTTTGTGTCATTTCTTTCTTGCATTCCATGATCTTCATCAGCTCATTCAAACACCATCTTGAACTAGCATAGTTTTCCGAGAAAACGATTAAAGTAAACCTTGATTCATTAATAACTTTTAGGAGTTCAGGTGCGATATCCTCACCTCTTTTGAGTGAATCATCTCTAAAGGTATGAATACCTCTTCGAATCAAATTTGCATACAAGTAATGTGAAAGTGAATCGGGTGTCTTCTCCCCTAAAGCTCAAGAAAACATCATAAGTGCATTGTGGAATAAAATTAAAAGAAGTAGAAGCAAAAGTACTTACGGAAGCCATGGGAAACTATTGCTATAATTTGAAGATATATGATGCTGAATTATGAATGTGGATTATGCAAAATTATGAGTGTAATGCGTAGAAAAAAGGAAAGAGATAAAAAGAAAAAATGAAGAAGAAAAAGAAAAGGTAAAGTGGGTAGCATGTGAGGACATTGAAGAGGACGTCTCTATCTTTAATAGCTCGCTCTCTTGTGTCTGAACAAACTTTGACATGACATGATTTTTACAGGTGTGAGTTGAATATAATCATGTTTCCATCAAATTCGTGTTGACTCGTATAACTCGTTTAATAAATGAGTTATATTCGTGTTAATCCACATAACATGAATTTGACATGTATTGACCCATTTAAGGATTATGTTAATTAATATCTAACATAGATTTGGCCATTATATATTATTCGTGTTAAATATTGATGAATTAGTTATAATTTAAATTAACAAATTAATAAACGAATTACACGTGTCTAATCGTGTTACATGATTACTAATTGGGTCGTGTTTTAATTTGGTATTTTTGACCCGTTTATTATTCGTATCGTGTTTGGGTTGACATATACTATAGAAAACTTGTTATTGACATGACCCGTGAACATGAATTAACACCCCTACTTGTCTTGCCACCTTTCTCAATTTATTATCTCATCTCTTTAAAAAAAAATTGTGTTAAAAATTAGCAATCATTTATTTATGGATTTCTCTAGAATTACTCAAATTAAGTGATCAAGAATTAATTTCTAACATTGATGTGAGGACGAGACCGTGATGGATGATCTAGGGGGTTTAGGTAAGTTAGGGTTATGGGGTACTACTTTGATGGGTATGTGTGATAGGTTTGGTCTCAAAGGTTATAGGGCTAGTTTAGGGTTTATATATGATGGAATTAAGGTTTAGAATGAAGGATTTTAGGTTTGGAAAGGTTTGGGTTTAGTTTCATGCAGAGTAACATTGTTTTGAGTTAATTTGAGGTTTTCGGATTTTCTAAAATAAGCTGGGGAAATGGACGAATTTGGGTTTCTCCAAGATTAGGGATGATGGTTTTTATCGTTCCTAGAGTGAAACAAAGTATTTGGAAAGGTTTTTTAAATATGGAACTAGATTTGGAAAGTTTTGGATTGAGGTTGAAAAAAATGGGTTATGGAAAGGTGAAAGAGAAGATGATGAAATGAATAGATGTTATAGAAGGATATGTTCTTACTTCACAACTCAAAGAATCCACCAAGAGATATGAAGCCTCAAACTCTGCGAGGAATCAGACGAGATTAGAAGAACAAAATCTCTTTGCCTCCCGAAAGGAGATCCACCTAGGGATAAGCTTACTTGAACTTAGCCACTCGAGGAATCTGAGAGATAAGAGAACAAGAGAAAACTCTTAAAAAGATAAATCTAAAAATATTATTAAACTTGAACTAATTTGTGAAAAGATTACATTAGGAGGGTATATATAGTTCTCATACTTTCTAAATCAAATAAAACAACTTCTACTTTGACTCAGAAAACAAGACTTTCTAAATTTAAATAAAACAACTACTAAAAACAAATATTTCTAAAATAAAGCGACTCCAAAATAATAATAAGACTCCAAATCATGCCTCTAAGGCTTCACAGCCTCCTAAATTCGAATTTTTCATAATCAAGCCCAAATTCCCAATGGTTGGTGTAGATGCTCCTACATCAATCCAGCCCCATAGTTGGAAAAAAAAAAAGACTTGCCCTAAAGTCTTCACCATGATAAGGCCTCAAATCCTTGAGACTGAATGTAGGTGACATATCGTAGTCACCGAGAAAATTTAACTTGTAAGCACTTTCTCTAATCTTGTTAATAATCCTTGAAGGGCCTTGTGCTCTTGCATGTAACTTGGAATGCCTCTACATGAGAAACCTCTATTTGCTCATGTGTAACCAAATCCAACCCCTAGGGTAAAAACCAAGCTTATGATGACTTTCATTTACTTGTTTTTCATATTGCTCAATTCCTTGCCCAATGTTGAACCTTACTTCCTCATGAACAAAAAGGTTGTTAATAGTTTGGCAATCAACACACATTCTCCAAGATCCATCCTTATTAGGTGCCGATAGGGTAGGAACCACACGAGGAATTTTAATTTCTCGAAATAAGCCCTTTGTCAAGAAAATCATCAACTTGCTTTTTAAGCTATTCATCCTCCTTAGGACTCATTCTATTAGCTGGTTTGTTGAGCAAAATCAAACTTGGTATGAGGTCTATTTGATGTGGAGTATCCCCCACAGGTGGCAAACCATGTGGTATTTCCTCAGGCACTACATCAACACATTCCTCTAGAATTTGTTTCACTTCTTACTGGATTTCCTTCTCACTTTCTATTTCTTGAACAACTACCAAATCTATCACATCATAACCAACTTTGACTTCCTTCTCCAACTCAGATTTTTTCAATAATGAACGCTTCTCCTCATCTTTTGCACATGGTTGGATTCAATTCCTTCAACATCTTCTTCCTTGATTTCATCTTCCTCAATTAGGGCAATCACTTTTTGGTTTGGACATTCAGAATCAATATGCCTCAATCCTTGGTACTTAAAACACATCTTTGACTTAGAAGTAAATTCTTGTTGTGCTTCACTCTTTACATGAGTGTGGGTAGTTTTAGTACCACTAGGATTCCAAGAGTAGAACCCTCAACAAACCCTTCTTTAGCCATACTCTTAATTGTAGTAGAACTTCTATACTTGTTTAGAGCCTCAACCTTCAAAGCAAGCTTTATCACATCTTCAAGAGTGTTATATGGCTGCATAAAAATAACTCTAGCAATATCGAACCTCAAACTAACACGATGGCGAGCTATGAGTTGTTCCTTGGACTCTTGCAAGTCTCCATTGATTATCAACTTTTCAAACTCAAATGAATACTCTTCCACACTAAAATCTTGTTGCTTAAATATATGAATTTTGAGGTAGATGTCTTAGCGGTAGTTATGGAAGGTACCTGTTTTTAGGCTCTTTCTTCATAATTTCCACAGTTGCCAATCTTCTTTTACCATCTTTCACGTTGTCTCTTTAAGATTTTCCTGATACGGGAATTCTTACACATCTTGATAGTCACCAACTTCACTTTTTCACGCTCAAGGGGGTTATAATACTCTAAGACATGCTCCACCATATTAAGCCAATCCAAAAATTCATCAGCATCCATTCTTCTATCAAATTCTGGAATGTTAAGTTTTAGATTGAATCTTAAGCCTTCTTCATAGTTACATCTTATACTCCACCGGTACTAAATCGTTTAGGTATGGCCATCGTACCTCGTCGCCAATCTCGTGCGTACATACGCTGGCCTTTTTGAGCTCCAAGAAACCTTAAATTTGACTAGGTTGAAAAGTCTATTCATAAAAATCATCATTTTCCTCCATCTTGTATTCGCCTATACCTTCTATCAAGTTCTCCATAGACACACAATCTTCATAAAGCCTCAGATGTTTTTGTAGATGTTGAGCAAGGATCTCAAGACAAGCAATATGTTTTTCCTTCATGGCTAGTGAACGACTTGAACCATGACTAGAAAACTTGTTTCTAGCACCAATCACACCTTTTAGTTTATGATCAGCCATCAAACCATGAGCTCTGATACCACTTTGAAGTGAGAACGAGACAATGATGGATGATCTAGGGGGTTTAGGTAAGTTAGGGTTATGGGGTAAAACTTTGATGGAATGAGGATGAGTGCGGTCTCAAAAGGTTATAGACGTGGGGTTATATATGGGTTTGAATGGAGTTTTGGGTTTGAGTTCGAGATTTGTAAAAATAATGGAGTTACTAGATGCCTTTCAAGTGATAGAAGTTCTAAATATCTGAGTGATTGAGAGTCTAATTTAGTAAACATGTTAATGGTAAAGGCTAAAATTAAGCTCTTGTTACAATTATATAAAGTTGGTCAATGGTAAGGCTAAATTAAGCCTCTTGTTAGAATTATTAAATATAAATTATGACATAACATGATTTGAGGCTAGACAATAGCTTCCCTTATATGCCCCACTTAAGATGGGCTTCCATCGGCAAGACCAATCTTGTTACGTAGAAATTAATGAGATGTCTTAGTGATGGCTTTGTTAACAGATCGGCTCTATTTGGTCTTGAGTGTACTATATTTAACTTGGGGCTTCGCTGTTCATAAGTCACGCACAAAGTGAAGGTCGGTTGAATATGTTTCATGCGCGAATGATTGGTAGGTTAAAAGTGAGATGTGGCTTGAGTTATCACAAAGCAGGCGGGAGATTATGTGACTAGAAATGTTCATGAGAAGAGTGGACAACCATTGTCTCGGGGCTTCGGTGGCTGAGGCCGTGTCACGACCTGCGGTGTGGATCGTCTACGCTGGCTCCGTTGTTTTCTTTTGAGCTCCAAGAAATGGGATTAGAGCCCAAAAAACTGATATAGGTAGAGGTTGACGTGCGGTCATCCACATTTCTAGCCCAATCAGCATCGAAGTATGTTCTTAATATGGGAAAACTGACTTTGTGAATCCCGAATACCATGAAAAATGGTTTGCTTTAAGTAGCGGAGAAGCCTTTTGTTAGTATCGATGATTTATGTTAGCTTGTGCATAAACTTAGAAAGTTTGTTGAGTGAAAATGAGATGTCGGGGCGATATTAAAGGAAAGGTATTGAAGCACGGCGATTATTACTCTGCAAGCTTCGAAACTACATCCCACAGCCGGCCGGTGTTATCGATCAATTGAAGGGATTGGGTTATAGAGAGAGGGGTTGGAACATCTTTAGCACCACTCATACTTGTGTTGGCTAAAGGTCACGAACATATTTATGTTGTGAGAGAAATAACCAGCGGTAGGAATTACTTGATCCCAAGAAGAAATGAAAGAACCCGTATCCTTGAGAGAAAACATATCTTGGTACTTAATAATATTTGGCCGCAGGGGTGAATTATTTTACATTGGCAACAAGATCATCAACATAAGCAGAGAAAATAACAAGATTGGAGCCTTATTAATGAGGAGGTGACTGTTTGTGAAAACGCGGTGAAAGATAAAGCGTTTTGAGTGCGTATTACCAAGCACGTGGAGCCCCATTTAAGCCTTGTCATCCTTTGTTAACGCACAAACATGGTTAGAGTTTGAACCGATCCATGGAGCCTTGGGGTTGTGCCATAAAGCGGTCTCGATTAATGCACCATTTAGAAAGGCATTGTTGACATCCATTTTACCTCAAATCCACCCTTTAATATGGCAATAGATATCTGAGTTCTAATAGTTCTTTGGTTTGACCACAGGACTAAAGGTTTTCTTTGCCAATCAATACCGAGGCGTTGATCTGGCCACTTAGCAACTAGGCAGACTTTGAATGCGTCCGCGGATTCATCGGCGCCTTTACTCGGAGGGCCCACTTACGGCCTGGTGTACAGTTTAAGGTGGTAAAAACTGAGTCCCAAGTCGTGTTTCATTAGAGTAGTGAGCTCGATGGACATGGCCTCATACTGGTGAGGTTGAGAAATGAGAAAGCAGCTCCTGCTTGGTTGGCTCAATGGTTTGGGGAAGAGGATGTTTGGACCTTTGTATGGATTTAATTTGGGTTTGAAGATTCGGTTCATTGATCTTGTGGTCATGTTATAGTGCGTTGGGAGAGTATCGGTTTAGGGGAGGGTTTGTAATCCAAAGATGGAGGAGAAAAATCTGAATGAAGATGGGTGTCTGGAGTAGGAATGGGAGGAGTGGAATGGAAGATTTAAGGAGCTTGATCCAGTATCATCTAAGGAGTCGGATGAGATGGGGGTGATTTTAACGACCGAGGTATGAAGTAAAGAACCGAAGGCTCAGAAAGTACAGGGAGGCGATATGTGAAGTGAACCTTCAGAAGGTTGTGATGTTGGTGTTGGGCGCCAGTGATGGCCTTTGCGAAGCGAGTGGGCATAGAGAGGAAGAAATGGGGGAGAATGCGGGGTTTCTAGGTTAGCCTGGAAGACCCATGTTGAGAGAGAAATTTGGATTGATCTTAGGTTTCTTAAGCGGCCGCGTCTTAGGGAGAAGAAATTTTTTGTTTGGGTTCAAGACACTTGCTGCATTTGAGTTGGTGAATAGTGAAAATACATGCTTTAGTTTAGGCTGCATTTTATTTGAGTTATAGGGCCATGTGAGGATAACAAATGCATCCAATTTTTAATTTCTAAATAATTTGGTGTTTGACAAAAAGGACTTCAAGGTGATTTTCTGAATAAGAGGTGTAGAGTTGTCTCTTTATGAGGTAGGAAGTTGTTTGAAAGGCATAAGGCGATAAGAAATCAAGATGGGCACTATGAAGGTGTAGGCTTGTTTCAACGAATAAGCGATAATGACGTTCGAGAGACACCATTTTGTTGCGGTGTGTGGGAGCGGTAGTGTAGTGAGTTGTACCGCTGAAGTAGGAGATATGATTTAAAGCAATAAACTCACACCATTGTGAATTATAGTGTTTGATTGATTTTGAAACGGGTTTCATGAGCCACATTTGAGTAACTGGAAAAATTTTGAGAAACCACAGGTTGGTGACCATGGAGATAAAACCATATATATTTTGTATAATGATCAACAAAAATAAGGTAATATCTTGATCCATCAATTCCAGTAAAACTAGCAGGACCCCATAAGTTCAAGTGGCTCATGACTTTGGAGACTATTGACACGAAAGGGTTGTTGATGAGCTTTATTGATAGAACATGAATGACATAGTGAAGACAAATTTTTAGTCGATGAAATAGGAAGAGAAAATTTTTTAACAAGATGATGGACAATTTTAATAGAGGATGTTGAGCGCTTGTGCCATCCATCAATAGAAGTCAGTTCATGCACATTAGCAACCTTTTTGATGCTACTATTGATTCGAGAAGGTATGAGTCACCATTGTTACATGCTCCACACCAGTAGATCGCCCCGAGATCTTATCCTTCACAAGAAAATAAAAGGATGAAATTCAGCAGACATTATTTTATTTGAATTGGGATGATGAACTGAAATTAAATTTTGCAAGGTTTGGAACCTTGAGAGTATCCGCCTTGATAAAAGTTCGGTGAGAGTGCAAAGCGAAGAACCAATATAATGAAACGCAATTTGAGCCTGCATCAAGAGAATTACTTACGCTAGTTCCATCATATTGAATTAATAGATAAGTGGAAAGATCACCGAGTGATATTATGAAACAAATAGAATCAAGTAACCCGATTGTTATCCCTTCCATTAGGTACGGTAGCTGAATTTATTGAAACATTAGAGAATGGAATTGAGACAGTGTGATATGAAGTGATTAGTCTGAGTTGGCATTGGTACGGTAATGCGCGATTGGAATAATTGACATCCGAGAGATGTTATTGGAGCGACGACCATCACGTTGGGCTCCATTAAAGTTTATGCTTAAGTTGGAACCTGAGGCCGCAGGCGAATCATGTTCTTGAAGGACCACGATTGACTCCCAGTGCGAGAATGCTTTGTCTTCGTGGTTGGCGAAACAACCAGTTGTTGTGTTGCGGCTTCCAAGCGCCTCAGATATGC
The DNA here is from genome assembly GCA_016808115.1 of Tetrastigma voinierianum. Taxonomy (NCBI): domain Eukaryota; kingdom Viridiplantae; phylum Streptophyta; class Magnoliopsida; order Vitales; family Vitaceae; genus Tetrastigma; species Tetrastigma voinierianum. Next base: position 364,438 of record JAEQBH010003080.1, read on the forward strand.
ATCATGTCCAACCAGAAGGTCGTGCAACTCCTCAAAGGTCAATGACGATTCTCGGGCTCGAATAAGCGCTACGATCTCTCGAAAATATGGACCTAAGCCATTCAACACATAAAGAGTTAGGTCATCATCCGAAATTGGATGATCAATAATGGCTATTTCATCAGCCAAGGCCTTCACAGCATGGGTGATACTGTGATCGGCAGGTTCATCTTTGGATTAAGGTGAGTTCCTCAACTAGCATGCTTCGACTTGGGGATCGGCTAGCATATAAATTTTTAGCTTTGTCAGCGTCATGAAGGTCGTCTTTGTAGCAATAAGTGGGGTGATGGAGGGAGATGTAGATGCTAAAATAGCACTCAGGATAATTTTATCCTAGCGAATCTAGTGGGTCTTGCACAGCTCATCAGCGGCGGTACCAGCGGAAGAGGGACACCGAAGGGTGCCTTGGACATAGTCAAGTAAATCGTAACCAATGAGGAGTGCTTCGAATTGAGCACACCATTGAGGAAAGGTGGTGGGAGTTAACTTTTCATTAATTTGGGCAGCAATGTTGAGTGCAATGAGTGATTTATTTGCTACATAAGGAGGTTGGGTGTGGAGATTAAAGTTTGAATTTTGATCGAAGGAGGAAGACATGGCAGGGACTTGGATCAGTGACTCGTTAGAGAGATCACACGTGGCTCACGATACCATGTAAAAGTAATAGATTTTCGATGCCTTTCATTGATAGAAGTTCTAAATATATACAGTGATTGAAATCTAATTTAGTAAACATGTTAATGGTAAGGCTAAATTAAGCTTCTTGTACAATTACATTCAAATATAGAATTAATAATGAGAACATGATTTGAGGCTAGACATGTGTACCCTTATACGAGTCACGGTTTGTATGAACTTATTTGGAGTTAATTTGAGGTTTTCAGGTTTTCTAAGGTAGGATAGGGCTATGGATGAATTTGGGTTTCTCCAAGGTTAGGGATGATGGTTTTTATTGTTCCTAGAGTGAAACAAAGTATTTGGAAAGGTTTTAGAAGTATGGAACTAGATTTGGAAAGTTTTAGATTGAGGTTGAAAAAAATGAGTTATAGAAAAATGAAAGAGAATATGATGAGATGAGTAGATGTTATAGAAGGATAGGTATTTATTTCACCACTCAAGGAATCCACAAAGAGATTAAAGTACGAACTCACCGCTCAAAGGAATCACCCAGAGATTAGAATAAGATATATCTTACGTCCATACGAGTCCACACAGGGATAAAAGCAGCGAACTCGTCGCTCAGGGAATCAGCCTTGAGAGATAAGAAACAAAGATAACTCTTAAAAAGAGAAATATGAAAATATTATTAAACTTGAATTGATTTGTGAAAATAGTACATTAGGAGGGTATATATAGTTCTCATACTTTCTAAATTAAATAAAGCAACTCTTTGAAAACAAAACTTTCTAATTTAAATAAAGCAACTACTAAAAAACAAATATTTCTAAAATAAAGTGAATCCAAAATAGCAATAAGACTCCAAATCATGTCCCTAAGGCTTCACAACCTCCCGAATTCAATTTTTTCATAATCAAGCCTAAATTCCCAATGGTTGATGTAGATGCTCCTATATCAAACATTATATGATCTGAATTTGTAATAATATTGAAAAATACTTGTACATCCTTGTCACAAAAATCCAATGTTTTAAAAATTGATTGGACATTGAACTAGAAAAGTTACCGATTCATGATTCATTGATCGAACCGCGATGGAACCAATAACGTAATAAATATATAATTAATATTTTATATAAATTAAAAATAATTTTAAAAAATATTATTAATAATATTTAAGATATTATTTATTCTATTTTATATCACTAAATTATTATTTAATTTTTTTTATTATAATTATTTTTAAATTTGTTAAGAAAAATGTATATAATATTTAAACATGAAAACATATTGAAAATTGAAGAAAAATTATAAGTAATATTAATATATCATATTAGTATATAATAATTTTTTGTTAAACTTTTACACAACTAGAGTGGTTCATCGATTCAATCAATGGTTCAAACGGTTTAAAGTCAGTCTAATGGTTGAATGGTTTGAAAATACAAATTGGATGGAAGGTAGTTGGTCAACAATTGGACCGGTCCAACCAGCCAATCCGATTTAGTTTTTAAATATTGCAAAAATCAATTTTTTGAACAATATAAATACTACTGGTCAACGGTTTGTTTAAATCGTATCTACCTGCTCTTTTTTTCTGCCACCTTTTTGAATATATCTTTTCTCTTTCGAAACTTTTTTTGAGTGTTAAAAATTGGTTGGGTCATTTATTTATTGATTTCCCTAGAATTACTGAAATTAAGTGATCAATAATTATTTTCCGACTTTCTCTAAAAAAAAGAGAATTATTTTCCAACGTTTTATGAATTTGAAATTATAAAAATTATTGAAAAATATTCCTACATCTTTGTTATTAGAAAAAAAATTAAAAAAAAAATCAACTACTACAACAATATAAATCCTAGTTTATCAACAATAAATAAATGAATATTATATATATCTCTTCAAAAAATTATAGTTATTTTATGAAATTTTTAGGTATTTTAAGGACTAAATTGGCACCACATAAGCATAATTAAGTAAAGAAGTTCAATAAATTAGGAAATATAAAAAAGAAAATGAAAAATAGGGGGAATTGTTTTTAAATGCAATCAAGTTGATTTAACATTCTAATATGCTGAAGGAAAAATAACACTAGCTGCCTCTTTACTTCTCTCATCTTGTTCTTTTTAGTCCCTTTTCTTTAAGCAAGGAAGGGTGATTATTTGGCCATTCTTGGCTTGAAATCACCCATCTACATCTTTTTTTACCATTTTTCTTTTTCAATAAAGTGGTTATTTCACAAAAATCTGGATTTTTAATTTGTTTTTTCATGTTTTTGTCGTCGTCTTGTGCAACATGTTTTTTATGTTGTCTTGTGTGGCATGTGGTTTGTGTTGTTTTAGTATGACGGTTTGGTTTTCATCGTCTTATTGAAGTGCTTTCTTGTGTGCGGTGATTCGATCAAGTAGAGACATCAAGTCAAATCATGGACGTCAATATGCTTTAGAATTTGAGTCATATGTATTCTAGTCATCATAGAATTATCAAATGTGTAGGCTTTAAGCCGATTCATTGTGCTGTTAACCTGGATGTTGCGTTATCCACTAGAGTCTTTAGTGAATTTGATTATATGTTTGAAGTTCGATATATTCAACAACCTAACTTGATAGGGGTGAATTGGTTTTCTCAAAAACTTTTGCACAAGTATAATAAATCTTTAATTTAAATGGCTGTGGCAAATTAAAGTGAAGATGAAAGCAAAACCGGATTTATAGTGGATCGGCACAACCTTGCCCTCGTCCACTTCTCCTCCAGCAGTGAGGGTTCCACTAGTGTGAAAGCTCTAACAGGCTTTATTTTATGGATTATGGCTCCAATAGGAACCTCTTCAAGCTATACACACTTGAAGTTCAAAGCTCCAATCCCGAGCTTCTTTTACACTTGATTATGGCTCCAATAGGAACCTCTTCAAGCTATACACACTTGAAGTTCAAAGCTCCAATCCCGAGCTTCTTTACACTTGGATTATGGCTCTAATGGGCACCTCTTCAAGCTATACACATTTGAAGTTCCAAGCTCTAATCTCGAGCTTGATTACACTTGGATTTTGGCTCCAATGGGCTCTTCACAATTCCTTCAAGCTATACACACTCGAAGCTTTCTCACTTAAGCATAACGAGACACTCTCTCTCAAGCTCTCAAGATATTTCAAATACAACTCAAGCTATTGATCAATACAAAGGTGCACTCTATAATATGCTCATGTAATGAATGCACTCACAATCTCACTTTGAGAATTGATTATTAAGAGAAATGATGATTGAGAGGATATTCAACAAGTGTCTTGGTTGTTTAGTGATCCCTCACACTCTATATATAGAGTGGGATCTCGGTAGCATTTAAGTTGCCAACTGGTCAACCGGTTCTTGTACACTAGCCGTTGTGTACAAAAATTTTATCGTTTTATAGTCGTTGGAACATTACCATTGTACAATCAGTCGATAGTTTTGACGAACCGGTCGACCGTTTGCTACAATAAATCTTTCTAAAATAAAACAACTCCAAATCAAAATAGTAATAAAACTCAAAACACTTGGAAATAGAAATATATTAGTTGTCTCCAAGGTTTCACAACCTCACGAATCTAAATTTTCCATAATTAAGATTAGATTCCTAATGAATGTTCTAGAAGCTCCTACTTCACGGATCCTTTGTGCTTTGATTCTCATCATTCCCCCCTTCCTCGAAAAGATTCGTCCTCGAATCTTAGCCATAATTTTGTGGATGACATGAAAATAAATACAAATCCTCCACGGTCCATCCTTTTTGGGAACTAAAATCACTGGAACGTCACATGGACTCAAGTTCTCCCTAACATATCCCTTTTCCATCAATTCACCAACTTGCTTTTGGAGTTCCTTTGTCTCTTAAGGATTATACATGCGGGTCGGATTCGAATGGTATGAGGCATAAAATCAAAATCAATTTGATGTTGATCCTTTGGATGGAGGTAACCCTTTCGAGATTTCCTCGGGAAGGAACGTCTTCGAACTACCTGAGACAATGAACTAGGCAGAAGTGTCAAGTTGGTTAGTATTAAAAGTGTCTCTTTGTTCAAAGTCTGATCATAAGTTTTTAAGAACAATGCTCTCTTGACCTCACGCCTTGCATAGGGAGTGGTTTTCTGCTCATTTTCTCTTAAATTTTTAGTCACTCTCTTTCTTTTGCTTACTCTCATTTTCACACTTTTTCTTTTGTTCACTCTCTTTTTCACTCTTTTTATTTTGTTTACTCTCTTTTTGCAACCTCACTTGATCTTTATAAACTTGACTTAGTGTCAAAGGAACAAGAGTGACGGTTCGTTGGTTGTGCACGAACGAGTACTTATCGGTGAAGCCATCTTGCTTAACTTTCCTATCAAATTTCCATGGTCTTCCTAATAACAAGTGCCCAACTTGCATCGGAACTACATCACACAAAACTTCATCTTCGTCTTCCCAATGCTAAAAGAGACTAACACTTGTTTATTCACCCTTACCTCCCCACTATCATTCAACCATTTCAATTTATAAGGTCGGGATAACACTTGTTGGCATTCCTATTTTCTCCTGTGGTTGTGCTAGCAACATTAGTGCAACTTCCCCATCGTGATCACCCACTACAAATCCTATTTTTAGACATTGGCACCTAGTGTGAAAAAATGTTATCGGGTGCATCTCGTCATCTTCCTTCCCGCTTTACTTAAGGCCTCGGCCGCCATTAGTTCTCCTTGGAAAACGTACCCTCATCATCGACATCCTCTAAGGATGGCATATAATCACAATCCGACTTATTATCAGTTTCAATCTCACCATTGTCCCGCATCACCATGACTCTTTTGTTCGGACATTAGCTTGCTATATGACCCCTTCCTTGGCATTTAAAACACATAATATCACAATTCCGAGCAGTGCAAGAATCGATTTACCTTGATTTCCTTGGCTGGTCCCCTCTTGTTTTAGTTATGTTTTAGGCTTGGCGTTGGGTGGCTTTTCTTCCTTCCTCCATTGATTCGATTTCCAAGTAGATAAACTTGGACCAGGTGTAGAACGTGTGTTGCTACTGCCCCTCCTTATGACTTGATTCTCAATCTTGATGGCCATATGCACCATATCCTCAAATTCCACATAATGTTGCAATTTCACCACATTTTGAATCTCCCAGTTTAAACACCTTTAGAAACCTTACCATCATGTTAGCCTCTCCCGAATATTCTTCAATATTCGCTCCTAGCAATTTGCAACCTCTGTCTCCTTATGTACTCTTCCCACACTTTGGTTACCTTGCCTCAGGTTTTGCAACTTGTTGGCCTGCAATTCTCGAGTAGTAGTAAAGTCGGGACAAATCTCTTCCTCATCACCCTCTTCATCTCTTCCCATGTTTCCACTGATGGCTCCCTATTTCGTCTCTTATTCAACACTAGTTGGTCCCACCACACTATGGCATAATCTGAGAACTTTATGACAACAAGCTTCACCTTTTTATTTTAGGAATAATTGTGACAATCAAAAACCAACTCTACCTTCCTTTTCCACTCAAGATATGCCTCGGGGTCATTCTTTCCTTGGAAAGATGGAATCTTCATTTTAACGTTTCCCAAATTATTATCTTCCCGATTCCTATCTACTCTATGTATCCCCCCATACCTCTTGTTACTAACAACCGAATCATAACCATTCTCATCCTCAAAATCTCCTCTGTCGCACTCTTTGCGTCTTCTACACAGCCCCTCTTCTTCTGACCTCTCCGCCTGCATACATGGGAGGGGTTTCGTGGAGTGCTCGACTTTCTCCACCCTCTCATGGGCTTGTTCCAATTCAGCCCTAAACATTCTATGTGCCCGTAGATTAAGGCATAATGAACTTCATGTCAACTCGTCCCGCCCGCACCTTCAAATGCGTTGTTGTTTGACATAGTCTTTAACCAACAAGGTTAGAGAAAAAAAAGAGTAGGACCTCACAAATCACTCGCTCACGGGTTTTCACTCGAAGAATGATTCACTTAGTTCACTCGTGTTTGCACACTATATTTGTCTTTTTCTCACTCTAATAATCTAACCACTCTTGCCTTTTTCCACTCAGAATTTCTCTTCTAGTTCTTTTGAAACTAATCAAACAAATCATATTTTTCCTGCAAAATTCAATCAAAAACCTATCAAATGACAGGTTGGTGGCATTAACCAATATTCAAGCTTTACTTAAAGAAAAAATAAAAAAAATAAAAAAATAACGACACCAACAACTAGAATGATGATAAACTTATAGATTTTTTACGGCTTCAGTTTTTTTAAATAGGATCCTTTTCCTTTACTTTCGCTTTTCTTTTTTCTATTTTTTATTATAACTTGAGAATGGAATTTGTTGAGAAAAAGGAAAACAAACAAAAGTTATATCCGATCAAGAATGAAGAAAATCGGACTTGGGATGGAGTAGATATTAGGTTGTGACTAAAATTGGGGATTGAACGAAATTTAGAATGAACGGATGGAAGCGGTGACTTAATTGGGTTCGAACAAAGAAGAATAGAAAAAACGTACAAGATAGGCAAACCAGAAAAATAGAATATGTTGCTCGCAAATGTGCCAGACCCCATCAACTTATGAGGGCTAAGTGATCGGATTATTTCGGAAGAGCAGCTCTAGTATTTGGCTTAGATGGAGACCTCGAATAGTTGCTTATGAAGCAGAACCTTGGTATGTGAGGACGCCACAATCGGTGATGGAATCCAGATTGATAAGTCTTGATGAGCATACGGAGAAAAACCGATAAGTTCAAAGAGTTCTTTTAAGAACCAAAGAGAAATTTAAACTATCAATTTCATTAATGCTTAAACTTTATAATGTAGGGATAATAAGCCTTTAAATAGGCCTAAAAATATGAAGAATAGAAGCTAAATATTCGGCCACAAGGAAAGTAAATATTTTGCCAAAAACAAGAAAGGAAACTAGATAATTTTTTAGGACAAGACTTGGTAATGAAAATCAGTCGCAAATCAAGAACAAATCAGCTCTAAAATAGCAGCAAATCAGAAACAAATCAGCTCCAAAATAGCGACAAATCGAGAACATATCGACAAATGCGAAGCAAAATCTTTTTCTAAAAATAGCCCTCCCATTTGACTAACTGACCTCACTGACTTAGTGAAATAAATCTTTCTAAAATAAAAACAACTCCAAATCAAAATAGTAATAAAACTCCAAAGCAGGTTTGAAATAGAAATATATTAGAATTTGTCTCCAAAGGTTTCACAACCTCAGAACATAGATTTTAATAGTGGGTGTATTCTAACCGTGTTCTAAAGCTCCATCGGATCCTTTGTGCTTTGATTCTCATCAAGCATCGGAGCAACAGCTAACCCTGATGGGGCCTTATCGCACGATTTCGTTGTATTTGAGTCCCGGTTGGGGATCCTCACTCGAGAGATGCACCAGCCTCATTGGGGTACCTTCCAGGCGGTTGATCATGACTCGATCAGGCAGTCGAAACTATTGCCCAATCGCCGAGCCCCTTCATGCGGAAGACCGCTTCATTCATTCCCGTAGGCGGGGTGGCGCTACCCTCGAGCCCGCCCGCAGCGGCTTACATCCGTGTGGAAAACCCGATGGTAAGACTAGACATTTCCTCCTCCTCAGAGGGCATACTAGCAATTACATCAGCTGCCTTCGTTTGTCGAGCCCTTGTCTTGTTTTCTTTCTTCTTTTTTTTCCCAGTTGGGGGATAAGCCATGGACTTTGAGGTTGGTTGGCCTGGGTAGACCTCACTAAGGTCCCTATAGCGACCGCCGCTTGATCTTCCTAACCAGAGACCGCCTGAGAAGAGCTACCAATGTTCAACTTAAGAAGGTCGTTAAGAATGAAATGCTCTCCCTCAATAAGCTCTATGGGCAACGACCAGGGAACGACATGGATAATATAAGGGAAGGGGCTGGTGCCCAACTCTCGCAAGTTCCTTGCTATCAACAAAAGCTCATTATTGCGTTCTGCCTCAATTATCTCCAACAATCATCTAATATTCTCCAAGCCAGCCTTCTCAATCTAGTTGACTAGCCGGCCTCGCTTGTGCTTATCTAGATTACATTAGGAACATGAAGGTGTGTCAGAACGCAGTCCACCTAGCAAAACATGAATTGCAAACAAACTAAGACAAACCTGGAGACACAAGAGACTGATTAACATCAAAATGAAGCCCCATAGAGTCAGGCGTCTCGTACCACGGGCCTCTAACCAAGACAACCCCCTTTGCCTCTGTCTTGGGAGGCTCCCAGAGGGCGAGTTACAAGTCCGGCGTGTTCTTGGACTCTCGAAAGCTCGTTGAGTCACAGAGATTTAATAAGATGAGTTCGGCCAAAATGTAAAATTTGAACATTGGGTACAGGTCATGGATAGTTGAGGAATGGTCCGTTCTGGTTTCCGGAACTTCTGTTTTCGGAACCGATTTGTAACCAAAATGTTTGGGACACGCATGGTGAGTGAGAATCGCATGTTTGGATGTTTTGTGTGGTATTTACAAAAAAAAGTGGACTTTACGAACTAAGTCGGATTATTCCAGAAGACCAAGCATGGCGGGATTTATGTTTGAATGGCTAATGTGTGTTATTGCCATAAATTGAATAACATCTTGAATATGTGATATATGTGTGATAAAGATGGAAATAATTATATGCATTGGGTTGTATGACTGACATACTATGTCTCGGCCTAGGAATATGAATTATGGCATTACTTGCCTAAGTAATGGTTGGAATTTTTTTAATACATGCTTGAATGATGTGTTGACATAAATGAACTTAATGATAGAAAAGATGTAGTGCATGCTTATGTGATGTACTTATTTGAATATGTGGAATGTGCTGTGCATGTAATATTAAATATATGAATGTTATTGTGTGCATTAGACATGAGTGTTCTGCTTTGCACAGTGTACGATGTAAAATATCGTGTAGAGTGTGACATTGGTCATGGGTTTGAAGTCTTGATGGCACAAATTGCATTACATTGGTGATAAGTAACACCACATTACATGAGTGTGTGCATGGTATTGATTTGGGCTGCGTTTGGTGTTGGTGTGTGGGTTGGGGAATGGGACAAGGCCCGGTGGGTTCAAATTGTTAAGCGAAAAGCCAGAAAATGAAATGTCGGTAGCAAGTAGGGGATAGATACCCCACCAGTGAAAAGCACGAAAACACAGTTGAGCAGCGTATCCACCGGTGAAAGCCCGAAAAATGTCGGAAGGTGTAAGAGACCCGCGGTGAGACCCCCAGAAAATTTTTGTTGCCGAAAAGACATAAAGCGATTAAATAAATATCACGTAGACTTCACGGGTTTGTGAGATGGGAATTAAGGGCCCGACTCGATATTGATTTCCCATTGGCACTTGCGTGGGTGGTGGTCGGAGGTTGACCCGGTGCTTGGGGCGTGTAGAGTGTCGTCTCATACCTTATGTGATTTTTTCCGCGATAGGACAACATGAATGCGCAGTTGGTTGTTAGTTTGTTGTGAAGCGAAATCATTGCATGTGCACCTAGGTAGAATAGCCGCTTGTAGGATTTATCTCTCACGGCGTTAGCTCATCTGTCATTAGGACCTTTCGGGTACAAAACCTTGATACTGACGAACGGCAGCTCATAGAGTGAAGGATTATGAAGCGGTTCGATTTGTGTGCGGATTCTTGTTTATGTATATATTAGAAACGAATTAGTTTTAATATATGTTTTGTATTAAAGTGATGTAACTCTTGGATCTATGAAATGGTCTTGTAACCATATGGGCCAGTATGGATGATGGGCCTATTCGTTATTTACTCAGTATGGGTCTCATGATATGAGACACACCGAGGAGTTCAGCAGAGGTTGACGATTAGTCAACGGGACCCCGGGTTTGGGGTGTCTAAGAATTACGACTGGACTATGGGCGACATGGATAATGAGCCCTAGTCCACAGCTTTGCGTGTGAATGAAACAAATCTCTACTAGCGTATCTCATTTGGTAAGAGAAAGTTAAAGTACAACTATAGTAGGTAAAATCGAAAAACATTTGGATGATTAAAAGCAAGAGGTGCCTGGGTGACGTGTAGGAATTGCTTCATGAACGACGAAACGGGGAAGCGAAGTCAGCTATGGCTTGCTCGAGGGTGAAGTACTTAGTTCATCCACTTCTCTTATAATTGAGAAAGTCGATCCATTCGACAATTCTAAGCTAATGCTTGCTTGAATCTGTGTGAGGAAGGACATAACTCATCGGCTGGACATAAGCAACAAAGTGCTCACGGTGGCTGACTCTCGTTGGACCGAGTCTTGCGCTAACACGACTAGTGGAAGTCTTCTCTTGACCTCTCGTCGTTCTACAGGCAAACAAAGAAAGGGGATCTCCTAGTAAAACGATGGAAGAACCAAAACCCTAGACCGCGGAGCTTTTTGAATCTTATTGGGATGCCCCCAAGCTTGAGTACATCCCAAAACCCTGTGTATAGTTTCTTCCCCGGAACCCTACCGACGGCTAAAAAGCACACATTTGAGGCAAGACCAGAGAAAAACCACCACAAACAAAACAATCTGTACAAGAAAAATTGGAAGCAAAGCAAAGGAAAAACCCACCACGAGATAAAATTGGCGCAATCGGGCTTCCCACCTAGGACATCTGGTAGGCCAACACAAATGCCGTTTTCAAACACACAATACCCATTGGTGACAAGCGATTCGAGAGATTACAGCCTCCCTCCATAACTTCTCTGTGCTTTGGCCTTTGCCGACGGGCGGGGAGGAAGTCAATGAAGAAAAGCTTTGTGTAGTAGAAAAGGAATCCATTGGCAACTTCATAGACTTCGGAGGTTCATCCCCATATATATAGAGGTGGAACTTCAAAGGGCACGTTGAATGCATCCTCGGGACATCACATGCCACAAACGCATTGAAACATATGCGCATTAATAATCTACAAATCTCACCGCCGAGATCTAAAACACGATTATTTTCCTTGAGCTAGAAAGGCATAATCCTCTAATCAGAAAATGGGGGGCATTGTGAGTGTCATGCTTGCACAGACCCAGGCCCGGGACTCGATAGGCCCGGCGTCCGCGCAGACCTCTTTATGGCCCCTCATGAAATGGCCTAAGACAGCCTACCATATTAAAACCACAAGGGAACCAACTAGACGGTAGATCCTACAACCCGTGTGGGATCCCAAATCCCCTAGTCGGCCATCCTATCGCATATGCAAAGTGTGTTATGGATAAGTATATTAGGGAGGAAATCATGCACAGAATATTTATCCACAGATTTCCTGGTTTCCAAATCCCTTACGTCTCAAAAACATAAATCCTTAATAAGGGAGAATTAGTCCTTGATAAGGAAAATGAGATTTTATCACAAAAATCACGAGATTATCTTACTGTAATCAGGAGAAATTCGAATTATAAAACATGAACTCACACGAGGGGAAAGGTATACGGCTTTCAGTGTGTTAACTCTCTTCATTCTCTTATCCACCCTTTTCTTGACTTAATCGTCAGAGGCGTGTGTGCGTCAGACACAACCTTCTTTTTTCTTGAGGTTTATATCGTGTAGTTGATGTGTCCTAAAGGTCCAGGGCAGTCGGGTAACAATAACGATCAAGAAATAAAATTTAATAATAATTATATATCAAATCATCAACAAATATCTATTCATTATTTTTATTAACCATCAAGAAATAAAATTTAACGATAATTATAATATCAAATCATCAACAAATATCTATTTCATTATTTTTATTAACCATCAAGAAATGAAATTTAACAATAATAAATATATTAAATCACATTCATGAATCACAATAATAATTCTATCTATATCATAATAAGATTATAATTTTTTTTAAAACATATTAAATTTTTTTAAGGATAAGTCACCAGACCAAACACCAAGAATCCAATCATTAACTGTGAAATGGAACTTTATAGCAATATGTTAAATATAGTCTATCAAATCACATGAAAATTATGTTATATAGTACAACAAATCACATTAATTTTTTTTTTATCATCAAAAAGGAGCAAAATACTCTCAAAAAATATACTAAAGGTATACAAAAGGGAACCCAAAAATTATACCTTTATATCTGGAATCTTTACTTTTGTGTTCTTTCATTCATATATTTATATTGAAACTTCCACTTGCCCAATAATTGGTAACGACAAAAGGATAAGTCAGCAAAAATTATACCTTCATATGTGGATTATCTTTACTTTTATGTGCTTTCATTCATATATTTATATTGAAACTTCCACTAGCCCAATATATGGTATCGACACTTTTGCTACCCCGACAAACTCCATGTTTATCCTTCAAATGTTATCCTTCAATATGTAGTGGATAAACCTTTTAAAGGATTTGTATTTATCATAAAATAAAAAAGGAAAAAAAAAACAAATATGGAAGAATATCGACCCCTTCCCGTTTATATATATATATATATATATATATATATATATATATATATATATATATATATATATATTATCACTAGGAGGGGGGCCACCGCAGGGAGCAAAAGAGCACTCAGCTAGTGTTAGGCTTCCTTGGCCATCTGCAGGCCAACTTGTCCCGTTGCCAGTCTTCTTTAACGCAGGGAGGAGGAAAACTCCACTCTTGATGGAAGCTGCGATGTTGGGCCCTGTCATACCGTGCTAGTCCATCGGCCACCTGATTGGCTTCGCGGAACACATGCCTGAGCTCAACTCGCCATGCACGCTGGATAAGATCCTGGAACACTACACGTAGGTTGTGGTGCCTCGGAAACCCCTCCGATTCGCTAGCCAGTCCACCAGAACCAAGGAGTCCCTTTCCACTAGGAGATTGGAATATCCCTTCCTCCAGGCAATACGTAGACCAAGAATCAGGCCCCACAACTCAGCTTCCTCTGCCGAGCAATCACCAAGTCGGGAGGAGAATCCACAAATCCACTCCACTTCCCTTCCCAGTCCCTTATTGCATTGCCAGCCCTGCCTTTTTTGTTGTAAGCGTGCTACTCCCATCTGTATTCATCTTCAGCCTCTCTCTAGTCGGAGGAGCCCAGCCAATCCGACCCATGTGATTCAAGCCCATGAATCTGAATTGCCAGTCAAGTGTTGAGAGGATGCTATTTATTTCCTTCTTGTAGTTCTTTATTCTCTCAAGCTTCAGAGATTCTAGGAGCTCCTTGTTTTCAAATACAGTTGCATTTCGCCACTTCCAAATCAACCATATGGCAATAGTGAAGGTTTCCTACCAGTGTGCCTCATGCGAGGAAGGGTGTTTGGCCTTAATGTTTTGCACACACCAGGTTTCAAAATCTCCCGTGTTGCTCCAATGTCTCCCGTCACAGAGCTTAAGCCATAGAGATCGCACCTTAGTGCAATATCGGAACACGTGGTTGAGGTCCTCAACCTCTCTCGGGAAGCAATGGAAAACAGGATTCGATGTCATGCCTCTCCGCTCTCTCTCAGCATTCAACATAACTTTGCCATGGAGCAGCTTCCATAATAGAAACTTCATGCACGGGGGCACCCTTAATTTCCAAATCTTGTCCCAAGGTCTGCTATCTGTGCTGTGGGAAGCTCCTGCAATAATATCGTAGGCTGATCTGATTGTAAAGGCACCCGTAGCCGACTCACCCCAACAAATGGAGTCTTTGGTACCGTCGTCTAAGATGATTGTGGTGGATAACCGACGTAGACTACGTTTCAGGAGCCAATTGGAAAGGGTAGAGAAGTCCCATCCTTTAACAGTATCCTAATACTCTCTTACACACTTGTAAGATTCCACCAAGGACAAGTCAATGAGAGCCTCTTGCAATAGCGGGTAGTTCTCCAACCATGTGTCTCTCCATAAGAGAGTTGATCTTCCATTGTGGACTTCCCTTCTCAATCCTGCTTTAAGGACTTCAGTTGCGACACGAACGCCCCTCCAGGCAGTTGAGGAAGCCCGTTTCTTTTCAAATTTATTAACTTCAGGATCTCCCCTAATTTATTTCTTCAAGACTACCCTTGCCTAAAGATTCTGCTTCTCCTTCAACAACCTCCAGCCTAGCTTAGCCAGGAGGGCTTTGTTCATAGCTTGCATGTTTTTTTTTCCCAATCCTCCCTTGCTCTTGCTTCTGGTCACAACACTCCAGCTTATCGCATGCACTGTTCTTTAAGTTTTTGAACCACTCTAAAGGAAACTACAAAGAATCTTATCAATCTAATCACACCCCTCCACTGAAAAGGACATCGTTTGCATTAAGTAGGTAGGGATGGAGGAAAGAACAGCTAGCACTAGAATGTGTCTGGCCGCCAAGGACAAGGATTTGGCCTTCAGCTCTCCATTTTACTATTCAACCAGTCCAACAGCTGTTGAAAGTGGGCCTGCTCTATTCTTCCATGTAAGGAAGTGGAACACAAGTAGCGCCCTAAGTCCTTTATGAGAGGGATGCCTGCTATTTTCACAATATCCTCTGCCACTTCCTTGGCTATCTTTTTGGATAAGCAAATGCTAGATTTCTGGAAGCTCACTTTTTGGCCAGACATGCTACAGAATATCTCCAGGCACTTCATCACTGTTTTAATATGATCTACCGAGGCTTCAGTGAAAAGGATTAAATCATCTGCAAAGAAAATGTGGGAGAGATTTGGTCCAGTTCTAGATAGCTGGATTGGCTTCCAGGCTCCATTCTCTACCGCCTCAGAGATTACATGATTCAGGCGCTCCAGACAAAAAGGTAGGGTGATATTGCTTCCCCTTGGCGAATACCTCGGGAAGAGAGGAACCACTCCAACTTTTGCCATTCCAAACAACTGCCATTCTGGGGGGACTCCACACAGTGCATGATATTGTTCACCCATTTTGAAAGAAGATTTAGGAGTTGTAGGGTGTTTAAGATGAACTCCCAAGATAATCTATCATAGGCCTTCTCTAGGTCAATTTTGATAGTCATGAAACCAGGGCCCGACTTCTTAGTTCTCATTGAGTGAAGAACTTCTTGATAAATTACTATGTTATCCGTGATTTGACGGCCTGGGACAAAACTTCTTTGGTTGGGGCTCGTCACCCTAGGCATTATCACTTTGAGCCTGTTAAACATCAGCTTGGTGATGATTTTGTAGCCAACATTGCGTAGACTAATCGGTCTGAGCTGCGCTAGGGATTCTGGATGCTGGACTTTCAGGTGGCACGGAGGTGTCATTGGTGCCTGGGAGATTCGGAATAAAAAAAAATCAGTGACAAAATTGCAAATAGAGATACCTGTTGTGTCCCACGTGGACTGGTAGAACCCCGCGTGCATGCCATCAGGTCCGGGCGCCTTGAAAAGAGCCATGTCCAAAGTAGCTTTCTTGACCTCATCAGCGGAGATTGGGCTATTCAGCAAGCGAAGGTGATCCTCTGGTAAGGGGGAAAACCAGTTTCTAGGCCTGTGTTTGCCAGGCCTACTTTCCTTTGCTTGGAAAAGGTGCCGATAAAATTCCGAAGCCATGCTCTCTAACTGCGAGGGGTCAGAGATCCACTCTCCAGCTCGGTTCTTCAAGCCCCCAATCATGTTCCTTTTGTTTCTGACTAGGGTGGAGGCGTGATAGTAACTGGTGTTTCTGTCCCCCAAGGCTATCCACTCCTCTCTGGACCTCTGATACCAGAAGAGTTCCTCTTATTGCAGTGTCAAATCTAGCTCTTTTTGCAACTTCTTTTCCAGCTTTAGGAGCCCTGGATTATTTTGGGTAGGCAAACATTTTTGGATCCTTGCAATTTTGGCCCACAACTTGTTCTCCCTTTTGAAGATGTTGCTAAAATGCTCTATGTTCCAATCTGTAAGAGAATTCCTAACCTGCATTAAGTTCTCATTGAGTGGGATGTGGTTGTGCCATGATGAGCGGACCAAGTCCTGAAATCCCGGGTGTGTTAACCAAGCTGCCTGAAATCTGAACTGCTTTTGGGTGTGAGCTTGTGCCTCTCTTTTGGTCTTGATGAAGAGGGTTATGGTCTGAATTGTTGGCAGATGGGTGATTGAGGTTGGCTCCAATTGTTGGTTCCATTCTAAGTTGCTTAGATCCCGATTGAGTCGGGCTCCTTAAAGTCCCCACTGAGCGTCCTCTAGTCCAGGTGAAGCATGGGCCCGAGAAACCTAAGTCGATGAGATTATTGGTTGCCAACCAGTGCATAAAGCCTTAGCACCTTCTTTGATCCAACTTTCATTTGGTAGACACTTCCTCCGCTTTTGTAACTGAGTTGAAATCTCCCACCACCATCCACGGTCCGGTCAATGAGACCTTTTCAGGTGTCAGATAATTCCAGAGATTCTTCTGGAGGGCTGGGTTAGGGCTTGCATACACTATCGAACATAACCAGGGGGCTTTGGACTTCTCAACAATTCTCGTGTGGATGAACTGAGGGTGTGTGTAAAGAATCTCGATGGTCCAGTGCTCCTTCCAAAGTAACCAGATACACCCACTGAACCCTACGGCTTCGACTCTGACCCACCGATCATAGCCTAATTTATTACATATGTTGTCAGCTTTCAACCCACTTACTATAGTTCTACCAAGCCTACCAAATCTGGTTTCTGGATCTTGAGGATGTCTTTAAGGGTACAAAGAAAGGCTCTAGAGGTGGAGCCATTGCAATTCCAAAACAAGATGCTCATGGAAAACCGTGATGGGAAGGTAATGGGCCTTAACAGGTTTTTTGGGTTACATCAAGGTCCATCCCGCCCTCAGGCTGCGGGGCGGGGTGAACTATTGTCTCATTGGGTTGCCTGTTATGGTTCCCTTCTGCTTCTCTCAAGTTGGTTGCATGGTTCCTTGTTACCCGATTATCGATTGTCCCCGTGTGTGTGGGGGGGTGTGCTTGTTGGGTGGTGTGGGTCTTGATGGTTTTCATCAAAGAGGTTATATCCTCCTACCGTGCTGCTGATCTGGTTGTGCATATCTCCGTTGTTACTGATCCTCTCCCTCCAAATATCCTTTGTTTTAGTATTACCGGTGACAACCCAGTGGCCTGGGACGGACGTAGCTTGATTAGTCAAAGGGGTGATTGGTTTCTCTTTTCTGAGGATGCGGTTTGATCAACTTGGGTCATTCCTTTATGGGAGGGCTTTGCTTGTGCTCGAACACTACATGCATGTGGGAGGTCACAATCATGCACGATTACATTAGGCCTCTTTTTTTTTTTGCTCTACCTGGCATGTTTATGTTTTGAATCTCATCCGCATGGCTATCCACGTAATCTAGACCCATATCTTGAGCACCTTCCATACACTCCTCTTCCTCATCCGTTGGTCTGATGGAATCAAATACGGCGGACCTTTTCAAAATGCCTTCAGACCCTCGTCGAATATTTTGCCTACTGGCCCCCTTTCCTTTCATGTCAATGGACGTTTCCTTATCTATACTCTGCTTCAGGGTTGGTTTGCATGAACGGCGTTGTGCTATCATCCAACGCCTATAATTATCGATTATTTCTGGATTAATCGGTTGGTTTTCTTTCCTCATCGAGTGTCACCCAGAGTTTGCTACTGACCGGTCGGCATTTGCCTCCAGAGGAGCTTCCTGCTTACCATCACATTGTTGTTGCCCTGACATACACTCGACACTTTGATGGTTGAACCTCCCACAATTAAAGCAGATGAGGTGTATACCCTCATATTCTAGTCTGCGCACTTTCCTGTGGAGTTCAAACTTGGAGACAAGAGGTTTTTGCAAGTCCACCTCAACGCATAAAAGTGCAAAGTGACCCATGTAAGATTTTCCTAATGTGGGCTTTGTGGTGAGATCCAACTGATTAGGTTGGTCACAATAAGGTGCGATATGGGTTCTTAATCGATCCCCAATATGGAATTTGGGCCAGTGTGGGCGGTACGGCCCGGCACGTGGTAGTGGTGAAAGCTACATAAATAGCGCTCGAGTCCCTCCATAACCACTTCCTCTACCATTTTGCACATTTTTGCCTACGTGAGCGAGAGAGAATTCTTCCTCTTGCATTGTAAGTGGCAATCTCATTAGGCAGTGTATTCACAAAGGGAGATAAGGGAGAAAGATTTTTGAGATCGGTATACAAGTGAATCGTCGCCTATTCATCAAACACGATGGATTCCAAACCCGGTATGCATTGTTGTGTTTTATTTCTAACTATGGTGATTGAGCATGGCAATATCATGGCCAGGCATTTTGGTATCGAGCCACCATAGATTAGAATCGAGAACATTAAATAACGTTTTTGTTTGTTTTTTCGAGAGGTTTTGTCGGTTCGACATTTTTATCGATGAAAGTTTGAATATTATTGCATATTTGGAATCTACTCGTCGAAAGCGAGAAAATTGATGGGTGGCACGTCGTGGGAGGCGGACGCTGCTGCGCGCGCCACCTCCGCCCGCAGCGTGGGAAGCGACGGCGCGCCAGCGGTTCGCCCGCGCGCGACCCGTTCCATAGCGCGTCTACGTCCGATGCCGTTTCTTGGCGTCATGATGGCGTCGCATCTGAGACCAGTTTGACCCGGTCCAGGCCAAGTCGACTCGGTCGTTAACTGGCCCGATTTTGACCCGATCCGGATGGCGTCATCTTGACCCGACTGATGACGTCATGCTGGCGTCATCCAGTTGGATCGACCAAACCAGATTCTAACCACGGCCGTAGTTCAAACCCCCGCTTCCGTGGCCCGGCGTCGCGAGGAAGCGTCGACGTCCGTTTGGATGATCTTGTCGCCAAACGGCTCGTATCGAGATGCTACATTGTGGTATATTTATTTTATATGTTTGAAGCTTTGGATGTGAAAATCGTAAAATTGATGTACCGCGTAATTTTAGGGTATATTTCGCGTAATTCTTGAATTTCTCTATAGTTTCGAAAATATGTATGGTAGCTCACATTTATATCACCACACCAGGGCGTAGCGGGGTGTAATTCATCTATGAATGAGTGAGCGATTATAATTAGCATTACATATGTCTTAAAGGCATGCAGCCCACTGTTTTTCACGTCGGCATTACATATATATATATATATATATATATATATATATATATATAGTGAATGTGATCATCAAAGCTTATATCCACGGTATGAGAAATTTTCGAGATTATTCAGATTTGTGACCATAAAGTGGCACACTTACTTGAGTTTGAGAAATATCGAGTCTCATATTGGTGGGATGTCTCTGTTTTGTGCATGATCATACTCGAGGAGATGATCTTGTATTTGGACATGGAGGGGTACATGTATGGCATGTGGCGAGAAATGGCCCGATCTTAGTGATTCATACACCTAAGGTGGTGATTTCACGAAAGATTAGAATATGTGTTCTCATGGCCGTGTCATGTGGAAGCTGTCTGTTGCATGTCATATTTTTACGCTTAAAGGTGATTATGTGATGATGTATGTAATTCTACGTATGAAGTATTCACATGATGCGGTGTATTGTTTGTTTTGTTTTCAGTCACTTTTACGTGTGTGATTCCATTTCGATTGAGGTCCATGCTAGTTGAACTTTAAGAAATGGAAGAGGATTTTCTATTTGGAATGGAGGCGGATGTTCACATCGCTCTTTCAAAACAATGGCGAATATCACGGCCACCCAATCTGGCGAGAAAACGAGACTATCTTTGCTTGGGGAGAAAAACGTCGAATTTGCTTATTGACAATGAAGAAATCCATTGAGAACACTTAAAGTGGTTTGGTACAGCGTACTACTAAGAAATGATGGAAGCCTTAGAGGCTAGAAACAGCACTTCATCGATGTTGAGTTGGTACACTTCTTCGCTAATACGGAAGTATGATGGTTCTGCTGGGGTTAGAGATTACATCCTTAGGATGGTAAACCTACAGACGAAGCTTCAAGCTCTGAATGTTTCCATTCCTGGTGCTTGCATCCTGCATCAAGCCTTAAACACCCTTCCACCTGATTTTGGCATTATAAAGACAAATTACAATTCCCAAGATGAGACTTGGTCAGTTAATGACTTGATAGCAAGGGTGGTGGCAGAGGAAGAGAAACTTAAGAAGGAGAAAGGACATGCGGCCTTATATGTTTCTAGTTCCACAAAAGAGGAAAAATAAGAAGTCGAGAAATCGTACTCATAAAGGTACTTCATGACTTGTCGGTCGATCGATGATATGGGTCCAAAGACATCCTTGAGAGGGATGGTGATATTTGCTTCTTTTGTAGAAGAAAGGTCACATAAGAAGGATTGTGCAAAGTTTAAAAGCTTGGTTGTCCAAGCGTGAGCCTAATTGAGTATTATTTGCTTGTTTGTGAATCCAACCTATCAGAAGCACCATCCAGTTCTTGGTGGCTCGAATAGCGGTGCAACTAATCATGTTGCGTTTACCATGCAGGGATTATAAGCGGAGGAAGCTTGAATCGAGGATGAATCAAAACTCAACGTGGGAAAGCAGCGAAAGGCGATGTTAAGTTTGTGGGAGATGTAATCTTGATTATAGACTCTGGTTTTAGATTAATGTTGAAAGACACTTTTTATGTACCTTCATTTAGACGGAACTTAGTTTCCGTATCGTGTTTGGACATGTATGACTACTCTTTTGAAATCAAGAGCAATGTTATTTCTTTGTTTCTTAATTCAAATAAGGTTAGATGTGTATATGTCCAACGGATTCAATACGGTGTGTTTATCTCGATGACGCCTCATTAAACATGCGTTTGAAAGGTTGTTTCTAAGAGACCATTACCTAAGGAACAGTCTTATGCATTGTGGCATAAACGGCTTGGCCATATCTCTAGGGATAGAGTAGAAGAGGTGATAAAGACTAACATCACACTTTGCTCTTAAAAATGACTTAGAGACATCGTGTTGTTAGCCAGAGGCAAAATGACCAAGATAAGAAAAGAAAAGCTGCGGTCAAGTTAGACTTGTTGGAGGGTCATTCTGCAGATATAAGTGGACCTTATCTGGCAACCTTGTGTGAAATTTTATTTCATCACACATTTATTGATGAATATTCTCGATATGGTTATTTGTACTTGATTAAAGAAAATTTGAGTCTCTTGACAAGTTCAGATTTTTCGGTTGAAGTGTTGAAAGCTTGATTGGGAAAAGTCATAAAAGTTGTTAGATCTGGCCAGAGGTGGAAGTATTATGGCAAACATAAGCGTCTTGGGACGGCAGAGCCATTAAGCAAATACTTAGAGGATGCAGGATAGTGGCGACAGGTTTACTATGCTGGGAGTCTGAGCAAAATGGTGCTTCTTGAGAAGGCGCGTCACTCTTATGGAAATGGTAAGGAGTATGGATTAGTAGAGACAATTTACTTGGTTTTACGTAGTTGACTTTGAGAAGAACTTTGTGCATTACGAATGTGTTACTACAAAGTGTTCATTGACTCCTTTTAGGTTGTGAATTTGTGGCTAAACCGACTCAAACCATCTTAAGGTTTGGGGATGTCTGTAGAGTGAGGATTATATAATCGAAATTAAGTAAGTTGGACCTCAGGAACCACTGGGTGTTGCTGTATCTTACAGAACATTCAAAGGATAGTTCTAATCCCGATGGAGCCTGGTGTGGAATCCATGAGGCAATGAAGTTTTGGAGTTGATGAGAAGAGAGAAGGGTGCGACTCCACGGAGACTATTGAGGATAATAGTCACGGTGGGTAATATGGTATCTTTATCTCCCTCCCATACGAGATACTTAAGCAGAGCTCCACACACCATGTGAACTGGAGACTCGGGATCTGATGTGTTGAGGCAGGCTCCCAATGAGTTCATCAAGGCTCTCGGGGTGGGATGTGGCTATTACTACTCCGGTAAGGAGATCCACTAGGAGAGACAATCAACTATACCAGGACTATTTAGTCTATGGGAGAGCAAGACTACGATAGCAGTTCACATTAGATCAATGGCATTATCTGGTGTTTCTTGTCCTGATCGAGCAGTGATTTGGATACGAAGGATGAAATTCAATCTATGGAGGCATATCGAGTTTGGGAACTTGTTGAATTACCTGAAAATCATGTAATCTATCAAGCCGCAAATGGGTGTATACGACTAAAAGGGACCCTAAAGGAAAGATTGAGAAGTTTAAAGCCGACCGGTAAACAAAGGTTTCACCTGAGGAAGGAGTAGACTATGAAGCAACCTTTTCTCCCATTTAAAGATTCTTCGTGAGTGATCATGGCATTAGTTTCGATAATGAGTTACACTGTGATGGATGTTAAACCGCTTTCAATGGAGACCTTAATGAAGAAGTTCATATGATGCAACCCGAAGGTTTTGTGGCAAATGATTCAGTACTTAGTGGCGTAGACCGAAAAAGTCTATTTATGGTCTCAAGCAAGCTTGCATAATGGTACTTAAAGTTTCATAGTGTCAGCTGCTTCATATGGCGTCGGTAACAAAGTAGATCAATGTATATACCGAAGGTCAAGTAGGAGGAAATTCATTTTCCTTATACTCTATGTGGATGATATCCCCGCTGCGCGCGGGACCTGCCACTATGACAAAGCGGATGTTATCAAAGAACTTTGATATGAAGGACCTTGGTGAGGCGTCTTCTTTATTCCGGGCATTGAGATTCACAGAATCGCTCTCGACTATTGGGTTTATCTCAGAGGGCATATGTTGATCGATTTAGAAAGATTCAACATGTAACAATGCCAGAATTGCTCCTGGTCTCGTAGCTACACATAAGTCGAGTCCGTTACAATGTCCTCATTCCGATATCGAGAAAGCCCAAAATGAAGAATGTACCTTATGCTAGTGTACCGGGAGTATTATAAAAGTGCTCAAATATGCACTAGGCCTGATATTGCCTTTGCAATGTGACTTCTAGGCAGACATCAATCAAATCCGTGACACGATCATTGGGTTGTCACAAGAAGGTTACGAGGTACTTAAAGCTTTAATAAAGACTATATATGTCGATTTACAAACACACCAGGACCTAGAGCTAGTTGGGTATTCTGATTCCGGACTTTGCTGGCTGTCAGGATGAAAAGAAGTCAACAATGTGTTACATCTTCAAATTAGCAGGAGGTGATCATGGAAAGTAGAAATGTAGTCAATAGCATCCTCTACCATGCAAGCTTAGTTCAGGAAGATGCTTTTCAACCACTACTCGTGCAATTTGGCTCAAACCTCATTAAGGAGTTGACCGTATTTGATTTTTTGTGACAGGCCTGATACAAATGTATTGTGACAATAACTCGGGCAGTTGTTGTTTATTAACAACAGAGGTCTCAAGGGGTCTAAGCATGGAGGCCAAGTACCACTATAAAGGAAAAAGTTCGCACTTGACGCCAGAGCGAGCACATTTCAAATGTATGATATGATTGTAGATCCGCTAATCCAAAGGCCTTCGCCTTGTGTGTTTGATCGACATGTCATTAGTATGGCTTGTATATCATGAAGTACTCACAATTAGGTGGGAGCGTTTTTAATTTATAAGCTGCTCATAAAGTTTGTTTCGATTTCACATTTGTAATATTTGAATATGTATCAATTTTTTTGGCATTCAATGAGGCATAGGTATTGGTGAATGCAGACACTGCTGAGTACGTATAATTGTTAAAAATCTCGAGGCATTGTGTAAACCTTGAGTGCGTGCTATGGGCATCCTGGTATTAGCTCACCAATATGTCTTGTTACACATAAAGTACGCTTAACTATCAAGATAAGACATATACAGTTCATCGAATCACATGATGAGAATTCTAGTGACACACTAGGTTTTGGTAATAATTCTAAGGAGAGAGAATTTGGACTAACAAAAATGGATAACACATGAAGTATCACTCATTATGAGGTATTGTCCATTTAACACACTACCATATTGAATCCATATCAGTAAAGTTGAAAGCACTCGTGACCATGAAAGGCTCTGCGTGATTACATGCAGTTACAGCCATGATTCGGTGTTCGAGACTTTATGGGATGGGATTGACCATTAAGAACAATCTCTAGACCAATGTAAGGAGGGTGCACACACGCTCGCTTTCACCATTACCGCCCAAGTGGGAGAATGTAAGATTTTCCTAATGTGGGCTTTATTAATCGAGATCAACTAAATTAGCCGGTCTATCAGCGTATGATATATGGGTTCTAATCACCAATATGGATCACGGGTGTGGGCCGAGTACGGCCCGGCCCGTGATGAGAGGGCCCGTGGTCAAAACTCTATAAATAGCGCTCAAGTCCCTCCCTTAACCCTTCCTCTACCATTTTTGCACATTTTTTACTTACGTGAAACTGAGAGAGAGAATTCCTTCCTCTTGCATTGTAAGTGGCAATCTCATTAGGCCAGTGTATTCATGAAGGGGATAAGGGAGAAGATTTTGAGATCGTATACAAGTGAATCGTCGCCTATTCCGCATCAAGCACGATGGATTCCAAACCAGGTATGCATTGTTGTGTTTTATTTCTAACTATGGTGATTCAAGGCATGGCAATATCATGGCCGACAACCCATAGAAACCAATCTGGTTGCATCGTCTATTCTAACGGGTTTGCCAATCTTCTCACCCACTTTCATTAGAAAGGCATGATCATAGTCCTCGATGGGGAGACATAGGATTCTCACCCACACCAATAGGCTCTTAAGTTCATCTTGCTCAGTATCGAAATTGGGCCTCCATGGACAAACAGTTAAGTAATGGTCGAAGATCAGCCAAGGGCCGCCGCACTTCACGAACTCGCAATCATCCACCGAGGAAAATTTCACCAAGAAGAAACCATTGTCCATGGCGACCAGGTCTAGTGACGTCAGAGGGACACAAAGCGGTGACTTATAAGGTATCCCTCGTATCCACCCAAGCCTTCCCATTAGCTTGATAATTAATGAGAGTCTCCAAGGTTTTCGATGTCTCCTCTCCTCCTCCTTCGTGACTCTTACTGTTGGGCAGTATATATCATCTTCTGAGTCCATGTCCCCCTCGTCGTCCTCCGAGATCTCATCATCTATGTCATCCTCAACCTGGGTGGATGAAAACCGCAAGAGTCTATCTCTGAAGGACATATTTTGGATCTCAGGGATCCGCCCCTCTTCACTTATTACTGGAGGGCCGACCGACTCCTCCCTAACCCTCTTGACGCTTCGACGAAGGAGATCGTCGTCCTCCTCCGTACGACCATGGGAGCTTTCATGTTCCTCCTCCATGGTCTAGAACATTCTTTAAGGAAACGAAAAAGAAAAAAGTTATTGATGGTAAAAGATAAAAAGCTAGAAGTTGATGTACGTTTATATCTTATGTCAGAAGATAAATATTTAGTAAAAATAAATTTATGGTGCTGCATAATTAAGAAGGGGAAGAAAGACGGCTTACCAATAAGTTGCCATAAGGGCTTAAAGCTTGAGACTAGGGTTGGATGCTCTCAGTCTTTTAGGGCGTGGTTGCAGTTCATCTGCTTGGTTTTGTTGAGGATCATCATCATCATCATCACCATCGTCATTGTTATCCCCTCTCGGATGACCTGAGAACTTAGGCACATTGTTGTGTAGAGAATCTTGAGCGTATATTAGCTTAACTCCACACCTCTTGAATTTAGGACAACGATATGTCGGAAACACAGCCAGAAAATTCCATGGTTGATTGATGTGGTACTTCTTTGGAATATCACTCTTAGGATAAAGAGTCACCCACAATCGATCGGTTTCATCACCATCAATCTTGGGGCACTCGCACCAAGTAGTCAATTCTGGATCATGACTCAATCTCAAATCAAAATCAACTTCATTCAATCCCGAATCAATATCACATGCTGCCTCGAAGTCATTGTCATTGAGATAAAGATAGAAGAAAGCGAATTCCAGGAAGTGGTTGTCCTCGTACCAATTTGAAGGAAGCTCTATTCTGACTTGGCTTCCAATCTCCTGATGCAACACTCACTCTAGAATTCCACCATTTCCTGGAATAATCATCATCTTGTATGGTCGGTAATTCCAATGCTGCATAAACAATTGAAGCTAATGCATAAATTTTTAATTAATTTTATTTTTTATTATTTTTTTATGCTTTATAATGAAATTAAATATGAGAAATGTTTGTTTTTTTTTCTTTCTTAAATACTTTTGAGAAACCAAACATAAAGCTGTTGATAAAAATCATGACTTGCTGTGTTGAAATATCCGAGGAGGAAACACTTGACCAAAGTAGAGATGGAGTTGATAACAGCTCCGTGGAATCATGTGCATCTATATATTCTAGGCTTGATGGAATCTCTGGAATTTCACGAAGCATCTTGCAGTGACTGATATGAAGGAACTGTAGTTGACGGAGTTGCGTAATTCCAGAAGGTATGGTAACCATATGATTTCCACTTAGATTTAATATTTCCAACGCATATAGGCACCCGATATCAGTAGGTATTGAACCTTCCATTAGATTGCAATCACTTAAAATTAGTTCAAATACGAAGCATAAGCCCTCGATGGCGCCTTGGCATGAGTTTCTCATGCCTTGGTGCCAAAACCTAGGGCAAAACATCAAAAAGCGGAATTTTTTATCTTCTTCTCTAAAGAGCCATCACCTTGTTTCTTTTTTTTTTTTTTTAATCCGTGTTTTCTTGTTTTGATTATAGGCAGGTGTTGTTTTTTGTAAAAAATGCAAATCCCACATCCCACATCGGTTGTGGAGTGGATTTGCTTCCCCTTTTCTTCTTATAAAAGGGGCTTCTCCCTCTTCTCTAATTCACACCTCTCCCCATCCACTTAAGGCTATTTGTAGTATTACCTAATTGTTGTTCGTTGACGCCCTAGGGTGTAAGCTATTGCCGAACCTCGTAAATTTATGGCGTTCTTTATTTGGTATTATTTTCTGCTTTAGCTGTCATTATTTTGTATCAGAGATTTGCCGGGTATTTCCGTTGAAAGTACTATTCAAGGTCGAAGTACTATTCATATGAATAGTAAATACTATTCATATGAATAGTAACATTTGTTAATTTGGGGAAAACTAACCCGAATTTTCCCAACAATTGGTATCATAGCCAAGGTTCTGCTAAGTATGCTTTGTGGTTGCAATGTTATCTGATCTTCCACATCAGAAAAGGTTCCTTTGGGCTTTTGGCATTTTTGCTCTATAGTTTCTGAGTATGCTCAGGGTTGCAAATTTTCATTCGATCTTCCACATCAGAAAAGATTCTATTAAGATATTGACATTCCGCAATGACAACTATTTGTTGTAGAAATGTCAGAATTTGAATCTAGTGCACCATCAACCTCTACACCGAAAGGATTCTCATCAAGATCAATGGTGACTAATACCAAATTTGATGTGGAGAAATTTGATGGCACCAATAACTTTGGCATGTGGCAGTGTGAGGTGCAGGATGCTCTTTCCAACGTGAGCTTGATGTTGCACTAGAAGAAAGCGCATCGTAAGATGTTGATGAGAAAGATTGGACAAGAATCAATCGTTTAGCATGTGGTACGATTCGATTGTGTCTCTCCAAGGAGCTAAAATATCCGTTTATGAGAGAGACATCTGCAAGCAAGTTATGGAATGAGATGGAAGACAAGTTCATGAAGAAGAGCACAGAGAACAAGCTCTATATGAGAACGGTTGTACGCTTCAAGATAAACCAAAATTACTCATGAATGATCACAACACCAGATTCGATTGATTAGTAACTGATTTATTGAATTTAGATGAGAAAGTAAGTGATGTTGATAAGGCTTTGATATTGTTAGCTTCCCTTCCTGATGAATATGAACATCTTATTGTTAATATGTTGACTGGGAAGGAAATAATAACCTTTAAAGAAGTAACTATCGCTCAGATTCTAATGAGATCGTAAAAGATAAATTAGAACACAGGAGCTCACTGTGAAGCCTCCACACTGCTCGAGGTCGTAATCAAAGCCAAAACCAGAGGCGGGAAGATCTCGGCCAAAAGGCAAACTTGGTAAAGATGAATGTGCCTTTGTCATGAAAAAGGGCATTGAAGAAAGATCAGTCCGTCGCTTAAAAAGAAAGGAAAGGGTGTATCCGAAGATCCGCGGGTCAAGATGATAAGTCGATTTTTCACCGGCTTGTGTGTCATTAGTGACTAAGATCATGAATGGTCGCGGTGATTCAAATCTTCTCATTCCACATGTGTTTCAGAAAGGAGTGGTTCTTCAACTATACAGAACTTGATGGTAGTGTTGTCCATCTCGCAAACAATCAACCTTGCAATAGTCGACTCGCTCAACTGCCTTGAAGAATCATGATGGGCCGACTAGGTGCCGATGTGTTCTAGCATTCCGCTTGAAAAGAATCTCATTTCTTGGGAACCTTGGAGTCAAAAGGTTCTACTATCATTCGTTAATGAGATTCGGAAGTTGTTTCAGGAGCACTTGTGGTGATGAAAGGTATCGGAGAAACAACCTCAGACCTTTATCAAGGCGCAAAGACAAAGAATGGGACAAGCAGCAGCCAGACGAGGCGCATAAAGTAGCTAAGATGTCCAGTTATGGCATATGAGACTTGGACGTGCCGGGAGAGACATCTTTTGCAAACGCTATTATGCAAGGATTATTGAAAGGTGTAAAGACTTGCAAACTGGATTTTTGCTAGTAATGTGTTCTAGGAAAGCAAAAGAGGGTGAAGTTCGGCACCGCAATCCATAATACTGAAGGTATATTGGATTATATTCACACAGATGTATGGGGACCAACCAAGACGGCTTCCTTGGGAGGAAAACATTACTTTGTTACATTTGTTGATGACTTTTCCAGAAGAGTTTGGGTGTATACGATGGAATCCAAAGATGAGGTAAGCTCAAAAACATTTCCTTGTATGGAAGAAAATGGTGGAGAAACTGCACAGGAGGAAGATTAGCATCTGACGGGACAATGGTTCAAAATATAGAAATGATCAATTTTCTTATTTCTGTAAGAAGAAAGGCATATCTCGGCACTTTACAGTTAGAGATACACCACAGCAGAATGGGGTGGCAGAACGCATGAATCGAACCTTGTTGGAGAAAGTTCGGTGTATGTTGTCCAATGATGGTTTAAAATGGGCCTGGCCGAGATTGTTTGTATGCAAGTCATCTCATAACCGTCTACCGCTGCACTAAATGGCAAACACCCTTGAGGTATGGTCTGAAAACCCGCAAATGATTATGATACTTTACGTGTGTCTGTCTCCACTACTTATTATCATGTAAAGGAATCTGCTGATCCATGGCCAAAAGGCATTGTTTATGGAAGTTACCTGGTGTCAAGGGATACCCCGACTATGGTGTCTATCTTCAAGAAAATTATTTCTAGCGGTGGATGTTACTTTGATGAATCAGCCATGTCAAGAGGGTAACAAATGTATGGTACAATGTCGAGAACACTTTTCAACAAATTAGAAGGAAGACTGCCGTTGTGTGGAGGGTACTTAAACCCGGTGGAGTTTCGCATTTACTTCACTAAACTAGTTGAAGACCAGCAGACATATCATGAAGCAGATGTCGAGAGGAAGAGGTTTCAAACGAAGAACCTCGCCAGCTAAATGTGATTCTTACCAATTTCCACGTAAGGCCAAGAAGAGAGATTAGGAAACCTGCTCGGTTTGAAGATATGGTGGCTTATGCATTTACAATGGTAGTTTTATGTATGCTATGGTGTGTACAAGGCCTGACATTTCACATGCAGTTGGGACTGTGAGAAGGTACATTTATAATCCTGGAAAAGAACATTGGCAAGCAGTGAAATGGATTCTAAGGTACATTCAGAAAACCTTAGACATTGGTTTGATATTTAAGAAGGATGATATGGTTGGTCATCATGTAGTTGATACCGCGATTCGCATTATACCAGGATCTGATAAACGTAGATCAACCGGGTTATGTGTTTACTCGCAAAAGCACCGCTAGTTGGAAGTCTACTTACAATGACAGCTTGGCTTTGTCTACGACGGAGGCAGAGTATATGGTGATCACTGAAGCAGTTAAGGAAGCAACATGGCTACAAGGGTTGCTTGATGATTTGGGTGTTGGTTAGAAACAGGTTACAGTGTTTTGTGACAGCCAGAGCGCTATTCATTAACGAAGAACCAAGTTTATCATGCACGGACGAAGCATATTGATGTGAGGTATCATTTTGTGAGGGAAATCATTGAAGAAGGTGGAGTCTATTCGTAAGATCAAGATCGATGATAACTCAAGTAGATATGTTGACTATGGTGTGGTGACAACCCATCAAGTTCAATCATTGTTTAGACTTGATCAACATTGCAAAGTTTGATCGCGCCGCTGAGCATTCGGGAGGCATTACGCCTTGTTGTAAAGAGAAATTACAAGATGGGATCTGCATATTTTCAAGGTGAGATTTGTTGTTTTTAAAATGCAAATCCCACATCCCACATCGGTTGTGGAGTGGATTTGCTTCCCCTTTTCTTCTTATAAAAGGGGCTTCTCCCTCTTCTCTAATTCACACCTCTCCCCATCCACTTAAGGCTATTTGTAGTATTACCTAATTGTTTTGGGTATTTACTTTTTGCCTCAATTTCTTAAGAAATTGATTTGTGGTCTTAAGTTTTTTTTTTCTCTTTCATTAGTGGGAGTTGTTCGTTAACGCCCGAGGACGTAGACTATTGCCGAACCTCGTAAATATTATGGTGTTCTTTATTTGGTATTATTTTCTACTTTAGCTGTCATTATTTTGTATCAAAGATTTGCCGGGTATTTCCGCTGAAAGTACTATTCACGATCGGAGTACTATTCATATGAATAGTAAATACTATTCACATGAATAGTACATTTGTTAATTTGGGGAAAACTAACCCGAATTTTCCCAACAGCAGGTGAATAAAAAACAGGTGAGAAAAAGTTAACAAGAACTTCCATCATCCAGCACAGCCTCCAGCTAATTTTCAGCCATGATCACACTCAAGGAAGTCTCCTAACCCTTTTTACTATCATGCTTATTGTTCACCTAAAGACAATTTTTATACTAAATTTGGGGAGAGGATTTATCTTTTGTTTACCTGCTTTAGTGTGTTTGCTTGTCGTTGTGTCTTTATTTTTGCATGAGTGTGTTGTCTTTGTGTCATATGAGTGAGCTTGGTGCCTTGTTTTCTATTGGAGGATCACTTGAATGCTAAGCTAGAAATTGAAAAAGTTAAGGCCGATTCTTGGGATACTTAAGTGTTAGGTTGATTTGGAACATAGTGCATGACTAGTTGTGGGTGACTTAGCTGGTTTCATCCTTGTTTTTCAAAAAGCTATTTCTTAGGGGAGTTTTAATGTACACACACTCTATATCTCATGCATATACCTTGTTTCCGGCCTCGCTTTTTGAAATTGAATTTTCTATAAATTGAATTTTCTGTGAGAGACTTTAACTTTTTGAGTGATGGGACACATTTCAAAAAAGGATTGCCAATGAGCCCTAACAACAAAAAAAAGTGCAAAAAGAAAATAAAAAAAGAAAAAGAAAAGAAGAAGAAAAAAAATATAAAAATCAAATAAGTGAGTTTACTCACAAGTAGGAGCTTCGGTTTTCTAGGTTACTGTTCGGGGCCAAGTTTGAAGGGAATTGAATGCCTGGTACCCTCAACCATCTGGTGGGAAGTTGCCAATGGATCCTCGCTACAAGGACACTCTCCTAGAACCCCTTAGCATTGCATCATATTTTAGGCTTATTGTGATTGAATAAATAGGTGCATTCTTATCCTTTATTAGTTAATTTCCTTCAGAAATGGGAATTGAGTTTCAGTTTGGGGGTATTGGAACCATGCTCTATGTTCGAGATCTAATTAGAATCTTCTACAAAGAGCCCCTAGGAAAGGTCATTGAGAACTTGGGGGATGGCTTGCTATGCTCTCCATGCCGATTTTTTCCTTGTTCTTTAAGGATTTCAAATACTTGAATATCCCATTATTGGCTATTGTGTTTGTGGAAAATTTTGTAGTCATTGCATTTCTTCTCTTGGCAACTAGTCACCATGCTCATTTCATGTTTGTTCAATTGTTTTAAGTGTTTTGTGTCAGTCCTTTGCTTGGGGACAAACAAAGATTTAATTTTTGGGTGTGATGAGTATACTTTATACTAGTTTTATCCCCGCATTTTAGTTAGTTTTTAGAGTGTTTTTATTATATAAATAAGTGTTCTGATGTCCTTTTGGTTCGTTTTGATCAGGTAAGCATTTAGATGGCTAAGGATGGAGAATGAGCTAAAAAAACATTAAAAATGAGTCTATATGCATCAAGAGTCACTACCACATATTTTGATTTATGCAGCGGTTACCTAGCAGCGGTTAATAAACCGTTGCACTAGGCCATGTATAGCAACGGTTTAGCAACGGTTTTGCAACGATTTAAAACCGTTGCAAGAAAAATCAAAATTGTGTCCACTCACCTAGATAACCATTGCATAAATCGATGCATACAAAGTTTCGATGCGCTAGCTTTATTAAAACCGCTAGATAGACCGGGATTTATGCAAGAAACTTAAAAACTGTTGCATAAGAGTAACCATTTTATTTTTGCATTTTGAACCCACCAACGCACAAAATTTTGGTATCCATGAAAATTGGAATCCCTAATACAGGCTCCCACTCTCACTAAGCCACCATTTCATTTTTCTATTTTGAAGCCGCCAGTGCCCAAAATTTCGATATCCCTACAAATTTAAATCCCTAATATTATGGCCCTAATCAATCATCAAATTGTGGCCCCCACTTAAACCTATAACTCCCTTTCCTTCTTCTTGTACAAGTCTCTCATACCCAGATTTCCTCTTTTCTCTCTCGTCGTACATCTGGTTCTCTCCTCAAACCCTCATCTCACACATCCTTTACCTTTGTGAAACAACCACTGAGAATCACTCCATTCCTCAAGTCCTTCCACTTTGGTCTAATCCATAACCCCGATTCTCACCTAAACAGAGCATTCAAGGCCGATCTATGGAGAAGAGTTTCGGCTAGGTCAAGGAAAAAAATAGGTTTTCGTTTCTTCTTTCAAGGTAAGTCCAGACATGGCCTAAACCCATGGAAATCTAAGTGTATTTGGTTTGTTCTTCATATTTCTTTTCTTATATATGTTTTGTGTTTGTTTGATATTTGAATCAGAAAAAAGTAAGTTGGGGCTCCAGATGTGGAATTTGGTAATGTTTGATCATAGGCGATAGTAAAACAAGGAAAAAGAATTCATATTCTTGCTATGGAAATCTATAAAATAAAGTTGTGAAGGAAAAAGGGGGACATCGGGAAATGACAGGAAACACTATGTGACGGGGGTTTTGTTAGTGGATCTATAGACATCATTTTTCTAAACCAAAATTTATAATATAAAATGGGCCTATGGATGGCCATACATGGATGCATTGAATCACCCTTATTAAATTTTGAAATTTTTTTTTGATAATTGTTACCAAATGAATTTTGAGTTATTGAATTGATATGTACCAATTTTTCAATTTAGGTTGTTGGGATGTATTGCATGGTTTGAATTGTTAAATAATTCCTAAGGTGTAATTAGATTTAGATTTATATGAGAAGATGGTTTGTCAATGACATGTTAGATTGTTAGGTATGGATGATAATATGTCCCTTCCTTATCTCCTGGATTTTCTAATCCTTCTAACATGATTATACAAAAATCATAATTGAAATCACTTTTAAAGGTTACCATAAAAATCACAGTTACCATAAAAAACATAAAAAGGATCAATCAAGGGGCCTTAAAGAAGTTAATTGAGTGAACAGTAGTAATATGGGGGAAGAGGATGACGTATATTTTTCTACTTTTTGTAAAGATGAAAAAAAAAATGGGGGGATGGAAATGATGAATCCAATTCCAACCATAATTGAAGGTGGGGCCAAGTACCATGAATTGAAAAGGTGTGGTGACCCAATGGAGGAATGGGGTGGGTTGTCCTTTTGTGCCCACCCAATAAATAAAAAGAAATTGAAAGTTGTGGCTTTTAAGATGCTTCACAAGAATCACAACTCTACTTAGTCAAATAAAGGTTGGGATGCTGGCTCCCTATTCCTTGCTCCGTCCACCATAAATCTAATTGCTTAACTTAATCTCATTGCCTTTGCCCTTAAGTCATCATGCGTTTTAATGGCCAAACATTGTCGGTGACGGCTATGATTATTTCTCTCCATCTGCTTTCTTCATGTTTTTATTTCCGATTCAAAACATTATTTGGTACCACATTAGACCTTCCAATTTATTTTTTAGACTTATAAAAAATTCTGATCACAATTTCCTTTTTCTTTTATCTTGTTATTCTTTTATTATTACCTATTGGTTTTATGGTGCATATTGCTTGTGTTGTTGATGTCTTTCTTGTTTTTCTAAACACACACAAAATAGATTTAATTTCAATAAATTGGAACTGAAATTTATATTAACTGAAACTAAACAAATATATAAACTGAAACTGAAATTGAAATTTAAATATGTATTTGATATGCTTATTTATTTTGTATCTTAGTTTAATAAAGAAATATGTTTCTTGTTCTAGAAAATTAAATTCATGGACGATAGAGGTAAGAGTTGGATGGCCCTTCCAAGATTTGAAGATCAGTACATGAATGGAGTTGACTATTTTCTGATGTGCTTTCTGAGCGAGTAGCTATAGGGAAAGAGATTCTTCGTCCTTGCGAAATTGTTGTAATCGTTATTGGGAAAAGAGGGATAATGTACGTGAACATTTGATTGTTGATGGGTTTATGAAAGGATATAGTGAATGGGTTTTTCATGGAGAAGGGTATACATCAAGAATAAATGAAGAGCATATATTTAATGATGGAGGATTGGATCCTCTTGATGACATGGATGGCATTTTGCATGACGCTTATAAGAATATAGCAGAAGAAACTGCAAACACCCAAGGGGTTGGAGGTCCAATTGCGGAGGAAAAAAGATTTTTTAAGTTGGTGGAGGAAGGGAAAGAAGAGCTTTATCCGGGATGTCATAACTTCTCAAAACTTTCTTTCACCGTTCGTTTATTTCTTTTCAAGTGTCTCCATGGACTAAGCAATGAAGCATTTGGTGATCTTTTGAAGTTATTGAGAGAGGCTTTCCCATATGAAAACTCTCCGTAATCTTTCAACAATGCAAGAAAAATGTGTTGAGAGATTTGGGTCTTGATTATCAAAAAATACATGCATGTCCTAATGATTGCATGCTTTTTTGGAATGAGCATGAGCAAGCAACTAGTTGTCATGTTTGTGGTACTTCTAGGTGGAAATGGGATGAGAAGTGTGGAGATATGAACAATCATTCCAGTAGTGAAAATCAAATTCCAGCTAAGGTGTTAAGATACTTTCCAATAACACCCAGGCTTCAAAGATTATACATGTGTGAAGAAACAGCTAATGGAATGATATGGCATGCAAATGAGCGTCCTAATGATGGAAATCTAAGGCATCCGGCAGATGGGCAAGCATGGAAAGATTTTGATTCTTTGCATCTTGAATTTGCACAAGGCCCTCGTAATGTGAGGTTGGGTCTATCTAGTGATGGTTTTAATCCATTTCGAACCATGAGCATTGCCTATAGCATCGGGCCGCTGTGTTAGTGAATTATAACTTATCGCCATGGATTTTTATGAAGCTTGAATATCTGTCTTTGTGTTTGATCATTCCGAGTCCTAAGTCTCCAAGACAAGACATTGATGTCTACATGCAGCCATTAGTTAAAGAATTAAAGGAGCTATGGGAAATTGGTGTTGAAACATATGATCATGCAACCAACCGAACATTTATCATGCGTGTGTGTGGCCTTGCTATGGACAATTAGTGATTTTCTAGCATATGCAATGCTGTCTGGATGGAGCACTAAAGGGGCTTTTGCATGCCCTTCATGCAATTATGAGACTTGCTCTCAGTATCTGAAACACAGTAGAAAGACATGTTACATGGATCACCGGAGATTTTTAGCTAAGGATCATCCTTGGCGATTTGACAAGAAATTTTTCAATGGTGATGTGGAGTTGAAAGGTGCACCTAGTCCTTTATCAGGAGTTGAGGTGTTAGAAAAGTTGTCTACTTTCAAGAATGTGTTTGGAAAGACACAATAGAAGAAGACATTAGATAGTCGTGGTCCGTGGATAAAGAAGTCAATATTTTTTTATTTACCTTATTGGAGGCATAACACATTGCGCCATAATTTGGATGTGATGCATATAGAAAAAAAATGTCTGTGATAATGTGTTAGGAACATTATTAGATATTCTTGGAAAGACAAAAGATCATCTAAATGCACGGTTAGACCTACAAGAAATGGGTATTAGGAAAGAGCTTCAACCCGTTTTGTTGAATTGTGATGGAAAGATTCGGTTGGCTAAAGCTTGTTTTTCTATGACTCCATAAGAGAAAGCACTTTTTTGCAAGGTGTTGAAAGAAGCAAAAATCCCACAAGGGTGTGCATCAAATATTGCACGATGTGTTCAAGAAGGAGATAAGAAAGTTTCTGGGTATAAGAGCCACGATGCTCATTTTATGATGCATTATTTACTCCAAGTTGCTGTGAGAAGAACATTGCCTAGGAATGTTGCAATTACCTTAATTAAGTTAGGTGACTTCTTCAGGGGCATATGTAGTAAAGTTGTGAAACTACAAGATCTTGATAGCTTGGTGTGCTAGGAAATTGTTGAAACAATTTTTGAAATGAATTTCCTCCATGTTTTTTTTTATATAATGGTGCATTTGCCTATTCACTTAGTAGATGAAATTAAACTTGGTGGCCCAGTTCATAGTCGTTATATGTATCCAATTGAGCGATACTTGTGTAAGTTGAAGTCATATGTTCGCAATCGGAGTCGTCCTGAAGGATCTATAGCAGAAGGATGTTTAGCTGAGGAATGCTTAATATTCTGCTCAAGATATATGCATGATGGTGTAAAGACAAGATTCAGTAGATATATATTGGAGGAATGATGATATGGTCACAACTAGTAATGATTCATCACCTATTTTTCGTAATATAGGTCACTCTATAGGGGGGAAGAGAAGGAGGAAAGGCAAGTCATTCACTTTAGATTATCAATCTTTGGCACAAGCACATCGTTATGCCGTATTCAATTGGGGAGACAAACGCGTAGAGGAGTATATCCAGTAACATTTAATTATTATAGTTTCTTTGTACTTAATTATAAATTTAGTTTCCATATCAAGATTAAAAATTAAACGATGATTTTTTAAATGCAGGGAGCACCAGAATTTTATCAATAGTCAAGGTAGAACAAGTAGATGGGTTAGGGCACAAAACCATAGCCAAGATTTTATATTTTGGTTTGAAGAAAAGATGAAGAATGAGGAAGTCTCGGATTACATATTTTGGTTGTCTAAAGGACCAAATCCTGTTGCAACTAGATATACTGGGTATTTCATAAATGGATACCTCTTTCACACAAAAAAACGTGATGCAAGATCTAAAACGTAGAATAGTGGAGTCACTTTGCAAGCATTAACTCCTAGTTTTGCTAGTGCTAAGGATCAAAATCCTATTGTTGGAGATGTCACTTACTATGGATCAATACATGAAATTGTTGAAATTGATTATTGGGGAAAATTCAGTGTTGTTTTATTTAGATGTGATTGGTTTCAAGTTGAGAAAGATGAATATGGGCTTACTTGTGTAAATTTTAACAAGTTATGCTACTCGGATGATCCGTTTTGGCATCTCGCGCATCAAGTATGGCGTAGAAGATTCTATTAAAGAAGGCCTCCATTATGTCATGAAAAAGGTTCCTACAGATTTGTATAACCTTCAAGTAGACAATTGTTCAAATATTCAAGAGACCTTTTGGGGAGAGCTCAATGATTCAAGTAGTGACACATATGCAGTATTTAATGATGATCCCATTAGGTGGACTAAGAAAGATGCACCCGCTGAAACTCTTCAATTGTCAACAAGTTGTTTGGAAGCTCAACAGACTAATGACATACTAGAAGAGGATTCTAATATGGATGATACTGAATGGGATTGGATGGACACTACATAGTTTAACTTAAATGTTGCTTTTTATTTTGGTGATGAAATGACTTTAAATTTCATTTTTGTCATGAATGCAAAGATATGGAACAAAATGTAACAAAGTTTAATGGCATTCAGTTCAAGAATACTTGACTATTGTTTTTGTACTTATTGAAATATTTATAATTTAATTGACATTTTAAGTATTATATCACTTTGCTTCTTGTACTTATTCTCTGATGGGAATTATTTGTCAAAACAAAAGCAACAATCTATTTATAGACTGAAATTTAGGAACATAAGAATGTAATGGCAACATAATTTTATCAACAGTCTCGATTTGCATATGCTAACCTTTTGTCTTCATAAAGTTGTAACGTCATTGTTTTTGTTTTATTAGCTCATTGGTTGTTGGTCAGGAAGATATCATCTTATGTGAGTGCATCTGTCTTTTGTAGGTGGTTTGCGAGCCCTTTTAACTGATAAAAACAAGCTGGTTGTCAAGGTTTGGTTGCAGCTTGAAAAATGTGTAATGTATTTAGATGGCAATCAAGAAGCAAGAAGATGATGAAGAAACAAAGAATCGCTTATTATGAAAATGATGTTATGTTTTTTTATTTAAATTTGTATTTAAAATCTTAATTGAATGCTTTAGATTATGTGTTTATATGATGAAAATAAAGAGTAATCTGAAAATTAAAAAGTTATGCAATATATATTTATATTATATGTATATGTATATATATATATATATATATATAATTAATTATTTATTTATTTATATACACTGTACTGTAGCATCAAGAGGTTATCAAACTATTTAAGAACGAAAGGAAAGAAAGGAAGAAGAACATTTGTTCCACCAGATCGATCTCATCCTATTTAAGGGCCCAAATGTATGCATGAAAAGAACAAATACCGTAATTTGGGTATTAAAAAGAACAACTACGCATAAGCCGGGTATAGAAAGAGGTTCAAGAAGGGATGCAAACAACTCAACAAGAGCAACAAGCATTGAATGAAGATGATCAAAATTTTGAAAAGCAGATTCTGAGTAATGAACAACTTGTTGAAATGAAAACTCAATCAAATTCTCAATAGATTAATGAAAGCACCCATGAAACAGGTATTAATCATCACATTTTTTTCATAATTGTACAAATTTTGAATATCAATGGAGAAAGATAATGATGTCATGCCATTTAGTGGAGCCTGTGGATAGTAAAGTTTGGAAATTGTGGTATGTGGAACGTAGAAAGATTAGTGTTTATTGTTATAAACTACAAAAATAAAGTTTGATTTACACATTGTCGTTTTGTCATACTTCGCTTCAAAACAACACTATATGAATGTGCTATTTTGGGCGATCTTCGAGTCGAAGGGCAAGAGGACCAACAACAATGAGAGAGGTACATACATGGGCATTTGAAGAACGAAAGCCTATTATTCTAAATGCAGCAAACCAACCAATAGGACATGATGATAAGACTTTGAATGAATTTAGTAGCTTTTAGAACGTTATTCAATGGAACCTTGCCTTTGATGAAGTCAATCGGGCGCAAGATGCCTACTGCGATGGAATCTTCATGGGATTATGTCTTGTTAGTCAACTTCTACATTTATAAAGCTTTTTACATAACTTTTTAATCCTATTTATACAAAATAGTTTTATATTGATAATATTGCTCGTAAACTTTATTTATTGAATGCAGAAAACAGACATATCCAACCAAGGCAAATGGGTTTTATTCCACCATAGGTGATAATTGGAGAATATAATAATGCAGGTTGAAGAAGCATCATTGCCATGTAAGTATAACACTGCGCCTAAGAATCGTTAAACGCCCAAAAAATGTCCCCAAAGATGATAAATTCAAAGAGCTGCTCGCATCGAAATTCAACTAATGTTAAGGTACAGTTAATTGAATTTTCAACATGTTCTCCAAATGTTATATACAAGCAAACAAAGTTTACCTATATTTTGGTATTAAATATAATATGTTTGTATGCTTTTACTATTGATTTATAATGTTTGCAGTACAACTCGAGATCAATGTTAAAATCGCAAACGAGATTAAGAATATGTGATACACAAATAGCAAAAAAAGTTTTGCTAGATTACACGTAAAGAAACCGGTAAGATAGCATTATCGGTCTTTATAAATTGACAACCACTATGATAAGAACTTGCAACTTCTTTTGTCTTTTCAAATCTCATGAAGAGCAAAGGAAAACAAAGGCAAAGAACTTCAACCTATAATATTGGAAATGTTTATTGAGACTTCAAAAAAGAAAAATAGACATACTTTACAAGGAACTCAGATGAGGACATCTAATAAGAATTAAGAACTTCTACTTTACACCATGTTTGGAACCCTTTATTTTGATGGAATTCAATCAATTGATAGAATTGAACTAAATATCACGCGCTGTTCTATAAACAATAGATTTGGGGAAGAATAGAATTCATTTAGGAGCAAAAATGGAAGATTTCCGCATTTAAAGAATTAACCAAAAAATTAAGGTGATTTGTGTATGAATTCTAATAGCTTTTGCGAATTAAAAGTGAATCCCGATTCCATCATATGTTACCATATGATAGAGTGAAAGATGCTAAATATAATTTATTAAATTTAGCCTTTTTCACTTTTTAGTGAACTTAAATTTAACTACCAAGTATTTTTACATTTCATTTCAGCTGTATGTTATCTATCAAATGGTAGGTGACTTCCAGTTCAAGAACCGGTAAAGTAGGAAGTCAGTGGACTGAGGAGTTAAGTTGACGCCAAAATAATGATAGAGAAAAGATACCCCTGGGCTGGAAGCAATGTATATATACTTTTTATCTTCAAAGTAGTTGTGATTCTTCACTTATTGCGATCATCTCAAAAAATGCTACGCTATCCTTTCTTTCCTCTACTTGTTTGTTTCATTCTCCATTATAATTAATTGCTATATATCCAATTCAAACTTCAGGGATTATGGTTTTGCTAGGTTTTTTTACTATAGTTTATTTGTTTATTATTAATGACATTACTCTTCAATTATAGGCTCAAATGCATAAAGTGCGCCTCAAACACATAAGCCGTAGAGCAACCCATCCGTTGATCCATTTTCTCGTAGTGATCGAGGGATGCACTGACGCGCCATGTTATATGGGAGGGGTGTCACACCCACTGATCTTAAATTCCAGCCAAACATGACTGAGTCATTAGTGAAAATTCCTGAATAACTATTACAAGTAATGAAAACAAAATGGCAAGAAGAGGTGAGAACATAAATGATAAAAGAAATGGAACAACGACAAGCAACTTGGAATCAACAAATTCTCTTGGTCTTCTCCCAACTAAGTTGGAACCCGGGGTTAAACTTGAATCAAGCAGAACTATTTGGGGCATTGGTTTCCCTAGATCTCCCAGGAGATGCTAATAGTGCTCTAAACTCAAGTGAGCCATGCAGGACTTCGCACCGGGCCATCAGTTTATATGTGATATTTACTTAGATACTAATTGTTGAATCAATATTTGCATTAATATCTTTCTTTTTAACCTCACGTGCTTCGTCGTTGAGTTCGAGTAATATTATATGGACAATGTGATATGTATTTTACTCTTTGTTTCAAATTTTAGAGAGTTGTTTACATGGATATTATATTTGTTTGATTTGTGAATCTAAGTATGTAAAAGAATCATTGTTGATTTTTGAAACTTTGGATTTTGGAGATTAGGGTTGTACCTATGTTCATGGATATTATGTTCATTTTGGTTATCAAACTCTTTCGTGATGATTTTTGTTTTGACTTGCTTTACTTGATTTGCACAACTCAATAACTAGGAAGCTCATGATAATTTGGTAACGATGCCAATAGTAGAACAATTATCTGCCTCCGAAACATTGGGCCACATGGCTCTCGCATTAAATCATCGCGCCTTATGAGAATTGCTAGTGTTCTATTTAAATAAAAAGTGTTTCAATTACAATTCTTAAAACCACTACAAATTTATAGTAGAAATTGTTGCATAACATGAAAAAAATATTGCGTAAAATATATTTGATCTGTAGTATAAAAGAGAAAAACCTACATAATTGCCTGATCCCCGCTCGTAAAAACAAAAAAACTATTGCATCATATAAATCTAATTCGTTGCATAAAAATGAAAATCCACTGCATTAAATATGAAAATTGCTGCATAAAATACGTTCGAATTGCTGCATAAACAGGAAAAAGTGTTGCATAAAACAAATGCGATCCGTTGCATAAGAAAGAAAAATCATAGACAAAATAGCTATCAACCGCCGTACAAGAGGGCACAATCGCTACAAAAGAGCATGGCAAGCCACTGCATAAAAAATATAAACCTCTGCAAAAGATCATGGCACACCGCTGCATGAAAATACAAACTCGCTGCATTAAATAAGTACTAAACCGCTGCATTAGGTTAAATAAACCGCTACGTAAGATCACTGATAAACCGCTGCATTAGGTTAAATAAACTGCTATGTAATATGATTGATAAATCAAATGCGATTAGGGGTTAAATAAACGCTGCGCACGATCACGGATACACCGCTGCATTAGGATTAAACAAACCACGCATGAGATAATTGATAACCCGCATTAGGTTAAATACACGCCATAGATCATCGATAAATCACATATTAGGCTAAATACAATTCCGCATAAGATCACTATTAAACCGCTGTATTAGATAAAAAATAACCGGTGCGTAAAATCTAGAGGCAATCGTTGCAATAGATGGCCTATTGCCACAATTTTGCTGTTTGTTGCATTTGTGACGCCAAAACCGCCGCAAAAACCCATTAACGGGTCAAATGCATCGCCCAAACGCCGATTAGAACTTATGCCGCTCGTGTCTTGTGCAACGGTTTGGCACCGCTGCATATGAACTAATATTTGGTAGTGAGTGATCTTTTCTAAAGAAGAAGAAGAAGCAAAGAAGGCAAAAATAGTGTGAAGAACAATCTGGAGTATTGGCATAGCAAACTCCGTTTACAACATGCACCAGCAGCTACTGTCTTTTGATGTTTCAGTCTCTATGATGACTCCTAAAGGATCTCCTCTTTCAATAAACATATTCTAGACTTTAAGAGCTTTCCAACGAGACCAAATTTCCGCAAATCGGAGTTCAAATGACAAAGTTATGGCTTCGAGAAGCTGGGAGTGCAAAACAACACTAAGGGTTGGCGCAAGATGGTGCCTTGGCGCTAACCTAGACCTAAGTTGGCGCTAAGGCGCCACTCTAGCCCCAAAGTGGCGCCAAGGCACCATGTGAAGCCTTCATGTTGGCACCAAGGTGCCATATGGATCCCAATTTGATGCCGAGGTGCGACCAATTGTGCAATCTTGCGATGTGGCGTCCCTGAGGCCCATTAATGCAGCCCATCACACATTCTCTAAGAGAAAGTCCAAGCTTGTGAAGAAAGACATCCAAGAGGCAGCGAGAGACGCCCTCTAATCATCTACCATAGGAATCATCTCACACAGGGAGAGGCGACTGAAGAAA
Source organism: Tetrastigma voinierianum (assembly GCA_016808115.1). NCBI lineage: Eukaryota > Viridiplantae > Streptophyta > Magnoliopsida > Vitales > Vitaceae > Tetrastigma > Tetrastigma voinierianum. The sequence continues at coordinate 408,429 of JAEQBH010003080.1, forward strand.
GGGGTTCTTCGGCGGTGGAGACACCCTAGGGCTCCTTGGGAGGAGTCCTAGGAATAGAGACAACGCTTGAAGGCGAACTTCGATGAGAGATCGCGAAGACGACGACAACCCATCTTCAACCCGAGTTTTCTCTCTTTCTCTTTAGTTTGTTTTCCTTTTCTTCTTTCGAGATGTTTTAATTTAGATTCTAGGGTTTTGATGTAACTTATGCTAAAAATGATGGATTATTTTATTTAAAATATTTAATGATGTTTATACAACTTTCATTGAATATCTTTCTCTGCACTAATCACTTGCGAATGTCTGAACACCATTTGGTTGTTTTGGCTTTCGGTTTGAGATCAAAAGATGAGAACCAAAGAGGGCATGTGTAGAATATTATGTAATCAATCTAGGAGTATATATACCTTAGGTTTTACATGTGGCATGGAAGGTTTGAGGCCGAGAGGCAATATGACCTGTTTTAAGGTTAAGCTTGTTGATGCTCGAGAGATCGGGACTTTAAAAATTCTAGTGATCCCGCCTAATGTACTTAGGGATTTAAACAATCGCTAGGATTAATCTCTTCAAACCACATCCATCGATTAGCTAGGTGAAGTCACAACCTCTAGGTTTAACTTTTAGCTTAGTGTTTTTCCTCCTTATTTTAATTTCGCTTTTATCTCAAACGATTTGATCATCCAATGAGCCTAAGCTAGATTAGATTGGTGCCCCTAGGAAGACCAACTCTCGTGGGAATGGACATCACTTACTCTTTATTACTTGAACACAACACGTGCACTTGCGCACATAGACAATTCATATTTGTACACACGTTTCGTGCCTATCACCCTTATGAATGTCTATGTTGACTTCGATGAGCTCTCCATCCGTGTCTTGAACGGACTTGGCCCAGCCTACTCAAACATATTCGATGCCCTACAGGTTTGGGAAACTCTAGTTACTTTTGAGGAATTGTTTAAGCAACTACTCAGATATGAGGACATAATGAAAATTTTGCTCCTTGGTCTCACAAATACCGCCCACTCCGAACAATTACATCCTCGTTGCTCGACTTGCCCTTCATCACATCATCGGTCGAACAACCGTGGCGGACGAAACTATAACTAGTCTCAACAGTCATAGACACTAATTGCCACCCCCCACCCATCGACCCATCTCGCACAGTCAATACCCCTACTATTGTCAAACCTAGTTTCACCATGACACCCCAAATCCAAGGGTCATGTTGACAACTTGTCAACCCACGGAATTCTTCTAGATTTCGGGTGACCCGATACTATACTGTTGTGTCCTATTTATCGGGATCCATATTTTCACAAAAAATCAGGTAGAGTCTGATCACGGCCCTCTTACCATAATTACATACCCGACTATTTAGACAATAGTCTAAAAAAAATTTAATCACAATTCTTTTATACAAAATACTTTTTACAAAAATAATATCAAGGCCACACATCGGCCTCCTTCATAATCACGGCCTCCTCGTTGAGCCGTCGCCTCCCCCCACACCCCCCTCCAGACCAAAGCGGGGGTCCCATCGTAATGTAGCGGAGCAATGCCTCAATGCCTAGTAGAAAATTTTCCTACAAGGGCTACTCTCCCGCCTAAATGCACACGCACGACATACATAAACATCAAATCATATTCCATATAAATAATGCAATCTTATATGGAATGTCTCCTGTCATGCATGAGATGACTCCTCATGCCCAAAACCCGAGTCCCTGATCACTCCCTAACGCTACAACGCTCAAGTGTGAGAAACCACAATTAGTGTTTCACCAATGACTTAAACCATCGAAACCCTCCAATTTTAATTCTATTTGCATGCCCCAATTTCCCAAGGGTCTCGCTGATCACTATCAACCCATTGAAAACCCATGTTCTACATCACAGACCTACATGAGTAAAAATGGTCACGTCGAGCCCATACATCCATACTCACCAACATATAATTAACTATATTACAATAGTTTCAAGAGTTAATTACATTCTTATACAACATGTTTTACAAAAACATATAATCAAGCCACATGTCGGCTTTCTTCTCAAAAGCGGCCTAGTGAGCCTGCCTTCCCGAACAATTCCTGCACCGAAGGGGATCCTAAGACGGGTGAGCAATGCCCAAAGAGGAGCACTCATAGCTACTCCCCACCTAAAATGCACATGCAGTGGCACATCACAACGTCCACATTCCATATAATTTGCAATGCATACATGGAATGATTTATATCATGCATGAAATGTTTCCATGCCCATACCCCGAGTCACTCACCGACTCTTCATGCTCATGCCATGGTGCGCCAACGGGTAATGCCAATGACATTCCATATACTGAGCCTAGGTTTCACCAACACCCAATGCAATTTGCCAATGGGTAACCAATCCCGAGTCAACCTTTAATTCCTATCACTAAACTCTAGTCTAAGTGGGATAAACATGACTCAGGTTTTCAAATTAACTTTTCTGCCTTACAACTTGTGTCTCTTACACCCACGTAACTTTTCTGATAGCACCGCGGGTCTCCCCACACCCATACAAGACCTTCGATATTACCACTGGTCCTTACACCCGACCTGTGCTTTCACCGAGGGGATTAACGACCCCTTCGCTTTCACCCAACACACATTACCACTTTTATTTTATGATTTGAACTTACAGTCTACTGACGAGTCCTAAAGACGAACTCACCCCACATTCACCAAGAGTGGTGAACAACCATACCGTGCACCCACACCCAACTCTACGCGATGTCACCATGCACATGAATGCAATGATGCCAATTCATATATTCAATCCTAACGATTTACATGCAATTATATTCCATATAATTCAAACATCATGTTAACACATCAAATTACATGCATTAACAATTCTCATTCTCCACACATCAAACATGCTAGTCATATCAAGCAATAACACATAAAAGATCCTAGATTTAGGATCTCAATTGAACAAGGCATTGTCCAGCCCCCACACGTTCCTTGAACTAATCTCGGTTCCATTCAATTTACCATTTTTCATCTCTGCCGAAGCGGCTCAAGCACCAAACACACAACATGTTATTCATTTTCCACAATAACATCAAGCAATTTTACATGGACACTATTAGTCCAAGAATTTCTGGATCAGGCAACACGTCCATGTCCACCATGGACTATCCAAGGGTAGTCCCCATCAAAGATGTAGTCCCATTTAAGATCACCTGCTGGGCCATTTCTACCACATTCCCAAACACCATTCTCATGGCATCTTAAACAAGTAACCAAGTAGGAGAAGACCCCTACCTCCCGGAGTTTGTCGAAACTCCATAATACCGGTACCCATGCGTAGTTTGCAATGGGGATCAACTTTGCCTCTTGCCTCGCCGGAATTCGACATACCGATCATCGAAAAACCTAGAGAGAAGTGAGAGCTTCTCACTCTAGAAACTCTCTCTCACTTTCCATTTGTTCTCCTCCCTCCCCATCTCTTCTCCCAACCAACTTGGTCAAGATGGGGTCAAGAGGACTTGTCCTCTCATTGCCACATGGCCAATCCTTATTGGCCACCTTAGGATTACCCTTATCCCTTATCCATCTACCATGGATTTTCACCCACTCACATGTCGCCACACGCCTCATGGGTCCCATTAGAGCTCATGTTTGCCTCATTCTCGCATTACGACACGTGACACTCTGCCACTCACAATGTGCCAGCGTTCGTACCACTCCCTTGCTTCGAAAAACGTGAAATTCCAACTGCCTTTAATTCGACGCAGTAGCTAGATTTCGAGACGATTCCAACGGGCGGTTCGTTTCATTATCCGAGATCAAGAAAATTCCGATTTTGGCCGAATTACCATTTTATCATTTTTCGTAAAATTAGAATTTTATGGGGTTCCACATCAAATCCCGTGTGTTTTTTGTGGGTAGAATCTTCTGGTGTCACCACTGTGTCAAGACGCTTTCGACACTTTTGCGAACTTACATCGCTGGACGCATATGTCTAACCGATAATAAAATTTGGGTCTTTCACCCTAAGGGGGATCTGTCCCATCTTGCTTCACCCAAACACACGTGATTTAGTATTATTATTGTTTTGGCTACATTTGTGAGTTCGATTGACGTCATTCCATTTCCGAGCTCACTACACATTCACCAAGAATGGTGAATAACCAACACCACACACACACACCCGACTCGATGCGATGTGACTGTGTATATGAAATGCAATCATGTCATTTCATGCTATGTCATGCTACATGCAACATTTATAAATTCACGATAATTTATATTTCCCAGATATAATGACCACTACCATTTACAAAGCACATTACACAAACACGTGAAGCACATATTAACATGAGTTTTACACACAATAGCATGTTATTTATTTTTTCAACAATAACACACAAAATGACCCAAATCTCGAACCCACAAAAACAGGGCACCTCTCGGTCCCTTCACGGCCATAAACCATTTTTGGTTCTATTCATCAACAAATTACGTGATACTAAAAATCAACAAACCCAAGATATCAAATTCCAGATTAAACAAACTCAACTCAGTCCTGATCACCGAAAATAGTTTCAAATTCAGCTCCGAATCGGGTTCAAAACAAATTCAAAATTCAAATTCTATCATTCAAAACAACTCCTTTAAAATTCAACTACTAAAATGGCTCGAAAAATTCTGTACCTTACACTCACCCAAAAAATTTTGGGACTTAAATTACGCCTCATGGCTCTACAAAACCCCAAGCCATTAAATGGCCTTTAGGCTAGAATTAACCCAAGTAGTAAAATTCCCTACTTCATGAAATTTGATGAAACTCCAAGATTTTGGTACCCATGCGTAACTCTCAATGCGTGGACCGACTTTGCCTTTTGCTCCAACGAAAACCTATGGTCCGATTTTCGTAGATCTTAGAGAGAAGCGGAAAAAAAAAATTTCTTTTCTCTCTCTCTTCTCTTTCTCCCACGCTCACCCGTCCGTCTCCTCCTTTCCTTTTTTTTTTTTTTTGACTTTGCTTTTTCTTTTTTCTTTTTTCTTTTTATCCCTTTTTAAAAAAATAATAATAATAATTTTGATACATGGCGCAATGTCCATCTCTAATCCGGGTCCATTTCTGCCCCGAAACAATTTATTTCTTTTCAGTTCAATTTAGTTTAAATGAACTTAGCTTAAGTCATTTCCTGACTTCCGAGATTTTCGTAAAAATCTCATCCCTGGAGTCAATGGCAACTTATCACCAAAAAAATCGTAAAAATTTTCGATTATCTCAGAATTTGGCGAAATTTTTCTAAGTCACTAGATTTCGCGAGACAAATTTAACGGCATAGTCCGTTTCGTCATCTAAGATATAGAGAATTTTCTAGGCTTCCCTGAACCATTATGGCAATTTATTATTATTATTATTATCATTTTGCCATTTTTAAAAATTCTAATTTTTCTGGGTTTTACATTCTTCCCCTCTTAATAGAATTTCGTCCCCGAAATTCATACATACTAGCACACACAAGTACATGCATATTCAATAGTCATTCTGGTTCCAATATTAGACAACGCACCTTCATCCTCAAATAGGAAAGAATAGGTGACTCGCATCGTGTCATCGCATTCCCAAGTTGCCTCCTCCACTCCTTGGTGTTACCATAACACTTTCACTAGCCTCACAGTCTTGCGTCGCAAAAACTGATCCCGACTATCCAAGATACGCGCTGGTCCCTCCTGTGGAACCCCGGAAAATCCGAATTTTTGAAAGAAGGGTAGAACGGAAAAATTTGATCAAAATCCAGAAATTTTCTAGATCTCAGATGTCGAAACAGACTTCACCGTTGGAATTGTCTCGTGAAATCTAGCTACCACGTCGAATTTCGACGAATTTCGAGACAGTTGGAATATTACGTTTTTCAAGGCACCGAGAGTAGTGCGGGACACTTGGCGCATTAGAGTGGCTCAAGATGATACACGTGTCAAGCTGTGAGCAAGTCAAACAATGAGCTCAAGTATGGGCTATAGGTGACATGTGGCATCATGTCATTAGAGGGAAATCCATGGTAGATGGATAAGGTGATAAAGGTAATCCAAGGAGCCATTTGGAATTGGACAAGTGGCAAGTGAGAGGACTTCTCACTTGACTTCTATCTTCTCCCAACCGGTTGGGAGAGAGGGAGGGGAGAAAAGGCAAACCATATTTTAAAAGAGAGAGTTTTAGGGAGAGACACTCCACCTTCTCTCTAAATTTCCCGACGATCGAACTGGTAATTTCAAGCGGAGCAAGAGGAAGAGTTCATCCTCACGACAAGGGCTTCACATAGAGACTGGAATCGAGGAGTTTCGACAAACTCCAAGAGGTAGGTCTTCTCCTACTTTGGTTACTTTCTATCCTAAGGGTTGTGTGGTGGTTGTTTTGCCCTAAGGGGAATGTTTGGTTGTATTTTGAACCATGAGAAGCTGTCACATTGGGGTAGCACACATTAGCCGGACTTTAGAACTGATTTTTGGGTAGGAAATAAAGGGAATTTGGTAGTGAGTCCTTCAGGTAAATTGTAGTCACATCAATGAACTTGATGTTAGGCTTTTGAATTTCTCAAATCGGACCTTTGTAGCCTAAGTTATGGTCAGTTTACTCTGGCCATCTAGTGGAAGGGTCAGTCCACTGGTTCACCCCGCCAGTTCACCTTACCGGGTCACCTACTGGTCTCGCCTACCGGGCTCACCTGGATGGGTTCCGTCCGGGTAGGATCCTGCATGACCTCCAACTTCGGAAGGTCATAACTTCTTCGTCCGAACTTCGATTCGGGTGTTCTTGGACTCTATGGAAAGCCCATTTAGTCAACTTTCCAGCCGGACATCTTTAGAGAGCAAAGGGCTTCTAGAGCCGGGCAAGCTCCAAGCATGATTGGCTACCGGGCCTACACCTGTGCCAAGGGAATAATCAAAGTGGACCGGCCCGTCTCGATAAACCGGCTGCTATTTTGTTGACCCAGCCTGCCCTATATCGGGCTAGCAGGCCAGCCCAGCCCTATGTGAAAAAAAAATGTGAAATTATTTTATTCAATAAGAGGGATCAAATACCACAAGGTGAAAGAATATCCAGCATACCTAAAATGAGAACCTCCTACGACATCAAGAATAATCCAAAACTTAACTGAAATGGGTAAAATCAGTCACCATCATTTATTCTAAAACTGAAAATATATTATCTCTGGAACTTCAATGCATGAACATACCAACAAGTCTCCACACATATGTTAGTCTAATACACTAACATATTATATCAAAATGGTTGAACAAACATTTAGATAATTTTTTCAATAATTATAGTGGAATGATGGTGTTTTAGCTACAAATATAATAGTTTTTTAAACTTAGAGATTAAAGGGGATTTCAAAATAAATTGCTATAATAAAAAATAAAAAAAGAGAGTAATTTACCTAATTCAATTATTTTACTAATAGAAGATATGTAAAGTCTATTTTAGACCCTAAATATTTATAAATATTGTAGTCATATTTATAAAAAGTAAATAGATTAATAGATTTGTTTGTGTAATAAAAATATTTACAATATTAATTTTAATATTTGATGGTCAAACTTTCCTCTAAATCATTATAAATTTTGTTTTTGAATATTATCTGATTAACAGCTTAAGATGTTTCTAGTTTCCTTTAAAAAAAAAAACATATTATATCACACAACAGTCGTGTTCCAACATAATTACTTTGGAAAATAATTTATTTAATTTTTTTAAATGATCCTTTCCCATTTTGCGTGATTCTAATGAGATCTCGAAAGCGCTTACTAACAAAGGAATACTGCCTCAAGTAATCGCAACTGCATGTGGCCCCATTCCCCTCCGATAATGAAGCGCTACCCATTTCAAAGATCAGAAAAATAAACTGAAGCATTTATAAGATTAAGATTTATGTTTCATAAAAAAAGATCAAACAAGAAAAAATTTGTGCTAAAAGTGATGATTTTTTTACCTAGAAAACGATCTCGAGGTCAAATATAGAGGAAGAGGATCACCGATCGAATCGATGAAGGAGAAGACAGAAAATACTGAGGATCGTCGCCGAGGAGACGAGGAGGTGGTTTCATTGAGCTACGAGCCCGAGAAAGGAGAAGAAGAGCTCTACGTCGTCTACTGGGGAACTTTTGCAAAAAGCCAAAAACAAAAAATAAACTAGGTCTTGGAATTTAATAATTTATAAGGATAACTCATAACTGGAAAAGTAAAGTAAAAAATTGGTTTTTTATTTAATTTGCCAGACCGGGCCAGCCCGAAAAAAACCGGGCTAACCCGATCCGATACTATTAAAGCCCACGGTCAATCTGCCGGCCAACGGTCTTGCTGGGCCAACAAAATTAGAGACCAGCCCAACCCTAATTTCGGGTTGGTCGGGCTAGCCCAACGGGCCGAGCTCAAATTGCCAGCTCTAGTGGCTTCTGGAGCTGGCCGGAAAGGGGCGTTCGGGCAGGTAAGGTAGGTCGCCCGGGCAAGATCAAGCACAATGTGCGACCCAACTCTAAGGTCATAACTTTCTCGTCTGAACTTCGATTCGGGTGTTCTTAGACTCTATGGAAAGCCCATTGAGTCAACTTTCCACCCGGACATCTTTAGAGAGAAATGGGTTCTGGAGCTGGCCGGAAAGGGGCGTTCGGGCAGGTAAGGTAGGCTGCCCGGGTAAGACTGCTTAGTCATGTGTGATCTCCAACTTCGGAAGGTCATAACTTTCTCGTCCGAACTCCAATTAGGGTGTTCTTGGACTCTATGAAAAGCCCATTGAGTCAACTTTCCATCCAGACATCTTTAGAGAGCAGTGGGTTCTGGAGCTGGACGGAAAGAGGCGTTCGGGCAGGTAAGGTAGGCTGCCCGGGTAAGACTGCTTAGTCATGCGTGACCTCCAACTTCGGAAGGTCATAACTTTCTCGTCCGAATTCCAATTTGGGTGTTCTTGGACTCTATGGAAAGCCCATTGAGTCAATATTTCAGCCATGTTCATGTGGAGGACATTGGTCAATCGGGAAGGTTAGTGCTGGCCAGTTAGGTTGTGTGTTATGGCTTGTGTGAATAACATGCAGTGAGAATATGACATGTTAATGTATGTTGTATGATGTATTACCGCTGGGTTTGCATGAAGGAGAATTATATGTATTAATTATAATTATCCATGGTATGTTGAGGAATTTCAAGATTATGAAGTATGCTTGAACTTGATATGTGGAATGTTGGATAACATGGGTTGGAATTTGTATGCACTTTAATATAAATGTCCAAATAATGCATGGATGAATATGCATGAGTATGTGTGCACATATAATATATACATTTGGCATAATAGCATTGCACGTGCACGAAAACATCTCATGACATGGGTGTGAGTGCATGGTTGGGACTCCAAGACCGTGAGCCAGTGTTCACAGTGTCATGGGTACATATCAGAGTCAACACTCCGTATGGTGTTGATCGGGTGGATCGTAATGGACAAGTCCAAAAGAGTCACACGATTTCAAAGAGCTGCAACACGAGGTTGGATGGCAGATTAGAAAGACAGGCGAAAGACTCCACAGCGATTGCATATTTAGATATAATCTACATAGTTCGTGAAAATGTTGGAACGGGCGTGGCAAGGCAGCGCTATGAAAACCCGAAACCGTGGCTCCACAAATACATGTGAACACAAAAAGAAATTTGATCGAATCAAATGAACATTGAGGTCTTCCCAATGGGTTACAAACTTTAAAACAAAACTCTTGTTTTGGAAAATGGTCATTTCAGGGAACAAAATGACGGTTGGTTTTTCACACTTGCATGTAGGTGGAGGGAGCTGCAAGTGACTCCTGATATTGGCATGAGGACATTTCATATCAAGCATTCATGTGAGGTATCTTACTTGGAATGTGTGTTTTTTTCGATCATTGCATGTGCACTTGGCTGGGAGTAACTTCAGGAGATTATTACCACTGGGCTTTGCTCACCCTGTCGTGGGACCCCCCTTTCAAGTACACAAGAAGACTCCAACAGCCCCTAGAGGTCGATCATGAAGCATACCGGTCAGGGCCTTGAGAAACATTTTGTAAAATATATTAGAACAATGTAGTTTCATATATTTTGGTATGTAAAAGAGTTGTACACTAAGCTCTTAAAAAAAAAAAAAATGACCCCTGAAATTTAGGGCGTGACAGCTCCTCGAAGGTCCCATCTGTATCAACAATAATATCTCCCCAATCCACTACATGAGCTGGATCTGGAGTATACTTCTGGGGCATGGAGACATGGAACACCTCGTGGACACCTGATAAACTCGGTGGTAGCCCCAATCGATATGCAACTGTGCCCACCCTCTCGAGTACCTCGAATGGCCCAATATACCTCAGCGCTAGCTTCCATCGCTTGCCGAATCTGACTACTCCTCTCTTAGGCATCACCTTCAAGAAGATGTGATCACCCACCTCAAACTCTAGAGGTCGACGTCGTTGGCGTAGCTCTTCTGTCGGCTTTGAGCTGCAAGAAGAAGCTTGTATCAAACCACCTTCTCCGAGGTGTCTTGAATCAGATCCAAACCAGTGATGGAACTCTCTCCCACCTCTGTCTAACAAATCGGGGATCGGCATGGCCTCCCTTATAAAGCCTCATAGGGTGCCATTTGTATACTTGCCTGATAATTGTTGTTGTAGACGAATTTCACTAAGGTAAGTGCTCCTCCCAACTACCATTAAGATCTAGGACGCATGCTCGCAACATGTCCTCTAAAATTTGTATGGTCCTCTCCGACTGACCATCTGTCTGCGAATGAAACATAGTGCTCATCGTCAACTGGTTCCCCATGGCCTTTTGGAAACTCTTCCAAAAATGTGTTGTAATTCTAGGGTCCCTGTCTGATACGATAGAGACTGACACTCCATGTAGCCGGACAATTTCTCGAATATACAACCGATAGAATTCCTTCAATGTGAAGGTCATCCGCACTGCTAGAAAATGTGCCGACTTAGTGAGTCGGTCCACAATCACCCACACCGCATCCTGTCTCTATAGTGTCTATGGCAAGTGGGTCACAAAGTCCATCGTGACATGCTCCCATTTCCACTCCGCTACCTCTAATGGTTGAAGTAGCCCTGCTGGCTTCTGATGCTCAACCCTGATTTGCTGACACGTGAGACATTGTCGAAAAAATCTCCAACGCCTCACTTCATCCCTCTCCAATAATACTAGCGATGAAGACTGCGGAAAACTTCGTGGTCACCTGAATGCACAAAGAAACTGGGAGCAAAGTGGAACTCCTAGGATTTCCTCCTCTCAGACGGCCACCGGGGAACCACGACCATTCCCTATAACGGCGACTACCATTTGTGTGGATGGCTCACCTTCACAAGCACGTGTACCGACTATACCCGGCCTCGACGGGACACACTCCGCTGGTCCCGCCCTCACCTCGACCACTCCCACTCGCAGGGATGGCATAGCTACTAGACTCCCTAAAGGTTCCTCGAGCCCCGATCACTATAATCGGCAGCCTCTAAACCGTCCCATTAGCCTCGACATCCGCCACTCCCGGGAAGCTACACTAGCCAATACTCCCCGTGACTTCCAACTAAGTGCATCATCCACTATATTTGCCTTACCCGGATGGTAATACAAATCCTCCAGATATTCCATCCATCTGCATTGCCTCATGTTGAGGTCGTCCCGTCTGCAGAAGATATACCTTAAGCTCTGCGGGTCTCGAACACCTCAAACTTCACTGATACAGAGATAAGGCTCCAAATCTTTAAGACAAAGACTATGGCTGACAACTCTAGATCATGTGTAGGGTAATTCTGCTCATGATTCTTTAGCTATCTGGAACCATAAGCCATAACCTTCCCGGACTGCATCAAGACACATCCCAGTCTATCCCTAGAGGCATCACAGTACACCGTATACCTCAGTCCCTATTTCGAGACTATCGACAGAGCGAGTGCTTCCCTTTTCACCTGAATGCATTGTCACACAGGTCATTCCAGTCGAATTTTGACCTCATTCCTAGTAAACAAAATCGGAGCGCTCCAAGGTGAAGTGCTTGGTCTAATAAAACCCTTGTCCAACAACTCCTGTATTTGGACCTTGAGTTCTTGTAACTCAACTGGTGCCATTCTATGAGGAGTCATAGAAATAGGCGGCATACCAGGGTGTAACTCAATGACAAAGTCCACATCTCTATGCGTAGGTAATCCCGGTAACTAATCCGAAAAAACGTCCTCATACTCACAAACAACCAGAGGTAGACTCAAATCTTGTCTTGCCTCATCCTCTATGGTAAGGCTTGCTAGCCAACCCATCAACTGTCCACTCCATCTGGAGTCATGCACGGTCTGGGGTAAAGCATCATGCTTCGTCCCCTAAAAATTCACTTAGATACCGTCCGATGTGTAGGCAGTAATCCTCTTACTATCACAGTCAATGACAACTCGGTGTGTCGACAACCAATCCATGCAACGAATGACATCAAAATCCGATATGTCTATCACCTGAAGGTCCACCGTGAGCATAATCCCTTAGATCTCTTACTCACAATCCCAACATATCTTATCAACACTCACCTTAGTTCCTAGGGGGGAATTCACATACAATGGATTTTCCAAGGTTTCAACCTCTAAGCCCAAACTTTTCTCACATTATGCAGCAATAAACATGAATACAATGCACCCGAATTTAAACAACACTCTTATTAAGAAGTGTGAGAGTCGAAACGTACTCTGTATATCATACTGATATGCAAGCCTCGCCACTTACCACCCGTAGACATGCTTCGGGTCCCTAAAGTACCACTGGAAGTCTCGTCTCAACCCCGACTCCATGCTCCTCGCCCATGTGGCTCCATCTGCACACGTAGGTGCTTCAGGCAAAGACCTCGGGATCGAGCACTCCGCTTCCCGGCCCATGCTAGGGAAAAGAGAAACAAACTGCGTCCGCACATGTCCCATTGATGATTGGAACTGTGATGTCCCATAATTCCGAGATCCCTGCCTCTGTGGAAAATCCCGTCTCATGTGCCCAGGCTGATGACAATGGTAGCATGTCATCGTCCCATCCGTTAAGCCCTAACTCCATTTTAAATTCTACTACGTGGCCCCGTCTCCCAAAACCGTAATAAACAAAGTCTTCGGGCTTCTTCCTAGAACTAGAAGAAGATTGATTCTCCTTCCTCTTAACACTAGTGCCCGTATCCTTTCTGACTAGACGGAAATAATGACCTACCACCATCGGGTCTCCTCCTTCCTTGAGGGCTGGAGGATCATATGCCTCAAACCTCTGGAGGTTACTTGATCCCTCTTGGTTCCCAATTGCACCAGCTTGTGCGATGGTGGCAGCAACCACACCTACCTGCATAAGGGTAGCAGTCGTAGCAACAATAGCCTTTATGGAGGTCTGTTAGTCCAAAGCCGGTGGTCGTGGGTTATTACTCCGTCCACCACCCCGACGTCCTTTTCCTATGCTAGACATCTACACGTGTTAGATAGCAATAAAGTTCCCAAATTTCTATCTCAGTCTAACTAGTAGTGCACATGCCAACCACTAATAGACTTTAACATCATGAACTACACCATTCATCCATTTTTTTCCTTAGTGGTGCATAATGCCAAACACTAATACACATTAGTTCCCGAACTATCATGTTCATTTTGTTTTCTGAACTCCTGAGGTTATGTTTTCTAACCCTAGTGTTCCATATACAATCCACCATGTATATTTTTCACACAAATAACCACAAAAATCACACAACAAGTTAAGCACAAAACACGCAACACACAACAATGCATGATCTGTAATTCAAGGTATTCGTGATACCTAAATTATGCACACAAGCATGCTTATTTCTGTGAATTACTGTGGATACTCCAAGCATTCAGCTCTCGTGCTTATTTTAGGAATTACTTGTGGATACCCATATTAGAGCTCCCTAGGTAAACCGTTTACCTGGAGCCATACAAAGTTGTGACGCCTAAATCCGAAGGTTCATCGACAACCCACAACCTACCACCTCAGGATTTCGATGACCCGATACCATACTATTGTGTCCCATTTATCGGGATCCATATTTTCACAAAAAATTAAGCAGAGTCTCCTTTGTTTGGGGAGATCTACCCAACATACAACCTGTATAACCATAACGTCGAGTCTCAGTGAAGCGATAATGACCACATAGGGTCCATCTGTCCATATTTCCAATATACAACTATATCCATGACTACTCGTGGACAGGAGTTACTGGCTACCTTAATACATCCTTTCTGGGATCCATTCATTCACATTTAAATCTAAAATATGAAAGTAAATCCTTAATTCTGACCCGTAAGAGTCAGATCACGACCCTGCTTACCGCAGTACATGCGAGCTATTTGGAAATGATAGTCTGAACAGATTTAATCACAATTGGCTGTAAAATAACTTTTACAAAAAAGTAATATCAAGGCCACATATTTCTTCATAATCACTGACCTCGTCGAGCGTCGTCTCCACTATACACCTGTACGAAGGGAGTCTAAATGAGTGACATTCTACCACAAGTAGAAAATTTTCCTACAAGGGCTACTCCTGCCTAAATGCACATGCAATAGCATACATAAAACATCAAATCATATTCCATATAAATAATGCAATCCTATATGGAATGTTGCGTGTCATGCATGAGATGAGACTCCTCATGCCCTTGACCGAGGAGTCCGTAGGCTCCCTGCTTCCTACAGCCAAGTGTGAAAAACCAGTCATTGGTATTTCACCCAATGATAAACCATTGGACAACCCTTCAATTTTAATTTATCAAATCTCATGTGTTTCCGTGGGTGGTGAATTTCCGGGTCTCACCACAGGCTTTGCACGCCTTTCGACACTTTCGCAAACTTACATAGCCGGACGCATATGTCTAACCGAGAATAAAGTTTGGGTCTTTCACCCTAAGGGGGGGAATCTACCCCATCTTGCTTCACCCAAACACACGTGATTTAGTATTATTATTGTTTTACACATATGTGAATCGATTTTGGACGTTGTCCCATTTAAAGCTCACCACATTCACAGAGGCGGTGAATAACCGACACCGTGCGCACACACGACTCGATGCGATGTGACCGTGCATATGAAATGTAATCATGCATGCCATTTCATGCTATGTCATGCTACATGCAACATTTATAAATTCTGGATAATTATATTTCCTACATATAATTTCCTTTCATCACCATTTCTATGGTAATACATCATGTAAGCACATATTAACTTGAGTTTTACACACAACAACATGTTATTTATTTTCCAACAATAACTCTCAAAATGGCCCAAATCTCGGACCTAAATAAACAGGGCACCTCTCGGTCCCTTCACGGCCATGAACCATTTTTGGTTCCATTCATCAACAAATTCCAGTGATACCAAAAAACTCAACAAAATCGGAAGACATCAGTCCCGGGATTAAAACCAAACCTCAACCCAGTCCGGGACTACAGCGGTTCTAGAATTCGGCACGGTATGCAACAGTTCAAATTTAGTGTTGTCAACGATCCGGAAAAATTCAACTGGTTTGTCCCGAACTGATCCAAATTTGGGGCCCGAAATTCTACGACTTCTCATGGCCTCTGAAAAACCCCGAGCCATTAAATGACCTTTAGGCTAGAATTAGCAAGTAGGAAATTCACGTATCTACGTGAGTTTGTGACACTCGAGATTTTGTACCTGCGGCGTAGCTCTCTGATGCGTGGGCCAGATTTTGCCTTTGCTCTGCGAAAACCTAATCAGGTTACGTAGATCTTAGGAAAGCGAAAAAAATTCCTTTCTCTCTCTCTCTCTTCTCTTTCTCCCACGCTCACCCATCCGTCTCCTCCTTTCCTTTTTTTTTTTTTTTTGACTTTGCTTTTTCTTTTTATCCTTCTTTTTAAAATTTTTTTTTTTTTTTTATACATGGCCCTTGATGTCGTCTCGGTCGGGGTTAGTTTAGCGAAGCGATTTATTCTTTCAGTTCGATTTAGTTTAAATGAACTGTGACTCAAACTCCATTTCCCGGAGCTTTGATTTTCGTAAAAATCTTGTCCTTTGGCAACTTATCACCCTGGCAATCGTAAAATTTTCGATTGTTTAGTCGTGAGAATTTTTCTCGGGTCCTTTAGTTTGTGAGGGCAATTTATCTTTGACACGATCCATTTTGTCATCAGGATCTAGAGAATTTTCTAGGCTTCCACGGTTGCATTAAAATTTATTATTATTATTATTATCATTTTTTCATTTTTGAAAATTTCTAATTTTCCCGGGTTTTACATTTATGGTATAACCAGGCACTTGCATCTCTTACGCCCGCCAACACCATGCTCGGCGCCCTCTGGCCGGTGCACCCTATGCCCCTGCGCTGTAGTCCATTGCTCTGTCTACTAATTCTGAGTTGGTCGTTGATTCAGGCGCCTCTCACCATGTGACCATGGATCTTGCTACTTATGACTTCCGCCCCGATACAGAATTGCTCAGTCTCTAACGAGTGTGTGTTAATGGTACAAGTTTATCTATTACTAACATTGTCTCTTTCACCCTTACTTCTCTACCTACACCATTATTGTTACCAATGTGTTACGGCTGTCGCGTAATATCTAAGCGTTATTTTTAGTCTCCACCCTTTGTTTGACAACCCTATTATTAATCGCATTTTACTCTTTCTTTGGGGTGTAGGATCATCACGCGAGGGTCACTTTGGTTCGTGGGCGTGGCAGAGGCGGTCTCCATTACTAGCATGATCGGTCCCCCTTCAGTCTTGTGCCTTAGTTATGTCTTCTTCGGTCAAGTCTTCGTTTTTCGCTATCTCCATGTGGCATAGTCATCTAGGTCATCCGTCTTTACGTATTTTCACAAATTTCTAAGTGTTTTAAATATTTCCTTTCCAAAAAAACATTTATGTTCCTTTTCTTATAACTCCAGCAATATTAATAGAAGCCACAAATTACATTTTGTTAAGTCAAGCATTACCTTTTTCCTCTCCTCTTGATATCATTTTTTCTGATGTTTAGACCTCACCTGTTTCATCTTCTGATGGTTTTAACTACTATGTTATTTTTGTTGACCATTACACAAAGTATATTTGACTTTATCCATTACATCAAAAATAAGATTTTCATTCAACCTTTGTCGCATTCAAGAAACTTGTTGAAAACTATTTCACCACCACCATTAAAACATTTTACACAAATAATGGGGGTGAATTTTTTGCCCTTCGGTCATTTCTCACTACCCATGGTATAACCTATCTCACTACACATCCACACACTCCACAGGCATAACGGGCGATACGAGCAAGCTCGAAATCGATATATTGTCCAAACCGATCTCTCTCTCCTACATGAGGCGTCCATCCCTCTCACTTTTTAGTGTATGCATTTGCTATAGTTGTCTATTAAATAAATAGAATGCCTAAATTTGGCCTTTCCCTTGGTTCCTCTTTTGAAAAATTATTCAACAAAGCTTCTAACCCATCCAAACTCCATGTCTTCGGTTGTTTATGCTTTCCCTGGTTGCGTCCCTATTCTTCCCACAAACTTGATCCCAAATCCAGTCCATGTGTCTTTCTCGGGTACTCCCTCACTTAGAGTGCCTTTCTCTGTTTTGACCTTACCCTCAAAAAAATCTTTATGTCTCGTCATGTTCAGTTGTGGAAAATGTATTCCCATTTGCATCTACGGCCTCTAACACCGCCGATATGAAATAGACTCTGCATTCCCCGCTTCATCGTTCACTTTGTGCAACTCTCCAGCACCACCCCCACCTATCCACCTACCCATATCGCCGACCTCACTCGGACTGTTGTGTTCATCACCACCACCTACGCGTCTTCTCGTGAAGCGCATCTAGACCCGGTGATAACATTCAGCGAGGCCTCTCATACATTAGATTGTTGGGTCCGACACCCTTACCACCCTCACCTAGTCATCCTCGACCCCACGCTACCCATTCGGAGCCAACTCCCTCACCGCGTCCATCACTCTCTCCCCACTAAACCCATCTCATGGAAACAGCTCAAAAATGCCATCATTAAACCCGACCCAAATATGGTCTCACCAACATAATTCCAACTATCGAACCGCTTTTCTCGGCCAAGTCATGAGATCTAAGTGGGTTCAGGCGATGAAGGAAGAATATGATGCTCTCATTCAGAATGATAATTGGGCTCTCATTCCCCTAAGACCAGGGCAGAATCTAGTGGGCAA
This sequence comes from Tetrastigma voinierianum, assembly GCA_016808115.1. NCBI lineage: Eukaryota > Viridiplantae > Streptophyta > Magnoliopsida > Vitales > Vitaceae > Tetrastigma > Tetrastigma voinierianum. Next base: position 426,641 of record JAEQBH010003080.1, read on the forward strand.
CAAATGGACATCAAACAAAATCTCAACGGCTCTATTGCGTGGTATAAAACTCGCCTTGTTGCTAAAGAAAAACTTTCTGCTTAGTCGGGTATTAACACCACAAGACACAGCCTGCATTAGTAAATCCGTCACCATTAGTACTATGTAGTCTTGTACTCGATCCGCAGTGGGGAATTGCTTGACTTGATGTAAATAATGCTTTTCTCAATGGGCATCTTAGGGAGGAGGTATATATGGCGCAATCGAAAGGCATGCAAAACGCTGATTGTCCTCATCATGTTTGTATTTTAACCAAGGCTATTTATGGGCTAAAACAAGCTCTGTGAGCTTGGTACTAGGAGCTCCGTGCCTTCTTGGTCTCTCTCGAATTTGTCACATCCCGTGCAGACTTGTCCCTCTTTGTTTACTCACACTTCCTCTATTTCCTGGTTTATGTTGATGATTTGGTTATTACAGGTGTTGACCCCTCACTTGTCGACAACGTATTTAGCAACTTGACTACAGAGATTCTCCACAAAGGAGCTTGGGGTGTTATCTTTCTACTGTGGAGTTGAGGTTTTGGCCACTTCAATGGGTTTTCTACTATCTCAAAAAAAGTATGTTATTGATCTTCTCAACAAACATAACATGCTAGACTCCAAACCAGTCTCTACATCGCTTGTTGTAGGTACTTCTCACGGCGCTCCCGCGATGATCTTTGCCGTCCGATACAACCATTTACCATCAAGTGGTTGGTGGCCTTCAACATCTTTGGATGACTCGACCAAGTATTTCCTTTGCCTTTAATAAACTTTCCTAGTTTATGCACGCGCCATCCGAACACCATTGGGAAGCGATCAAACATCTACTTCGTTATCTTAATGGCACGAGATCCTTTAGTATCCGGCTTCTTACAGACACTCCTTTGACAATGCATGGTTTCTCTAATGCGGATTGGGTTGGTAACACCTCCATAGGTGCTTTTCTCATTTTCCAGGGTGCTAATCCAATTTCCTGGAGTTCTATAAAGCAATGCACTGTTGCTCGTTCTTCCACTGAGGCTGAGTATTGTCCAATTGCGACTACCACTGACGAATTGCAATGGGTAAAATTGTTGTTGTCGGAACTTCTTACATCAGTTTAGTCGTTGTCCACCTTGTTATTGGCTAACCTTGGTGCAACTTATCTCTCTACCAACCCTGTATTTCATTCTTGAATGAGCATCTTATGATTGATTACTATTTGTTAAACGACTGGTTTAGTCGTCGATTACGATGTTGTTCATGTCTCCATTCAGTGACGACTGTGGCGCATATCAAACCTCTATCTCGGTCTCGCCTTTTTTATTTATGTAACAAGATTGGTGTTATTTCTGGCACACCATCTTGAGGAGTATATTATAGTATATTTAGGATTTTCTTTTATTGGCTTTATGCTATTACTATTTTGTCCTTATATTGGTATATATATATATATATACCACAATTCTTTCAATAATATTCAAGTCTTTTTCATAATACCTTGTTCGAGTCCCATAGGGATGATTTGCTACCTTAAAACTAAAGTGAATTAAAATAATGAATTGATTTATTTTTCTATTAAAAATATAAATTAATTCAAAAATATAGATTTAAGATAAAGATAAAATAAAATAACTTTTAAAAAATTTTATATAATTTTGATATGTATCATGGCAATACTGATTTTTGGATATTTATTTTATAATTTTATTTGTTTGATTTTTTAAAGATAAATATTTAATCTTTATCATTGATTTTTTAATATTTGTAATATAAATTTATTCAAACATATAAAATTAAGATCAATACGATGAAGTTAATTATTTTTAAAATTTTAAATGAATAAAAATGAGTTATATCAAAATTAATAGATGTACAATACAAATAGTGTTTGTTTGCCAATACAATTGTACTAGAATTGCAATAGATTCGGATAATACTCTATTTATTATATTTATGTATTTTTAAATGCCCGTATCAAAATTGAACTTGATTTCTTGCCTAATTTGTATACATTGTATATAATTAATTTTCAAACATATTTATGCTTTTTATATATGTTTTATACATTGATTTCTTACCTTTTAAAGAAAAACATATTTAGGATTAAAAAAAACATATATATGTTTTAATATAACTGTATATGGTTGAAAAGGTTGTTCATGTTAAGCATTAATATTTGTTTTAACTTACCTTATATAGATATTGCATAAAACATGGATTGCAAGACAAAAACCAAACAATACCAAGAGGTTTGAATATTATTTTGATTACCATTGTGTTATTTAGACTATATTTTATTTTTATCATTTAATGTTACTATATTAATTTCTATTTTATGACATTTATTTACTTTTGCATGAGGTGAAATTAAATAGTCGATGTTCAACCAAAAAGCTTAGTCATGTAATTGACGATCTAAGTAACAAAAAGAATAGGACCATAGAGGATATTGGCTTTAGTTAATTACTTTATCTGTTTTGCACAGAGCTGAGACATAACGCATGTAGATGGATGATTAACTATTTTAATATTGCCCATTGCAAATTAGATATCGGATCCCATAGCAGATTAGATATAGGATTTGAACGACAGTTTCTAATAACTTGTGTTGAAGTTGGTGATATTCTAGGAATCCCATATGAGGGTAGGAGACTCTTAGTTGCACCTTCTAGTATAAGTATTAAGATAGAAATTATCAGTCCTTAGAGCTGAAGCATATCAGTGGAAGACATGGAGTTGTTTAAAAATTGTTTTATTTTCTTCTCATGTCCTACGCTCCTTGCGCCAGCTTTGAAGGTGGATGATAGCCATGATTAAAATTGTTTATATGTGATGTACTTTAATTGCTGCAGACTTTAATATCAACATCAAGTCAATTTGTACTTGATTCATTAGTTGCTGGGATTAGACACTTTCAATTGGGCAATTTTTCTTGGTTTACAAGTTGTCTTCTTTTTTTTGCATATATATATATATATATATATATATATATATATATATTTATATAGTTTGTATGTTTCAATTTCATTATATTTGTTCAATATGTTTATTTAAAATAACATACTAATGTATAAAATACTTGTGTATCAGCTATTTTATGTAAATAAATTCTAAATTCTAGCCGTGTTGGTGCCACGTACCATCCTATGTGAAAAGCATGGAGTGATGACCTAATGAAGATAAGAGTGAATACAGAGTTACAAGATTTTGGATTGGCCGATGTATGTGACAAAATTTCTTTCTACTAATTCATCTATATTAATAGTTGAAATTTTTGTTTTAAAAATATTACCTATCATTTTTATTACTAGAATTTTTAGAAGTTAAGAGAGGATGTACATCAAATTTTCAGTATTTTCATCTTTTACAAAGAAATTTTTGGTATATGCACTAGAGAAAACAAATGATGAAAGGTAACAACGAACTTTATTAAGTTTACACAAATGCAATTAATACAAATATTAAATTAATTCATTTTATTTTGTAACAAGATAGATATCTTTATGTAGCCAAATCCTATGTTCAATATATGGTTTCTTCCTAACGAGGTTCGACTTGAAATGGTTGGGGTTTGATAAATGGATCAATAATAAGGTATTGATATTTAAATAGGAGTAAGAGATAACATTAGCGTGAAGGTATTTATATTTTTAATTTATATTAATTTATGTGAAAGTTTTAGCGATGATTTGTCGCATGTTAAGTTAGGGGAGTTAAGCAAATACAAACTATTTCTTATCCTCTGACTTTGTAATAACATATTCAAAAATATACTTTCATTTTCATGTAGGATAGGTTTGATAAATTTATTTACATGTATGTTTTTGTATTATTTATTACAATATGGTGCAGCTTCTAAAAGAGTCAAGATACCTTCAAAATATATTTATGACCACTTTTGGAAATTTTTCGACCACATCCGGTTATACTATAAGACTGAAAACCGAAGTCCCATTGACCAAATCAACATGATACTACCTTAGGTGTCCAGTACTTAAGTTTTGATGCTAAGCGGTATCTATACCTGTGGAGTGCTAGAATAACTCGATATCACCTCGTTAGGTCCCATTCATCGGGATCCATTCATCCATATTTAAGTTAAAAAATATGTGAAATTACATTTAAAACAGTCTGTAAGAGTTCGATCACAACTCTCTTACCATTATTACATACCAAAACTAAATTGTTCCAAAGTTTTACAAAAAGATTTATCAAAGTCACAATCCGACTTTCTTCACAATTTTGGCCTCGAATGAGAGTCGTTCACCGGTGTACACCCTGCACCTGAAATGTTTTCCCATAAAGGGTGAGCTATGCCCAGTAGATAATATTTCCTAAAGAGGCTACTCCTTACCTAAGTACACATGCAATGATTATGTTCCACACATTCACATTCACATTCCAAGTAAAAACATGCAATTTCTACTATGGAATCCTACATGTCCTTACCGACTCTCATCTCAACTCGAGTCCTTACCAATTCCTATCACACAATGCCAAGGCCCATGTATGATAAAATCCATCATTTCTATATTACTTCCAATGATCATTTTACAAAACAAATTCATTTGTTTTCAAACCAAACGCTTTTTGGATGTCACACTGCAATGATCATTTGTTTACAAAGCTCATGTGTCTTTTTGTGGGGCAGCGAATTTATGGTGTTACACCACAAGCTTCGCACACCTAGACACTTTTGGGGCCTTTCATCGCTGGAATTATGTCTAACCATAATTACTAGGTCTTTCACCCGATAGGGTGTCTATCCATGCTTGCTAATACCCGACACATATTTTCTTTACCATTTTATTCAACCGTGCGACTCTGTTGGACTTCGTCCCACTTGACCAAACCCACCCAATCAAACACCAAACGCAATGTTGATTTTTCAACCATGCACTCACACCCATTCAATGCAATGTCCCCATGCATATGTAATGTAATGCGTCATTGCATGTTATATCATGCCACATGTATAATGAATACTACATGGACAACATAATCCACACCACTCATCGGGTGTCATGGACAATCACATCACTTGCATATGACTTCCATATTTCATTTCATTCATGTCAATATATTATGCATGCATACATCAACATACAACATGTCATTCTATGTTTAAACAATGACACACACACAATCAAGCCATGTAATGGCCATTTGCACATATAAACTCATCACATGCCAATACATTAGAACACACATTTTGACATCCAAACGTGTCATTCTTAGTCAAGCAGTGACACTCTCAAACAAAAGTCGCCATTGTCCTTTAAAGCAGAGCTACATAAGCAATCCACGAAGCTGGGCCACGAGAAACCCGGCCAGAAATAGGCCATGAACAGGCCTCCCACACGATCATATAGGCTCGCCTAGGCGTAGCCTACCTTTGCCTAAGCGAAGTTGTTTGCCTAGGCAAGCAAAGCCTCGCCTAGGCGGACCAGAAACTTCCATAATTCTGTCCTTGGGCTCGCCTAGGCGTACATACCCTCGCCTAGGCGGACACTCCCTTTGCCTAGGCGAAGACACCCTTAGGTCTAGGTTGGTGCCAAGGCGCCATCTTGCGCTAACCCTTAGTGTTGTTTTGCATTCCCAGCTTCCCGAGACCATAACTTTGTCATCTGAACTCCGATTTACGTAAATTTGGTCTCGTTGGAAAGCTCTAGAAGTCTAGAATATGTTTATGGAAAGAGGAGATGCAATTCATCAAGAACTGAAACATCCAAAAAGACAGTAAATTTGTTGGTGCATCTTGTAGTGAGGCACTGCGCCAATGCCGGATCGTTCTTCATCTTTATTTTTGCTTCTTTGCTTCTTCTTCTTCTCTAGGGAAGATCACTCTTGATGCATATAGACTCATTTTTAATGTCTTTTAGCTTATTCTCCATCCTTAGCCATCTAAATGCTTACCTGATCAAAACGAACCAAAAGGACTTCTGAACACTTATTTATACGATAAAAACACTCTAAAAACTAACTAAAATGCGGGGATAAAACTAGTATAAAGTATACTCATCACACCCCAAACTTAAATCTTTGCTTAGCCCCAAGCAAATGACTGACACAAAACACTTAAAACAATTTAACAAACATGAAATGAGCATGGTGACTAGTTTCCAAGAGAAGAAACGCAACGACTAAAATTTTTTCCACAAACACAATAGCCAATAATGGGATCTTCAAGTATTTAAAATCCTTAAAGAACAAACATATACTTCTTACATGAATGATCATACTTGTGATTCTTTTTATTCAACTATGAAGAAATGGTGGACTTTCTTCTACAATTGCAAATGTAATGTATTATGTTGAATATTATATTTTCTATTTGTAGAATTTTAATGGAAATAATCCTCATTTTTGTTAATATATTCTATTATGTATTCATATTTACAAGATTGAGTTACAGTACAAGCGAGAAAATGCTAATATGGTTGATAAAATCAGCCGCGAGGAAATGAGTTGAAAGTGTCTGGCCAAGCCATGAATCATTGATGGAGTTTCAATACATAATTTTTCCATGGCTACAACATAATCATCATTCAACCTACTATATGCAATACTATCAAGTAGCAACAATGCGTCCTCTTTACATTTCTTCCTTTTCATACTATATTTCGTTAAATAGCTATTAAAATTTTCTTTCACGTGATGATTACAATATGCATGATTCTCTATTCCAAAAAATTTAAAAACACTATGAAGGATTGCTTGATGCTTATAAGATATTATGACTACCTCCTTACCTTGAAGTATATCCTTTAATTTCTATAAATACCAGAACCCATCCACATAGTTTTTTGAACTCACAATACCAAATGCTAGTGAAAACAAGTCATCATCAGGAGCCCTTGTAATGTCCACTCAAATAAGTTGAGTCAATTACAATAATACGTCGACAACCTAATAGAACCCTTAGAATAAAAAAAGAATGAGCAATGAATAATTGTGAAAATGCCCATTTTTATGGTATGTGTAGAATTGTGTAAAACCCAGGAAAATTCTAATTTTCTGAAAAAGGGTAAAATCGTAATTTCGGTAAAAATCTGAAATTTTTTTAGATCTCGAATGATGAAACGGGCTTCACCGTTGGAATCGTCTCGCGAAATCTAGCTACCATGTCGAATTCCAAGACAGTCGAAATTTCACGTTTTAATAAGCACCGGGTGTCGGGTGCCGTATGACGGCTTGTGAGAGACATGTGATGTGACAAAAGTCACCTACTACATGTACCCATGTGACATATGTTGCATGATTAGTAAGAGGATGAGATGAATGGCTTAGATTAAGCCATGTGTCAAAAAGCTTTTAAAAAGCAAACTAAAGGACACAATGAGAATTAAGTTAAAAGATTAAAATAAAGACGAAAAGACCTTCATCTTCTCCATTTGGAGAAAACGTGCAGTCGAGGGTGAGAACCAATTTTATAGAGAGAAAGAGTGACTTCTCTCTAGATTTCCTGGCATTCGGACCATCAGTTCTCGTCGGAGCAAGAAGCAAAGTTGTTCTATGCGGCAAAGGCTACGGCGTGGGCACCGATTTTGTGGAGTTCGGACAACTCCAAGAGGTAGGATCTTTTCCTACTTGCTTTATTCTTTGGTTAAGAGTCATTTTAATGAATGAGGATTTGTTAAGGCCTAGATGGCCGTGTTTTTGGTCTCAAATCTTTGAATCGAGTGAAGAAAATCCCTACTTATGTGGTCATGAACAGTGCCGACCCTAGGGTTCTATTGTTCACGTGATATGTTGTGTGATTTTTGTGTTGTTGGGTGATTCAAAATGAATTGCTTGGATTGTTATTAGCCCATGGGAGCTAATTTTGGTGTTATTGATTGTGAATTGTATAACATGAATTATGTGAATTTAATTTTGTTAATATATACATGTAAAATATATAAGCATGAATTGTGTGGAAATGGCATAATGCATTCCATATGCACCTGGGCACCCTAGATGGTAGGTGTGAGTGCATGACATGAAAGAAAATGAAAGAAAAATGAAAACGGTTGTGAAAAGGAATTTAAGGAGAGAGATTTTTAGTTGTGAGATTGTCAATGAATGTATCTCGGTGACCCATGACATTTTGGAGAATTACCCGACAATTGTTCACCTCGGAGGTTGTCGATATATTCTTGAAACTTCCGGTAGTAAGTTTTCGAAAAGAAAAACTTTTTGTTTTGAAAACCGTATTTTTGCTCGCATTTGGCTTAGGCATGTGTGAGGGAGTCTGTGAGGACTCGAGACATGGGATTGGGCATGTAGACATTCAAGTAGGATCATGTATTTGTTTGAGTGTGATTGGTTGCCATGACATGTGCACTTAGGTGGGGAGTAACCCATATAGGAGATTATCACTATAGCATTGCTCCTGCAATCGAGAGTTATTATTTGGTACGAGGAGTGTACGGGAGGGCAGCGCTCACTAGGCGCGTTTTTAGAAGAAAGCCGGGATTAATGGCTTTGGTATTCATTTTTAATATAACATGTATTAAAACTACATTTGTTATATGTTTTGGTTAAGAGTAATGTAATAACTCTTGAACTATTATATAGTGCTTGTATATTTTGTAGTATTGATGTATAGGCTAGTGGCCATTTTACTCATGTATGGAGTCTCATAATATGAGACACGGTGTGCATGAGTTGACGAGGTTATCAGCGGGACACCCGAGGATCGGCGTCACTTGACAGTATCGAGCTTAGGTTTATAAATACCTAGAGTTTAATGCTTCGGATACTAAAGTATAGCTTAGTATCAATAAGTTAGGTATACGATTACCTAGGACTTGATGGGCACGGGTTAGATCACGCATTCCTTGTGCATTTGATGAATTGTTGTGTGTGGTATGTTAGGTGAAATTGTATGCTTGGTGAATAACATATAGGAAAAAAAAAGGAGTTAAAAAAAAAAAATTTCATCTGAAGTTTTACAGTGTGTAAAACAGGAAAAAATAAATAAATAAATAAATAAAATTATGATGAATTTATTTGGTTCTACTGGAAAATGAAAAAAAAATTAATATTTTTTTTTTTTGTGGTCTTCTAGTAGGTGGAACAAAATAAAAAAAAAAAAAAATTATGCAGGAAACTTAGCTGGGCTAATGCCCATTTTCAGTTTTGCTGGGTTACGATACAACAAACTGTATCGTGACACAGGGCGTAGGGGCGTGCAGTAAGGGGGCCACGATACGGCAAGGAGGCCCTGCGACACGGCCCAGCGACCTGACCGCGACCGCGGCCCCGCGACCGCGGCGAAGCCAGGGGGCTCTGACGCGGTCGAGCTGCTTGGCGGCGGTGCGCGCCTGCTCGCGCCGCACCGGCCCGGGTGAGTTGCGATACAAGGCCCCATATCGTGGGCACGGGGCGACGAACCTGGTGTCGTGTCTGGTGCGGCAAAGCGCGTCTGACCTGCGACCGCAGCGCGGGGATTGGTCGCGATCGATGTTTGTAAATCGTGATCGGAAGCGAAAGCGAAGCGGCTGCTAGCTACGAACGGCATGTGTTGCGACCGCGACGATGTGCTTTCTGCTGACCGCGACTGCGACCGCGGTAGACGCGGCCGCGATGCAGCGCGTAATACCGCGCGCGCTTAGCGTGCCGCGGCACAGTAGCGTCGCGCGTGACTGCGTCGCGTCGCGACTATCGCGGCGGGGGTCCCGCGGGTGTGCACCGCACGTGCACTCGACCGATTTTGACTTAGTGCTTGTTTTGAGTCATTTGGATCCTTTGTTCATGAACCTTTATTCGCGGGGTTTTCAAAAAAAAAAAATATTATTTGTTGCATATGATTTAATATATGGAATTATTGTCTTGCATTACCTATGAATGCATGGACATAGTGTATAAAATTTTTCGGTATGCGAATAGTGTCTCGGGGCTGTGTTTACACCTTAGAGACATTTCATTAAAACTTAACTTGCCATTTGACATGTGTAGATGGCTAGTCGCGGGAGAGGACGTAGAGGTCATCCACGAGGTGCTAGCCAAGCACCACCGATGTTGTTGACAAGCCTTTGCTAAAAATTTTGTAAGGGATTGCACGACTACGCTGTGCAACGGGCTAGTCGCGACGAGGTAGCGAGGGGAGGTCGTAACCTCCAGTTCGGGGCACACATCATCCAATATTCACGGGGAGGAGATCAGGTGGTGGCGGACCATTGGTTTCATGCGGGTTGAAAATGTATTGGAGGCTATGGGATTGCCTCGATCGACTAGGATCAGAATAAATTTTGCATTCCCGGCTAGAGGGTGAGGCCCAGTGTGGTGGAATTGGGCAGAACCTCCTAGGGATGCAGAAGCCCGATGACTTGGGCGAGTTCCATGATCTTTTTCATGGAAATATTTTGGACATTTTTCTAATCGGCCAGAAGAGCAAAGGTTCCTGTTGACGGGGGACTATGGCCAGTATTGGGTATGTGGCTAGATTCACGAACTTCAGCCCGTTTCTTGATGACTAAATGGCCGGCGGACATGGCGAGGTTAGGAGATTTGAATGGGCTGGAAGGATTATCCATTCGAGTAGGGGATTGTGGGACTCAGCCCTACGGGGACATGGACTCCATGGTCGGGACGACCGACCGTAGAGAGATCGAGGATGCGGGCACTCGGGATACGGTCTTGAGTGGCAGGAGAAGAATTCGATCTTCTTCTAGTTCAGGAAATAAATAGAGGGCTTCTAGTTCATGAGGGTTCCAAAGTCGCGACCATCCGGGCGAGGGGACATGTCGGGGTTTTATTAAAGTGGGGCAAATGGTGTGTTAACGTACTTAGCGGCCGGACATATGAGGAGATTGCCCCGAGAGACGAGGGGGATGCGGGGTTTCGGGCCAGCCACGATCTTAGTCGGTAGTGGAGACGAAGGATCAGTATATTCCTCCCACGGCCCGATTATAGGCTAGAGGATCGATGTCGATTTCGAGGATTTGCCACGAGCACCTCTCGTTACGAGGGCGAGGCCCGGAGGAGGCCGAGGTTATGGGCGGCGGAAAGGGGCGAGGAGCCCGTAGGCGAACATCGAGGGGTTTGGCGTGTGCGCCATCACCACCGGCTGAGTTAAGCGGATCAACCGATTATCACGAGTGCGTTTTTTTCTATCTCGCCTATGGGCAGAGTGTTATTGATTAAGTGCGTCGCATTCATTCATTCTTTGCATCGGTATGATGGGGATTAGGCTTAGAGGTTGAGGGCTTAGAGGAGCCCTTGTATGTGAGTTCTCCTAGGGATTAGGAATGGATAGGGATGATATGCAGAGGGATTTGCGAGTTAAGTCTGGAGGATTCTACTCCTGTAATGGACTGAGGGTCATGGACATGTCGAGTTCGACGTTATCATGGGATGGATTGGCGACGGCTGAGGTCGTCGTAGATTGTGGCGTAGGAGGTTCTGCTGGGATGGTACTGTGTTGTATTTGAGGAGACAAGCATGATGGTTTTCCTCTCCCGGACCGGTGTCACGAGATGCAGATGTCATGGATAGTTGGCGGGTTGGCTAGCAAGCCTTACCTTGGAGGACGAGGTGAGACCAGACCTAGATCTACCTCGAGTAGTTTGCGAGTATGAGGATGTTTTTCTGGATGAATTATCGGGATTGCCTTCACAAAGGGTTGTAGACTTTGGTATCGAGTTACACCCTGGTATTTCGCCCATCTCTATGACTCCGCATAGGATGCTTTTGATTGAGTTACGGAACTTCAGGTCCCCCAGCTAAGGTATTGAATGAGGGTTCGTTAGGCCAGGAAACACCGCGTGGGGCTACCAGGTTATTTGCGAGAAGAAGAAGGACAAGACCCTTTATTTGTGCATTGATTACATGCGATTGGGCGAGGGATTCACGATTAAGAATCGGTATCCGATGCCGGGGATTGATGACTTGTTGTCGGTTGAGAGGAGTGTGAGTCTACTCGAATGAACCTTTGCGGTTACCGTCGGTGAGGGTTAGGAGACGAGATATCCCACTAAAGGCGACATTCAGGAGCGTTACGAGGGCCTTTTGGGGTTCACCGGTGATGCCCTTTGGATTGGCGAATGCGCCCGAGTGCGATCATGGACCTCGCGCATAGGGTATTTAACGTGTTTGGATCGGTTGTCATAGTCTTTATGGATGGCATTTTTGATCACACTCTAGTCGGAAGTGGGAACGTAATTATCACTTGAGAGATCATTTATAGTTCTTTGAGAGATCATCAGCTATACGCCAAGTACAATATGTGTGAGTTTTTGCTTATTGAGGTGAGATTTTTGGGACACGTGGTGTTAGCATCAGGCGTGTTAGTGGACCTAGAGAAGGTCGAGGCCGTGATGAGTTGGGAGAGGTCGAAGTCAGTCTTCGAGATACGTAGTTTCTTTGGATTGGCTGGGTACTACAGGAGATTCATTGTGATTTCTCGATTACGGCACCTATGGCGAGATTGTGACCGGAAGAGTCGAGTTTGATTAGGATGATCGATCACGAGGAGGCATTCCGGGTTATATTGCTCTATCTTGATAAATCCGGACAAAGACGAAATTTACATAATGTATTGTGATCCTCGAGGGCCGGATTGGGATGTGTTTTGATGCAGTTTGGGAGGGTAGTAGCTTATGGTTCCCGTCAGTTGAAGAATCATGAGCAGAATTACCCCACACATGACATAGAGTTGGCGGCCGTAGTCTTCACCTTGAAGATTTTGCGCCGCACCTGTGACAATTCGGTGTACTCGGACCATAAAAGTCGAAGTATATCTTCACGCGACGGGACCTCGATATGAGGCAACGAGAATGGATGAAGTTCCTAGAGGATGATGACTTCACTTTGCATTCCCTGCACAGTAAAGGGAAATGTAGTGGGGTGAGTCACACTCCCGATTAGATCACGCGGGAGCATTGGCTAGTATAACTTCCCGGGAGTGGCGGATGCTCGAATTGTAGGGCGGTTGTAGACTCTGATACAGCGTTTGCTTACCGAGATCATTAAGGATTTAATAAATTGCTTTATCTCGTTGACAAAATGATCAGTCCCCGAGGCGAGACGGAGATAGTCCATGGGGCGATCTGATAAGGTGGTGGCGAGGGAGTGGATGGAATCGCCTGAATGGTAGTCTTGGTATAGAAGGGGCGGGTAAAAAGTGCTGGTTCTCTCGGTTGATCTGATTTGAATCGGAGATTCTGAGGATTTCGCTGTTTCTTTGATTCTTGTGCATCGGTATGCAGTCGCTACGGATCTTCCGTGGTATCTGGACGAGGATTGAGACAGCGTTAAGGAGAAGGGGACTTTGTTGGCGGTAACGTCGTATCTCGACAGAGGTTAAGAATTTGAAGGCACCGGAAACCCATTCAGGAATTTCCCGCCGGCCCGTGGGGTGTTTGTCGATGAACGTCCGCGGTGATGATTTTGTGACCCGCACCCGCGGACCTTTGCAAAGACCATGATGGTATGGGTGATAGTGGACGGGCTCACGAAGTCGGCACATTTTCTAGCCGTCTGGTTGATACTTTCATTGGAAGATTCTGAGTTATACATTAGAGATGGTAAATTTGCATGGGTACAGTATCATAGTGTCAGGATGGGGAATATTCTGGCGCACTTTTGGAGAGTTTTTCCAAAGGCTGTAGGCCTACAGTTGACCATGAGCACGGCACCACTTGCAGACGGATGGTCATTCGGGAAAGGACCATCCCGAATTGACCAGGCGTCATTTAACGACATCGTCTACGGATCCATAAGGGTAACTGGAAGAGCACTTGCCATGGTGATTCCAGCCTACAACATGAGTTATCGGGCGGTATCTGGTGCTTCCCTGCAGGAGGCATTATATGGAGGCATTAGAATCACGATATGTTTAGGCCAGGGTGTGAGGCTCGTCTTTGATTGAATCGATTCGCAGGACACCTCGAGAAGGTGGGAGGAGGGACGTCGATAAGCGTCTTCATGACTTAAATGCGGAAGAGCTATCTTGATGTCTGACGTCGACCCTTAGAGATTCAAGGGTTGGGTCGTATCTTCTTGAAGGTGATGCCCAGAGGTAGTCGGAGTTGAAAATGGCGGTGAGGCTTCATCGCGGGGTTCATTAACCGCCGAGATACTTCGAGAGTAACCATTGGCAATCTTAGGTTGACTTTATCGGCCCGGCCCATGTCGTCACTGCGGGTCTTTCGTCTCCGTACTGGGAGGTACTCGAGATCCAGCTCGCGCCAGTGGATTGGGAGAGATTGAGGTTGACGAATGAGACCAGAGGAAGGGTTGATGCGGTACCTGGATCAGCGAAATCAGTTTGCGACACGGGACCGCGGTAGTGAGGTCTTTATAGCGGGAAGCTGGTCGGAGGAATCAAGTGGGGCTGGCGAGAGGACCGCGATGCGGGCCACCTCCTCCATGCTTGTTTAGGGTTGGAAGGTGTGGCTTGATCATTTAATACCGTGGCTGATTTATACATGGCATAGTGCACGTTACGCCTTGCTGCGCGATTCGTTGTGATTATCTGATTTGAGATGAAATTCATACGAGGAGGAGAATATAAACAAGGAAATTCTAATTTGAAAATAGTAAGTCATGAAGAATTTGGATGGAATCAGAAAATTTTCTAGATCTCAGTTGTAACGGACTTGCAGATTTGGAATGTTACAAATCAGTTACGCGATTTGAATGGTGGAATGATTGAATTTCACGTTTTGAGGCATCGGGTTAACCGAGGAGTGCAATATGACAGCAGGAGATGTGATGTGACGGATTACTACTGCATGTACCCATGTGGCACATGGCTGCATGAATTGATGAGGATGGATGAATCTTGGTCGTATTATGGCCAAACTTCAAAAACAAGCCAAAGGACACAATGAGAATTTAAGTTAAGATTAAAATAGAACAAAAAGACCTTCATCTTCTCCATTTGGAGAAGCGATGTAGTAGAGGTGAAACCGGTTTAGAGAAAAAAGAGTGACTTTATCTAGATTTCCAGCGTTCGGACCGTCGGTTCTGTCGGAAGCCAACAAAGTTGTTCTGTGAGGAGCTGCGCGTAGGCACAGATTGTAGATTCCAGACAGCTCCCAGGAGTAGGGATCTTTTCCTATAGCTTTATTCTTTGCAGCGGGAGTCATTTTAATGGATGAGAGGTTGGTAAAGATCTGGATGGCCATGTTTCGGTCTGAAAATCTTTGGAATGAGTGAAAAAATCCTACACTTGACCTTAGCGATGAAACGATGTCGACCCTAGGGTTCTTAATTTCACGTAGTATATTAATGTGCTTTTGTGTTGTTGGGTGATTGAAATGAATTGCTTAGTTGTTATTAGCCGGCCAGGCTAATTTTGAGGTGGTATTGATTATGAATTGAATAACATGAATTATGTGAATTTAAATTTGTTAATATACATGTACAATATATTAGCATGGTGTGTGGAAATGGCATAATGCATTCCATATGCAGGCACCACTAGATGGTAGGGTGTGAGTGCATGACATGAAAGAAAATGAAGAAAAAATGAAAGCGGTTGTAAAAGGAATTTCAAGGGGAAGATTTTAGGAAGGATTGCCTTGGAGAGTTGTCCAACGATTCATCTCGGTCGACCACGTATTTGTTTGATTACCCGGTAATTCACCTGTGGAGGTTGTCGATATATTTCTAGAAACTCGGTAGTAAGTTTTAAAACAAAAACCTTTTGTTTTTGTAGTATTTTCTTCGCATTTGGCTTAGGCATGTGTGAGGGAATCTGTGAGGAATCGAGACATGAGATTGGGCATGTAGACATTCAAGTAAGATCATGTATTTGCTTGAGTGTGATTGGTTGCCATGACATGTGCATGGGTGGGGGGGTAACCGTGGAGATTATCACTACTAGGCATTGCTGTTTCTGTCGGATCGTTATTTAGGTACGGGGAGTGTACGGGAGGGACGCTCACCGTGCATTTTAAAATGGGATTATGGCTTTGGTATTCATTTTGTATAACATGTATTAAAACTCTAAATTTTGATATATGTTTTGGTTAAGAGTAATGTAATAACTCTTAAACTATTTTTATATAATTGATGTATATTTTGTGAGTATTGATGAATGAGCCCAAGTGGCCATTTTTACTCATGTATAGGTCTCATTATATGAGACACAGGTATTCCGCAGGTTGACGGGTTGTCAACGGGACACCCCGGGATCGGGGCGTCACAATTATCCTTGGATTAATGTCCACCTATCGAAAAATATTTATTTTCATTTTGAAATCTAAGAATTATTTAGATGTAAAGGTGGGAAACAAACCCGACTTTGCCCTATTTGTCCTCTTTGGCCCCTCGAATTGATAGGGTCCTGCGCTAATATGGATTGGGCCACGTGCCAATATGGGTCGGGTCATTCAGCCCTCGTTCTATTTGGGCTAATGTTTGGCTAGCCTTGCTCGACCATATGTGGATCGTAGACCAATATGGGCCGAAATAGTAAAGATATAAATATTTTATAAAATGAAATTTTGTTTAAAATACTTATAATTTGCTTTTATGTTGTGTATTTTACATCTATTCAATTTACATTACATCAAGGTAGTCTGTTCCTCCAAGATTTGTTCCCATTAAGACTCAAACCCTAGACCCCTCACCTCCCGATGCTCACTTAAACTCTTAACCACTTGAGTTAAGTTTTATTGACTGCTTTTTGTTGCTAAAAGACTATATAATAAATTATTTTAATTAATTTCATATGAGTATTAATTTATTTTATTAAAACAATTGAAATTAATATGATAACTATTCTTTTTTCTTTAAACAATATTTCCAATAATAAAAAGGAAATATATATTTTTTATAACTAGAAAATTATCTACTTCAAAAAATATTTACAAAAACATATACAATTATTAAAAATAAAATACTATAGATAAAATTGTATTTTAAAACATTATATAATTTTTTTAAAATATTAAAATTTATTTTTATAGTCATTTTAAAAAATAATAATTAATTTAGGTTTTTATAAGAATATGTTTGAAAGAGATTTTAAAAAACAATAGTAAAAAATAGTTTTAACTTATATATATTATTGAAAAACATCTTCTTTTTTGCATCCATTCACCTCTCATTACATCACAGTATTATGTTCTATTTTTCACAAAATTTTCCTTATTGAGACTTGAATCCTATGCCCCTCTTAATCATTTGAGCTACTTACATCTTGTTGGAAAAACATTTTCTTAGAAATTGAAAATAAAACTTTGTTGAAAAGTACTTTTTGAAATAAAATTAAAAAAAATATTATTTGATCTTATATAAAACAAAATTTTTGTTTTATTTTTGACATATTTTTATGTTTTTAATTTATATTTTAAGTTAATAAAAATATATAAAAAAAATTCAGACCAAAGCAGGCTGGATCTTCCCAAACCTACATGGCCGTGGGCCAATTTGGTTGGGCCATTAGGCCTAGATTCTATTCATGCCACTAAAATATAAGCCTGGCCCACTAAAATTCCCATAAGACTGAACCCATATTCCCACCTAGATGTTTGATCTTGATTTGTTTTCGTTTATTTAGCATTTAGATGATAATTATAATGAACTTCATATATCTTGAGTTGTAATTATATCTTAAATTGTTTATTATGCACTTTTCTTGCAATATTACCAGCTCATTCTTATTTGTGTGAAAGCAATTTTAAGGTGCTATTGATGATAATTTATCAAGGTTGTTAAAACCCGGACCGTCCGGCCGATCAATGGAAAAGCAGGGGCCCAGGACCGGGAACCCGATCTGTCGAGCCGAGGCTTGGGGAGAACAGCCAAGGGACAAAATCGGCCACACATCGGTTGAGCCGTGGCACAGCCGACCGGTCTTAGGGTTAATTGGTTCTTGTTTTTTTTTCTATCCTATAATCATGCGGCGCCGTTTCTGAAAAAACTACACAATTTTTTAACTTTTTATTTTATTGATTTTTTTTTTTAATATTATTAATGGATATTAATCTAGTTCCTATGCTTCTGGGAGCTTCCCGATATTGTTGGCGTAGGTAATTTTAAAAATTTGTGTGTTATTTTATTTTGTTATATGTATTTATTTATTTTAAGTTAAATGAGTTAGTTTTTAAAAAAATTTATGACAACGATTTAGGAGTTGATATATTCGGAGCTAGTGATATTCGCAGTGGATGTTCAAGTAATTCGCCTTTAGTGCTTCGAGATGGAGATGGCGATGTCTAATCTAATGTAACTTTGCTAAGCATCTAATTTTATTAATATATGAAGTATGATTTTGATTATGTATTGGATTTATCTCTTTAATGTGTATTGGATGTATCTTTTTAATTTTATTATTCAATGAAAATTAGTTTTTATATATAGAAAAAAATATATATTTTTATTTTATATATAGGCAAGGTCCTATCTCCAGGTTGAACCACAGGTTCAACTTAGGTTGAACCTCTGACCCTTTACCCTCTCCCCTCTCCCCTCCCCGGGTCAATACCCCGGGCCAGGTCTGAAAACCTTGGTATACAGAGATGTGCGTGGCAAAATGTAACACAGTAAATTTGATAGCAGGCCAAGCTTCTCGGGCTCGGCTCGGGCTCGAAGCTCGAGCTCGGCTCGTGAAGGCTAAGCAGGCCAGGCAGGCTATGGTAGGCTCGATAAATTTCGGGGCTCGGCTCGGGCTCGGGCTCGGCTCGGGCTCGGTCAAAAAAAGCTGGCTCGTCTTGTGGGACCATCAAATGCGGAGCGAGGCTTGCGCCTACGGTCTCATAGCGAGGATGCGGTGTTGGCGGTCGTCCGGTGGGCGTCGCGAGTGAAATGTCGCAGTCGCATGTCCGGATATCGATGTAATGGATCCTCGAGCTCTAGATCGGTCGATATGGATGGCAAATCGTGAATCCTCATGAAGCCGTCAAGGGGCGGCCGGCAGCGAAAGCGGCCAGGGCTTCAGCGAATCCGCGCCCAGATTGTTTGGGGGCGTACCTAGATCTCCAGTCTGGCTCGATGTAGAAATGGTACCCATTTATAAGCCTTGAAGGTGTTAGCGACAGTATGTTCTAGTGTGGATAAGTGAAGAAGGTGCCGGCAAAAGGGCGGAGAAGGACATGGATGTTGGGTATGACCCGGCCCCAGTACGATCGATCGATCACAGGTGTCTGAATTAGATTACAAATATGGGGTATTGGGGCTCCTATTGGAAACTATAGGGTTGGTGTTGGCCATGAGCTTAGACGAGTTTGCTTAGATCTTGAGTAGCATTGAGGGCAAATGCACGGACCAATCTGGTCAATTCGGCTGATGAACAGGATCAATCTCAAATCTTGGGGTATTGGGGCCCTTTTGGATCTTTTGTCTTGGACTTAACCCGAGCGCATCAGGCGTGGAGGTATGGAAGTAAAACATCAAGGGTGATCGTGGGGTGGGGTTTCATAGAAACAAAGGAGCCAACATGCAGGACTACGAGGCAGACGGTGTAATCTGGGAGTGCCACTTGCGTCATTTCTTCGGGTATGAAAATTTGTCTTGAAGCCAGGTTCACATGGTGGGGCGGTCACGGATCTCTCGGTCATTAGTGGTGAAGCCTTGAAATTAATCATGCGCATCTTGGTAGTCGGGGTGGTGGCTAACTTAACCATGTGCAACGATTATATTTCAAAAGCCGTTTATTGTTACTAATGAGTTTGCTTGGCGGATCTTGTTGATATATTATTTCTTTATTTAGATAATTGATTAAAGGCTTCAATCGCTGTTTCTTGTTATTCAATGAATTTGGTATCTTTATTTCTTACGCTTATGCACTTTGCCCTGTTTTATTCTATTTCATATTTTGGGTTACCGAGATTGTTCGATGGAGTGCAAGTAATCGAAACAAATGTTGAAGGAAGTGGCTTTAACCTTTGTGTCCATTTCTAAATCAACTAGGTAAAAACAAATCCATAGAAAATTATTTTCTTAATTGATGTATTTGTTATCGAGATTGATTACAAAAAGTTAAAAGTATATGGACTGAGCTTGAGGATTGATTACAATACAAACTTGTATAGGCTCGGAAGGATTGGAGGCAGGCTTGAGGTTCAGAAAGCAGAGCTCAGTTCATATGGAAAACGAGCCCTAATGAGCTCAAGTAAAGCTTTTTTTAAATCAGCGAGCTTGGGCTGAATCTAAGCTCGTTCAAAAGCTCGGATCGGGCTCGAGCCCACTCATAAATTAACAAGCCTAGCTCGAAATGTTCAAAGCTCGGCTCGGCTCGGCTCGTTACCAGCCCTAAACACAAGTGGGTTATGGATGAAGATAAGGAAGGAAGATAATGAATTGAATAGGCTGTAAAGGATAACGTTCTGTTCACCAAGAATGTAACAATATGTGAGATCAATCACATTAGCTCCAAACTTCAAGGACGAAGCTCTCAAGACACCAATTTGACTTAAAATCTATTAGGGAGTTGTTTTAAAAATAATTATAAAAAATTATTTTTTGATAATAATTTACAAAAAATAATTTTGTAATATTTAAAAAAAAAAAAGTGTGTTGAAGAGTTAGAATATTTCTAAGAATTGTTTGTTGAGCAATTTACTATCTTAAACTAAAAAGTATGAGTCAAATACAGTACTTTAGAGCAGATTTGGAAGTTTTAGAGAAACTTAAAAGATCTCCATATGAGTTTTTAAGATAATGATTGATTTTTTTAATTTTTCAATGATATATATATATATATATATATATATATATATAATTAATGAATGCATTAAAAATTCTATGTAGAAACACTTACACTTTCAAATAAGGTTTTTTTACTGTTTTTTAAAACTGTTTTGTATTCTTAAAAATAAAAATTGAGAAAACATATTTGTTTTTCAATTTGATTTTTTTGAAAAATATAAAAAATACTAAATTTAAAAAATAAATAAGAGTTTCCAAAGAACACAAATTTTGTGTTCTTTATCATGTTTTCAAAACCTATTCTTAAGAATGATTTTAAAAAATATGGACCAAATAAGTCCTTACTATTCAGTAGTTTCCCTTCATAAAATAAATAAATAAAAAGTTAAAGTGAGCTTTACATAACCTTGAAGTAATGACTTTCCATCCATGCAGTGAACAATCACTTCACCTCATTAAAGTGGCATTTGTTTTATATAAATAAAAAGTTAAAGTGAGCTTTATACAATTTTTTTTGAGCTTAATACTGAATAATACTTAATAACATTAAGTATTAAGTTGTTTGTTTTTTAACATTGAGTAGTGAGTAAGGATGGCAAGGACGAGTTATTTTGGGTTCCCGCCCCGTTCTGTCCTTAATTGAACGGGTTTTGTTTAACTGTAATCAGATTTTTAGTGGGTTCGAATTTATTTTCTCAAACTCGAGAAGGGTTCAGGTATTGTTATTTCCGATTTACTCTATCCTGATTATATTTTTAAAATATTTTGTTAATAATAATTAGAATGTTTTTTAATAAATAATTTATAAAAATTCATAATATTTTTATTTTTTATGAAATATATTAATTTTAATATAATAAAAAAACAAATCTAATTTTTTTTTTAATTTAAATGGGGTGAGTTTGGGAATTTTCCCATCCCCGCCCTACCCTGTTTAATTTTTTAAATATGACAGGTTTGGGGATTTAAAAAAATAAACAAGCCGAGGTTGAGATGAAGCCGCCCCGTTCCGCACCCCTCCCATTGTCATCCCTAGTAATGAGTATTGCTAGCCTTTCTCCTTGTTGGGCAATGGTTGAGTTTTTCTTATTTTGATAAAATATGACTTTTTCTAAATAAAAAAAGTCAAATATTTTCACTTTTTCTATTAAGAACATTTTTTTAAAAATTTTAATAATAAGTCATAAAAAATTTAAAAAACAAATAGCTTAATGCTAAAAGTTATTTAGCTTTAAGCAAAAAATAAAAAAACAAACCGCCCCTAAATCTTATTTCCGAGTCCGCATTATTGTACTCGCACTTCCTAACCATAAGTCTTTACAAAAGGAGTATAGAATTTAATATTTATTGCCTCCTCTTTGGCTCGGTCCTCATATTTTAAAAGTATTAAAACAAATGATAGAAAATGATGATATAAAATTTTCCAATGAAAATGTTATTAATTATAATAAGTAGACTTGCCCAAGTTTGACAATACCTTTTAAAAATATTCCTAATCTTAAAAGCATTTTAATTATTTTTAAAGTAAAAGATAGGTGTTTTGGAAAATATTTTAATAATTAAAATTGTTGAAATCTCTCTTTTAAGGACAAAAAAATTTGTAATTGTCTTAATTTTTTTTTACTTATTTCCAAATATTTCTAAAATAGTAAAATGTTATTTTAGGAAACGCTCCAATTTTTTTTAAGATAGTGATAGATTTTTTAAAACTTTTCAATGATATAAATGTTTATATATTTTTATAAATTTTATTCATTTATTATATATATATATATATATAGATTAATAATTTACCAATATTTAAATAAAAATGCTACATGGAACTACATACACATAAGCTTGTGACGAGCTTTATTTAATTTTTTATTTGAGTGATATCCTAAAATAATAATTTTTTTTAAATCTCAAAATAATGTCTGAAGATATGTTTTTGTCACATCACAAAAATTATGGTTGATAACTAAAGTTTCAATGACTTAAATTTTTTTTAAAACCATAACCATCGACCACAATTTTAATTTTAAGTGTTAAGTCAGGGTTTTAACTATTTTAATTTTTTTTAGAATTTTGGGAAGTGGTATGGATGTACTAATCTGAGTATTATTTTAAAATATGTTTTGTTTTGAATTTTTTTTTAAAATATATTATTTTTACACAGTTTTTTTTTTTTTTTTTTCAATCTCAGTAGTGAAGAGTCACCACAGCTGATGACTTCCAAAGTCCCTATTTATTGTACTTACAATTCCCATGCACACTTCTTTACATCTTAAAGTCTTTCTCAATCTCGCCCACCGTGTTCTGAAATTCAATTTTCAAAATCTTTAATCATCCCTCTAAAAAAAAAGTCTTGTAGCCCTGTACTCTGTCAAATCTGAAAATAATAAGTAAAAAGATCCTTGTTCTTATGTGGGTCTCTGCACCCACATCTTCATGCTTGAATATCTTGGCAACAAGACGGTTAATGGCTCGAAATAGAAAACCTCGTAAGTAAGAGATAATGGAATCGAGGTTGAAGGAGCGGAGTTCAGTGTGTGATTTTTACACTCCTTAATTGATGGTGAAAAAAACAAGATGGAATAATTGAAGAGGTGACTAGAGACATAAGCCGTCCAAAAGGATAGAAAAAGGAGGTTTAGAGGATTCTTTGACCAGAAGATTTAAGAAAAAAAAAAAGACACAAAGAGGGGAGGAGGGAAGATAGAAAGAGAGAGAGAAAGGAAAGAAGAGAGAAAGTTTCGCAATCCTTCAATTGGGCTATTTCAAGAGTAGAACCAGAAGAGAGAATACTAAAGGTAAGCTAAAATCTCTCATATTATTCTTTTTTTTATCTTTTTATTTATTTATTTATTCGATTTATTTATTTATTTTATTGTTATTTCATTTGGATTGAAACGATGATATTGATGTTTAGTTTGGATAATTTGATATTTTTCCATTTATGTTAATTTGATAGCATAATCAATTTTGTATTCTTTATTCATTTTTAGTTTTAGAATAATTATTTTAATTACTTATTTCGGCACTCTAATAATTTTTTACATGTGTTTGATTAGTAAATGCTATACTTGTTTGTGTTTACCATTTAATTGATTTAAAATTTCAGTTTAAGATTACATTTGTTTGGTTGAGTTTTACTCATTCCGAATGTTATTTAATATATTCAAAACATTGTTCATGTTTTTATTGTTTTGATTTTAATTAGCCACGGTGAATCTAGATTAGATAGCTTGTGCAAATATCATTATATTTTTTTTCAGAAATTGAAATTTAATATTTAATTTTGACCCTGTAGATTCGCCTATTAGGTATATTATATATTTTTTTATTTCACTATCAAAATTTTTTTTAAAATTGAAAGAAATCTGTGGCCAAGATAAATTTTTTTATTTTTTATTTTTCTTTGGTAATTTAATTGATTTTTATTATTAATTCTATGTCAGCTTATGTAATTTTTTTTTTTTTTATGTTTTGGTTTAATATTAAATTTAAAAAAAAAAAAGAATTTTCGAATAATTTATTTGTTGTTACAAGTTTAATAATTTTTTTTTTTTTAAAATCAGATTTGCATCATTCATTTAATTTCAAAATTAATGGTTTACCTTTTAAAAGAAATTGTGTTCAATCATTTAATCAAAACATCCGTTTTCTTTTCCCTGTTATTTTGCTTGATTTCAATCTGCTGCCCTGCGTTTATTTTCACGGACCCATTTTTTTCGGGTTTGATTGTTCGAAGGCATTTTTTAAAATGTAGCTAAAAGTTTTATATAAAAATATCACTTATTCTTCCATTTTTAAAAAGGCATTCACTTTTTTTATGTTGAATCCATGTTATTATTTTTATTTAAGGGTAATATGATTAAAAGGCCCTTTTAAACATGATTTCTCAATTCTAACCCTTCTTTAATTTTCTACCATCTTTTGTGAAAAATACCTTCTATCATTTACTTGTAAAAATAACCATTTATGTTATAAAAAAAAACATGTAAATAATTAAAAAGAAAAAGACAAAGGATACCTTGACTTTCATAGACAAGCCTTTTGGATTTTCCTTTTAGGTAGTGCCTACCATTTTAATATGAAAGGTGGGCTTGGGCCGCGATCCATATCACTGCCAAAGTGACTCTAATGCAAGCAAAGGGTCCTGCTCACCCACAGTAAGTCTGATTTAAAACCACTATAATTATACCAATTCTCTTTGTGTTTCAGTTTGTATAAAAAATATCAGAAGAGACGAATGCACGTGGATATTTGAATGCCTCGAGCCGATGCTCTCATGGTTTTAAAGCATTTGTGAAACGGATGCTTCCTAATATATGTGCTACGCATTTTGCCCTAACGACGCATTTAATGCTCCTGTTGGCGCCTTACCCCTACAAATAGGTTTAGGGGTTTCAATAGCAGTTTCTTTTACGTTTTCTCAAAGTTTTTCTGATTCTTGCAATTTTGCCTTTCCTGTGTGTCTGAGAACTTTTCACTGTGAGTCTTCTGAGACTCTCGACTCTTGGGGACGACTTTCGCCTCGTGAGCGTTAGCCTCAAACCTTCTTTTATCGTTGGTTGCTCTGTTTGGGTAACCTATTATGTCTCAAATCTAAGGGTTTTGGTTCGCATTTCTTAGTTTTTGTTTCTGGTAGGATGTAAAACCTCCAGAGGGGATTTTTTTTTTTTATCTTCTGAGGGTTTCGTTTCCATAGTCGCTTAATGGGCCTCAAGTTGACCACCTCTTTTCCTTTTTTTTTTTTGTTTATTTGCCTGTAGAATGGCTAGAGTTTACAAAGATGTTTCTAACAGTTAGGTTGGGCATCGGAGGGGACTCCCTTCAAAACGCCTACTTCAAGTAGTCTAGTTGCTGCTATGTTTGTAGAGGAATTAAGTTTGTACAACCATCTTCCTACCGAAATCAGTCCGGAGATATCAAACGGCCCGGCTACCTTAACTGTAAGGAGGCAAATAACTCCATCTACTTCACCCAAGAGCAGTTCAAAACCATGGGTTGAGTCATGTAGAACTCTTCATCTAGCTCTCCATTGAGGAATGCAGTCTTAACATCCATTTGATATAGCTCTAAATCCAACAAGGTGACAATAAAGGATAAGGCGACAGAGGCAACCCGATAATGTGGAAAATGTCTTATCATAATCTATACCCTCTTGTTGGGTAAACCCCTTCACCACAAGACTCCCACTAAGCTGAGAATGACTCTCACTATCTCTAGCGATCCTAGGAATTAATTCCCCATCCCCGCTTGAAGATAGTGGTACGCCACTCAGTTCCTCCAATTCATAGAGGTCTAAACTCTCATTGACATCGCCTATGCTAGGGAATCATTCTTAATGAAATCAACATCGCGCGAATCCACTCTGCCTTTCCCATCGTGGTGTTCACTTAAACATCACATAGCCCTTCTTCGAGCCTTTAGGATACCTTATGAAAGCATGCTTCTAAATTAAAATTCAAATTTTCCATACTCTATGGTTAGCGTTGCGGAATACAATCTCTACTATCCCTACGGGCACAAATGCTTCAAATTATAGCCTTTTTGCCATGCCATGTGTAGAAGTAGCTAGGAAAAGATCCCCCAAAAGATATAGGAGGTCAGCTCGTGCCATCATCGATCTAGTCATATCTAGAAGAGTCCTATTCCTCCTCTTTACAACACCATTTTGTTGCGGGGTGCGAGGGATAGTGAGATGTCTTAGGATCCCTTTTTCCTCACAGAATTCCTTGAATTGATCAGACAAATACTCGCGTACACGATCAGTCCTGAAGGTTTTTAAGCCTTTTTCATGCTTGTTCTCAACCTCTGCCATAAAGCGCTTGAAGCGATCCAATGCTTCATGGCTATGAGCTAGCACATAGACATAACCTTATCGCGAATAGTCATCGATCAATGTGAGAAAATAAAAGGCCCCATGACGTGCCTTTTTATTAGTTGGTCTACAAATGTCTGAATGGACAAGCCTGGTCAGGTTGAGTGCCTCTTTTGTTGTTCCAAAGGTTTCTACAGCTTTTGGCTCGCTAGACATGGTTCAGCCAATTGTAGGTCGACTCTCATGAGCGAGCATGTGCCTTCTAGCCAATAAAGTCATCCTATCCCTACTCTATGTGACCCAAATTTAGCATGTCTCTGGTTATGTGAATCACGTTATTACTACCAATCACATATGATGAAGCGTATCACTGCATGAGTTAGAAGAAACATTTAAATCTAATTTAATAAAACTATCCATAAATGATCCATGGCCATAAAATTCCATCCGCAAATAGCAACTAAACCATTATTCGAAAATTCAAAGAAAACCAAAACCAATCAAAGCAAAGAATCGAGCAATGTATTATGGTGGATTCCCAGGACATGGAGTACGTCATGAAGAAGTAGAGTGTGACCAGAGCGCAAGTGAAGTTGGTACGAACAAACTCCAATAGCATCTTCACTAGTACCATTTCCCACGAACAATTTTTGGGTGACTCTAGGAACACGGCAATAATCTACACACCCCACCCGATCTTAGGCTACATGTTTGGTTGCTCCTGTGTCTACAATCCAACCAGGGAGAGAATGAGCAACTAAAACATGTGAACATACACGTATGTTACTAAAAGTGACTGAGTTTGTTACCTTCTTCGGCTCAGTGCAATCACGAGCGAAGTGCCCCTTTTTCTAGCAGTTAAAGCATTTGACTTTGTTTGTTACACACTTTTTGCCTCTGTGGTGCTTGACATTCTTTTTAGGCGCACTCTTGCTGCCTCCTCCACTATTCTTTCCCTCAAGTTACACATGACGAGATATATCTTTAAAAAATTTTATGTTCTCATTGTGGGTTAGGATTTGCTTCATGTGCAGCCATGAATCTAGGAGTGACCTGATAATAGCTTGGACATGCTGTTCATCACATTTTTTTTTTTTCAAATAAAAAATTGGACCCTAGAGAGAGAAAACGTAAACCATCAATTAATAATCGAACAAACATGCCTCACACGGATCTGATACCATTGTACGATTTGTGTAAGTATTCATCTATAACATATACGACATGCATTCAGTATATATATGGGTTAAGAAGGTCACTAACCTTGATGTGCAATAAACCCAATGACGAATGCCAACTTCCTATTGTTACGAGCCTCTATGCACGTTCCTTAGTTCTTGTAGTGTAGAGAATAGCCACAACGTGCTATCCCCAATCAATCCACGAACCCACGTCCAAGGGGCAACGATGGTGATTTCCCAAGAGAGAGTTCTAAAGGAGAAAGAGTTGATCGATAAGAACCGTGACGCCTGCTGTGTTGGATACTCCTATATGATAATGCACACAACATTCCATATATTCAGTTTAACATCAGCATACATGCAGTCGTGTTAATATTCCATACATTCAAATCAGTACATCACATAGGCATGCACTACATCTTTTCTATCATTCAGTTCATTCATGTCAACACATCATTCAAGCATGTATTAACATAATTCCAACCATTACTTAGGAAAGTAATGCTATAATTCATATTCCTAGGCTGAGACATAGTGTGTCAATCATACAGCCCAATGCATATTATTATTTCCATCTTCATCACACATATGTCACATAATTTTACATATTCAGTATGTCATTGAATTTATGGCAATAACACACATTAGCCATTCCCGCCATAATCCGCTACAGTTTCGCCTAAGAAATAATCTTGACTTAGTCCAGAAAGTCCAGTTTTTGTAAATATCACACAAACATCCAACACACAATTCCGCTTCAGCCTTATGCAATCCAGCATTTAGGTTACAAACCTGCTCGGGTGTAAGTTTTAAAACTGTAACCGACTATACCTCAACTTTCCGTGACCTAGACTAATGTTCAGCCTACATTTTAGCTAAGCACTTTATCTTATTAAATTCTAGACTCGACGAGCTTTCCGTAGAGTCTAAGAATGCATGAATCGGAGTTCGGACGGGAAAGTTATGGCCGTCCAAAGTTGACACGGCCGATTCACAGAAAGGGAAATTTGGGAACACCCCTGTCGCTTATCTCCGTCGATTTTGCTTTTGCCCGAAACACAAAGCTCGACACCCCAAAACCCTATGAAACCAACTTTTGACCATCACACAATCACAAATGTCCTGACATAACATATAAATTCGCCTTAAAACCGAATCGAAACCCGTGGGCCATTACACGACCTTGCATAAAATAACTGTGGAGAGGAGCAAACCTATTCTCAGAGCGTTGCCTGTGCTTTTGCCATCCTGACTGCTCAATGCGCAACACTCCTTTCCTCTCTTTTCCTCTTTCTTTCCCCTCTCTCCTTCCTCCCCTTCTTCTTCCTTTCTTTTCCTCTTTCTCTTTCCTCCCTTTCTCCCTTTCTCCTTTCCTCCCTCTCTCCCTTCCTCCTTCCTCTTTCCCTTCCTCCTCCTTCCTCCTCTACTCCCATGGACTTACTCTTGAGACCCCATGAAGGCCTTATATAGTGTCCAAAGGTGCTATGTATGAGACACATG
The DNA here is from genome assembly GCA_016808115.1 of Tetrastigma voinierianum. Lineage (NCBI taxonomy): Eukaryota > Viridiplantae > Streptophyta > Magnoliopsida > Vitales > Vitaceae > Tetrastigma > Tetrastigma voinierianum. The sequence continues at coordinate 455,719 of JAEQBH010003080.1, forward strand.
GCCATGTGTCACACATGCACATGCCTTTGCATGCATTGTATTGACATGGCATGCCATGTGTCACACATGTATTTGCCATGTGTCACATGGTCGCCATGTGTCACACATGCATTGCCATGTGTCACACATGCATGCTCTCGCGCATGCATCGTGACACATGGCTTCGCCATGTGTCATCACATGGTCACATGTGTCGTCCACATGGCTCTCCATGTGTCGTCCACATGGCTCGCCATGTGTCGCCCACATGGCTCGCCATGTGTCGCCCACATGGCTCGCCATGTGTTGCCTGACACTTGTTTCCTCAAAATACGAGAAATTCCAACTATCTCGGAATTCAATGAAATTCGACTAGGTAGCTAGATTTCAGGAGAGGATTCCAACGGTGCAATCCGTTTTGTCATATGAGATCTAGAAAAAGCCCAACTTTTATCCCGACTATTTCGGTAAATTACCGTTTTTGCCCCCTTTTTATCTGAAAATTTTAAATTTAAAATTTTCACGGGTTTTACACTCTCCTCCCCTTAAAAGAATTTCATCCCGAAATTCACACACACATACACACAATCAAACACATGCATATGCGACAGTCATTTAAAACATTAATGACTAGAAAGTGCACCTTCCCCGTCAAACAAGAAGGGATAGTTGGCGCGCACGGTGTCCTCACGCTCCCATGTCTCCTCCTCGACTCCTCGGTGCTGCCACAACACTACTCTCGGCTATCCATGATACGCACTGGTCCCTCCTCGAAGGTCCCATCCGCATCAACAACAAGCTCTCTCTAATCCATTATATGAGTTGGATCGGGAGTGTACTTCCTGTTATAGAGACTTGAAACACCCTCATGAACGCCCACAAACTTGGCTAATAACGCTTAACCGATGCGCAATCGCGCCCCCACCCTCTCAGCACCTCGAAGGGTCTAATGTAAATTCAGCCGATGCCTTCCCTCGTTTGCCAAATCTAATCACTCCTATCTTAGGCATCACCTTCAAGAAGACATGATCACCCGCTTCGAAATCCAAAGGTCATCGGCCGCGATAATAGTGTAACCTTCCCGCCGGCCTCCGAGCAAAGCAAGGAGACGCTCGGATCATACCCACCTTCTCCGAGGTGTCTCTAATCAACCGGACTGATGGAGTCGCCTCCCACCTCGTCCAACATACTTCCAAGGATCGACATGGCCTCATGTGAGAGCCCCATAGGCGCCCATCCTGAATACTTCTCGCTGATAACCTGCTATTGCAGCGAACTCTACCATGGGCAAGTGTCGCCATCCCAAGTAATTCGAGATCTGTGACGCATGCTCGTAGCATGTCTTCGCCTATTTATAGGCTCAGATATAACAGATATTTATATACAAATTTGTATATAAATAGGTATTTATATACAAATTTGTATATAAATTTGTATAGATAATACATGGCTTTCGCCTACTCTCTGGTTTTTCAATTCTGCAAACCCTAGATCCAAATTCTTCCTAAAACATTCCTATTTCAAATGGCCTAATTGGCCAACCTTCGGGCCCCAAATTTAAGCGAGATCATGGAAGAATATACCCACTCGCGGGAAGTTCGTCAGAACCAACAAGAGAGAACTTTGTCGCTTCTGAATCCATCGTGGTTCAAACTTCGCCCAAGCAACAGAAAAGGGAAAAAGAAAAACAAAGCAAGAAGAAGAGGAAGACGACCAGACGTGTTGCTTCTCCATCCCGAAGAAGTACTATGCCTAAGGGGCTCTGGTTTGAGAAAGAGGCTTCAACAAACTCATCTCCCCTTTCAAGGAACTACTGTAACAAAGAGGTCGGGAAATCAGCATCGTGTCCGGATACGTTAAAGCAAAGAGTTCGAGAATTCTACTCCAACCCGCGATGAAGATAACCTGCTTATGTCGAGGAGTTTGGGTGCCAGATAGAGTTTTAAAACCATCAATGAAATGTACTAATGGAAGGCGTGGCTAATGGATCCAAATTCAAGAAGATGATAGGACAACCCCAACCGTGAGAAGATCGCAAGAAAGTTGACAGACGCAGAAGGAAGTGGGGTCAAGGAAAGGAGAGCAGATAGTCAGGGAGATTTAACAGTATATAAAGCCGCCTTCGTTAAGGTCTCCGCAGGGTTCAGACAGATCGTATCAGCACCACTTTATGCTACGTCGGCGGCAGATTACGCGGAGCCATAAACACTTCGATAATAGCATATTACGGCGGGAAGGGGTTTCATCTTACCCACCATCATAGTTAGTGCTGAGGTTGCGGTGAAAGTAGTCTCTGGGGAGCAGCAGCAATGCTCCTGCGTTTCACTACCAACCCTGACAGTATAAAGCGCGGGGCTTAGCATCAAAGAAAGGATTATATAAGCGTATTCGCAGAAGAAAATGAGAATGCAAGCACGTGTATACTCTTTCAAGTTACAGACGCAGCAGCGCATTCGTGTTATCTGTTTTAGCAGCAGTAGGATGTAGAATAAATGATGGAAGTTTCGTAGTTTTCACCATCGCCGTTCTTCCTGAGGTCTAAATGCAGACTCTCGAGAATCCCTCGTGAAAGCTTCTGGTGAGAGCCTCGTGGGAATAATCGTCTGTCGGAGCGGCTTGCCCACTGTGAAGAGAACCCGGGTGCCAGTTACAGGTGAAGAGCATCCAATGCGGCCTCCGTATAGGCGAAGCAGAAGCAAGTCGAAAAGAAAGATCGCCACGGGAAGCACACAAATGAACATAGTGGTGCTACAGCACGGCGAGCATCTCGGGAGACAAGAGAAAATTAGCAGCGAAACGGCGAGCATCGCCATCTACCGAAACAGTTGCAGCTGAGCCATGAGTCACTTGCTAACAACGCATGACGGTGCTCACCCTACATCATAAGTGGGATTCTGCAGTGTTAAAACTGTGGAGCGCATCAAGTCCTCGAACATTGACATGTGTAGGAATTTGAATCCCTCGACCGCTCCATAGTTTCGCTTCCTTGATCTGAGTCCCTTTCTTTATGATTGTTAGAGTCGAGAATCACGATCATACCCGATTGTTGTAAATGACTCATGGCTCAAATTCGCAACTAGATCGTGATCTCTTCTCCATTTACTTTGAATTTTTCCTCTTGATGTTCTAGGATCTCCTTCATCCCGCTCTTTCCTTCGTTCATTTCTTCTTCCTATCACGATCTTTCTTTTCAGCTCGCTTCATATACTTCGTCTCTGAATTTTTTGTTGGATGCTCCATTCCATTTCCTTTCTTCCATTCTCTTTCCTCGAATGGAACTAAGCATCTCCATTATTTGATTTCACTCGAGCCCTGCAGCTTTCACCAAAGTTCCCCGGGAAATCTCCTGCTCTCGATGTGGGGAGAGCCGCGCTGGGGCTGAGAAATTTATAGGGCTTCCATCATCTTGTTCTCCGTCCTCCTCCAAACATAAAGGTGTTCTCTTCTGGATGTGCTTCCTTGATCTTTCTTTCTTTCCTTGATCTCGCAAACTCTATGGGTGTCCTATTCTCCGTCTCGTATTCTCATTTTCTCGACCAAGCTTCTATTATAATCCTTTCTTTGATTCCTAAGCTCCTCGCTTACTCTTGTCGAGTTAGTGGTGAAACCAAGCATTCTTCTTCTTCTTCTTCCCAAGTTCCTTTCACACCACCCTCAAACATAACCTCGTGATAGTTGTCGCTAGGATCAAAACCCCTTTTATTCCCTTCATGGTATCTCATTATCGAGTTTTCAATGACTATGTTCCGCATTTAATCTTATACCCTTCAAAGATAGCATACAAAGAATGATCGCTTGTTCCCTTGCAGACGCGGCAGACATGTTTACCTGAATCCATAACAGAGAAGCCGTGAAGCAAAACCATACTTTGTCTCTTCCGTTAAATCTCCCCGTTTATGGTCTTTGCTCTCCTTTCCTTAACCCCACTTCCCATCGAAAGTTTCCGTAATCGATACATACTTCCATCCCTTGTCACTGCTCTTGTTGGAATTAACTCATTTTTTTTCATTTCCTGATCATAATGAACCCACCTTCTCGGGAACCATGTACTGGCTAACCTAAGGACTCGGTCTCGAGATTGCATATAAAACCAAGATTCAACCATTTGAGCACTTCCTTTCTGACTACTTCTTTCATGACTGGGTTCAGTCTTCTTTGATGTTCAACATATGGTTTTGCATTTTCCTCCAACAGTATTTTGTGCATGCATAGCTGTTTTGTTTAAGACTCAACACTTTTTCTGCAGAAAGGAACCCGACAAAGCAAATCGACCACACCTTCAAGATACTGAAATTCATCTCATTTTCATTGATAGGAAGTTGAGCATTGGCAATCATAATAACAATCAGAGTTGTTGAGATAGACATCATCTACTAACTTGTAATCTTCCCTATCTGTGTCTAAATTCTTCAAACTTTGGAGCAGATTGAAGTCAGCTGCTTCTTCTCCAACCCTGACTCTTGATAATTCTTCAAAATTTTCAAGCAGCTCTTCTGGTTCTTCAAGATCACCAGTCTAGCGTAGATAATCAACGCTTACTTCCTTGGTAGAAGAAGCATACTTCGATGATCAAGCAACTCTTTTAAAATCCAGCCCTTCTCGAGATCGGTCTCTTGATGAAATTCCTTCTCTTCATTATTGTCTCCATTGTCCATGTCATTTATTTAAGACTCAACACTTTTTCTAGAAAGTGTAAACCGATAAAAGTGGAAAATCGTAATTAACATCTTCAAGATACTGAAATTCATCTCATTTTCATTGATAGGAAGTCGAGCATTACAATCATAATAACAATCGTAGTTGTTGAGATGTATACTCTCATCTACTAACTTGTAATCTTCCCTATCTCGTGTCTAAATTCTTCAAACTTTGCTGCATTGAAGTCACCGCTTTTCCAACCCCCGAGAGGAGAACTCCTTTCGCATATCTATTAAAGCACCCACTGCTAGAATGGCCTCCTAGCAAAGAGAGGGACTCAGAATTTCAATGTCCGTGATGATAAAGTTTCGACAGAAAAACAAATTTCCCATCTTAAGAAGCACATCTTCAATGACTCCTTCAGTTTCGCCATTATTCTATCCATTATCTGGAGAGTAATAAGAGGGAGCAGTCCCCAAACCACTTTCCTTTGCAAATGATAATGGCATTAAGTTAATACTTGCATCTAGAGTCTAAAGACATTTCCTTTTTTAATTTCAAATCCTCCAATGGTGCAAGGAATGGTGAAACTTCTTAGTCTTTCATCCTCTCTCCTCGTAAATTCTTGATAAACACGCATCGCAAGTAGCAATACGATTCACTACTCCTTCCTCTGCAAACTTTCTTTCTCGCTTAAAATTTCTTTCTACACTTTGCATAAAGTGGCATTTGAGTTACCACTTCTATGAATGGCATGCTTTATCTCCAACTTCCGGAAAGTTTTCAACTTTGCGAATCGTCTCCTATCTCGATTTCTTTGCAATTTCAAGTAGAATGGAACCGCAGCATAGAGTTCTCGGTCATTTTTTCTTGCTTCTTTTCTTCTTCATGTCAGTTTCCTTTTCTTCCTTTTCTTTTCCTTATGATCAAAGATTTTCTCCCTTGTTGCTTTCTATCTTTCTCCACTTTTCCTTTCTAATTCTTTCCACTTCTAAGCCGCACAAACATACGTCTTCATTTTCTTCATGTCATTGGGAAAAGCATCTTGAATTTGATTCTCAGGTTAGTGGCCACTTGCCCTATTTGGCGCTCTGTGTTCTCGAGAGAGGCATCGTGGTTGTCTCAAAATTTGAGAATTTGGTTTTCAAGCTTCCAATTATGCAAACCTTTGTTCATGGAAGTTTAACAAATTTATTTTCCTATAGTCTACAAATATTCATCTCTCATGTCTGAGTCCTTTGACTCTACATTCATTTCTCGTCTCTCTCCCGTTGGCTGCTAGAACCTTTGGGCGGAGCATACCCTTGCCGAAAGTTTCTCATTCCATGTCTGGGACAAGCCAGCCCTCCCATGGGCACAAAGGCAGCATGAGACACATATGCCAAAGAAGAAGCATGTGGGTCACTCATCACTCACACGCAACACATCATCAATGTCAAAGCACATAAACAGTTGAAGAACAATCATTAATTGATAAGAGAAATTCCTCATGGTTCCCAATATCGGGTATAATGGGTTGGTAGGTTGGGGTTAGCTTGAAATGATATGTTCGCGTTCGCTCAAATAGTTAGCCTCCTCCATCAGATAGGAACCTCTTCAAAGACGCCTCAAGATTATTTACTCTTCCTTCTCTTTCCATCGCTTCTCCTATCTCATTTGCAAGAGTGTATCTTATCCAACCGATGCATCAATGCATCCAGTTTGGCCTCCATGGCAGACATCTTGTTCAGCCTAACTATTCCATTTCCTTTTTAGCTCTGCTTATTGCCCTCGAGGATCTGTAAGGAGGTCTCATGTTAAAATTCAGCAAGATCCTCGATCACCGCTCTCGCTTTTCCGCTTCTTTCTTCTTCAATGCACTACAATAGTTTCCATCTATTATACCTTTGAGGTATAATTCATGAAGTGTAGAAGATGTCCATTTGTGTCTCGTGTTCATCCCATGGGACATCTTCTTCAATTCTCAGATTCTCCTGCCAAAGGTACGCACTCTCATCTTCCCTGCTTGAGCAGTACTCTCCTCGCTCGTGGCTGAGGATGGAGGAGAATCCCGCCAGTAAGCTCCATCAAATTTCGCTCCCATGTATTACCATCCATATGGTAGTGAATCAAACCATGATGCCATATTCTCTTAAAGAGAATGGAAATAACTCGTAGTCTTAATAAATTTCCCGTCTCACACAATCTACACTTAATCGCATTGCCATTCTCAAAACCGTCCCAAGTGTTCGCTGATCTTCGCAGGGGTGACTCGAATTGCCCCCGTTTGAACCATGACTGTGTGGCTGGCTTGAGCTCAAATCATAGCATCTATCGCCGGTCGTCTCACCGCCGAGTATTCATCTCGGATAATCGGGTCTCCGGTCCTCCAAAATCTCGCCTGAGGTACTTCGCTACACTCGTCGATCGCCTGGCCAATCTTTCGGCCTGGCCATCTATGCTACTTCTCGCACTTTTAACCTTTCTAGCTCCTCTAAGTGTTCTTTCGATCTCGTGTCTAGTGGCAAATAATTCATCTCCTCGTTTCGTGCATGAATTAACTCCTAAAATTATAATATACTCGAGATCAAATGGAGCCATGATACCAATAATTGTATTTAATATGAAAACTCTTACAAAATTTCAAGAGCTTCTGCTAAACTACTCATTGAATCATATTTTTGCAAATTTTCTATTTTCTTTTATAAATTATGTCCAAACTAGTATTTATTGTCCTAATATTGATTCACCATATTCTTTTGATCCCCGGCACGGCGCCAAAACTTGTTCACTCTTTCGTATAATTAAAATACTCATATAAATTTATAGCATGCTATTACCTAAGGACTATTCTAATCCTCAAAGAATAATGCCATGAAACTTGTTTGTTGTGTTCCTTATCTATTGTAATCGATTAAAAGCTGTTTCTTAAGAGTAAATCATTTTCTTTTCCGGGTTTTGATCCGTGGATGTCATAAGTGTACATTTAACAAGTAGTAAATTGATTTAAGTCTCGTATATCGCTCCTTACTGTGTGAGATCCCCAAGAATTCCCCAATCAACTACCCCGACTACCCGAACTCTATACTATTCGACTTTGATAGAGACACTGAAATATTCTTAGCAAACCTTAAAATAATAAAAACTAAGAAAAGTGATTTAATAACAAAATGAATTAAACCGAAAAATCTAAAATAACAAATTTAGATCGATCGCTTATCTTTAAAGCGAGCAATGAGCACACGCTATCAGGAAACATCAATTCCCGCACTACTCAGAATCCCTTTGCTTTATGAACCACATTTAAAACCTGTCCAAGGAATAGGGTAGTGCAGTTGGATCTCTCCTTACGGCACTGTTCATCATCTAATCTTCCCTGATTCTTTCGAAGAGTTGCCTTGTTTTGGATATTTTTCTTTTTCAATACTTCATACCCTGAACATGGACTGTAAACCTTAGCTCCTAAGACATAGGTATAGCATGGGTTTACATTTTATCGTTTTTTCTCAAAATCGAACAAGCCATCCTTTCCTTGATTAGGATCCTCGCTAACACGGATTGAACTTACCGTTCGAACCAGGTGAACTCCCTACGTTTGTAAATTGATAAGTCAATCAATTGAATCTCGATTTCAAGTGAGAAGACGATTTATCGACTTGCATTCACAGAGCTCATTAGATCTCCATTACCAGGTTCGCATACCTTTGAGAAATTGTTCACTACCTCGAATGCCTTCAGGTCACTTTAGGGCCTCCTGAAATCAGCATGAAACAACTTATTGCATAGATACTAATATTGGGATCAAACAAAATATTCAACCAGCAAGTAGATTTTGCAACCTAAGTTCAAAGAGTTTCTCGATAAATTTCTACAGAAAAATAAACTCTAACAAATGTGAGTCTATTCAATGGAAGCTGGTTTTCTAAATTACTTTATTACACTCATAATGGCTTTTCGATCAAGAGAACCATCAGATCGGACACGAAAATCCGATCCAATTTGTTCTGAATTCGCATCGATCCAGCGTATTTGAAAGAAATTAGAATTTTACATTCAGCTTACTTTCAGCTTAACGCTCCAAATCCAAAATTTGAAAGAAGCCAACAATCTAATCTAAAATAACAACAAAACAAAGAAAAAAGAAAATTAAAATACATGAGCCTGTGCTACCTGCATCTCTCGCTCTAAGCCGCCAAGAGTCGTTTTCCTCTGAAAGAGCAGCCGCTTATTTATAGGGCGCCTCCAAGTCAGCTCAACTTGATGCGCCTGTGGATTTCTGCATTAACTGCCCATTTGGTTGTTAATGTCGCGACCTGATTCCTTTGTCGCCACATCGCCTAAGCATCTATCGTAGCTTTATTCGTCGCGACTGCCTTGAGCATCTCGTTTCTTCCCCTAAGTGTCGCGCGACTTCGATTCCTTTGTCACACCCCGCCATCAAAGATACAAATGCAGGTTTTTTTATTTGGTCGCTTACATCACTTGGCTCTAATCACTCATCCATTAGACTCTTTAGTAGTTGATGAGTAGTTAAACTCTTTAGTATCCAACAGGTTCCTTGACTTATTGTTCATACCACAATCTCAAAAATATGTTTTGTTCCTTCAATTTCATTACTTTCCTCTATTCCGACTCAACAATAATTTGAATCACTTTGCAATTTCTGTGGTTTCAATAAATTGTATTCACTGTCTTATTCTACATTTCAGATTATTCCTAATCTAACTGCTTCATTCAATTCATCTCATGACATCTCAGCAGTTTTTATTCTTGAACTAATTCTACTTTTTATTTTCCTAACTATAACCATACAAAGCAAATACAACATTGAACAAAATGTATTCAAAATAGCACACAACAATTCAATTCAAATTTCTCATTTTATTTATGATTCAATTGCAACAGTTGGATACAATTCAAATGATAAGGAGGGTATGAAGGTTAGGGCAGGAGAAGGGTCTATTTTTTCTTTTGAAACAGCCGTGAGCAAAGATGTTGGGGGATCTAGGTCTAGTGTACCTAATGAGCTCGGGAATCTGTGAATTTTCAAATTCTCTTTCTTTTCCTTTCTTCGTTTCCTCTCAATTTGTTCTTCAATGAAAATCTCATTAGAGAGATCAACTTTCTTGTTCAGCTCATCCTGCCTCTTCCCCAAGCCATTCATTGTATTCTCCATTTCAAATATGACTCTAAAAAATTTGGAGAGATTATTGTTTATTCAACTCAAGTTTTCACCCATTCTTTTCTCGCCTCAGAGGATTCAGCACTTTTTTGCTTCTTTGCTCTATCATCAAGTTTGTTTTCAAAATCCTTCTCAGAGACTTGTATAGGAACTTGAAGCCCTTTGATTTGCTCCCCAAATTTGGCTTCGCCTGTATTCTTTCTTTATCAATGTTAGGAGTTGAGAATCACGCTCAAACCGATTGTTATAAAAAAGCTTCATGACTTAGTTTGAGTTTCTCGTAATGACATGGATCTCTTTCCTTCATTTCCTTTCTTAAACTCTTCCCTTGTCGTCTAAAATTTTTCTCTCATTTGTTCCTCTCTTCTGCTCAAATTCTCCTTTCTCCCCATCACTGGGTCTCTTCTTTCAGAGCTCCATCTCATGCTCCTTTTCCGTTTAGCTCTTTCCTCCCACCGCCGGGTCTCTTCTTTCAATTCTTTTCATAAATGCCTTCTCTCGAATTCCTCACGAGGTTCCACTTCTTCTATTTTTCATCCATTCTCTTTGCATTGCATCGAGAGCTTCCAGATCGAACCCGTCTTCTCAGGTTCCCTGAGCTTTCTCCATGTCGGAAATTTCCGTCGCACAAGTGAGGAGAATCAAGCAAAGTAATGGAGAAGTCTATTGGGCTGCCTTCATCCCGCCTCTTCATTGTCTCGCAAATGAAATCATTATTGTAAGGTGAGTTTTCGGGTGCTCAGCCCTCGATCAAGAACCCTCAGTCTCCTTTTCCGGTCTTCAACTCAGTTTCATCTTCTTTCTCTCTACCAAAGACTTCTCTTTCTTCTCGGTTTCTTGGTCCTCATAACTCCCTGTCGTAAGGAGTGGTGAAGCTCGGGGTACTTTTCGATTCTATATTCTTTCACCCCAAATTTCTTCAAACATAGAACAATGATTGTTGTCAAGGAGGAATAAGCCTTCTCTTTATTCCCTTCATGATACTTTCATGATAGAATTTTCAATGACAACTCTTACAGCATTGATCTTGTATCCTTTAGGATGGCATACAAAGATCATAGCTTCCTCTGCTCTCTCTCATCAGGCACATGTTTTGTTGGAACCAAAACGGCTAGAAGTAAAAACCATACCTTAGCCCCTTCGCAAGGCTTCCCATGTTCAGAAGCCTCGCCCTCCTTCTCCTTTGGTTTAGCTGCACTCACTATTAGTGAGCTTTTGGCAATCTTTTCCAAAATCTGGTTTTCCAAAAGTTTCTTGAATTTGGAACCATGCTTGTGCATCACATGCCATAGCCTCGTTGATGGCCTTAGCTTCATATGAAACCCGCACTTAACAAAAACCGCCTCTCCATCCTTCCTTCCTACTAAATTTGAATAAAACTCTCTTACCAAAGGTCAGATACCCCGATTTTGGTGTGCACAGAGAGACTCTCCCACCCTCTCTCGGTCTATCATCTCCTTGAAAGGAGTAATGTGATTTTCAACTCCTCCTCCGTGACAAACCCCTCGTTAGCATTAACATTTCTTCCACTCGGGAGTACGCTGGTCTCGACACGAAATCCCTACTGTTTCTTCTTCTCTCACCTTTCCCTTTCCTTTTTCCCCGTCTTTCGAGTTCATTGAGCTTCGTGTATCCGATGGCATTCCTCTCCTCGATTGTTCTTCCGATCGAATCTCATCTAAGCATTCTTCTCGACGAGCTTCTTCTTTCCTCGGGCCGTTCCATGTTCCCTCATAACTTCGTTTCCAGGTTAGGGACTAGGTGGGAATTTCAGCCATTGAAACTAAGAAAAGCTTTTCGTATGGTTTGAAAGCTAGGGTTTTCAGTGGTTGAGATTCAGAAGGAAGAAGAAGGTGAATAGCTATGTAGTTCGGAATGAATGATAAAGTTTCCAACAGTTGCAATTCAATCAATGTTTGTGGGCTAATTATTGCTTCATTAAAAACATGTCGACTTCCACTTCGCCTTATTTGAGATCATTGGATTTAGGGCTTTTTAAAGTGAGTTACTGGCATTAAAATCTTTATGTCGACATGCTAAGTTTGTCGCGACATCGCTGGATTTTTAGGAATTGTTTGATTATCATGTTGCGACATTCTTTTATTCCCGTTTATTCCTGCAACCTATTTCCTACCTTTGTCAAGCAGCTATGGCATCATTTTTCATATTTTGAAACTTATTCTATGTCGCTATTCTACAAAGCAGGTCGCGACATATACCTTCTTCCTTCAATACTCACAAATTGCCCTTTCAAAACAGGTCACGACATCAATGTTTTGTCGCGACATCACTTATGTCGCGACATAACCTTTATGTCGCGACCCAAGCCCTTAACTCAATGATCTCAAGAACCTGAATTCTTATTGTTCCTAAACCCTTAGACATCTCTTCAAGCATCTCCCAAAGATTTAACAATCAATTCAAGTATCTACGCTGCACTGGGTTGGTGGAGAAGGTTAATTCCCTTTTCTCATGTTGTGACTTCTCCAAGAAGTTGTCGGAATTGTTCCCTCAGAGTTGCCTTGCCATTCATGTCTTTAACCCTTGCGTAAGCTCACCGCAATATTCAAGAAAAAATCTAATTAAATTACAATTGATTTCTAAAATTAAACCTATCTTTATAAAAAACAATCGACCTAATTCTTCAAAGAATCAAAGAAAAATATCAAAACTTAAAATCTAAATTAAATCCTTGGTGGGTCAGTTTCCCATTACCGCTTCGCTTGAGTCCTTAGTCGGGACTTGTCATTGCAGGGTACTTCTTTCTTTTTCCTTAAGAACCAGTTGCAGTTCTTCATTTCCCCCCTTCCCCGTTTAGATAATGCTTTAACCTCCGTCCATCGACCTTGAATTCTTCCCATTATCGCCTCAAGAAATACGTCTCCAAATGTAGTACTTGACACCACCGTGTATGGCCCACTCCATTTGGATTTTAATTTCCCCGAAACAATTTCAATTTCTAGAATTAAACAGTAACCTCGTTCCCCCGCTCCTCGAACTCTTCAAAATTCTCGATCATGTCATTTCTTTGTCTTGGTTTTGTATATTCTAGCATTATCATAGGCTTCATTTCAATTCCTTCCAGCCGCATGCTTGAGCAATCTTTCTTCCCTTGCAAATTCTTTAAAATCGAAGTTTAACTTGATGGCCCACATTGCCTCAGATTCTAATTCAAGAGGTAGATGACATGGTTTGCCAAAAACAACTCAGATGGGGACATTCCAACGGGGTTTGTAGGAGGCAAATTCAGAAGCCCAAAGTGCATCATCAAGTTTGGAAGACTAATCCTTCCCGCTTGAGCTCACATCTTTCAAGTATTTTCGACTTCCTCATAAATTTCTCGCTTGTCCATTGGTTTGGGATGGGCTAAGCTCATAACATGCTTCGATCCCATACTGCCATGAGTTTCTTGCAAATATTTTGTTTGGTAAAATGGGGGCCCCCCATCACTAATGATGGCCTGGGTTCCAAACCCGCTCAAAATATTCTTTTCAAGAAAACTCAAACTCAGATAGCATCATTCCTGACAAGCTTACCGCTCCACCCATTTGGAGATGAATTCATCATATAGTAGTATGTATGTGTTTCCAAATGATGGGCGTGGAAAGGTCCTATAAAATCTATCTCTAAACATCAAAAAATTTGTATCACCATAATACCTTTTAGGGGCATTTCCCCATTCCCGTCGCCGATATTTCCAATCCTTTGCATTGATCACACATTTTCACCCACTCGCAGACAACTTCCTCGAAGAGAGTGGGCCAATAAAACCCTGATTCGAGTATCTTCGAGTCGCTCTTTCCGTAAAATGTCCCCCATATGGTGATGCATGGCATTCATTTAAAATGCTGCCTGTCTACTTTCCGCACACATCTCTTATTATCATGTCAGCACCCTTTGAATAATAGTGGGTCATCCCAAATATAATACCCGTCGCCTCGAGTTTCCTCTTCCGTTGGTAGCCGAATCAAGGCATTACTCCACAAGCCGAGCACTACAATATCGCATACCATGGGAAGTCAAAGGAAACCTTAAAACAATTTGCTCATCCGGGAAGTTCTCCTGCTACATCTACATTTTCTTCTTCATCACCGCTTTTCTACTCTCGACAAGTGATCGCCTATCACATTATCACATCCCTTTATCCTTGATTTCCAAATCAAACTCCCGCAAATGTAGCAAAGACCCACCTTATCAATCTTGGCTTAGCTTCCTTTTCGACATCAAGTATTTGATTGCCGCATGATCAGAATTACTACACGGGATCCTAAAATACCGCTTAAATTTTTTCTTACTACAAGCAAATACTATGGCTAGCATCTCCTTTTCAAAGGTTGGAGTAGTTCTCTTGTGTCATTGAAGGGTCCTACTAGCATAGTATATGGCCCCCGACTGTTTCTTTTCGCCCTAACATACCTTCCCATGGCAAAATCACGGCATCACACATTATTTAAATCCTCGATCCCATTCCTCCGTGCAGCCATTATAGGTGCTTGTAAATTAACTGATTTTGATTTTCAAAAGCATCCTTGCAGGAGTCATCAAATTGAATTTTGTATCTTTTCCAAAGAATCTCAGCATAGTGGTCTCGGCTATTTTTGAAAAGTCTTTGATGAATCTCCCGTAAAACTAAAGATGCCCCAAGAAGCTTCTTACCTCTTTTTACTGTGTAGGTATGCAAGAGCTTTGATAATGGATACCTTGGATTGGTCTACTTAGTCCAAAGAGCGTAAATTTTAAGCTCAAGAACAATACCTTCCGTCACCATAAAAATGGCATTTTCCCAATTCTAGCTATGTGTCTCGTATCTTCAAGTACTCAAGCTTCAGATTGTTTAAACATTGATCAAAGTCGATCCATACGCTGAAGTCATCCATGAAAATTTCCATCATTTCTTCAACCAAACTGAACAGACATCATACACCTCCGGAATGTAGTCGAGTACACAGCCCAAATGGCATCCTTCCGGGCAAAGGTACCATGTGGGCAATTAATGTGGTCTTTTCGATCCTCGTGCAATAGCAACTGATCAGATCCCGAGCACCCATCCGTAAACAAAAGTGAGGGTGTCCGCTAACTCCGTCCAACAACATCCGATCAATGAAAGGCAAAGGGAAATGATTCTCTCGTTGTCGAATTCAACTTCCCGTAATCAATACATACCCTCCATCCCACACCGCTCTTGCTCGAATCAATTCATTTTTTCCATTTCGATCACAAGAACCCCTTTCTTCGAACCACATGGACTGGGCTCACCCAAGTACTGTCTGAAATAGCATAGATAAAACCAGCATTCAGCAATTTGAGTACCTCCTTTCTAACTACTTCCTTCATCACTGGATTCAGTCTCCTTTGGTGTTCTACAGATGGTTTTGAAGTCTCTTCTAGCATAATCTTGTGCATGCAAATTGATGGACTGATACCCTTCAATTCCTCAACGGACTAAGCTATAGATTTTATGCTTTAAGATTTGCAAGAACTCCTCTCGTTCCTCAAATGGCCAATGAGTCTAGCGTAGATAATCACCGGGTCTTCTTTGGTGATTCTAAGTAAGCATACTTCAAATGACTTGGGCAATTCTTCAACACTCAGCCCTCTTCACTGGTTTCTTGATGAATTTCCTTTTTCATTATTTTCCCTTGTCATTTCTGTTTTGCTTTTGTGCTCAACACGCTTTCTATAGAAAGAAAACTCGTTGTATGGACACCGTAGTAACCATCTTCAATATACCGGGAATTCATCTCTTTTCATTGAAAAAAATTTTAGCATTACAATCATTGTGAACATCAATGTAGGTATAGACATCACTACAACTACATTGCAATTTTCCCGTCTATATCTATATTCCCGCATGCTTTTGATCAAGTTGAAAGTAGCAGCTTCTTCTCCAACCTCGTAAGAACACTCGCATGTCGACAAAAGGCGCCCAAAGAGCTAGAATGGTCTCCCAATAGCAAGGGTACTTGTGAATCTTCTTCTATGTCCAGAATGATGAAGTCTACTGGAAAAACAAATTTCCCAACAGTGACCAGCACATCTTCCAAGACTCCTTTAGGTTTCACCATCTATCTGTCTGCCATTTGAAGAGTAACAGTGGTGGGAATAACCTCCCCCAAACTTAATTGCTTGGCAATAGAGAGAGGCATCAAGTTTATACTAGTCCTGAGTCACAGAGAGCTTTCCTCGAATTCAACCTCCAATGATGCAAGGAATTGTAAAGCTCGGTCCTTCATCTTTTCTGGCAATTCTTTCTTTATCACAGCACTGCAAGTAGCAGTGAGATTCACGATCCCTTCTTCTACTATCTTTCTTTTCTTGCTCAGCATGTCCTTCAGGAATTTTGCATAGAGTGGCATCTGAGTCACCACTTCTGTGAAGGGCATACTGATCTCTAGCTTCTGAAAGGTTTTCAAAAACCTTGCAAACTGCTCCTCTATCTTGGATTTCTGCAGTCTCTGTGGAAATGGGACTGCAGGTCTAGAGCCTTTGATATCCTTCCCGGCCCACTCCTTCCTTTCTTTTCTCTAGTGATTCTTCATTTTCCGGGGCTTTCTTCTTCTTCATTGCCATTTTTTTCTTTCATCTTTTCTAACTCCTTCCCACTGCCGCATGCCCATGCGCCTGATTCTCTTGTGTCACTTGGGAAGGCATCTTTCCTCTGGCTTTGCAGGGTTAGGGCCAGCTGCCCTACTTGTGTTTCTAGGTTCTTCAGGGATGCATTGGTGGTGTTCTGAAAAATTGTAGAATTGGTAGCAGTTGCTTCCAACTCTGCAAACTTTTGTTCATGGAGGTTCAACAACTTTTTATTATCCCCCATGAAATTCAGTGACCGATCTTCAAAAGATCGGGCCTCCCCGACCCCGCATTCATTTATGTTCTCATTTCCTTGATGTCGGAGGTCGAAACCTCGTGGTCAGCTGACACCCTTTGTCGAGGGTCTCCATTCCCCGCTGGCCTCGGTAGCCCCTCCACCATATGAGAAATTCTCATGGTTCCCGAAAGGTCAGTGATAATGTGTCATGTGTTGATCGGGTTTGAATGGTAACTTCTCTACTCACCTAAGTATTTAACCTCAAAGATCATAGAACTGCTCTTCATTAGCTTTCTCGTTTCACTCTTAATACCCTTTTTCAACCGCTTCCTACTTCATGGGATACAGTACCTCCTTCCCATTAATAGGATTAGTCAAAACAACAAATATATTCAATGTGGTTCGTTGTAGTCAAAAAGCTATTTTTGTTCTTTTTTCTCTTAAAATGTCCAAATTAGTATTCTTTCTGGGTCGAATATTGATCTATCAGTTCTTCGACTTAAGAACGTTTTAAAACTTAATTCTATGTTGCGACTCAGTCCAAAGCATTTTGGTTACAAACCGATTCCGAAAACAGAAGTTCCGGAAACCAGAACGGACTATTCCTCAACTGTCTGTGACCCAGCCTAATGTTCAGCCTACATTTTGGTAGAGCACTTTATCTTATTAAATTCTGTGACTGGACAGTCAGAGTTCAAGAACGCGCATGAATCGGAGTTCGGATCAGAGTTATGGTCACCCAAAGTTGACACAACCGGGCCCACAAGTGATTCGTACACAAAGAGGCTATAGGAATCAAACAAAATTTGTATCCTAGTGTCCCATCGCCAGTTTAGGCTATCGCAAAGATAGTGGTCTAGGGTCGAACATCGGGATGGGGTTTTCTTCTCGTGAAATGAGAAGTGCAATGAGTTAGAAAATTGCATTTCTCTCTTTGATTTTAAGGTTTTGTTCAAAAACAAGCAGTTTGATGGTTGTAACCGCAAATAAATTAGCGAAAAATTTAGAAAAGAAGACTCCTTTGGAAGCTCCTGGGTCAATGGATTTGATTTTAAGGTATTCATGCTCTAGTTTGTTTCTCATTGGGATAATGACCTATAGTCCTTTCCCAAACCGGACCTTGATTTGGCACTAAAACCTAAACCCTAAATTACTCCCTCATGATATGTCATTCATTGAGCATTCAAGCCCTTACAAGCAGCATACATACGGCCTCAAAGAGCAACCCACGTAACCAATGGGGAGACAACTAAGTGGATGACAGTGGATCTAAGATTAAGCATCCACTGTAACCACAAAGCTTGCCAAATACACATTGGCGAGGCTGGATCTAGGAGGTTTCAACCTAGGGTGAGATACAGGGAGCTTAAATGCTCATAAATGCGCTGTGATAAATGAGAGGGCATGAAAACTTACCTCCAAACCTCCACCGCTAATCTCCTTCATGAAAGGCTTAGCTACATCCTCGAGTTGTCATCCTCAAGGGGTGTGTTTGGCAAATTCGAAAATGAGAGAAAGAAGAGAGAGAAGAGAGCAAACTCGCAACTTAAAACAAAGTCAACAAAGCTTGACTAAAATGAAGTTAGGTTACAAAGTTATACAAGGGCTTTATATAGCCAACCCAAATGTGTGAAATACCAAAAATGCCTAAAATATAATATTACAATAAGGACTAATTAATCAAAACGTGGTCGTTTGGCATCAAGAATTCCAAAAACACAAAGCACCTTGCTGTGTGTGATTCATTATATATTTAAAATCTCCTCGCTAGCCTAAATAAATCCCACAAGAGAGGCAACTGAGAAACTCTCGCCATCACCGTTGAATTTCGCTTAGCTAGCGAAAATCTCTCGCTACCCAGCGAAATCTTTAGAGATAGCGAAATTGGAAAATTTCGCTTAGGCACAAAGAAATTCTCGCTAGCTAGCTGCTCGCTAGCCCAGCGAAAATTCCTAATTTCGCTAGATCGCGGAATGCTGCTTATGTGATTGCAAATTTTCGCAATCCCAAATGAATTTTCGCAATCATAGCAAAAATCTTGAGATTGCTCCCGCCTCGCTTTGCCCATCAGATCCTCTTTTGCTATCGTGATCCCACTTTCCTTCAAAATTCCACTTCACATTCCCTCATTTTAATGGATGGAAGACATCGTGAATCTTCAAGATTTGACACGTATCTTAACATCGACTAACTAAATGGCTGAGGTATGCAAAGACCTGCAAAATTACCAAAAACAAACTCCTCGAAATGGCATCGGTACTAAGTGACTCACACACGCTAATCAAGCTTAATTGATATCATTAGTAAGGCAAGCACCCAAAACCTATCTTGAATAGGGTATTCAAAATAAAGACTTTTCGCACTAATCAACAAGGGTGTGCTTAAAATTTGGGAACACCCGCTTAAAGCATGCCCCGTCTCGGGATTTCCACAGTCTCCGAAACACAAAGTTCTATTTTGGACAACTCCAAAACTCCTATGAAAACCGGTCTTGACCATCACACAATCACAAACAAACCACACAACATCCAAATTCGCTCAGAAAATCGAACGAAACCCCTAGGCCATTACACGGCCCCTATGTGTAAAATAACTGCAGGAGGAAACCCACTTTTGTAGTGCGCCTCCTGGTTTTTTGCCTTCTCGGGCTTGCCTTCACGCACAACACTCCTTCTTTTCCTCTTTCTTTTCCTCCTTCTTCCCCCTTTCTTCTTCTCTCTTTCTTTTTCCTTTCTTTCCTTTTCCTCCTTTCTCCTTTCCTTTCCTCCCTTTCTCTTCTCCTTTCCTCCCTTCCTCTTTTCCCTTCCTCCTCCTCCTCCTTGCTGCTCCCACGGACTGATTCTTGAGACCCCATGTGTGAAGGCCTTATATAGTGTCCAGAGGTGCCATGCATGATGACACATGGCATGCCATGTGTCACACACATGGCTTGCCATGTGTCACACACATGGCTTGTCATGTGTCACACATGCATGCCTTTGCCATGCATTGTGACACATGGCTTGCCATGTGTCACCACATGGTTCGCCATGTGTCATCCACATGGCTCGTCATGTCTCGCCCGACACGCGTTTCCTCTAAATACGTGAAATTCCGACTATCTCAGAATTCAATGAAATTCGACTAGGTAGCTAGATTTCACGAGACGATTCCAACAGTGCAATCTGGTTTGTCATCCGAGATCTAGAAAAATCCCAACTTTTCTCCCGACTATTTCGGTAAATTACCGTTTTTGCCCCCTTTTTATCTTAAAAATTTAAATTTAAAATTTTCCCGAGTTTTACAAGTTAGCGTAGGGGTCGTTGTACAGTTCACAGAACTCCACGAGAAGCGTTCATAAAGTTGTAGTTTCTCCGTCTGTGCTGTGAAGATAGATTCCAGATCGCTGATTGCCTTTTCACAGTATGCATGCTTATCGGCTTTCCGTTTCATGAATAAATACACAGATATTCACAGCAACATGATATCGGAATCAAGGAATGCATCACCCTGACGATTTATCATGGATTAGGAAACTAAACCTAACACACAATATAAACTTTTTGCTCTTTCGCATGCTTCGTTTCTCTCTCTTCAACTCAATATATACTTAGATGCTAATTGCTTCTCAACACCAAAATACAAACAGTGTTTGACATAGTACTCGCTATTCTATAATCACATATACATATTAAGGGTGCAAATATGGGAGATTCCAGTTGCCTTCATGTATAGACAGTATATGTGGGGTATTTCCTTAAATTGACTGATATTTAATTTTCACTTGAACTTGATCATTGCTCTTTCGTTGAGCACTGCTTACAGTGGTCAGTTTTGCCTCGGTCCAAACACTATCATTTCTAGTTAAGCTCCATGGATGCCTTTCATGGCTCAAATTCTACATAAACATTTTTTAATTAGATTTGTCTCTTTAATCAAATAACTTATAAGATTCACACAAAGCTGCAAAACCAAAAGAAGAAAAGAAGGCTCAGATTCCTATATTATCATGCACTTACTGGCCTGATTCGCTCATGATAGGCGACATCGATCTTGAAAGATTGGGTCAATTCACAAATTCCAACCCTCTTTGATTATCAAATGACAAAAGATCTCGACATTAGCTAGATCAATGGGGACGCAATCTCCTCGCTTCATTTTGTAGTTTTCCACTTTCTCCATTTCAACCCCTTTTCCAAAAATGCCTAACAATATTTTTATTGGACCATTTTCCCTATAAAAAAAATGGCAAAACTAGTTTCTACCAAAATGGTCCAATAAAAATATTGTTAGGCATTTTTTGGAAAAAAGGAATTTGAAATAGAGAAAGTGGAAAACTACAGAATCAAATGGGGATTGTGTTCCATTCAATCTAGCTAATGTCCAATATCTTTTGCCATTTGATAGTAAAAGAGGGTTAGATTTATTGAATTATTTGAGGGAAATCTTCCAAAGGATCAATGTCATTATATCATGACTAATTACAGGTTCGAGTAAAAGGATGTGCATGAGTATTATAGGTATACAAACCTTCTTTTTTTTCTTTTTAGTTTTTTTTACAGCTTATTATTGAATCTTATAGGATTATTTGATTAAAAGGACAAATCTAATTAAAAAATATATGTTTTTATGTAGATTTTGACCATGAAGAAGGCATCCATGTAGCTTAACCAGGAAATGATAATTGTTTGGACCCGGAATAAGACATTTTTTATGCAAAGCAAGGTGTTGCTCAACTTGCAGAAACTTGATGATCAAAGTTCAAGTGAGGTAAATAATCAATCAATTTAAAGAAATACCCCCACATCCGTACGCCCACCAAAACCCAAGACTCTGAATCTCCATATCTCCGCACCCTACGTATATATGGAAATTATAGAATAACAAACACTAATATTATTATTTTTTTAATATTTTAGTTTTGGCTTAATTAACATCTAAATTATATATTAAGTTCAGAAGAGAAAGCAAGCACCTAAAGGTAAAAAGTTTATATTATTATTGTTAAGGATTAGTTTCCTAATCCATTTAGGAATCCTTTCTTTCTCCCGATACATCGTCAAAGAATGATGCATTCCTTGATTCCATTATCGTGTTCCCCAATGAAAGTGTGAGATATTTGATTCATGAACGAAACCGATAACCATTACTACAGTGCATACCACTGAAAATGCAATCAACAATCTTAGGTCCTATCTTCACCTTTAAAGGAGAAACCTAATTTTATGAACTTCTCCGGTGGAGTTTCTCTAGTGGACCTTCTTCGATGACCCTATTATTATTGTTAAGGATTAGTTTCCTAATCCATTTAGGAATCCCTTCTTTCTCCAGATACATCGTCAAAGAATGATGCATTCCTTGATTCCATTATCGTATTCCTATAAATATCTGTGATATTTGATTCATTAACGAGAAACCGATAAGCATTACTATTATGTGCATACCCAATGAAAATGCAATCAACAGTCTTAGGTCCTATTTCACCTTTTTAGGTGGAGAAACTGCAATTTTATGAACCTTCTCCGGTGGAGTTTCTCTGGTGGACCTTCTTCGATGACCCTTCTCTCGCTAACCTTCTTCGACAGACCTTTTCCAGCGGACCTTCTCCATTGGCCCTTCTTCAACCTACCTTCTTCGGCAGAGCTTTTTCAACGGACATTCTCCCGTGGACCTTCGGTGGACCTTTTTCGATAGACCTTCTCCGATGGACCTTTTTCGAAAAGCTTTCTTCAGCGGACCTTCTCCGATGGACCTTGATGCATTAGGATTAAGTACTGTTAGACTTTTGGGCTGGGCTTTTGTGGCTCCCCAAATCCCGGGGGTCATTTTTGTACTTTTTTTTAAAACAATGCTCATGAACAATGCAAAAGCACTGTAGTTCAAATAGTTGCCCAGCTCAGTACAATGTGCCACAAGACAGCATTATCCTTTAACACGCACAGGATGCGCGTGTTGTGCGCTATGTAGACCTTCTCCGATGGACCTTTTTCGAAAAGCTTTCTTTAGCGGACCTTCTCCGATGGACCTTGATGCAATAGACATGCACTGTTAGACTTTGGGCTAGGCTTTGTGGCGCCCCAAATCCCTGGTTCAGCTCAGACTTTTAAAACAATGCTCAGAACAATGCAAAAGCAATCAGAGGTTCAAATAGTTGCCCAAAATTTCAATACAATGTGCCACAAGACAGCATTGTCCTTTAACGCGCACATGATGCGCGTGTCGCATGCTTCGTGTCTCGCTGCAAGACTTGTCGCTGGGGCTTAGCTCGGTCGTGACACCCTAACCAGCCACTCGTCGCGACAATCTTCAAACCCGCCAACCCTTCCGCTAAAAGAAAACTTTGTCGCGACAGACTTCATCTTCGCACTGAAGCGCCGCTGTCGCGACACAAAAAGGTCATGTCGCGACACTAAAAGCCCTAGCTGCTCCCAATGCCCGTCAGCGCACATAGGGTGACCTTAACCTATCGTGACAAAGAATTCTCTGTCCCAACAAAGAGCCTAAGGAGGTTGATGAGTCCAAAAACTCATTAGATTTTTAATCCATTTTTCTGAGCATATTACAAGATAAATGTTGAATAGTATGCAAAAATGTGGATATTTTACTCGAATTTAATTTTGCAGGAAAATATAGCATAAGCTAAAATCTCAGCAAAAACCAGAAGAGACCAGCCTACAAGCAGAAATGAAGTCGCAACTGAAAATAGGAGTCGCGACAGGAAACTTATTTGTCAATCATTTCCAAGTCACGACATCACCAAGATCAATTTTGAGGAAGAAATAAAAGACCTTAGTAAGCGAAGTCATGACTTGAAGATTAAGCTTGCGACCATAATGACCAAAGCAACAAATGAAAGAGGTTGCGACAAAGGAAATGTGGTCGAGACTAAAGGAAATATTCAAAGTAAAATCTTCAGAATCCTCCCAGCTCTTCTCTTCTCCTCCAAATCAACCGATTCAAAAGATCTTTTCATAGTTTGGATTTTCTATCAACTTTTTTACTTCAATTCGTGTTTAAAATCTCTCAATTTAAACATTTCATTTATTCTTCTATCCCGAAAATCCAAAACACGCCTCACACAAACTTAATCATCCATTCCACCCATATCACACAGAATTTCCCAAGAGATCAAAATCCACTCAGCCAAAAGAAAGAACTCAACCTCTTTCTATTACTCGCCAAAACTGGAAAATTAGTTTGACAAAACCTATCTTTACAATAAATCCTGATTAAAACACTCAATCTGAGTCCACAATCTCAGCTCTTGAAACAAAAGTCTTTCTCTTCTACCTGCTTTCTTCTCCGGTTGTCTATCCTCCACCGCCCAAGCTCTTTCAAACATTTACTTACTCAGGCTGAGCTCATCGTATCTCTTCCACCGCTCACACTTCTACCACACTCATTCACTGTCACAAGATTTCACACGTCGTCTGATTTATCGCCATGAGGCAGATTACGAGGGCACCAGCTTTCACTCGCCTAGGGCCTCAAGATTCAGCATTACTTGGCAAAGGCTGCATTGAACTGCTCTAGCTTGAATTTGAATCAGAGGAAGATCGCACCCAATGTCGCTGATTTCACATGTCTGACATTTAAATTTTTAGCCTTAATTTAATGATATTTATAAATAATTTATTTTAACGTTTGAACAAAACAAAGGTTTAAAAACTCATTTGGTTTGATATTGAACTGCCTTCTGTCAACCTGTAAATCTTTATTTCAAAATCCAATATTTCAAGATAGGGACTGATGTCACTAATCGTTTTCTGTCTTCTCATTTAGTCGTGATCTCAGCCAATTGTTTAATTTTCTTCTTACTTATTATTTCCATTCCGGCATTCTTGGTTGCAATTTTTGGATTAATTATTTGCGACCATAAAATTTTAGGTCTCCTAAAGACAATCAAATTCGGCCAATTTCAAGTTATTCAAATCCAATCAAAAGCGAAATACAACTCAATTCATCTTCATCATGCAAATATTCAACAAAATCATCCACTATGCATCATATTCAAAATTTAAGCACCAAAGACAAAATAAATTCCCCAAGCCTTCAATCATGCTTGCCTCGAGAGACAAAATTAAATAAAATCAAGAAGAGTATACTGCCCCTTTTGTCTCTTATGCATATATGAAGTTCGATTGTAGATGCTCCCCCTTTTGCACATTTTTCATTGTCCTGCAAGACAAATATTTACCTACGCTTCAATCAATAATGAATAAAATTACACAAAGTTATTAGAATTTAAACCGCAAAAAAATATATGAAAAACTTAAAACAAGCGTGTGGTTGTCTTTCCCACCAAATTTGCTCAAATTTTTCGTCACTTTGCTTTCGACTTCTTCTTCTTTATTATTTACCATTTCTTCAATCTTTCTCATTTAGAACTAAGAGTCATTCTTCCATTTTCATTCTCCCAAAGTAGTGCTTTAATCTTTGACCATTAACCTTGAATTCCTCATAATTGTTGGTTTTAAGTATCACTGCCCCAAAATTTGTACTTGATACTGCGTATATAGTCCCTCCATTTGATTTAAAACTTCCTGGAAAGAGTCTTAGTACGAGATGAATAGCGGGACCCTAATCTCGCCTTGAATTCCCTCCTCAAAATTCGTTGATCATGTCATTTCTTTGTTTATCTTTTCTTGATCACGACCTTTATCATATAGCCCGTTTCCTCGACTCTTCATTATTTTAAACTGGGTAACTCTCTTCTTTACTTAGCCTTAGAAATCCAAAAATTCGCACTAGAATTCCTTGTCAAAACATCACCTTGTTCCTGATTCTTGAGCTTCTTTTGAAACAAAGTCTTTTTCTTCTTCTATTGCTTCTTTCTCTGGTTGCTCATCCTCCACTGGCTAGTTTCCTTTTTCAACATTTATTTCTTCCTCAGGTTGAGTTTCCGACTGTATCTCTTCTACTGCCTCGACACTTTCACGCATGATTTCGTCGATCAGTTTATTAAGATTTGCGACGTCGTGGGATTTCTTTGCTCATGGTGAAGAGATTTGCGAGGTCTTGCTTTGCTCTCTGGTTTTAGGGTTTCAAGATTCAAAAAGATGGATGTAGAAGTGGAAATGTTCGGATGAATTGTAGTTTAATGGAATTTTGAATGGAAGGCGTTGGGCTCCAATGTCATGATTGCGATATGAAATTCGCGACATTAAATTTTAGCCTCTTAATTAATGATATTACCAATGAATTTATTTTAATGTTGGGCATGAAATGAAAGGTTTAAAAACTATTTATTGAGGTTTTGGACCGTTAAGTCTTGACCTCTAAAATTTTGTTGCAGCACGAAATGTGGTTACAATAGAGGACTTGATGTCACGACCTTGCTCTTTTTATGTCCCTTCTTTATTTTAACAGTCGTGACCTCGAGTTTTCTTTGTTTGACTTTCTTTTCTACTTTATTATTTCCATTCCAGCATTCTTGGTTGCAATTTTTGGATTAGTGTTGCGACCATAAAATTTTTAGGTCTCCCTGAACAATCAAATTCACAGCAATTTCAAGTTATTCAAATCCAATCAAGGCAAATCTGGCTCGATTCATCTTACGTCATGCGAATATTCAACAAAATCATCCTTATGCATCATATTCAGAACCAAGCACCCGGAACAAATAAATTCCCCGAACCTTCAATCATGCCATATCGGAGACAAAATTTAAATAAAATGAAGAAGAGTATCTTGCCTTTTGTCTCTTATGCATGAAGAGATTTGAGTTGTAGATCACTCCCCTTTACATTTTTCATTTGTCTACTGCAAGACAAATATTTACCTACGCTTCAATCAATAATGAATAAAATTACACAAAGTTATTAGAAATTTAAACACAAAAATATAACAAGAAAAACTTAAAACAAAGGCGATGTGGTTTTTGTCTTCCCTGTTACTCAATTTTAGTCTTTATTTCGACTTCTTCTTCTTGTATTTGTTTCTTCAAACTTTCTCATTTAGAACTAAGAGTCATTCTTCCATTTTCATTCTCCCAAAGTAGTGCTTTAATCTCTGACCATTAACCTTGAATTCCTCATGATTGTTGGTTTTAAAAGTATCTTTATACAAATTTGTGCCAAATCTCTTGTATATGAGTCAAAGCTCAGTTTGATTTAAGCTTCCCTAGAAAAGAGTCTTAGTGCGGGTTGAATAACAGGACCTGGTCTCCTGCCTTGAATTCCCTCCTCAAAATTCATTGATCATGCCATTTCTTTGTTTTATCTTTGTAGATCCTGACACTATCATATGCTTCATTCCTCAACTATTCCAATTCATTTAACTGGAGTAGCCTCTCTTCTTTAGCAGCCTTGAAATCAAAATTTAGCATCTTATTATTTATAGCTTTATATTCTAGCTGAGGTAGATGACATGGTTTTCAAAGACAAGCTTTGTATGGGGACATTCGATGGGGTTTTAAAGCGATCCTGTGTTGCGGGTGCATCATCAAGCAAAAGACTGATCTCTTCCTCGGAGCTTCTGAGTCTTTTCAGGAGAATTTTCTTTATCTCCTGTTGGAAATTTTAGCTTGCCCATTTGTTTGAGGTGATAAGCCAAGCTCATAATGTGTTTGATATATCTTGCCCATAAAGTTTGTCAAACACCTTGACTTTACTTGAAAATGGCTCCCTCCATCGATTATAGTTAAGGTGTCCCTGAATCTCTTTGAGAATATTTCTTTGTAAAAATCCCAAAATTGTGTTAGCATCATTTTTGCAGGACAAAATTTCTTGCCTCAGCCATTTTAATACATAATCCACGGCTAGGGTATGTATATATTTAAATGAAAATTTGGAAAAAGGCCCCCGGCCAAATCCTATTCCCATCCCATCAAATAGTTGCACCACGGGATACCTTGCGAGGGGCATTTCCATGCCTTTTCTTGATGTTTCCCATTCTTTGGCGTGATCACATAGCCGCCCCATTCAAAGCAGTCTACCCAAAATTGTAGGCTAATAAAATTCGGGCTGGAAAATTTTGTAGCCTTGTTGTCTCTATGAAATGTCCCTTCCTTGATGCATGACATTCTGTAAAATCTGCTGCTCATTTTTCTTGTACACATATCCTTATGTCAGTCAGCTCCTCTTTTAAATGATATTGAGTCATCCCGGATCTTAGTACTGCTTTGTCATTCCTTAGCTTTTTCTCTGTGGTATTTGAATTTTGGTGGCATAATTCCTGAAGCTAAGAAGTTCTATAGGCACTCTGAATTGATTGGGTGACATCTGGAATAACTACACAAATCGGAAAGTTTTACGCTATTTCTCTTTCTTGCTTCTTGTCTGTGAGTTTCTCCACTCTTAATGATGATTAAGCATCACATTGTCCATGACCTTTCTTGTCTTTAATTTCTAAATCAAATTCTTGTAATAACAATACCCACCTAATCAGTCTTGGCTTTGCTTCTTTCTTTGCCATTAGATATTTAATTGCTGCATGATCAGTTTGTATAATAACATGGGACCCCAAAATGTATGGCCTAAATTTTTCATGCAAATACTATTGTCGACATCTCCTTTTGATAGTAAGTAATTTTCTGAGCTTCGTTGAAGGTTTTCTTTGTATAATTATATGGCCTTGAATACTATTTGACTTTACATCCCCAATCTGACTCCACGTTACAAAATCCACTTTGGAATCACACATGATTTCAAATTCTCTGTTCCAATCTGGTTTTGCCATGATGGGAGCTTGACTAATCTGGATTTGATTTCTTTAAGAATTAAAGCGGGATTCATCGAAATTGAACTTAGTTATCCTTTTCCGACAATCACATAGTGGTCTAGCAATTTTTGAGAAATCTCACGATAAATCTTCTATAAAATCTAGCATGTCCTAAAGAAGCTTCTAATTCCACTTATTTGTAGTGGGTGGTATCAAATTTCTTATATTGAAACTTTGGCAAGTCTACCTCACAGCCTGTTGCAGAAATCATGTGCCCTAAGACAATTCCTTCTGTAACCATAAAATGACATTTTTCCCAATTCAAAGCTAGATTCTTGTCCTTGCACCTTTGAACTATCCCCAAGTTATGCAGACACTATTCAAAGCGGATCCATACCTTTGTAAATCATCCATGAAGATCTCCATAACTATTACCTTTCATCAGCGAGAAAATATAGACACCCGTGGATCGTCTTTAGGAAATTGCAGAGCACACAAACCAAATGGCATTCTCTAAAAAGAAAAAGGTACAATGGGCATGTAAAAGTGGTTTCCTCACGATCCTCAGTCACCGATCATTAATTTAGTTATATCCAGTATCCATCAAGAAAACAAAAGTAGCCGGTGTCTGCCCGACCTATCCGGCGTCCCGATCGATGGCGGAAAATGATCCTTTCTTGTTGCGTGACCGGTTTTTTCTATAATTGATACACACCCTCCATCATCCGCAGTTCTTGTAGAATCGGTTCATTCTTTTCATTCGATCCACGGTGAATCCACCTTTCTTAGAACTACATGCAGGCTCGCGAGAACTACGATATAGCATATATAAAACTGCATTTAACCATTTGAACTTCTTTTCTAACAACTTCTTTCGTCTTTGAGTTCCGACCTCCTTTGATGCTCGATAAAGTTTTGCATTATCATTGACAATATTTGCATGCCGTGGAGGTGATACCCTTGATCCTCAATTGACCAAGCAATACTTCCTTGTACTTTCTTATATTTCAAGCATTACGTTCTTCGACAGTCGGTCGGTGATATGATGTTGGTTTCTCTTTTCAGGTTCTAAATGCACTGATGACTAGGAAATTAACCAATATTAACCTCTGCACTAGTTTCTGTTCATTAGTTTACGTTTCACGGCATCTTCACATCTTGGCTGTTTTCATTCTGCACTTTCGATCTTTATTCTTTGTTATACAAAATTGAAAGCAACATTTCCTGATCAATACTCTCGAATCTTGAAAATTCATCACCGATTTCATTGATAGAATGTTGAAGAATCTGATCGAGTTCAATTCAACAACGAGAAGACTATTGTTTTCTATAATATACAACTTTACGCACCCTCACGTGGGATGTTCCAAAGCTCTTTATTAAGATTAATTTGCACTACTTCATTCCTACCCTTAATTGTCGAGTTCACCTTTTGCACATATCAAAGCTGACTCCGGTTGCTAAGAAAGTCTTTCACTGGCAACTGAAAAGGAACTTGGGTATCTTCCTCCATCTTCATAATAACAAAATCCACTAGGAAGATGAATTTCCCCACCTTGACAAGTATCTTCAAAAGACACGCATACAGTTGTGCTTGATGATACATCGGCTATTTGCAATGTAATTGTTGTTGAGGGTAAGTTCCCCCAGAGCTAAGTCTTTGCACCAGCATTAGAAGCATCAAATTTATACTAACCTTGAGAATCACATAAACCTTCTTGAATTCACCATTTCCCTATGGGCGAGGGAATGGGTGGCTTGCAGGGTCCTTCATTTTCTTCGGGAGCTTTTCTTTGGATAAGCTATAACTGCAGTGCGATCAAGTTCACTATTTAACCCTCGGCTATCTTCCTTTTTCTTACTCGGTATCTCCTTGAAATTTTGCATAAGTAGGCATTTGGTTGATTACCTGCGCAAAATGGGATGTTATTTCTATTTTCTTGAAAATGTCCCGAGAATCTAAGCCAGCTCTTCCCTTTTTGCCTTGAAGCCTCTAAATGGCATTGTTGGTGTATAGTGTTTTCCTCTTTTCTGTTTACGCTCATTACGCCGATTCAGTTGTTAGGTCATGCTCTTATATCCTTCATTTCCAGTCTCTTCTTGTGTATGCCTCAGTCTCTTCTTTCCTTTCTTTCTTTTACATTTGTTGCCCACTTCTTTCCCACTTCTTAAGCTGACTGCCGTACGGTCCTTTGGATTCTTTTAGTGTCATGAGAATGTGCCCTTATAAGGTTTGGCATATTAGGCGACTCATTACTTCCTTGGTACATTAAGTGCATGTGCTCTTCTCTCCTTCCTTTCTAGTCTCTTCTTGTTTTGCCTCAGTCTCTTCTTTCCTTTCTTTCTTTCTGTTGTTACCCACTTCTTTCCCACTTCTTAATTTAACTGTCATGCAGTACTTTGGATTTTTTTGAGTGTCACTAGGGAATGTACCTTACTCTTATTTGGCATATTAGGGCGGTTGCCACTTGTGTCTCAGTTTTCAATGAGGCACTTGTATTCTTGAAATACCCCGATTATCGGACTTAAAGCTTCAAGTCAGAAAAGTTCTGTTCATGGAAGTGTATAGATCTTGGTAATCCCAATGACTGCCGACATTTGTTCTTGAATGGTTTGGGTCCTCTATGGTATGCGATAATCATTTACGCCTTCACCCCGCGATCACGCTCTTTTGGAACCTTGGTGGTTGCGATATCCACATTGGGATTATGTCCATGCCTTGGGCCTTATAATGCCCCTCCACATATGAAATTCTCACTGGTTCCTCGATCTTCGGGCCCATGTGTGTGGCGATTGGATTTGGCTTGAAATGGTAATTTCTTGGTTCATTCCACGTGCCAACCTCCTTAACACCATAAGGTCTTGTTGTTGCCTGCCACTTCTTCTCATCGTTCTCTTTCCGCGCTCCTATTTCATGAGTAGTGCATTTTCTTTCTGTTTGTCCATCCTGGCTTGCAACAGTGGCATCAACTGCCTCCGTGTTTGTCATTTGCACTACGACTCCATGATCACTTTTCCTCTTATTACCCCTTGGCTTCGGATGGGAGAACTTCGTATTGCTGTGGCGAGGTCTTCTCGGATCTACAGCCTCTTGACACTTTTCTTTTGAATGCTCCTGACATGAAGCATCGATAATGCCTTTAGATGTATCATTTAAGGCATGATACACTATATCCATCCCAGGTTTTAAATCAATTCATGCATGAGGGCACCTCTTGACAACCTCTTGAATCTCTCCCGGGCTATATATAGGCTCTCATCTTCTATCATTGGAACACTATTATCTCTCTTTCTTCTCTACGAGGGAGAGATGGGGGAAAAGAACTGCCTAAGTATCTTACCCGACTCTCTTCCCAGTATCTAGGCCCGAACCATATGGTAATGATTCATACCATGTGGCTGCTATATCTCTTAAGGAGAATGGGAAGAGATGCGGCTATCACTACGGCCTCCTGCATTAATGATCTTGTATTTTCCATCCTGAGAAATCTACCCAGGTGCTCGTTTGGGTCTTGGTGGGAGTGACAGTGAGCGATCTTCTTGCACCATTGTTATCAAAGTGGCTTTGATTCGAAGTTATTTGCATCCACATTAAATTTGTCGATTCGAATATTCTTCACGAATGATAGGCCTCCCGAGAAATCCTCCATTGTGCCCGATGTCGGAGGCCTTAAAATTTCTTCATCGCTCCTCACAATCTGGTCATGTCTCTCATCTTGCCGTAGCTGCGTTTTACGCTCTTTAGTCTTTCTTAAGCAAAGTGTTCTTAATTCGGTGTGCGCGGAAGCGGTGCGAATCTTTGTTTCCTATGCATTAAAGTTTCTGAAATTAAAACGCACTCAGTTAATGATTAGTGCAACTAAAAAATATTTTTCAGCATGGCTTATTAAAGATCGGTGTTTGGTGTATGCTGCTTGTAAAAACTATTTTGTTCTTTTTCTTTTATAAAATGTCCAAATTAGCATTTCCCTTTTCGTTCAGAATATTGATCTA
This sequence comes from Tetrastigma voinierianum, assembly GCA_016808115.1. Lineage (NCBI taxonomy): Eukaryota > Viridiplantae > Streptophyta > Magnoliopsida > Vitales > Vitaceae > Tetrastigma > Tetrastigma voinierianum. The sequence continues at coordinate 487,941 of JAEQBH010003080.1, forward strand.
TTTAATTCTTTCCAATCCCCGACATGACGACATAAACTTGTTTGCCTCTTTTTATATAAGACTAAAACCCCTCGAATTCACATAGTTACAAAGCCTTACACTTCTCTTACATCCATGTCACTTTGGATAAATTTGTGATAAAATAATTAACTTTCCATAATGTCATGATTAAAAATATGGAGTCCACAGTCTGTGCTTTGCCAGTCACCACCAGTCATCTGATAGTAAAATCTGAATGTAAGTCCAGGTATCATTCCCACAGAGATTGGTACAAATTAGAGATCAACTACCCTAACTACTAAAATTCTATGCTATTTGGACTAAAAACTCAAAATGAAAGTTTTATCTAGAAAAATAAAGATCCTAGACTATTGTATACTGTTGAACTAAGAGAAAACAAAGTTAATGAATAAAAATAAATTGTAACTAAAATACTGGACTAAATCAGTTTCCTGTGATAAACGAAAACTATCAGTGAATTACAATGAAACAGTCAATTCCTACACTAAAATACATTGCTCACATTACGTGGCATGGATGGATTTGTCCAAGATTTTCTAAATTTTGGAATTGGATTTCTCCATATTCACTAGTTGGAAACCCTTGCTTCTCTCGAATACAAGATCAAACCAGTTACCTGTATTCCCAATTCTCTTGCAAGATCTGGGTATTTTTCTTTCTCGATACGCCACCCGTTTCTTGATGACCCTTTCATCCTTTTGCATTTCCTTCTCATGATTTTTGCAAAGTTTCTACCACTTAATTGGTGGCTCAACCTCCAGATCTATTGGGTCGTCCTTTTCCCTTGACTAGATCCCAGCTAACACGGGGTTAGGAACTTCCTTTTAGATTAAGGTGAACTCTCTAATCATTTATATTGTTAAATACTCCCCTCCAACTTCAATTATGAGCGAATGGGGGATTTATCAAAATGAACTCCCAAAGCTCATCAGTTCATCAATGGTAGTCTAGCATACCCGAAAAAAAGAATGTCTCTCGGCTCTCAGGGAATCTCCGTCTACATTATCATCAGGAGGGCATCCACGAAAATCGAGCAAAGATACATTCCCTCAGCGTATTGATCTTGCCTACTGGGACATATCAATTCAAAAAAGCGACGCAAACCGTAAATCAGAACGAATAAGTTCTCCATATTTATGCGGGAAAAATGTAACTAAATGTGATCAAATCCAGCGAGTACGCGCTCAGGTCTTGCATTCTTGAATTAAGAAATGGAGCAGATGCGTCTGACCAACATGTTCTGATGGCGAGAAGAAATGGTACCATAAATTTGTCTCGATTTCATAAATTTCGATGGTAATTTTATGAAAATAACATAAATAAAACATCGAGCTCCGCTCGTTTACCTGACTCATGATTCTGTCAGAAAATTTGAAGCGAAAGAAATAAAAAATAAATAAATTCTACTCTAAACTATACACTTGAGTTCCTCTCGCTTTCCTTTTTGCAGGTAGTGAGCGGAAAGCTACTTTACTATTTTAACATGTGCATTTATCTTGTCAAAATAAATTGGCGAATCCCCAAAAAAATCTAGGTGGAATTGAAAAGCCAGGTTCTTGTCATGTCGACCTCGATTGATGTATGACCATGGATTTCCCTTGATTGCTCTTGTTGATCAGCGACCTTGTTTCTTGTTGCGACGAGATTCGCCGCGACTTCGCCGTTAATGGTCAGCGACGCTCGTTTGTAGTCAGCGACCTTGTTGCTTTCGATGTTCCTCGAGTTGATACCGAATACGGTTTCACGTCCGCGACATCGTTGTCTTTCTTTTCTTAACTACGAGTCATGACCTCGATTCACGAATTAGGACTTCTCTTCCTTGTGCGCGCCGCGTCGCGACTTCGGTTTAAGTTCTGACCAATTTACGTTTATAATTTGATTTGGTTGTGACTTTCTTTCACGGTGCGATCTTGTTGGTGGTCTTACGCCTTCCCGAGTTTGACTTTGGTAAACTTCAAGGTGATGTCGCGACCTCTTTTGGTATTCATTTCTCTTCTTACGCTTTCGCAACCTCGATTCTTTGTTGCAGCAATTTCCTCCTTTCCAGCCTCTATTCTTGATGACCTCATACTTATCACGACCACGTGTTACTTGTATTCGGTCGCGTGTAGTCCCGATTGCTCAAAGTAGTTGCGACTGGATTTCTTACGCTTTCCGATTCTTGCCGGTCGCGACTGAATGGAGTGTCATGACATCGTTTGTGGTCTTTGCTTAATAAATGGTCGCAACTTCAATCTTCATGTTGAGACTTCAGTTTCTGTTTTCATGTAGCGACCTCAACGGTATGTCGCGACCTCAAATGGTGCCCTTCATTTAAAAACTAGTTGCAACTTCGTTTTCTTTGCGGGACTTCCACCTTTGGCTTTATTGTGGAATCCACGTCGCGACGTAGTGGCGTCGCGAGCCTCGGTTATAACTAATTGGCGTCGTGACATCAAAGTCAATTAATATATGAAGACCTACTTTGAATATTTCCTTTAGTCTGACCACATTTCCTTTGTCATAGCCTCTTTCATTTGTTGCTTTGGTCTATTAAGTCGCCAAACTTAATCACTTCAAGTCATGACTTAAGCTCTTAAGGTCTTCTATTTCTTCTCAAAATTGATCTTGAGAAACGATGTCGTGACTTGGAAGCTGGATCAAACAAATAAGTTTCTGTCGCGACTCCTATTTTCGATTAGACTTCATTTACCTTATAAGCTAGTCTCTTAAGTTTTTCTTGAGATTTTAATACCCTTTATTTTCTTGCAAAATTAAATTTGGAAGTAAAATATCCACGTTTTGCATACTATTCAACATTTATCTTTTAATATGCTCGGAAAATGGATTAAAAATCCCTAATGAGTTTTGGACTCATCATTTATAAGCAAAATTTTGCTTGTCCCAAAGCAAAGAAAAGAAAAAATTGTTTGTCCTCGAACAAATAAACTAAAATTTTAAGGACATTTTTTTATTCATACCACAGGTCTTTCTTATTCCACTTCTTTGGCAAAAATAGGAGATAGCAACATCAATTTAAATTTCGAGTTTGATTCAAGAAAAAGGAATAGGACTTTCTGCGCCACATCCACAAAATTTCACTTGATGAAATAATGCATTTAAACAGTTTATTCAACAAGTCTTGTTCTGAAAGTAAAACACTCTCCCATTAATAGGATTAGTCAAAACAACAAATATATTCAATGTGGTTCGTTGTAGTCAAAAAGCTATTTTTGTTCTTTTTCTTAAAAATGTCCAAATTAGTATTTCCTTCTTTCGTCAGAATATTGATCTATCAAATTCTTTCGATCCCCGGCAACGGCGCCAAAAACTTAATTCTATGTTGCGACTCGATCCAGAAGCATTTGGTTAAACGGTCAACGAAGTTAGGAAGCCCGACGGACATTCCTCAACATGCGGCGACCGACCTAATGTTCAGCCTACATTTTGGTAGAGCACTTTATCTTATTAAATTCTAGACTCGACGAGCTTTCCGTAGAGTCCAGAGCATGAATCGGTCGAATGGAAAGTTATGGCCGTCCCAAAGTTGACCTGACAGATTCACAAGTGATTCGGTACACGGTGAGCTATAGGAGCCGACAAAATTTGTATCTAGGTGTCCTGCTGGTAGCGAGGCTCTTGCGATATAGTGATCTAGGGTCGAACCACGGGGATGGGTTTTCTTCCGTGAAATGAGAAGTGCAGTTGAGTTAGAAATTGCATTTACTCTTTGGATTTTAAGGTTTTGTTAACAGTGAGTTGGATAGTTTATGTACCAAATAAATTCAAGGAAAATTTAGAAAGAAGACTCATGAAGTCTTCAGGTCACTAGTTGTTTTGGTACATTCACTTCCCTCAGGTTTGTTTCGCGTTGGGGATAATGACCTATAGTCTTTTCCCAAGCTGGGACCTTGATTGGCACTAAAACCTAAACCACTAAATTACTCCCTCATGAGATATGTCATTCATTGAGCATTCAAGTCCCTTGCAGTGTGCATATGGCTCGAAGAGGCAACCTAAACAATATGGGAACAACTAAGTGGATGACGGTGGATCTAGATTAAGCATCCACTTGTAACCACAAAGCTTGCCAAATACACATTGGCGAAATTTGGATCTGAGAGGTTTCAACCTAGAGTGAGATACGGGGAGCTTAAATGCTCATAAATACGGTGTGATAAATGAGAGGGCATGGCTTTTACCTCCAAACCTCCACCGGTGACCCTCCTTCAAGGAAAGGGGGGCTTAGCCCAGCATCTTGGTTGTGTCGAGGAGTGTGTTTGGCGTAGAAAATGAGAAAGAAAGAGAGAAATAGAAAACTTTGCAAACCTAAAACAAAAGCTGTGCTGAAAGCTTGATTGAAAATGAAGTTAGGGTTACAAAGTTATAAAAGGTGGCTTATAAGCTAACCCAAATGTATGAAATACCAAAATACCTAAAATATAATATTACAATAAGGACTGACTGTCGAACGTGGTCGTTTGGCATCGAGAATTCAAAAACAGGGCGACAATTTTGCTATGTGGGGGATTTAAGCTAGCATAGCGAAAATTTCGCTAGCCTGGCGAAATTCTCACAGTCGCGGTGAAATTTCGCTATCAGCCGATGAATTTAAGCTAGCTAAATTTAGCTTAACCTAAGCGAGAATTTACATTGAATCGCGAAATTGGAAAATTCGCTAGGCACGGTAAATTTAAGCGAAATTTCGCTAGCCTAGTAATTTTAAGCTAACTACTTAAAAATTCTAATTTAAGCTAGGATTGCGAAATTTTCGCTATGATTTTGAAATTTTCGCAATCCCAGCGAAATTTTCGCAATCATAGCAAAAATCTTGAGATTGCTCCTGCCTCTGCACCCATGCATCCCTCTTTTTCTTCACTGCGTCCTTTTCCTTGAAATTCCACTTCACATTCCCTCATTTTTAATGGATGAAGACATGTGGATCTTGATGACCGTATCTGCTGATTTGAACTAAATGGTGAGGTATGCAAAGACTGCAAAATTACCAAAACAAACTCGAGAAATGGCATCGGTGGTACTAAGTGGACCTCGCGCGTCAATTGGCTTAATTGATATCATTAGTGCGCCAAAAAGCACGAAACCCTATCTTGAATAGGGTTAAAATAGCACTTTTGGGCACTAATCAACAAGGGTGTGCGGTTAGGAACACCCGTTTGCCATTACGCTCGGGATTTTCGCGTCATTTCTGAGTTCTATTTTGAATGATCGAAAACCCTATAAACCAGGTCTTTGACCATCACACAATCACAAACAAGCCCACCGCATACAGTCGCCCGGAAGAAAATTGAGCGAAACCCGTGGGCCATTTACGGCCCCTAGGCGTAAAATAGCAGTAGGAAACCTACCTCTTGCTTGAGTGCGATTAGGGTTTTGCCTTTCGGGTTACTCCTTTACCGCAACCTCCTTCTTTTTATCTTTCTTTTCCTCTCTTGCCCTTTCTTCTTCTCTTTTCTTTTTCCTTTTCTTTTCTTTTCCACCCTTTCTCTTTTCCTTTCCTCCCTTTCTCTTCTCCCTTTTCCTCCCTTCCTCTTTTCCCTTCCACTCTCCTCCTCTTGTTGCTCCACGGGTGATTCTTGAGACCCCATGTGTGAAGGCCTTATATAGGTGTCGAGGTGCCATGCATGATGACACCTTAATGCCATGTATCACACACATAACTTGCCATGTGTCACACATGGCTTGTCATGTCACACATGCATGCCTTTGCCATACATTGTGACACATGGCTTTGCATGTGTCACCACATCAGTTAGCCATGTCATCCACATAGCTCGTCGCTCTCTCATGGAGCATACGTTTCCTCTAAATACGTGAAATTCCGACTATCTCAGAATTCAATGAAATTCGACTAGGTAGCTAGATTTCGCAGAGCGATTCAACAGTGCAATCGGTTTGTCATCGAGATCTGAAAAATCCCAACTTTTCTCAGAGCTATTTGGTAATTCTTTCAGATTTTTACTTGCCACATCTTAAAAATTTAAAATTCTGCTCTAGAGTTTTACAAGTTAGCGGGAAAAGGGTCACAGAAGAAGGTCCACCAGAGAAACTCCACCGGAGAAGGTTCATAAAGTTGTAGTTTCTCCAACTAAAAAGGTGAAGATAGGACCTAAGACTGTTGATTGCCTTTTCATTGGGTATGCACATAATAGTAATGCTTATCGGTTTCTCGTTCATGAATCAAATATCACAGATATTCACAAGAACATGATAATGGAATCAAGGAATGCATCATTCTTTGACGATTTATTGGGAGAAAGAAGGGATTCCTAAATGGATTAGGAAACTAAACCTTAACAATAATAATATAAACTTTTTACCTTGAGATGCTTGCTTTCTCTTCTGAACTCAATATATAATTTAGATGTTAATTAAGCCAACACTAAAATATTAAAACAAAAAATAATATTAGTGTTTGTTATTCTATAATTGCCATATATACACATTAAGGGGTGCAAATATGGGAGATTCCAGTACTTGGTTTTCATGTATGGGGGATGCAGATATGGGGGGTATTTCTTTAAATTGATTGATTATTTACCTCACTTGAACTTGGATCATTAAGTTTCTTCAAGTTGAGCAACACCTCGCTTTGCATAAAAAAATGTCTTATTCCGGGTCCAAACAATTATCATTTCCTAGTTAAGCTCCATGGATGCCTTTTTCATGGTCAAAATTTACATAAAAACATTTTTTTTAATTAGATTTGTCCTTTTAATCAAATAATCCTATAAGATTCAATAATAAGCTGTAAAAAAAAAACCAAAAGAAAGAAAAGAAGGTTTGTATTCCTATAATAGTCATGCACATCCTTTTACTCGAACCTGTAATTAGTCATGATATAATGACATTGATCCTTTGGAAGATTTCCCTCAAATAATTCAATAAATCTAACCCCTCTTTGATTATCAAATGACAAAAGATCTTGGACATTAGCTAGATTGAATGGGACGCAATCTCCGTTTCATTTTGTAGTTTTCCACTTTCTCCATTTCAAATTCCCTTTTCCAAAAAATGCCTAACAATATTTTTATTGGACCATTTTCCCTATAAAAAAAATGGCAAAACTAGTTTCTACCAAAATGGTCCAATAAAAATATTGTTAGGCATTTTTTGGAAAAAAGGAATTTGAAATAGAGAAAGTGGAAAACTCTGATCAAATGAGGATTGTGTTCCATTCAATCTAGCTAATGTCCCATATCTGTTTGCCATTTGATAGTAAAGGGTTAGTTTGACCCGAATTGGCGAGAAATCTCACAGCCAATGTCGACCATATCATGACTAATAGATTGAATGTGCAGCAATGACCTCAGTGTACAAACCTTTCTTTTTCTTTAGTTTTTGCGGCTTATTATTAGTCTTATAGAACCATTGATTAAAGAGACAAAATCTGAGTAAAAAATATATGTTTTTATGTAGATTTTGACCGCCAAGCATCCATCTGTTTTTATGCAAAGCAAGGTGTTGCTCAACTTGCAAACTTGATGATCAAAAGTTCAAGCAGGTAACAATCAATTTAAAGAAATAGCCTTACATCCGCATCGCCCATACCAAACCCAAGTATCGAATCTCCTATATATCTCTGCACTCCCTAATGTGTATATATATATGGAAATTATGTAATAACAAACACTACTATTATTATTTTTTAATATTTTAGTTTTCAATTAACATCTAAATTATATATTAAGTTCAGAAGAGAAAGCAAGCACCTCTAAAGGTAAAAAGTTTATATTATTATTGTTAAGGATTAGTTTCCTAATCCATTTAGGAATCCTTTCTTTCTCCCGATACATCGTCAAAGAATGATGCATTCCTTGATTCCATTATCGTGTTCTTGTAAATATATGTGATATTTGATTCATGAACGAGAAACCGATAACCATTACTATTATGTGCATACCCAATGAAAATGCAATCAACAATCTTAGGTCCTATCTTCACCTTTTTAGGTGGAGAAACTGCAATTTTATGAACTTCTCCGGTGGAGTTTCTCTAGTGGACCTTCTTCGATGACCCTATTATTATTGTTAAGGATTAGTTTCCTAACTTAGGGAATCCCTTCTTTCTCCGTGACATCGCTCAAAGTGAGGTGTCGACATTCTTGATTCCATTATCGTATTCCCATAAATATCTGTGATATTTGATTCATTAACGAGAAACCGATAAGCATTACTATTATGTGCATACCCAATGAAAAAATGCAATCACGCCTAGGTCCTATCTTTTTTTTTTTTTTTTTGTGGTGGAGAAACCACTTTAGAACCTCCTTCTCCGTAAAGCCTCGTGGACCTTTCTTTCACACCCTCTCAGGCTAAACCTCTCTTCGACACCCTTTCCAGCGGACCTTCTCCACGGGCCCTTCTTCAACCCATCACCTTCTTCTACAGTAGCTTTTTCAACGGACATCGTGGACCTTCTGGACCTTTTCGAGCACTCTCCTTACGGACCTTTTCGAAGTTTTTTCTTTCCATCTTCTCCGATGGACCTTGACATTAGGATTAAGTACTGTGCCACTTTTGGGCTGGCTTTTGTGGCTCCCAACCTGGTCATTTTTACTTTTTTAAAACAATGCTCGGGTGAACAATGCAAAAGCACCGTGAGTTCAAATAGTTGCCCAAATTTCTTTCGTTATTAATGTGTACACAAGACAAGAGAGTTATCCTTAACACGCACAGATGCGCGTGTTGTGCGGCTATGTGTGATCTTCTCCAGAGAGAGTCTTTTCGAAAGCTTTAGCTATCCTCCGATGGACCTTGATGGTTAGGATGGCACCGGTTGTGACTCGCTAGCTTTTGTGGTGCTCCGCAACTCCTGGGAGCCTGTTTTTTAATGTTAGTGCCCAATGCTCTGCAAACAGAGTTAATCAGTGAGTTCAAATAGTTGCCCAGCTCAATACAATGTGCCACAAGACAGCATTGTCCTTTAACGCGCACATGATGCTGCGGTCGCGGCGCCAGGTCTCGCGCCATTGCCAAGATTCTTGTCGCGCTTAGCCCCCCAGTCGTGGAGCTGTCCTCTCAACCAAACAGCCACTGTCGCGACACCAAACGGCCAACCCTTCCGCTAAAAGAAAACTCTGTCGCGACATACTTCATCTTCGTACTGAAGCGCCGCTGTCATGACACAAAAAGGTCATGTCGCAACACCAAAAGTCCTAGCTGCCCAATGCCCTGTCGCGACATAGGGTGACCCAACTCTATCGTGACAAAGAATTCTCTGTCCCAACAAAGAGCTTCAAGGAGGCAGGCGAGTCCAAAAACTCACAGATACTTTAACCATTTTCTCGGTGCATATTATAAGATAAATGTTGAATAGTATGCAGAAATGTGGATATTTCATCACTTCACTTGCAGAAAATATAGCATAAGCTAAAAATCTCAAGAAACCAAGAGACCACTACAAGCGGTAAATGAAGTCGCAATCGAAATAGAGTCGCGACAGAAACTTCCGATTTGTCGGGCCATTTCCCAAGTCACGACATCTCAAGATCAATTTTTGAGGAAGAAATAAAAGACCTTAGTGTTTAAGTCATGACTGTCAGAAGATTGCTTTCATAATCATAATGACCAAAGCAACAAATGAAAGAGGTTGCGACAAAGGAAATGTGGTCGAGACTAAAGGAAATATTCAAAGTAAAATCTTCTTCGTAACCTCCCATTTTCTCCCCTCCGGCCAACCCATTCAAGATTCTTTCTTCATAGTTTGATTTTCTATCGTAATCTCGTGTTCAAAAATCTCTCAATTTAAACATTTCATTTATTCTTCTATCCCCGAAAGGCACCCAAACACGTCTCACATAAACTGAATCATCCTTCATTCCCACCATATTTGCATAGAATTCTCCGTAAGAGCCGGAAAATCCTCGGGCGCCTCAGGCTCGCAAAAAGAACCTCCAACTTCTTCTCTATTACTCCAAAAAAACGGGAAAATTAGTTTACCAAAACCTATTTCGCACACAAATTCCTTGTCAAACATCACCTTGTTCCACAATTCTTGAGCTTCTTTTGAAACAAAGTCTTTTTCTTCTTCTATTGCTTCTTTCTCTGGTTGCTCATCCTCCACTGGCTGGTTTCCTTTTTCAACATTTATTTCTTTATCGTGCCGGAAGAGTTTCCTCATCGATCTTCTCTTCTTCGCCTCGACACTTTCAATGCATGATTTCGCCGATCGGGCCGCTTTATTAAGATTTGCACGCCGCCTTGATTTGCCGCCATGAGTATTTACGAGGTACCGCTTTTGCTCGTTTTAGGTTCAAGATTCAAAGACGGATTGAAGCTGGAAAGGTTGGGATTTAATCATACTCTTAATGGAATTTTGAATGGAGAAGACGTTGGGCTCAATGTCATGATTGCGATATGGGGGTCGCGACATTAAATTTTTAGCCTCTTAATTAATGATATTGCAATGAATTTTATTTTTAATGCTGGAACGCCCAAAATGAAAGGTTTAAAAACCTATTTTATTGAGGTTTGGACCGTTCTGGTCGCAACCTAAAATTTTTGTTGCAACCTGAAATGTGGTCAAGATAGGGGACTTGATGTCACGACTTGCTCTTTTCTGTCCCTTCTTTATTTTAGTCGTGACCTCGCTCTAATCGCTTCGGGACTCTTTCTTTCTACTTTATTATTTCCATTCCAAAGATTCTTGCTGTACTTTGATTAGTGTTGGTGACCATAAAATTTTTAGTCTCCTCGAACAATCAAATTGACAAAGAATTTCAAGTTATTCAACCAATCAAGGCAAATACAACTCCAATTCATCTTCATCATGCAAATATTCAACAAAATCATCCACTATGCATCATATTCAAAATTTAAGCACCAGAACAAAATAAAATTCCCCCAAACCTTCAATCATGCCATATCAGAGACAAAATTAAATAAAATCAAGAAGAGTATACTGCCCCTTTTGTCTCTTATGCATATATGAAGTTCGATTGTAGATGCTCCCTCAGCAGACATTTTTCATCAGTTCCGCAAGACAACATTTTACCTACGCTCAATCAATAACAATGAATAAAATTACTGTCAAAAAGTTATTAGAATTTAAACACAAAAATAAAACAAGAAGAAAATAAACAACCGATGTGGTTTGTCTTCCACAAAGTCGCTTCACTTTTAGTCTTTAGCCTCGACTTGCCGCCGCCGCCTGTTTCTTCAATCTTCTCATTTAACTAAGAGTCATTCTTCCTCATTCTCCCCAAAGTGCTGTTTTACCTTTGACCATTAATCTTGAATTCTCATAATTGTTGGTTTTAAGTATCATCGCCCAAAATTTGTACTCTCCTGGATACCATCAGATATGGTCCACTCCATTTTGATTTGCTTTCCCGGAAGAGTCTTAGTCTGAGATGAATACCAGACCTAATCTCCTCGGCTTTTGAATTCTCCTCAAAAATTGCTGATCACAAGCCATTATTTCTTTTGTTTTATCTTTGTAGATCCTGACACTATCATATGCTTCATTCCTCAACTCTTCCAATTCATTTAATCGGAGTAGCCTTCTTCTTAGCAAGAAACTTTGAAATCAAAATTTCGACACAAATTCCTTTGCAGAAAGTCAAACATCACCTTGTTCCACTACTCCCAGCTTCTTTTGAAACAAAAAGTCTTTTTCTTCTTCTTCTATTGCTTCTTTCTCTCTGGTTGCCATCATCCTCCTCCACTCGGCTAGTTTCCTTTTTTCAACATTTATTTCTTCCCTGTGCCGAAGCCTGACCAGATATCTTCTTACCCATTTCTCTCGACACTTTCACGCAGATGATTTCACAGACGCTTTATTAAGATTTTATAACGCCAGTTTTTGATTTGCCGCTATGAGTGAAGATTTGCGAGGGTACCGGCTTGTCGGTTTTAGGGGTTTCAAGATAAAAAGATGGATGCGTATGGGAAATGTTGGGATGAATCGTAGTTTAATGGACTTTGAATGGAGAAGACGTTGGGCTCAATGTCACATGATTATATATTTGCTCATACATTAAATTTTTAGCTCTTAATTAATGATATTGTAATGAATTTTATTTTTAATGTTGAACGCTCTAAAATGAAAAGGTTTAAACCTATTTTATCGAGGTGTTTGACCGTTTCCACGCAACTCTAGTGCCTTTGTTAAAACTCCAAATGGTCGCTACAATAGGGACTCATTGTCACGACTTGCTCTTTTATGTCCCTTCTTTATTTTAGTCGTGACCTCAGTTTCACTGTTTCGGCTTTCTTTTCTACTTTATTATTTCCATTCCAGCATTCTTGGTTGCAATTTTTGGATTAGTGTTGCGACCATAAAATTTTTAGGTCTCCCTGAACAATCAAATTCACAGCAATTTCAAGTTATTCAAATCCAATCAAGGCAAATACAACTCAATTCATCTTCATCATGCAAATATTCAACAAAATCATCCACTATGCATCATATTCAAAATTTAAGCAACTTAACAAAAATGTACTCCCAAACCTTCAATCAGAAGTCATAGCCCGTGAGACGTAAAATTTAAATAAAATGAAGAAGAGTATACTGCCCTTTTGTCTCTTATGCATATATGAAGTTTGATTGTAGATGCTCCCCCTTTTGCACATTTTTCATTGTCCTGCAAGACAAATATTTACCTACGCTTCAATCAATAATGAATAAAATTACACAAAGTTATTAGAAATTTAAACACAAAAATATAACAAGAAAAACTTAAAACAAACTGATGTGGTTTGTCTTCCACAAAGCTGCTCAATTTTTAGTCTTTAGCCTCGACTTCGTCACGATTTCGTTTTCTTCAAACTTTCTCATTTTTAGAACCAAGAGTCATTCTTCCAGCTTCCTCATTCTCCCAAAGTAGTGCTTTACCCTCTGACCATTAACCCTTGAATTCTCATGATTGTTGGTTTTAAGTATCACGCTCCCAAAATTCTGTACTTGATACCACTGTGATACGGTCCACTCCATTTCTCGATTTGCTTCCCAGAAAGAGTCTTAGTCTGGAGTTGAATAACAGGACCTGGTCTCCTGCCTTGAATTCCCTCCTCAAAATTCATTGATCATGTCATTTCTTTGTTTTATCTTTGTAGATCCTGACACTATCATATGCTTCATTCCTCAACTATTCCAATTCATTTAACTGGAGTAGCCTCTCTTCTTTAGCAGCCTTGAAATCAAAATTTAGCATCTTGATGACCCATTACATAGCTTTATATTCTAGCTCAAGAGGTAGATGACATGGTTTTCCAAAAAGACAAAGCCTGTAATGGGGACATTCCAATGGAGTTTTAAAAGGTACTCGTGAAAGCTCTAGCATCATCAAGCTTAAAAGACCAATCTCTTCTACTGAACTTTTGGCGCCTTTTCAAGAATTTTTCTTTATCTCCCTGTTGAAATTTTAGTTTCATTTTATTTGTTTCAGGGTGATAGGTTCAAGCTCATAATGTGTTTGATACCATATTCGCCCATGAGTTTGCTCTGGAACACCTTATTTGCAAAATGGCTCCCTCCATCACTGATTATAGTTCTGGGTGTCCCAAATCTGCTGAGAATATTTCTTTGTAAAAACCCCAAAATTGTGTTAGCATCATTTTTGGGACAAGCTGCTGCCTCAACCCATTTTAATACATAATCTACAGCTAGGAGTATGTATATATTTCCAAATGAAGTCGAGAAAAAGGCCCCATAAATCTATTCCCATACATCAATAAAGGTTGCACCACCAGGGATACTCCTATAGGGCATTTCATGCCTTTGCTGATGTTTCTCCCCATTTTTCGCATTGATCACATAAGCTTAAATTCATTCAAAAATCAGCCTTAAAATACAGGAAGCAATAAAATTCAGACTGGAAAATTTTGTGGCCTTGTTTGTCTCCTGCAAAATGTCCTTCATAGATGTAGATGGCTGATGATATCTCTGTGAAAATTCCACTTTTTGTCATTTTCAGACACATATCCTTATAATCGATCAGCTCCTCTTTAAATCAAGACAGTCATCCCTGCGTATGTAGTACTCCGGCCGTCATTCCTTAGCTTTTCTCTGCTGGTAGCTGAATTTTTATGGCATACACCGCACAAGCTAAGAAGTTCACACATCAGCATACGCCAAGGTGTGATCGAGTGACATCCGGAATAACTACTCATCCGGAAAGTTCGCTATTCTCTTCTTCTTCGCATACTGTGTTTCTCCACTCCCTTGACAAGTGGATTAGCTATCAAGCATTGTCACAACCTTTTCAAGGTTTTTAATTTCTAAATCAAATTTTCAGAATAATAACAATACCCACCTAATCAGTCTTGGCTTTGCTTCTTTCTTTGCCATTAGATATTTAATTGCTGCATGATCAGTTTGTATAATAACATGGGACCCCAAAATGTATGGCCTAAATTTTTCACATGCAAATACTATTGTCAGCATCTCCTTTTCAGTAGTAGAGTAATTTTCCCAGCTTCGTCAAGGTTTTGGCCGGGGCATAGTATGGGCGTGGCCTCAATACTATTTCAGCTTTCTATCCTGCACAAATACAACTCCCCATTACAAAATCACCGAATCATTACGATGATTTCAAATTCTCTGTTCCAATTTGGTTTTGCCATGATGGGAGCTTCAACTAGTCTGGATTTGATTTCTTTAAAAGAATTCTGGCAGGATTCATCAAAATTGAACTTAGTATCCTTTTCCAGCAATCTACATAGTGGTCTAGCAATTTTTGAGAAATCTCTGATAAATCTTCTATAAAATCTAGCATGTCCTAAGAAACTTCTAATTCCCTTGACTGTAGTGGGTGGTATCAAATTTCTTATAAGTGAAACTTTTGCTTGGTCTACTAGCCCCGTCAAGTAAATCACGTGCCCTGCAAGACAATTCCTTTTTCAGAACTATAAATGACATTTTTCCAATTCAAAGTCTTTTCATACAGATTCCTTGTCCTTTGCACCTTTGAACTATCCCCAAGTTGGCGTGGCATTACTCATTCAAAACTCGGATCCATAATCGCAAAATCATCCATGAAGATCTCCTTACATAACTTCTTCGCTAAATCAGAAAATATAGACACACCATGGATTCGAAGGTGTACCGTGAGCATTACACAAACCAAATGCATTCTCCTAAAAGAAAAAGTACCAAATGGGCATGTAAGTGGTTTTCTCCTCGATCCTCTGGGTGTAATGTTAATTTGGTTATATCCGTAGTATCCATCAAGAAACAAAAGTGACGGTGTCCCGCCAACCTATCCAAAGATCCGATCAATGAGCGCGTGGAAAATGATCCTTCTTGTTGCAAGATTCGCTTTTCTATAGTCAATGTATTATCACCTCCATCCCGGTCACGCTCTTGTGGTGGAACCGCCCATTCTTTTCATTTCCGATCACGCTGAATCCACCTTCTTGGGAACTACATGCACCGGGCTCACCTGCAAGAACTATCCGATATAGCATATATAAAAACCCGCATTTGAACCATTTCTCGTAATCCTTAACAACTTCTTTCATCACTCGGGTTCAGCCTCCCTTGATGCCTCAATAGAAGTTTTTTGCATCATTCGGCCAGTTTTTGTGCATGCAAATGGAGGGACCGATACTCTTCGATCCTCAATCGACCAAGCAATAGCTTCCTCACTTCTTATAATTTCGCGAGCCTTTCCTCACTTCACTCGCCAATTCAAATTCCTTATTATGATGACTCAAGTTTCCTCTTTTCCTGGCTTCCTAAGAAATCACATTTCAAATGACTAGGAAATTCTTTCAATATTAACCACTCTGCACCTTTGGGCTTCCTCGCTTCGTATTTTTCGTTCCTCGGTCGCATACTTCATCTCGACCCGCCATTTATGCTCTCGACATCGCTTTTGTTATACAAAATTGAAGGCAACATTTCACAATCAATACTCTCAAGATACTGAAAATTCATCTCAATTTCATTGATAGAATGTTGAAGAATACAGTCAGAGTTCAATTCAACACTGAGAAGACTATTGTTTTCTATAGCCATACAACTTTCGCACCTTACACGATGTTCCAAACTCCTATTAAGATTAATTTCAGACCATTTTCATTCCCTACCCTTAGTGTCGGCCTCACCTTGTAATATCTATCAAGGCAACCTGCGCTGTTAAGAAAAGGTCTTCCTAGCAACAAAGGAATCCCTGGGTCTTCCTCCATCTTCATAATAACAAAATCCACTGGAAGATGAATTTGACAAGTACATCTCTTTCAAGAACACCTTCCGGGCAGCTACTGGACCGTCGGGCCATTCGCACAATTGTTGTCAGTGTTCCCCCAAACTAAGTCTTCGCACCACCGATAGAGGCATCACCCTACTGGGGCACAAGAATCACATAAAGCCTTTCTTGAATTCATATATTTCCCCATGGAGCGTGGAATGGTGAAACTCATGTGGTCCTTCATTTCGCATTGAGCTACTGATAACTCGCATCGTTGTAGCGCCAAGTTCACTATTCCTTCCTCAGCTATCTTCTCCCTTTCTTACTCAAGATCTCCCCGTAACCTTTTGCATAAGTAGGCATTTGGTCGATTACCTCGCAAGAAATGGATATTTATTTCTATTTTTGAAAATGTCCAAGAATCTAGGAAACCCGCTCTTCCTTGGCCTCCGGCTTCCCATGGAAATGGCATTGTTGGTATGTCGGTACTCTCTTCTCGCCATTACTTCATTCCTCGTATTGTCTTCGCCCCGTATGCTCTCTCTCCTTCCTTTCCGCCCTTCTCTTGTTATGCCCTCGGCCCCTTCTTTCCTTCTTTCTTTCTGGGCTGCCGCCCACTTCCACTTCTTAACCAACCGCCATGCACCTTCGATTCTTTGAGTGTCACTAGGGAATGTACCCTTACTCCCGATTTTACATACAGGGCAAATTTCATTACTTCCCTTCAAAGCATAAGTCCCCAGATGCTCTTCTCCTTTCCTTTCCAAAGATCTTCTTTGTTTCGCCTCGCCTCTTCTTTTCCTTTCTTTCTTTCTATCATTTCCCACTCTTCCACTTTAACCGAACTGGCCATGCAGCCCTTTGATTCTTTGAAAGTGTCACTAGGAATGTACCTTTACTCTTATTTTTTGGCATATTAAGGGCCAAACATTCCTACTTAGGCCCAAGTTTTTCAACGAGGCACTTCAGGAGTTCTTCCAAATACTTCGTTGTCGACTTAAAAGCTTCCAAGTCGAAAGCTTCGTTCTCATGGAAGTGTGTATAAGTCTTCTTTTGTTGCCCTCATGAACTCCGCAACATTTGCTCTTCAAATGGCTGAGTCCTCCTATGACCCCGATAATCATTTCTCGCCCTCACCCCCCTGATGCCGCTACTCGGAACCTGTGGCCGCCGATATCCCTCAAGTATTAGGATTATGTCCATGCCTCGGCCTTATAATGCCCCTCCACCATATGAGAAATTCTCATGGTTCTCGCCGGGCTGGACTGTAATGTGTGGGTGTGTTAACGGCTTGAAATGGTAATTTCCTTGTCTACATTCATCACGTACTTAACTCCCCTTAACACCATAAGAGTCTTCTTCTCGTTGGTACTTCTCACACTTCTTCTCATCTCCTGCTCTTTCCACTCGGCTCCTATTTCATGAGTAGTGTGCATTTTTCTTTCTCCTCGCTTGTCCATCCCGTGTATGATGGCATCTAACTTTGCCTCCATGGTCGCCATTTTGCATTCACCCATGATCCCTTTTCTATTACCCCCTTGAAAACCTCGGGATGGAGCTTCATACGCACTCGCCGTGCCCATCGACCTAAATTCTTCATGACTTTTTCTTGAATGCTCCACAAAGATGAAGCATCGATAATGCCTTTAGATGTATCATTTAAGGCATGATACACTATATCCATCCGGTTTTTAAATCAATTCCATGCATGTGGCACCCTTCACACGAACCTCTTGAATCTCTCCTGTGCTATATATGCCCCTCATCTTCCCTGTTGGAACACTATTATCTCTTCCTTCCTGTGAAGTGGGGAAAGAAACCCAGCTGGGATGCTTCTGCCAACCCTCCTCCAGACGAATCTGCAACCAGGCATCAAATTGTGGTCTGCTATATCTCTTAAGGAGTGGAAGAGTGTACCTTTATCACCTTCCGGCCTCACACCATTCGCCTTCACTCAGATTTCCATCCCGAGAAATCTACCCAGTGCTCTCTGCTTGGGTCTTCGGTGGGGTGACCTCGCTGAACCCGACAAGTCGTCGCACCACAAGACAAATGGCTTAGTTCGTTATTGCACTGGGCATTAGGGCCATTCCACGGTAATATTCTTCCATCGACAGCCCCAGAATCCCTCCATCGCGCTTTCATTAGGAGGGGCCTCTCGTCGCCGCCCCGCCCTCCTCACACCGGGTCTCGCGCCCTCATCCCGCTATAGCCGTTTTTCTCGCTTTCTTTTAGTCTTTTCTAGTTTCCGCAGTGTTCTTTCCAATTCGTTAGTCTCCATCGAAAATGTCCTAATCCTCAAGCCTCTATGCATTAAAGGATTTAAAAACACACCCGATTAATAGGATTAGTCAAACTAAAAAAAAATATTTTCAACATGGCTTTCTATTAAAGATCGTTTGGTGGCTGCATCACAGGGAAAAGCTATTTTTCTTTTATAAAATGTCCAAATTAGCATTTCCCTTTTCGTTAATATTGATCATTTAATTCTTTCAACTCCCTAAGAACGCTGACATAAAACTTGTTTGCCTCTTATATATAGACTAAAACCCCTAAATCACATAGTTACAAGAGCCTTACACTTCTTACATCCATGTCGTACTTTGATAAATTTGCTGATAAAAATAATACTTTTCATAATGTCATGATTAGTAAATATGGGTTCATGACACCGCAAGTGCAATGTGTCATACAAGTAGTAAAATCTGAATGTAAGTCCAGTATCATTCCCACGAGATTGGTACAAATTAGAGATCAACTAAATTCTTAACTATTAAAATTTAGTTATTTGGACTAAAACTCAAATGAAAGTTTTATCTAGAAAAGATCCTAGATCATTGTATACTGTTGAACTAAGAGAAAAACAAAGTTAATGAATAAAAATAAATTGTAACTAAAATATTGACCAAACTGTTTTTCAGGATAAACTAAAACTAATAGTATTTTGATACAAACAATAATTCCTACACTAAACAGTACACTTTTGCTTCTGCCTCGCGGTATGATACGGATCATTCAGATTTTCGCAAATTTTGGAATTGGATTTCTCCATATTCGCCAGTTGGAAACTCCCTTGCTTCCTCTCTAACACAACATATAGATCAAAACCACAATTGATCTTCAATTTTCAAGATCCGGGTATTTTTCTTCTCAATACTTCACACCCATTTAGATATAGATGCATATCTTAAAGGTGTATTTCCTTTCCTCATGATTTTCAAAAAGTTTCTACCACACTTATTGGTGGCTCAACCTCCGTATCTATTGGTCAGTTCCTTTGACTAGATCCCAAATTAACATCGGTTAGAACTTCCTTTTAGGATTAAGGTGAACTCTAATCATTTATATTGTTAAATACCCTCCAACTCATGAATAACGGGGGATTTATCAAAATGAACTCCCAAAGCCTCACGGCTCATCAATGGGGCCCATACCCTGTAGAAAAGAGCCTCGCAAACTCTCTCAGAACTCCGTCTCGTGTCATGCAGAGGGGCATCCCGAAAATCGAGCAAGACATTACATTCCCTCAACCGGTATCTTGGCACTACTACGGGAACTTATCAATTCAAAACGACACCAAATAAGTAAACCGGAACTCAAATAAGTTCTCCATATTTATGCAGAAAGACTGTGAACTAAATGTAAATCAAATCCAACAGTCGCGCCTCCGACGTCGCGACGCGACTAAGAAATGGAGCACCGATCACGGCCAACCACCGAATTGCAATGAAACTCGAGAAGAAATGAATTCCATAAATTTGTCCTCGATTTCATAAATTTTCAGCAAGAATTTTATGAAGAAAATAACATAAATAAAAACATCGCTCCACTGCTGCAGACAAACAAGTAGATTCAACCGTAAAAGAATTTAAAGACTAAAAGAAATAAAAATAAATAAAATTCTACTCTAAACCATACACCAGTTCCTCTCCTTCCCTTTTTCTCGGGTAGTGAAGACTTTAAAACCATTTACTATTTTAACACCGTCTCGTTTATAATCGGCCAAAATAAATTCCAGCTTAATCCCCAAAAAGTTTCAGTGGAATTCCCAAAAGAAAGCTCATGTACTAGCCCATGTGCCACGCCCTCGCGATGCTCGCATGGATTTTTGATTGCTCTTGTTCAATCGCGACCTTGTTTCTTCTCGTTGCCAGCACCGCGGATTGTTGGCGCCATTGATTTCAATGGTCGCCGATCGCTATGGTCGCTACCTTGTTAGCTGGGCTCAAGTCTGATGCCCGACCACGGCCTACCGCGCTCACGACATCGCTGTCTCTTCTTTCTCCGGTCGAGCCATGACCCCCGCTCCGAATTAGGACTTCTCTTCCGCCGCGCTTCGCACGCCGCAACCCTCGCTTTCTTTAGGTTGCAACCCACTTCCTTCGCTTTTATAAGCTGATTCTCGCAAGTTGAAATTTCTTCTGGTCGCGATTCATGGTCTTCTCTTCACAGTCCTTAAGTCGCGACTTCAAGGTGATATGTCGCGACCTCGTGTTCATTTCTCTTCTCTTCCTCGTCTAAGAACCCCAATCTTTGTTGCAACCAATTTCCTCCTTTCACCTTTCTATTCTTGGTCGCGACCATGCTTATGTCACCTACCACCTCATCGGTTACTCTTATTCACATGGTAAATTCGCGAAGCCCGTCTAAAAGTAATATGAATTTGATTTCTTCGGCCGCTTCGTCGCCACCTGAATGAGGTGAAGCTCTTGCTGATCGCTGTTGGTGGTTCTTGCTTAATAAATGGTCGCAACTTCACCCGCCGTAAGACTTTAAGTCGTTTTTCATGAAAGCACCTTCAATCGTATGTCGCGACCTCAAATGGCTCTTCATTTAAAACTAGTTGCAACTTCGCTTTTCTTTGCAGAGATTTCCTTTTGTGGCTTTATTTCTGGATGAACCCACGGCCATACATCAAATCGACGCTTCACCCCGCTTATATTCACTACACTGGCTTCGTGACATCAAAGTGGTGTCGCAACCGAAGATTTTACTTTGAATATTTCCTTTAGTCTCGACCACACCCTTTGCTCAACCCTTTCATTTGTTGCTTTGTCATTCTCGTCGCTGTGCTTTTAATCTTCAAGTCATGACTTCGCTTACTAAGGTCTTCTATTTCTTCCTCATTGATCTCGTGATGTCGCGGATTTTGAAATGATTGACAATAAAAGCCGCGACCCTACGCTGCGACTCTCATTTCTGCTTATAAGCTAGTCTCTTCTGGTTTTTGCTGAGATTTTAGCTTCTGCTTTATTTTCTTGCAAAATTAAATTTGAGTAAAATATCCACATTTTTGCATACTATTCAACATTTATCTTGTAATATGCTCAGAAAATATATCAGAAAAATCTAATGAGTTTTTGACTCATCAAATTCCCTTAACTTGAAATTCTTAGTTTTTCTGTCCCCACAAAGAAAGTATTAATTGTTTGTCCTCAAACAAATAAGCTTAAAATTCTTTTAAGACATTTTCTTTCAGTCTTATACCACAGTTCTTCTTATTCCAATCTTCTAACTTTATGAAATAGGGAGATAGCAACATCAATTTAAATTTCAGTTTCGACCAAGAAAAGGAATGGTTTCTACTTATCACAAATTTTTGATAAATAAATGTAGTTTAAACATTTTTAATCATAAAGTCTTGTTCTGTGCGTGTCTTCAACTCTTTCTCATCTTCATGTTGAAATTAGTTAATCTTCGGGAGTCTCCTTGGATTGTTGGTCGCAAGTCCCATAGGCTTGTTTTTCATTGACCTCACTTAATAGGTAAATTCAACCTTCAAGATCAATGAGGTCTTTCTCAAAGCTTGTAATGTTGGGCTTAGGCATCAGTAGATAATGAGAAAATTTAAGCTGCAAATCACCCAGCTTCCACCTTTGTACTTATTGCATTCAGCTTTCACCCTTTTTCTTCTTTGTATTTGTTGTTTCTCCTCAATCTTGGACTGATTCATCTTTTTGAATTCTTTTTATGGAATTTTAATTTCCATTTTCACTTTATTCAAAGCCAGCTCTCTTCCCGTGAACTTTTCTTTGTCGCTCTGTCAAGGTCAGGAATAGTGCAATGTTTATTTTACAGAAGCTTTCATCACTCTTAGAGAACTTCTTAGGTTAGCAACCCCATACCAGTTGGTATTAGGGCAATTAAAAACAAAGTGAGCTCTTACCCAGCTTAACCTCGTTCATGGGAAATTGGCCATAAGACAAAACTTATTCCCCTTTTCATTAATTCCCATTTTTTACTTCTTCTCCTTAATACATTGTGTAAATATTTCTGGAAATATTTTCCTAAGACTTGTTTCTTCCTTTATAGTAGACTTTTTCTGTACTCGAAACTGGATAATTTGGGTTCTTTGTCGTAGGATTATTGCAAAGGGAAGGTAATTTAGGTTTTCACTGTCGCTATTGGAAGAAATAAGGCTTCTTATTTGGCTCAAATTGTGAAACTAAAGGATATGCTTTATATATTGCATTAGGGTAGGCTTCGAAAAGCTCAAACTCAAGGATGGCCTCTATGACTTCTTGTTGGTTATACCTCAGATTTAACCCTCAATCAATAATCTAACAAGTCTCAGGATCGCCGGGACTCCATCCCACCTCCTGCACATGTTCCTAATTCCTCTCAAAGGTTCATAAGTTTTGTTGACCAAGTGTATGATTTCTTCAAGACTTATACTTATTCACCATGATTTACAATTACTTTCAACCAAGTTATTTCTTCAACAATATCCATTTCCACCTTGGAAAATCTAAACCGGATTTAAGCATTTATGTCCTGGTAACTCCTAGCCTGGCTTTACTAATCTATGCCTTTATTTGCATTTAGAGCCTCGGGAGAGAACGTAATTGTTTATTCTTCGATCATTGCATAGAAAAACACTCATTCTTTTCATGCTAACAGGAATTGACACCAACACATAATTTATCAAGTCATGTTCATCCATCAATAAACATCTAATTATTCACAATCAAATTTTTCATTCACTAATTGAAAAGCAATCCAACAAAGCTTAAAAAAGATATAATTCATCAAATGAAAATTCAATAAACACAGACACCTTCGATGAACAAAATGGATTTCTATTCTGACTTAGAATACATAGATTAGATAAATAGTATACAGAAAACTATAATAGTTTCTTCTTTCTTTGTATGGTTTCTTTTAGAGAATAATGTTAGAGATCACACGTAAATGGCTGCATGGATTCAAACTTAGAAATTTTTTACGATGTTTGTCTCTTCGATCGTAGGGGATATTCTTCGCTTCTCTTTGCATATAGCGTTCACTACATTTAGCTGCACTCACCAATGAGTGTCTTACTCTTCCTCACCCGACAAATGTCCCTTCTAACTCGGAGATACATTCTAGCAGTTTGGACAAGTTCTGATTGATCAAGTCCAAGCTCTCCAACCAGGTTTTTTTTCTATACTCATCATTGTCTTCCAACGGCCGATCTCTATCTTTCGCCAATCTTTTCAAACTCCTTGAACAGCTTCCTGTATAAATGTTGAACCCCTCAATCTCCTTTAGCATGTCATTCTCCAGTTATCAGTTCTTTCTTGTTTCTTCCGCCTTTCCTTGTGTTCTTCTTCTTCTCCGATCCTCCGCTCCCTGACATTTGCCTCCTTTCTCCCCGATCATCAAGCAGCCTTCCATAAATTCTTCTTCGATCTTATCATTGCTCTTCCCATTTCGCTTCTCTCTTTCCATCTCGCTTTCATTGCTCCTCGAGCATTTCCATGATTTCAGTATTTCCTTCTCTACTACTAGATCCTTCTGCTCGTGCAAGCAATTGTTCCCTGCATCAAAATGAAGGATGGTCACTTTACCTCTCCCGAAAGCTCTTCTCCCGAAAGATGCTTATCCGTGCTCCCTATTTATCATTTTCTTTCATTTATCCCATCAAGTCAGATCCACTTCCATCACTTCCTTTGCCTTTTTTCCTTTAGGGTCCCTTTGTCACCCTTGTTAGGTAAGAGGGGAAAACCGGGAGACATTTCTCTTCTTTCCTCCCCAATCCCCTCCCTTCACTCCCCGCCGAGACAGTCTCCGTGATAGTGGTGGTAAGTGATCACCCCCTTATTACCGTGGTGGTATCATCTGACTTGAGTTCTTCGATCAAAATGCCGTGGTTCACACCTTATATCCTTTCAAAAAGGGCATACAAAATGATGGCTTCCTATTCTCTCTGATCGAGCAAAGATGCTTAAGAGGGAACTATTACGTAACATATGAAGTAAAACCAAACCTTCCTTGCTTCTTCAAATAGGGCTCCCTTTCACGGGCGTGGTGTCTCTCTTAGTGACCTCCTGTATTTCCTCCAAAATAACCGATTCGCGATATTTTCATAGTTTGGATTTTCTATCAACTTCCTTATACTAATTCGTGTTTAAAATCTCTCAATTTAAACATTTCATTTATCCTTCTATCCCCGAAAGGCAACCCAAACACCTCTCACATAAACCCGAATCATCTCATTCCCCACCATATTTGCATAGAATTTCAGCAAGCATGAAAGTAATCTTGGCGCCTTGTGCTCGCAAAGAATCCCCAACCTCTTTTCTCTATTACCTCTAAAAACGGGGAAATTAGTTTCCCAAAACCCCTTTCACACACAAATTCCTCATTAAACATCATCTTTTGTTCCACAATTCTTAAGCTTCTTTTCAACGTAAGTCTTTTTCTTCTTCTCAAGGTTTCTTTCAGTCGCCTGTCCGCAAGCCTTTTCAACATTTATTTTTCCCAAAGTTGGCTTCCGACTATATCTCTTCTACTGCCTCCACACTTTCACGCATGATTTCGTCGATCAATGACATTAGACGTCATCTTGATTTCTTTGCCATGAGTGAAGATTGCGAAGTCTTGCTTTGCTCTCTGGTTTTAGGGTTTCAAGATTAAAAAAGATGGATGCAGAAGTGGAAAGGTTGGGATGAATTGCAGTTTAATGGAATTTTGAATGGAGCAGACGTTGGGCTCAATGTCATGATTGCGATATAGGGGTCGCGACATTAAATTTTTAGCCTCTTAATTAATGATATTGCAATGAATTTTATTTTTATTTTACTACTTTAAATTCTTTTAAGTTTGAATATCTTATTTGTGCGAGAAGCGAGTGGAGTTGATGTTTTATTTCTGTACTTTCTTCTTAAAATTCTTTGCTGAAAAATTTATGAAATCTAGACAAATTCAAAATTCATTTCTTCTCGATTTCATTATGAAATTCTACGGTGGTTATGCGTGATCGATTGCTCCATTTCTTAGTCGCAATGCGATGTCGGGCGCGACTCTAATGAAAATTGATTTACATTTAATTCTGATATTTCTGCATAAATATGGAGAATTTATTTGGGTTCGAATTTACTTATTTATAATTTAGTTTTGAATTGATAAGTTCGATAGTAATCTGAATGCAGTTGAGGGAATGTCTTTGCTCTGATTTAGATGCGCTCTGCGTGTATGAACGAATTCTGAGAAGTAGAGCATTCTTTTACGGGTATGCTAGACTACCATTGATGAAGCTGCGGGCTTTGAGAGTTCGTTTTGATAAATCATTCGCTCATGGTGAGTTGGAGAGTATTTAACAATATAAATGATCGAGAGAGTTCACCTTAATCTAAAGGAAGTTCCTAACCCTAGGTGTTAGTGAGATCTAATCGAGGGGAAAAGGGCGACCCGATAGATGCGGAGGTTGAGCCGCAATTAAGTGAAGTAAATTTGAAAATCACGAGAAGAAATGCAAAAGATGCGTTTCATCGAAATGGGTGTGAAGCTGAGAAAGAAAATACCCCGGATCTTGCGAGAATTGGGATCTGATACTTGGTTTGATCTTGTCTTCGAAGAAGCAAGGGTTTCCAACCGGTGAATATGGAGAAAATCAATTCGAAAATTTAGAAATCTTAGACAAATCCATATCCATACACGGAAACGGAAGCGATGTATTTTAGTGTAGGAATTGACATTTCATTGTAATTCACTTGATATTTAGTTTCTCCACGGGGAAGCGGTCGATCAGTATTTTAGTTCTGATTTATTTTATTCATTTACTTTGTTTTTCTCTTAGTTCCAACGGTAGTCGGTAGTTTAGGATCTTTATTTTCTAAATAAAACTTTCATTTGAGTTTTTAGTCGAATAGCATAGAATTTTAGTAGTTGGGAGTAGTTGATCTCTAGTGAGTACCAATCCCCAATAATGGGAATGATACTGGACTTACATTGATTTTACTATGTATGACCTATGCACTTGCAGTGTCATAGACTAGACTCATATTTTAATCATGAACATTATGAAAAATTATTTTATCGAGCAAATTTATCAAAGTGACATGGATGCAAGAGAAGTGTAGGCTCTTGTAACTGTAGTTGAGGTTTTAGTCTATATAAAAGAAACGAGACAAGGTGCTGTCGCGACAACCCTCCCTTGAACCTCGGCTCGGGTCCTGTCGTGCTTGGCAGCCAGGAGCCCAGCGCTGCTGCGTCTTGTGTAGCTCCTCTCTGTGACCTGCGCAATGTTGTGAGCACAAGGCATGAAAATGGGTAGTAGCCTACCCCATTTGATCCCCTGCACCTATTTTTAATTTTTTTTTCGACATACTCTAAAATCAACATAAATTAGACTTATTGCTACAAAGGCCACAGGAACCTGGAAAACTTGCCAAAATGTATTTATCATACAAAATGAGTTTAATCACAACCTTATTGCTACAAAGGCCACAGGAACCTAGAAAACTTGCCAAAATGTAATTATCATACCAAAAAAAATAACTCTTTGTTCTTTAATTACAATTACAAAATAAAAATATATATATAGGGTTTTTGGTACTTGTACCGCCGGGCGTAGTTGGGCCAAATTAGGGTTTTTCTCCCCAATTTGGATCCATTTTCATGTCTCTACCCCCCATCTCTATATAAGCTTAACCCTAACCCATTTTTCCTTCTCCCACATGTGAATAAACTGAGATCGAAAACATCCCGCGGTGTTTCCCATCTCTACGTCAGGATCTTCCTCGGAGTTCGTCGCAGGCGTGTGTTGCGCCCCTCATTTCCTTGAGAGCAATTTTTCTGTGGTATTTCATTGTGTCTACATGGATTTGTTTGGGTGGCTTGGGTTGGTGGTCCTGTGTTCTTGGTGGCTTAGGGCGTCTGCAGCTGATGGTATAGGGAGGAGAGATGTTGGCCCAGGCCCGAACGGGATAAGCCGATCTTGGTGGAGATGGAGTTGGTGGGATATCTCGTATGCTGTTTGTTGCTCTTTGCTATATTCTCTATTCTTGCCATATCTATGGCAAGATCGGCTGTGGAAAGGAAAAGGCTCTAGCTCTTCTATGGAGCGGGCGTGAAAAAGCGGAGCGGAGTACCTGGGCGTGAAGAAATGAGGAAGCAGAAAGTTCCTCATCCGAGGCGGAGGCATCGGAGGCGAAGATGAAGAGATTGAAGCCATGTTCTTAGAGTCTTGAATCAGGCCAGAAGCTGAGACCCAGTGATTCTGTGAGGTTTTCATTGTGAGCGGGGTATGAAAGTTGACACGTTCTTGTTCACCCATCCTATTAGGGCTGTTATTCAGGAGCAAAATTTTCACTTTGTTTGTGTTGAG
This sequence comes from Tetrastigma voinierianum, assembly GCA_016808115.1. Classification (NCBI taxonomy): domain Eukaryota; kingdom Viridiplantae; phylum Streptophyta; class Magnoliopsida; order Vitales; family Vitaceae; genus Tetrastigma; species Tetrastigma voinierianum. The sequence goes on from JAEQBH010003080.1 coordinate 515,684, forward strand.
AATGCAAGGGGTATTTCTGACCATGGTAAGAATTTTATTCAATTTGAAGAAAATCATAATGTAGATACCCTGTTAGAGACTACTATTATGGGGAAACGATTAAGGTCGACCTACGTTGATGCTTCGCTCGTTACGTATGTCAGCCACCTTGCGCGTGGCCAGGCCTTACCGCCAGTGGATGTTCTGGGATTCGGCGCGGGTTGTTTCTTGATGCCATGTGCAATCAGAGTTACCATGGGAGGGCATCGCATGAGGAGTTACCGTTCTAGGGAAACTGGCTTGTGTATGCATTAATGAACAAAATCATTCACAATATGATCGGACCGAAGGGAAAAGAGAAGTTGCCAAGCAAGGAAGAAATCCAGTTTCTGTATGAGGTGATGACTGGAAAAATCATTGATTATGCCTTGGTAGTATGGTGTGTTATGAGGGACTTTCTGCGGTCCCGACTGAAAAGCGAGGCGTATCCAGTTAAGACTAATTCCTAGTGGTGGGGCGAAGGGGATAAGGTTTAGTTAGAAAAGCGAATTCTTTGGTGAGGCCCGTCACGAAGACGAGCAAACGAAGTGGCTGCGTCCACAAGGCCTCATTCTTCACATTCTCCTTCAGCTATTTATGGGGCTTCTTCGTCATCGACTCATGATGGTGACATATCTCCGCGAAAGGATGGAGCGTAGAATCAGGGTTGGATCAAGTGCATTGGGAAGCGGCTCGCTGGACCCACGGGCTCTCGAATCTCGAGAGTCCACGTCTGAGGAGAACCTGCGGTGGGAGATGATCCTCACGACTTGGAAGGGATTACGATGGAAGCATTGTGTTGATGAGGGCGCATTCTCTTCGACAGATGATGGGGAGGATGTAGAATAGTAGCATGGTGGGTTAGAATAGGGTGGTGTTGGCAATTGGTGAGACCTCGACGCGTCATCTGACACCCATTTTGTTAAATATAAACCACATTTACAGTGGCAGCCCGTAGTCGTTCTGAAACTAAAAGACCTTTTTGATTTTAAACATGTTGGTTGTTATCTCTTTGACTTTTATGCATACTAGTTTCTTGGTGATGTTAAATTGTTTGCTTTGATAATATAGTTCATTTCAGTTTGGTGATCTCTTTGCAGCCCGTATTTTCTCAATTCATGGTCCCTTATATGAATACCTCGGTTTTGTAATAGCTTGTTATTATGTCCATTACTTTGAGAGCATGGTTTCATTTTGAAGTTGACAGGATGCATATTCTGTCGGGTTAAGCAAATAACAGGTCTTACCCTCACAGGAAACTTACGCTGCTGGCCCAGTGCCTAAGCGTGTTGTTGAAACTTATGTCAGCGGGTGTTACAGTCACAAACCTTAGGGACTAGCAAGTTGTAGGTTGGAGGGTGTGTTGAATACATAAAGGCGCGTTTATGATTAGTTTTAGTACTCCAGTTCATGTTTGCTCGATTTGTGTAAGAATAGGTGCCTTTGATCGTTCTAGTGTTTTGTGCTTGTGTAGGTTTTCGAGTTAGTGCACACTTTTTGTAGGAGTTAGTGTCCGGAAAACGGAATGTAGATCATTGCGGTTGATAAGCATTTACTTTGTTGGAGCCTTGCATTGTGTTACGGTGAGATGGGCATTAGCGGCGGTGGTGCAGGGTACCACATATCTTTTGTCTCAGAGTACCTGGCAACGAAGCAGCCAATAACACAAATGCCGGTACCACACTTCTGCGTCTGGGTACCCCAAACCGAGAAAATCACCCGGTAGCCTTTTGAATGCTTGGGGTATCTTTGAAATTACTCCCAGCGTAGGAACTAAAGTGAGTAGACATTATATTCTTGTGCAAGTCCGTAGGTCATCTCCACGAATTAAGTTTCTGAGTGATCCTTAGGGAGTATTCTCCAAAGATTTAAGGACAAAAGTGCAATTTGTCAAAAAGGGGCATCAAAGACATGAATTGATAAAATTCGAGGTCAAAGTGGAAATAACATAACTTGGAATAGAAATTAGTAGAAGATAGAGTACCAAAAAGGTAAATAAAGGAAACTTTAATTATAAAAGGGGGAGGGAGACCAAATAACCCATTTTGGTCTCGAGCATAAACTACGGGAAGAAGAGGAGGAGGAAGGAGAAGTAGAGGAAGAAAGAGAGAAATCAAGCCAAGGTATGGATACATGACTTTTGTATGGATCTTTGGAGTTTGAGTATGAAATTATATGGATTTTGGTATGATCTTTGTACATAAACTACTTGGGTATGGATTGCTAGGGTTTTCCATGGAGATGGTGGTTACCTTTTCACAGGGTTTTGTTAGAGTGCATCCCTAGCGTAGATTTAAGGGAAGTTGGGTTGAAAATCCCTAGTTGATAATACTTAGATATGGAATCCTTCACAATTCCAAGGTTTTGTAGAGTTGGGTGAACTTTGGTATGAATCCTTGGATTCTTTGGCTAATTAAAAGTGATTATGGAGTTGTTTGGAGGGATTCCATGTTAATTTTTGATGAAGAATGGAATAGAAGAGATTTATGGAAGAAAAGTGCATGAAAATGGATGAAATCACACCATTTAAGGCGGTCGGAAACTTATACAGTACCTTTGGGCGATTTTAGATGCTGCGTGATCACGATAACTTAAGCAGTGCCGTGCAGCTCGGAGAAATCGATGCAGTGCCGCCCTCGAGCAGAATCGGTCTGGGTGCGTCGAGCCGATCTCTGGTCTTGATGGCTCTCGGCTCTGTTTTTGTTATTTTCTTGATAACTGGCTAAAATTCGCATCACCAGAAAGTATAGAAAATGATGATTAAGTGAAAAATATGCAGTACCTGCTCGGCGAGGATTGATGAAATGATCCATTCCCGATAATAAGATAAGTTCGAATACATATAATGATAGGACTACCTAAGACCAGGTATTAAATGACACGGCATTTACGTAGCGGCGTGGGTAGTGCGTCTCACGATTAGTGCCGGTACTCTGATTAGTGCTACGACACTCTGTGTGCCGGTACTCCCGATTAGTGCTACGACACTCTGTTGATGCCCGGTACTCGATTAGTGCTACGGCACTCTGTTGATGCTGCCTCACAACTTATCTTCTGGCATGATGTATATAGTATCTTGGATACTTATTGTCTGTGTCTTACTCATTTATTAGCACTGGTCTAGGTATTCCCATATTTATATGAAAATAACCTGAATGATGAATAAGAGTAAACAAATGTGTATCGTTCTGATCTGTAATACCTACGGGTATTTCTGCATAAGAATAAGCTCTATAACTCCTACGAGAGATCCGAACAAGCATAAACCTGTTATAAGCATAAGTACTTGTAAAAGTCCATTTTATGAATGCATGGAAATTCTGATATCCGTTATTGTTAGATGCTGAATATAAATGTGTATATGCATACTACATATGTTTCCCACTAAAGCGTAAAGTGCAACACGGGTTTGATCCGTGTGAGTGCACCGAAGAGAGCGGTGATGCACCACGGTCTGTTGGGCCAGCTACCGTGAGGACGACCATCACTATAGGCTGCAACGTTCACGATCGATAAATGTAAATGTATAGTTTTTGAGATATGTAAATGGGACTCGATCTTGTATATGTGACAACGTAACCGCTCACGATGGTAGTTTTATTTGGACTTTTGTATATGATATGTTGATATAATTATAAGACTTGGATACCACTGACATCGATCGCGGTCTGAAAGTCATTATATGATCTGGCACCCGATTTCGGTTCGGATCCCATGAACAGATTGGTTCGGGTCAGGGCGTGGCGACCTAGGCACAACCCATTTGAGGAGGTTGCCTTCAATATATTGATAGTCTTGTGGCCACGGCGTATGCGGATCCCAAGTGTCTCCTGAAGTCTAGCACATTGAAATCAAGTACCATATCATTAGAGATATGGTCGCAAGGGGTGAGGTGATCATGAAACACATTTCTACTGGAAGCATGGTGGATGGGACTAATTCTATTGCTAGAGATGTGTTTCAGTCTCATGTTGGTAGTATGGGATTGTGTGAGGTCTTGACACCTCATAATTGTATTTGACATTATTATTAATAATAATTGATTTTTGTGTTTTACTCTCAAAATAATTATTCTTGTGCGCATATTCTTAGTACATGTCAATAGGCAAGAATCTACCTACTCACACAGGTAATTCGCCTTGGCGCTTTAGTAGCGAGCAAGATGAGACTAAAGAATCTATAGGCGCTCCCAGAAGCAATCACAGATTTTACTTGATAATTAACCTTAGTTATGACTAAAGATGGGATTCTTTGAGAATCGTTCATAAAATTCTTTCTAATTTTATAGGCTTGAGAAAGCAGTGTGAGAGTTGACACTTTATGATGACTAGACATTCATACGTATGGTATAAATTTGATAGTATGCTCATTTATATGAGTCAACACCTGTATACATATCTATGCGTATGTGCTTAATGTTGGTAATAGTGGGAGTCTTGGATAATTCCTTCTCCACCACTATGTGAGCCACTAAGATCTTAGGGATCTTAACTTATGTCCTTATGACCTAAAGGCTCAGTCATGAAGAGAGGATGCTTGATGTTGCTGCTTTAGCATGCTTTCTAAGGAGCTATGATTGTCTGACCATGGGCGCGTGTCTAGGAAACGATCGGGGTTTAATTGAATTGACGTGAGTTCTTAGGGAAGATTAATTATTAATACACCTGTCATGTGTTGTATTAGGCGGCGACGGCATGGAGTTCATGACCGACATAGGTTGATAAACACTTGATATATTGTAGGATTGAGTATTGCTCACTATGAGGGATTGAAAATACTTAATCTGGTGTTGGTGAAATTATCTAAGACATATGTGAGTAGCCTTTGGGTGATGTATTTTTGTTAGTCTTGGTGGTGACTTAATAACTATACTTTGTTGTTGTTCGTTTCTTCTCCCATTGTCGCACGACCCATTTACTATATGAAGAGATGAGTAAGTGAGTTAATTGAGATGTTTTGCCCATTGTGGGCAAGTGGGAGCTGTTAGACTTTTGGGTTAGGCTTTGGCCCAATCCATATCCGCCCATTATGGGCAAGAGGTTAATTCCTATTTGAATACCCGTTGGATGGGATAGGGATAAGTCCCTTATTCAAATAGGACTATAATCCTTTATTAGTTCTGTTATGATGGGATGCAGGTCCTATATTAAAAGTCCCTTATCATATGAGGTGTTATCGACACAGCCGAGCACGTGCGATTCTTCCTTCGATCCACACTCCTAATAAGTCTCTTAGGAAATCATCATTGTTGCCCCTTGGACGTGGCTTCATGGATTGATTGGGGATAGCACTCTATGGCTAATCTCTACACTACGAGAAATAAGGAACGTGCACAGAGGGTCGTAACAATAGGACGTTGGCATCCGTCGTTGGGTTTATTCCGCATTAAGGTTAGTGACCTTCTTGACCCATATATATTTTGAATGCATGTCCTATATGTTATGTATGAATATTTTCACAAATCATACAAGTACATATGTAACCCATTTGTCCTATATACTCTAACTGGAGGGGGAGTGTTAAGGATTAGTTTCTAAATATTCAGAATCACCTGTTTATTTCCTTTTCTCTTTAATAGTCTCCCCAATTAGACTCTAATTTTGTTTCTTTCTTTGCATAACACTTAGAGTATAAATAATATGTTCCCTCACTTTTTTAATTATCGAAAATCAAAGAGTATTTTTCTCTTCACAATTATTAACTACACTTTTTTTAAGAAATAATTATTAATTAATTTTATTTCATCTTTAGAACGGATGATGGTAAAAACAAAGAATATTGTAAGTTACTTGAATCCGGATATGATGGAAAATTGTAAAAATTTGTAAGTACCTTTATAGAATTTCAAATGCTTAATTAATATATTATTTTGTTTACTTAATGAAGTTCATTTAAATTTGTACTTGGTAGAAGATTATGTAAATATTTTGCAAAATGAACTTCCTAAACATGGTTTTTGAAGCCCTTTTCACTCGATAAGTTCCATTTCAACCTAGTTTTCTTTTTTCTTTTTTTCTTTTTTTTTTTGCCTTAAGATTATATATGATACTAACTTTAATGTTGTTTTCTTTCAGGACACATTTAAAGGGTCCATGTGAGCAAATCTCTTCATTAATGGAAATATTAATGAAAAGTGTGAAAAGGTAATACTTTAATACAATTATAATATTTGGTTTATACCCCAAATAAAAAAAATGAAAAATATGATGATGTTTTGTATTGTAGATATTCATACCTTTACTTCATCTTGAGCATTGGACGCTAATGTTATTTCTTATTAAAATAAATATTTTTATTGCTGAATAATGTAATTGACATTCGCAGAAGAATGTTATTAGAGTTGAAAGGGAATCTACTCCTACCCTTTCAGGCCATGGGAGGAGAAATTTACGAGAGAGGTAAGCTTGAAGAAAAGCTGAGAGAGCTGGAGGCTGAGAATAAAAGGCTGACGAAAAGAAATGAAAAGTTGATGCAGAGACTTAAAGCCAAACCTAAAAGGAAGGGGAGAGGTTACATTTGCAAATTTTTTAGGGAGACTATGCATATACACCTATTCCGACTGAAACTAAGTTTGCCATTTTTGGAATAACTGAAGAGGTTACATTTACAATCTTTTAGGGATAATTTATATACATTCCAAAGGACAAATCATAACAAAAAAATCATAAAGCAATAATCAATCACCCGACTCAAATTACATTCGTAAAATAAGATTACAATCAAAATATACAAAGATACAAAATATTCCCACCTTGGTACAAAATACATTAGTTAGTCAAAAACATAAAAAAAACCAGGATGATATTTCATTAGATATAACACTGGAGAATCCGGAGAAGTCGACAAAGCTCCTGCTGCAACGGATGATGAAGCTCCAACAACAGATAAAGGTCCACCTTTAGAGCTTGAAGTCTTTATATCTTCGAAATAAATATGTTAATCAGAAGTAAACTTCATTGGTTCAAGTGGAGAAGAATAAAATGTTGGTAAATCTAATGTTAAATTCATTGGATCAAGAGGGGGGAAATCCATCAGTGGAAGGGGAGAAATAGTATCAAAATGTAATGGTAGCGGAGAAGAAATTGCATTCACGAAATGAGAAGATCTAATTTCATTATTTTTTAAAGGGGGAGTTTGCTTTACTTTTTTTTTTTTGTGTAATAAAATATAAAAAAGAGTTGAAAGCAAACTTGTAAAAAATCCCATCAAAAAACCTATTATAGTACCAGTAATAGCCATAATGAATAAATAAGGAGACGACAAACTTCTAGAAAAATAATTGCTGCAACAGCCAGAAGAATAAGAAGCTAAAAACAAACTTGTAGAAAAATAAATGTTGCAACAACTAGAAGATAAGAAGCTGAAAACAAACTTACAGAATGTTGTGTTTCGACTGGGATGAGTTGAATATGAGTTGTGTCAATTGAGCCTTTAATATTAATTGGGACATGCATACGGTAGGCAAACAGATCAAATAGTTGTTCTCTTGCTTTGAATTAAATATGAGTCGTGTTCTGTATCACATAGCTCTAAACGGGCATTTAAATAAATAAATAAATAGGTGTTCTCTCTCAGAGCTCTCTCTCTTCACGGCTTGGGCATTAAATATGTGTACGAATCAAGGGGTCCGATTAACAACAAATCAATCATGAGAATTCTTGTGAATTTCGTGTGACCCAATACCACACTGTTGTGTCCCATTTATCGAGATCCATATTTAAAAAAAAAATCGGGTAGAGTCTCCTTTGTTCGAAGAGCTCTACCTGACATCTCTCTTTGTATATCAATATAATCATGCTTGTCGGGTCTGTGATAGTATTGACCCCCTGGGTTCCATCTGTACATATCCTCAGTATACGTACTTTATCGGGACTCATTCATTCACATTTAAATCTAAAATATGAAAATAAAGCGGCAATTACAGAGTCCACTTAAAGTCAATCAGGCCTACAATATTGTGTAGACTATTTATACAATAGTCAAAATAATTTAATTACAATTCTTTTTTACATAAAATACTTTTATAAAAGTATTGTCAGGCCACATGTCTCGGCATTCTTTACGCCGTCTGACCTCGATCGAACATAGATATTCTTGTATGCCCGTACTGAAGGGTCCCATAGTAGGTGAGCTTGCCTAGTAGTAAATTTCTCTCTGATGGCTGCTCACTGCTTTAAATGCGCGTGATAGGTATCATCTCAGTATTCTTTCATTATAAGTAATGTAATCTATCTTATCTCCGTAATATGCATGGATGGAACTTCTCGTACTACCAGGCTAGAGTCTGAGCCAATCCACTCACACGCAGCACCAAGTGTGAAAAAGCGAGTCAGGGCGTCATGACCCTTTCAAAACAAAAGCTTTTGTTTTGTAATTACAGACACATTGGATACCCCGATGCCTACTTGTTGTGACGCCCGGCGTTGCGGGGGTCGTTGGCTTTGACGATCGACCGCGGAATGCTCGTGGATGTCGGATGGCGACAATGGCTCATGAAAATCGGAGCGAGTCTCCTTTGTGGGAGCTGCAGTACAAACTGTCCCAGCCAAATTCTGATGACCTACCTGGTCCACATGCGGAGTAAACTAATGACCACACTGTGGGCCCTGCATTAATACCCGACAAATACATCAACTATGCTCTGATAGTTCGAGTTAATAGATTACTCTTTGCAGAGCATATATCAAAATTTAGAGTTTTTAATACGTGTTGCTCTGAAAGCAGTGCAAGCCACAACCATCTTTCTTCCTAGCGCGGCCTCAGTGGCGTCGTCCTCTGTACACTCCTTGTGCACGAAATAGTGATCCCTCGATGAGGTGAAGCGAGCCCCGATAGTGATAATCTCTACATGGGTTACTCCCCGCCTAAGTGCACATGTCATGGCAAACAATCATATCAACAATTACATGAACTACTCGAGATATCGTGCCCCGATCCCATGTCTCGAGTCTCAGACTCCCTCGCACATGCCTAAGCCAAATGGGAGTAAAATATCCAGTTTTCAAAACAAAAGCTTTTTGTTCTCGAAAACTTCTTCTTTTGGTCGGTAAATATATTGGACTACCCTCGGCGAATATGTTGGATAACCCTCGAAGCAATTCATGGGCCTCAGGCGTGAATTGTTGAATGATCTCAAACACGATTCTCAGAAAAATCTTAGTCGAAGTTCTTTCCTGGCGTTTGGGTTTTGTTTCTTTCATGTCATGCTCCTCTAATCATTCTAGGGTGCTTACTGGTGCATATGGAATGCGTTATCTTGCGTCATGAGCTACGTGTAATATATAAAACAATATACTAACATAATTAATCCTGTAGATCATGTTATTAAATTCCACATCAACACCATTAGCTCACATGGGCTAATTAACAAGCACAAGTAATTCATTTTGAATCACTCAACATCATAAAAATTCACACCAAAATCACATAACTATTCACGTGAACAGTGAACCCTCAAGTTGGCACTGTTCACGGCCACAATAATGGGGGTTTTCTCCACTTGGTTCAAATGTTTTGAGACCAAAGCACGACAATCAGCCTCGGAACATCTGACCATTTACATGGCTCTTGGCCAAAGAATAACACAAGTAGGAGGAAAGATCCGCACCTGTTGGAGTTGTCGAGAACTCCACCCAGTGTCGGTGTCAGCGTAGCCCTCGCCGCGTAGAACAGCTTTACTTCTTTAGCAAGTCGAGGCAGGCGGTGAGCAGTAGAAATCTAGAGAGAAGGCACACTTTCTCTCTCTAGAATTTCAAAATCCAACTTTCTACACCTTTTTCAGCCCCTGCACATTTTTGGCTTTCAAATAATGGAGAAGAAGACTATTTAGCATTTTGTCTTATTCATTTAAACATTTACCTAATTCTCAATGTGTCCCTTTTGTCTTGATTTTTGACACTTAGCGCAATCTAGGCCATTCATCTCATCATACCATTGTCATTACACAACATGTCGCTGTGGGTATGTAATAGGTGACTTTTGTCACATCACATGTCTCCGGAAAACGTTCTGGCTTTTTAGACATCGGTGCCTCGGCGTGAAACTCAAGCGTCTCGGAATTCAATGAAATTCGACTTGGTAGCTAGATTTCATGAGACGATTCCAATGGTGAAGTCCGTTTCATCATCCGAGATCTAGAAAAATTTTGGATTTTTACCGAAATGACCATTTTACCATTTTTCAAAAAATTAGAATTTTCCTAGGTTTTACATTATTTCCTTACCAAGTACTGTGTGTTATGCATTTGTGGGCCACGGATTTCAGGGCCGCAGGACTCCGCATGTCTATACAACATTTTTTACGGGCTTTCACCGACGGTTTCATGTTTAAACCATATACCAGGTTTTTCACTTGATGGGGTGTCTATCCTAACCGCCGCCCATTTACACCGCGTACTTTTCATGCCATGCAGCGTGAGGTCTCAATTTGGACATTGTCTCATTTCTTGAACTCACCATCGAACACAGGCATAGTGTCGATTTAGCATGTCTCATGACATACCCTTCGAACACCCCGACCTGATGGCGATTTACCATGGTGACTTAATATGGCTTGCGCGTCGACTATTGCACTCACACCCGACTCGACGAGATGTGACTGTGCATATGAAATGCAATCATGTCATTTCATGTTATGTCATACTACATGCAACATGCAACATTTATAAATTTAGGATAATTATATTTCCTACATATAATTTCCATTTATCATAATTTCCATGTTAATACATCACGCAAGCACATATTAACATGATTTTTACACACAACATCGTGTTATTTATTTTTCCAACAATAACACACAAAATGGCCCAAATCTCGGACCCATATAAAACAGGGCACCTCTTAATCCCTTCATGGTTCATCACCGAATTACTATGATACCAAAACATACCACAAAACCCGAAGACATCAGTCCTAGGATCGAAACCAAATCTCAACCCAATTCAAAACTATCTGGAACCAGTCCAAAAAATTTGCAATATTCATTCCCAAAATCTTGTCTGGACTATCCGAAAACAATCCCGAAAATTCAGTCCGGACTATCCGAAAACAGTCTCGAAAATTCCTACACTTAGTCCTAAAATTTTGGGACTAAAATTTGTGTCTTCACGGCATAATAAGAAAAAATCTCCAAGCCATTAAATGGTATTTAGGTTGAGTACCAGTAGGAAAATTCCCTACCTCGTGGGTTGTGAAACTCTAGATTTTACCCCAGTATCCACGAGTAGCTTGTGATGCGCATATCAACTTTGTCTTTTGCTCTGACGAAAACCTACAGTCCGATTTTCATACATCTTAGAGAAAAACGAAGAGAAAGAAAAAAAAAATTTCTCTCTCTATTCTCACGCTATTTGTCCCTCCCCTTTCTCACTTTTGACTTTTATTCTTCTTTTTTTTTATTATTTTATTTTCCTTATTATTATTATTATTATTATTATTATTATTATTATTATTATTATTTTATCTTTCCAATTATTTCCTTCACTTGACACTTGACTCAATGTGAACCATTCACACAAGTGCACCACATGTCATGCCATGTGTCACCCAACACCCGATGCCTCGAAAAACATAAAATTCAAATTATCTCAGAATCCGACGAAATTCGATGGGGTAACTAGATTTCGCAAGACGAATTCAATAGTAAAGTCCATTTCATCATCCAAGATCTAGAAAATGTCAGATTTTCAATCAAAATTACCGTTTTACCATTTTTCATAAAAATTGAATTTTTCCTTGATTTTACAAAATATGTGTTATCTCTCTCTCATCAATCAAATGCTCAGTCATGTTCTATCTCTTTGTGATGTTCTCTCTCTCATAGCTCTACAGCAGGCATTTAATAAATAGGTCTTCTCAATCAGAGCTCTCTCTTCAAAGTGGGCATTAAATATTTGTACTCTTTCTCTCTCAAAGCTCTCTCTCGTTGATCAAGTTCTCTCTCTCAGAACTCGAGCAAACTGATTTTTGATGGATAATTAAATTGTTGTCTCTCTAGGTGCTCTCCATCTCAAAGCTTTTGGACGGATAGAGGCCGAAGCCAGATTTTATTTATCCGGGCTAATATATTTAATAATACAAAGCATTCATATGACCCCCCAACAAAAATACAAATGTAAACTCATAAACATATATTTAATAATACAAATGTAAACTCATAAACACTTACTAATGAAATTGGACTCTTCGATCCTTCCTAGAATAAAAGACATGTTCTAGCGAATGTATCGATTGCTTCCATTATTTCTCTTTCAATGTAGACAACTAATGAATCAGTCAAATACTCATCTTCCATCTTTTTACGAAGAGTACTTTTGACGTGTTTCATGGCTGAAAATGCTCTTTCTGAAGTTGCCGTAGAAACGGGAACAGTTAAAATAAGACAAATCAACCTATCAATCAAATTGTAGGATTGTCTTATTTTTTTCTACTAAACCACGACATAATTCTGAAATTGTAGATATACTTTGAAACCTCCATGGCAAACCACATCAAATTGATAATGATCTAGTTGATATTTCAAATAATGCATGTCTTATCAATCAAAATCAGCTGCATAAAACTTCTCAGCAAGTAAACAAATGCGATCAGGAATGAAAGATTTAAAGTTGTCCCAAGGATCTAAAGCAGAGCTGAGCATAAGCAATTCCATTGTCTCTTCATTGAATCTACTATGTAACTCTTCTAACTGATGATCAATCATAGCATTAAATATGTCCATGTGATAGTGATGATCAATTGTAATGTTATCATTCTGTTGACATGAACGTCTTGCCTTTATCTCTTAGTGCTCATATCGGGTATCATGAGCATCAAATTTCATGCAAACTGATTTCACATGGTCAATGAGATAATCAAAACCTTCTACTCGCAAGGTTTGAAGCAATGATTTTGTCGATGAGACTAAATTCATTGCATTCAAAATATCAATGATTTATGCCGCAATACCCAACAAAGCATATCCGTAATCCCCACAGCCATGTGCATAAGATGCAATATGAATATGAAATCAAAGGACTTCATTGCCATTAAAGAACCACCAGCTTCCCCACGAATTGTATTTGAAGATCCTTCGTTAACCATACAACAGCTTACACTAATGATAGCACCATATATCTATCATACACGCAAATGGATTCAAAATGTGAGAGCTCTGACGGTAGTATCAGCTTCGATGCAAAGTACTGTCCCGATTAGCCCCTTTACAGTCTCGTTACCACTAGTTATCCCCCTTTCAATCTCGATAGCTTGAGGCAAATGCCTTCTGTATGGCTTAGGAGAAGCACTAATAAGATTGACAATGCATGTCAATTTGGAAAGAATTGCCATGTTGATCTCATCTTCGATGGTTACTGACTAATGCGAGTTGTAAATGATAGGCAAGCGATGAACATAGTATGCATACTCGCATTCATTGCGAACAAAAACGATCATTAAATGCACCACGCATGTTGCTAGCACCATCATATCACGACCTAAATAAATCTCGAATGTGCAAATTGTGTGAGTAAGAACTTTTGATATTTTCTTCTTAAGAGTTAAAAAAGTGAGTATCTTTAGCATCACCGCAGTCTGAAAAAATCTCTCTATGAAACCTGAACATCGATCTCGAGGAACAATTGCCATGATTCTTTATTTGATGCATCCTTTGCTTCATCAACCAAAATACAAAACTTGGCATTTCCAACCTTCTTCTGTTTTTCTCTTACTTTAGTAGCTAGAATATGCAAAATATCTTTTGGACATAGGAGGCGTATACTTTGCATTTCTCGAGGCTTTCTCTAAAACAATATCATTTATCTCAACATTCAACTTTGCGATCAAACTAATGTCTCAATTAGATTACCACGGTTTTTACGACATTTCTCTGATTCATCAAGACCTCTCAAGGCACACCCCTGTAAAGTAAGCCATTGAACACTATCAATGGTAGCCTTAAGAGCCATAATCGATTTTCTTTATTTCTTCTGAACTTTGAACATTCATAACTTTATCAATGTGCACTGATATATTCTTCAACGCCTCAACATTTCTCACAGCATTATTGTGTTTGGAGACAGGACCTCCCATATGTGACAAGAAAACACATTTGACCCCATTATTCACTCTCTTCCAACTACTAAAACCATCAACGATAAATGCAGGATGTAGAGTGTTTGCCTTTTTCTATATAGACTAAAAACCCCTCAAATTCACATAGTTGAGCCTTCTCTTATGTCACTTTGGATAAATTTGTAATCCTTAAGATAGTGCGTGTGATGTTTGGGATTTTAAAATTGGGTTTAGTCTGTGACCTTTGCCAAGTGCCGAGGTCATACAAGTAGTAAAATCTGAATGTAAGTCCAGGTATCATTCCCACAGAGATTGACAAGAATTAGAGATCAATTACCCTAACTACTAAAGTTCTATGCTATTTGAACTAAAAGGAATTGATTGTGAAAGTTTATCAAAAAATGATATATCCTAAACTATTAACTAAAAATAGAAACTGGAATAACATGAAAACAACCAAAAATAAAAAGAACAAAATACTGGATCTAATATGTTCCTTGTAGCTTGAAAACTATCGAGTGAATTGTGTAAGCAGTCAATTCCTACAAGAAAGTACATTGCTCTATTGTAATGATGGATGCGGATTTGTCCAAGATTGCACGAAGATATTTGCGATTGGATTTCTCCACATTCAGTTTACAAGCTCTTGCTTCTCACAAAGGTAGATCGAACGATTACTTGTATATGCCGCTCTGCTTGCAAGATGCGGGTATTTTTCTTTCTCAATACTTCATACCCATCTCTCTTGATGACTGCGGATCTTTTGCTTTCCTTCTCGGGATTTTTGCAAAAAGTTCTACCATAGTGGTGTCATCCTTCAGATCTATTGATTCTTCCTTTCCCTTAATTAGATCTCAGCTAACACAAGGTCGGGAACTTCACTTTAGATTTAGGTGAACTCTCTGATTATTTATATTGTTAAATATTCCCCTCCAACTTCAATTATGAGTGAATAGGGTATTTATCAAAATGAACTTTCAGAGCTCAGCAGTTCATCAATGGTAGTCTAACATACCCATGAGAGAATGCTCAGCTCTCGGGAATCTCCATCTACGTGTCCGCCTTGAGGCATCCTGAAAATGACAGATACACTCCTTAAAGCGGTATTTGAATCTTACCATTGGGGAACTATCAATTCAAAAAGCGACACCAAATAAGTAAATCCCTACCAAATAATTTTCCCAGATCTGCGAGGAAAAGATTGTAGCGACTATATATCAAATCCAGCGAGCTGCGTTCGATCACTACGATACGATTGAAGAAATGGGCAGTCTGATACATCCTTTTGTCGCAATGGCCCGAGCAAAAATGAATTCCTGAAATTTGTCTATATTTCATAAATTTTCAGGCAGTAATTTTAAGAAGAAAATAACATAAATAAATTTCAGCTCGATCGTTTTTACCAGGTTCGCGGTTCGGATCCAGAAAATTTAAAAATAAAAATGAAAAATAAAAAATTACACTTTCTAAGCTATACCTTTGAGTTCTCTTCATTCCACTACGGGTAGTGAAGGCGGAAGCTACTACTATTCTAACACTTGTCTATTTATAAGCGTCAAAATGGGCCTAATGCAAAAAGCTCGGTGGAATTCCCAGCCCGATTCTGCCCCGTCTGGTCGCGACCTGTGAATGTCATGACACAGTTGTTTGCTCTTGTTGATTCTGCGACCTTATTGTTATACATTGCACGACCGGGTTCCTTACTGTTGCCCAGTTAATGGTTGCGACATCGTTTGTGGTCGCGACGCCCGTTAACTCGATGGTTCTCAGAGTTGATGTCGCGACCACGGTTTCACGTCGCGACCTCGTTGTCTTTCCCTTCTTCTACATTCTGAGTCACGACCTTAGTTTTAGGTTGCGACCTCCTTTTAGTTGTCACTACTTCAGTTCTGAGTCAGGACTTCTCTTCCTTGTTGCGCTGCACGTCGCGACCTTGGTCTTAGGTTGCGACTATATTTCTATTTCAACTGCCTAAGTTCTAGGTTGTGACTTCCTTTTAAGTCGCGAGCCTGGTTTGTGGTCTTCTGCGCTGCGATTTGAATTTAAGTTCTCGACCTGATGAATGGTAGACCTCTTTATTATTGACCACTTTTTTTCTGAGTGCAACCTCAATTCTTTGTTGCAACCAGTTTCCTCCTTCCAACCTCTATTTCAGGGCGCGACCTCAAGGTGATGTCGAGACCTCATGTTGCTCTTTTTCTGGTTGCATGTAGTCCCAATTGCTCGAAAGTAGTTGCGGCCTGGATTTCTTCTGCTCAGTTCTTCTTCAGGTCGGGACCTGAATGAGTGGTCGCGACATTGTTTGTGGTCCTTGATTAATAAAGTGGTTGCAACTTCAGTTTCTTGGCAAGGACTTCGTTTGGCTCCGCTTTAGGTTGCGACCTCCCTTTTGTTCTTCGACTCTTAGTTTGGTTGCAACTTCAATCTCTCTATTGAGACTCCAGTTCCCGTTTCCATGTCGCGACCTCAACGGAACATCGCGACCTCAAATGGAGCCCTTCATTTAAAAATTAGTTGCAACTTCATTTTCTTGCAGAGACCTCCCTTGTGGCTTCATTGACGGATCCACGTCGCGACCTCAGTTGTCTTTAATTGGCGTCGCGACATCAGAGTGGTGTCGCGACCGAAGATTCTACCTTGAATAATTCCTTTAGTCTTAACCACACTTCCTTTGTCGCAACCTCTTTCACTTGTTGCTTTGGTCATTCTGGTCGCAAGCTCAACTTCAAGTCACGACTTCGCATGCTAAGGTATTCTATTTCTTCCTCAAGACTGATCTTGGTGATGTCGTGACTTGGAAATGACTGAACAAATGAGCTTCATGTCGCGACTCGGTTACTAGATTCGCGACATTTTACGCTTGTAAGTGATCTCATACGGTTTTGATGGATTCGCTACCTCTTTGTACTTTTACGCGAAATTAAATTTGAGTAAAATATCCCACATTCTGCATCTGAATCAACATTTATCTTGTAATATGCTCAGAAAAATGGATTAAAAATCAAATGAGTTTTTGGACTCATCATAGAGGTTCATGACCTTGAAAAACAAAACACGGAAAGCAAAATGTCGCATCTTTTGAAATAGAATACTCTAGCCATGGAAATTTTTTGTATCAACTTTCTTGAAATCTTCGATTTTGAACTCCAGTTTAATCTCGGATACTCGACCAGATAGGTTGGTTGGTCCCACTTTATATATAAGCACGTCTAACTTCATCTTGATTATAATCGGGATGTTTCCATATCGAATCGCAATGCGGGATCTCGATCAAGTTCATTCTCATCAAAAGGAATTCTTGAAACTTTTGTTTGAGGTTGAGGACCTTGAGGTTCAACAACCACAGGAATCATAGGAATATCAACACTTGTTGATGTTTCTACTAAACTCAAAGGTTTAAGACTAGAATTTGATGTTTCTTCTCCACTTTTCTTTTGAACGAGAAAAAAATTGTTTTTTGCTCTTTTTTCGTTCTGATCTTCCATCTAATAAAGTAGAGATAGGGTTGAAAATTAGAGAAACAAACTAGAGAAACAAATATCACCTAGGAACATATCATACCCAAATTGCACATTTATCAAAATAGAGATAGGGTTTATGTATAAATATAATTGGTGGCTTCCAATTAAACGAGGCCATATCCCTTACCTCATAAAAATATTAGGTATTGCAAATAAACTACCAAATGAAATAACGTAAACATCATCTCCATAAGGTACAATTATTGTTGTACTACTTCACAATTTGTAAAAGATCCTTAGATGACTAGGAAATTTATAATATAATGTACACAATTAGAATAAGTTGCATGAAGAAAAAGGGAAAAAAATGTAAGGGTTTTTGGGTTAATAAACAAGCATCTCACTTGTTGGGGCGATGAGAATATTCTTTTTCTCTTTTCAATTTTCGTTGTTTTGGTTATAACCAATTTAGGTTAGGTGCTTTTGGGGTGGGTCCCAAAAGGGAGGATATTTATGTAAGGGTTTTTGTCTTGTTAGGAAAGTAGGAAATATACGGAAATTCTTCTATGTCTAGCTCTTCTTCTATGTTCTTCATCTCAGGTTTCCTGACAAACAAGCAGTTTTAAAAAAACAAGAAAAATTAATTCCGTGAAATGAAATTCTATAATTTATAAAAAGACCTAGAAATACTTCTAATGCACCCGTATTGCTTCAATATTTCACTTTCTCAAGAATCTGCAAACGAGATAAACAAGGAACGCAATTCTCGATTACTTCTATTCAAATCAATTTTCACATAATCAAACAGAAAATAAATGAAAAAGGCAAGAGAAAAAAAATGAGCCAAGAAACAATCAGCAAGCCCTAATCATAAACCGAAAAGAAATAGCAGGTGAATAGGTGATAATAAACACGAAACACATTTTGATATAGAAACAGAAAAACCTGAAAACTATCTAAATAGATGGATATAGAAGAAAAGAGAATGATTACGTGAGTGTTAGATCTTATTTGGGATCATTTACAAAAAACGATCCTCTCCATTTTTGGAAAAAAATTTGTTTAGGAACTTGAATATGAAAAACAATTGTTAATCTTTGTTCTCCATGAAGATCACGCACACAGTGTAGGATGCAAAAGTTTTCAAAAGTGATACTCTCCATGTGTTGTCAATGGTTGTAAGCGATACAGCTTTAAAACATCTCAAATCGGATTTAATAAATAATATGTTTTTGGAGACAAATTCTCAAAAAAATTTTCTTTCTTTCAAAAATTTATCAAATAGGTTTCAGATTTGGAAAAGCGATTTTCTTTTATTTTCTTGACA
Source organism: Tetrastigma voinierianum (assembly GCA_016808115.1). NCBI lineage: Eukaryota > Viridiplantae > Streptophyta > Magnoliopsida > Vitales > Vitaceae > Tetrastigma > Tetrastigma voinierianum. The sequence goes on from JAEQBH010003080.1 coordinate 534,541, forward strand.
ACCACAAAGCGTAGGGTATGGGGAGGAAGCGACACGGCTTATGCGTGAATGCGTATAAGAATAAGTCACAAAGATATAATTATAATTATCTATTAAAGCCAAGAACCCCAAAATCTTGAGGAAAATATACAAAGCACAACGAGATATAAAACAAAATCGGAATGAAATATCACGAGGAAATACTTAATAAGGAAAACAAGTAAAAAAAAGAATTGAGCTAAGCTTGTCTTTGTTGGAAAATGAGAAACGAAAATTATTTTCAATTCCGATTTTCTCGATATTCAAACAATAGTGGCCCGAAAATAAAATAAACTACAGGGAAGGAATTTACCCCAAAACTCCGTTTGAATGAACGATCTGTGGTAAGAACAAAAAAAAAAGGCATGAATTAGGGTTCTCAATGCAAGATCCTTGAAATTAAGAGGATGGAATGGTGTTAGGAGCTAAGAAATTTTATCACATAATCGAATCATTGAGAATAGGAAAGGGAAAGGAAAAGGAGGGAAAACAAAATAATAAGGGGGTGGGCAGTGGGCAGGTATAGTGATAAATTTTTTTTTTTTTTTTACACTGGGCTTCAGCCCACCACAGCCCACTAATAGTTCCGTCCTTGAAGACGGACCAAGAGGAAGATTTTTTTGGCTTCTTGGCTTCGGTTGTCTCTCTCTCAGAGCTCTTTCTCTCCCTCTCACACTTTGTGTTGGTTTAAATCATTTTCAGGTTACTGTTTCCTGAAGTTTCGACTGAGTCGATTGTCATTGGGAATGAGTTTTAGATAATTAAATTGTTGTCTCTCTAGGTGCTCTCCCTCTCAGAGCTTTTGGAAGATCGATGCAGAGAAAGATTTTTTTGGCTTCTTGGCTTCGGCTATTTCTCTCTCATAGCTCTCTCTCACTTTGTGTTGTTTTAATCATTTTTATAGACTGGGGTCAGCAAAATTGCCACTTCAATGGCATCCTCAACGGTTTTTGTTTTCTTCAATTTTCTTTGCTCATTGGTTTGATCAAAACTAAAGAAATATTTGGATCAACCTTCTATAATTAAGTAATTAATAGAGAGAATAACAATATAAATAAGATTTATAAATGATTTGAAGGAATAATGGATTAAAAGTGACAAATTCCCAAAAAAAAAAATTGCAATTTTAACCTTTTGCAAAAGTAATCTCTAAAATGCCGCCTTCTTGGACAAAATTGTCTTGGGGGATTTAGGCATAATTTGGGGATGTGACAAAATACTCTTCCATGATTCAGGTTTATGTTTGCATCTATCACTTTGAATAATAAATTAATTTTTATTGACTAATGAATTATTTTGTAAATGTTATTTAATGAAATTTGATTAATTATCTTATTTTTATTAAGTAATTCTACATATCATTTAGTTTCATTTTTATAATAAAATTTAGAAATCATTTACTTTTTAAAATTATTTTGAGAGATTTTAAAAAAATTATGTGAAGCAATCGCATGAAATAGAACGTTAAGTATTGAATCGTGAATCAAATATCACGAGATTTGGGAGGTATCTTTGAATCCATAACAAAATATTGAGATATTTGAATGCAGAATTAAAAACTGGCTCTTGAGGATCTAAATCTAAATGAAACTTTTATGATCTTACAGATCTACTTTAGTTTTACATGCAATATTTCTGCATTGATGGGAATAAGAAGAAAGAAAAACCTTGTGTGATCTTGAGACCATGACCCCTATTTATAACCAATTGTGTACGTATATTAACAATCCACGACTGATAAGTAATTTCTATTTTAACCTATCATAAAAATAGAAGTAAGCTTGTCTACATTGATGCCCACACTTTATAATATATTAATTAGGCCCCGAAAACTTAAGTGATACTTTAAGTAGCTAACTTTGTTTATTAATAATGAATACATTTATTAATATATCAGCCCGTATATTTGATTTTACTCAACAATCTCCCACTTGGGCTATATATGTAACTTTATAGCGTGAATTACGCTATGAGCTCATGAGTTTTGCTATCAAAACTTTATATATATTAACATCTTGTCCATTAACCACACCAAAAGCGATCGTCGTTACACATATTTAGTAACTAGACCACGTCAATGACACATATATCGATGCCAACTAATGACTAAAGATCAAGTGTGGATGTGTATGGAAATTTCATGCAATGTGATCTCAGCATGCCTATTTCCATGGTCCTCCTTAAACCTTAGTGAGATCAAACCATACCACAAAAATCGAGTGGATGGCGAATGCTTTCTTGCATTAAATAACCTTAAAATCCGCATAATATCCATAACAAGTATCTAAAAAAGCATCTAAAATACAAACTCCACTAAAATGACACATCTGAAGAAACCACACCCATATGAGTGTGCTCATGAAAGACCTTAGGTGGTAATCCCTTAGTCAATGGATGCGCAGTCATGGGTTTGTGTAATGCTCTATAGATATAAGTCCACTCTAAGCCCTTTCTTTAACAACTAGAGGTGATGTCTATAAATTTTTTGACTTAAAGTCGAACTCCCATTTGTTTTGAATATGAAATAACTGGCGATTTATTGGCCTGAAAATAACCCAAGTGGTCTTTCAATGCCATCCATAATCGCGGCCGAAGTGACAAGATTTGCGCAACCATATTCCATGATTGGATGCCTGTAACAAGCTACAAACTCAGCGCCATGGTAGAAGAGCTCACGATAGGCCCGTTTTAACACTCTTCCAAGTTAGCACCTCCTGCAGAAGTAAGTAGACCTTTGAAGTAGATTTCATGCTATCTCGGCATCGACAAAATGGTCGAGAATATCCAATGATCTCCTAAGCCCTGATCTAACTTTCGATAAGTGAGCATGTAGTCTTTGTTCTCTGTAAGTACCTCGCTGACACGCTTGGTACTATCAATGATCCTTTCTAGGATTGCTTCAATATCACATGACTGTAACAATGTGCAATATCCCAGATGGCGTACATACTTGAGCATATCAGGACTTCCTATTCTTGACGCATAAGGAATGCAGTATCTCCCCAGAATCTCAAATTATTGCCCAGGGCATTGGTGAGACTAATTTGTCTCCCTTAGCCTGAGGGTGTCACACAGTTTGCAATCATGCATGCCAAACCTTTTAGGGCCTGCTGTCTGGCTCTTTTGCTTGATAAACTAAAGTATTCCCGAGATCAATCCAGTGTATCTGTATACCTAACACAAAAGAAGCATCACCAAGATCTCATCTCAAATTTCTTTGATAGAAATCTCTTGGTTTCATGCAACATGCCTATATCGTTGGTGGCGAGCAATATTGTCATCAACATATAAAATAAGTAAATATCGCCTCCCCCTTTGAACTTATGGTATATACAATCATCAACTTCTATATTCATGCAAAACCGGGACTGAAATGGCTTCTTGATGAAACTGTATACCATTGACGAAGCTTACTTGAAGCCCATAGATAGATTTCTTTAACTTGCAAACCATCTCTTTGTATCTCCAGGCACAAAATTTCTGGTTGCACCATATAGATTAATTTCATCAATGTCACCATTGAAATCGATCTTAACATCCATCTGATGAAGCTTAAGGTCCAAGTGGCCACAAGTGCCATTATTGTCCCTAAAAGAGTCTTTCGATGGAAATTTGAGAAAGTCTCTTTATAATCCCGTCACCTTCCTTTTGTGTGCCCCAGCGACAAGGCTGAGCTTTGTATCTCTCCCGTCACATTTGAATTCTCTTGGTTTTAAATCCATTTGCAACCAATGGGTTTCACACCTTCAGGCAATGGGATAAGATCCCAAACGTCATTGTCCTTCATGGACTTGATCTCTTCATTCATGGCATCTCAATCCGCGGGATTTGCAGAACTTTTCCCGAGGGGCTTGGAGTTAATTGGATCATCTCCGCACACGCTGCGTCTCAAAACTCATGTTCTTGAAGAAATACAATGTAAATCTCATCACGGCATGCACTTCTCCTTTCTCTAGTGGATCTTCCTTAATAGCGTAGGTTCTAGAGGAGTGGGTTTGTTATGCAGGCGGGAGGTTCTTGGATATTGTTTTGATTTTGGATGCGCTTTGAACAATATAAATTATAGGAGCCTAATCAATGTCAATGGCAGGTTGTGGGAATATCAACATATTCCTCTTCAAAGCAAAATCCCTATCACCTCTCCCCCGTCAAACTCCAACATCCTCAAAAGAACCGAGCATTTCCGTCTCAAAATTGATTTAGTAGTAAGATCATAAATTTGCCAACCCCTGGATCATTCGGTATCGATAAAATAGCATTACTTAGTTCTTGAATCCAATTTCTTTTCATGTGGCTGTAAGGGCCTTTACTTCAAGCTGAACGTACAAATGTAAGTCATTTAGACTAGGCCATAATTCAAAGTTCATGAGGTTTTACTTGAGTTGCTTTAGTTGGTACTTTATTTAAGGATTATATGTTGTAGTCTTTAATGCTTCACCTAGAGTGATATTGGCAGGATTAGAATGACTAATCATACTTCTCACCATATATGGCGTTACGTTTCGCCTTTCGGCAACTTCCATTCATGCTTGGAGGGCGACATGATGTACTGGGACGATACCGCACTCCTCTAGGAATTTAGAAAATGGTCCCGGACGTTGTTCACCTAAACCGTCATACTTTCCATAGTATTCACCACCACGATCATATTTGATGTTTTTAATCCTTTTATTGAGTTGATTTTCAACTTCAACTTTGAACGATTTAAACACTTCTAGTGATTGGGACTTTTCATGAATGAGATAAAGGTAGCCATAGCATGGCATCGTCTATAGCATTGATAAAAATATTGTTGGCCATTTCAGAAACCGTAGGAATGGCCCTGAAATATCTGTATGTTTTAGTTGTAAGACATTTTGTGAAAGCCTATTGCTGAATCTCCCTTTGTGTTTGTGCTTCCCTTTATACAATTTGTGTGCAGAATTTCAAAATCCCCCTCACAATCAGAGATCCCCAGATCCCATCGACTGGCTTTAAATTCTCCTTTTGGAATGTGACCTAATCTCTTATGCCATAATGATGAGAATTCTCATCGAGTTAATTTTCTTTAACACCTTGGTGATTAGTACGGGTTTCATGATATAGAAACAGCTGTATCAAGCATATAAAAGGTTATCTTCTGCAGATAAAGAACGATACCCGGCCAAATTTGAATTAGAAAAGAATACAATTTATTATTTCCAAAAGAACAAGTATAACAATTGCATTAATATGGAAATAGAAATGCGGAATTCGTCGAAAGGGCGGTACAACATGTCTCATTCAAATCGAATAAGTACACGGTTTTAATAATAACCTAAATGTCCCCGATTGCCTCGACTTGACCTTCTTGTCATGCTACCAAGGAGTAACATCTTTCACTGCCATCATTTGACTTTGCCGACCTTTCGGTCAACCACATGGACACAACGTGTAGTGGTTGCACGAAATCTATCCACCAAGCGTGTTTAGGTACGAGAGTCAAATTAACTCATAACAGAACTAGATTAAGAAGTGTACCTTTCTTTTGCCTTGAGCATGATAGTTGGTACATTGCTTCTTCACCATGCATCCCATAGCTCCACGGAGAAACAATATCTGCCATACTTTCTTTATGTTGTTTCTTTTGATATGGAACCTCTGCAGCTTCTTTATCCTTCTTTATTTTCTTCCCTTTATCCTTGGAAGTACCGGTCAAATGAGCACTTTCTATCTTTTCTTGCTTGCGACCTTTCCTCTTCTTTGCACACGACGAGATAGGCTCATTAGAGACCAAGTCTCCTTTTGTGTTTAGCTCACTTAAATTGGTAGATTGTGTGGGAAGAGATATCAAAACCAAAAGCACAAGCAAATCCTGGAGAGATCAAGTTTATGTGCTCTTAACTTTGAAAGCGAGATGAGACATTTCGTAATGTACTCCTAATGTTCCCATTACTTTATATCTCATTGAGATGAGATTTTCAAAAAGTGTACTTGTTTGAGACTTAAGCTTTTCATTCTTGGCGACTACTGTTCTTAATTTCCTTCAGGAACTCTTTGGTTGTCTTGTCGTTTCAGTTGCCCGTTCGAATGGGTAGCTAATCAAAAATGATGAGCTTTCTCACCTGCCTCTCTATCAGGAACTTTCAGATAAGTAGTAGCCTCACATAGCCGATAATAGCTACTAAGAACTATTTATGATTCTCATGTATCTAGAATCCTCTATAGCATAGGAGGTAGAATTAATGTATTAATGTTAGAAACAAAACTAGTAAATGAATCAGGAAAATGATAAACAAACAAAAACAAACTCACATAAGATGCAAAGCAGAAAAAAAATAAATTCAAATAAAGGCAAACCCCATCTCAGAATGTTGGACACTCTATTAATATTTTATCTTTGGATAAAAATATTAACTTGAAAGTGATATCTTGGTGTAGTAATCAAATACGATAATAAAGAACATATGAATGATAAATCTTCCTTTGGAGCCAATTTGGTATTCATATGTAAAACAAATAATTATCAGCGTTTATTGCAGGTGTGCATGCAATTCACATTAAATATTAATTTTCCTTTGGTCAATTAATATTCACATAGGTCTGAGCACATAATCTTGACTATATTTTGAAATAAAAATTAATTTGCACAAAAGTGGTCACTTTGGTGACATATTGTGTTAATTAACTTATCTCAAAAAATATATATATAAGCACCTATATTTGAATTATGAAATTTCGTAAATACAACATAGCGATAACATATTTATATTCGTCACCAACTAAAACATCAGGTTAAGCGCCATTATTATTCTTGTTGTATTATTATTATTATTATCGTAGTAGTACCTGCCCGAGTACAGTGCTCATTTGTGTTCCTCTTATGAGGAGTAACATCCTTTAACAATGGAGTGCCCCGCGTGAGCGTGTTCCGTAGCACCACTTGAGTACGATGCTCATTGTGTTCTCCTCTTGGGTGAGGGCATCCTTTGAACCAATTGGTCTCCCACGCTTCAGGCGTAGTTTAGACTCATTTGCTAGTGTCCTTCAGGGACATGAATCCATACTCAAATTGTTTTAGGGGACAAGAATCGGGTTGGAGCATTTCTGGCCAGGGATCGAGAAAAAAAGCGAAATAATAATAAATAAAACGCACTTTTCTAACATATTATAACAAGTCAACGTAGAAACCGCTCGATACCAAATGAAGTTTAAAAAAAAAATTATGTGAAACCATCACACAAATAGGAACATTCGTGAATCAAACAAGAATCGAAATCACGAGTTTGCAGGCGTGCGATCCATAACAAAATATTGAGATATTTGGTCCCGGGTGTGAAACTTTATCGATCTGCAGAGATCAAATCTGAATCAGAGGAACTTATGATCTTAGGATACATCTTGGTTTAATGCAATATTTATATACGACCGATGGATGGAAGAAAAAGCGGCGTGTGATCAGGGGTGTGACCTTTATTATAACTATTTGTCTATATGAATAGTCACGATTGTTCATAATTTCTATTTTAACCCATCATAAAAATAGAAATTACGCTCGTCTCTACACATTGACGCTCACACTTTATAATATATTAATTAAAGCCCCAAAACTTACTTTAATTAGCCTAACTTTATTTGATAGCCTATAATTCACATTTATGTAATATATCAGCCCATATATTTGATTTTACTCCAACATATTTTACTATAAAAATAAAAAGATTAAATATTCTCCATCATTTTCTAGTTCTTTTAGATGATCAAGTGAAAAGTTAAACATTTTATTTTTCTTAAACTCAATACAAAAATATATTTATCATTCTTGTGCGTAATCATGAAACTTGCTTTATTTTTTTAATAAGTAAAATTTATAGTAAAATAGAAATATGTAAAAGAATAAGTAGATATTTTAAAGATATTTTGTTAGAAGTATTTTATTTTTTAACTAACAAATCATCCTAAAGGGGACTTATGTTTAGTGCACTGTTTGAAATTATTAGGAAAAGGAACTATTTTCACTTTTCATTTTAGTGCACTTTGGGAAAGAATTGCTTATATATATACATATATATAATAATAATATGTATTTTTATATTTGATATTAACTAATTAAAATCAAAACATAAGAGGGAGAGGAATGGTTCATAGTTTCAGGATTCCAGGACTTTTTAGCCATTTTTAATTCTTGAGATTTAGTAATGATGGTTTCTTTAGTAAATGCCTCTTGTAGTTTCTCACGTCCAAGGGTGGAGATTGCCCTACGTGTCCCCAATATAAATAATCCTGAATGGAAATTGGTTTCTTTTACTACTATGGTGCTGATTTCTTTCAGATATGAACCGCACTGGTGAGATAGGTAAGGCTCTCCACCTACCTTTTCTTACTATAATTAATTTCTGGAAACATTTCTATACTCGCGAGTGATTTCTCAGAAACATTTCCCTTCTCCTTCAATCATTAGCGGAAGATAAGAAAGTGTCCCTCGATTTCCTCTCGTTCCAGGATCAACCTCCTAAGTTGAGCATTTGCTTCTAAAACCTAAAAGATCAATTTTTTTTTTGTTAGATTTTTTCCAAATGCACTTGTGTATTTTTATTTTATGTTTGGGTTCTAGGAAAATGTGGGAAAATGGGATGAATTGGTGAGCTGGCAGTTGGAGTAGGAAATTTGGGCCAACAATGAATTGTTCGGTTCTTCAAAAACTGGTCGGACTGTTCACCGGCCTGACGGCTGAATCGCATGGTTTAACATCTGTTTGATGGCTTTCCGGCCCAAATGGGTGCACTGAACTGGAACGATGACCGACCGATAGTTGGACCAATCAAACCATCGATCTAATCAGGTTTTTTAAACCATGACAACAACATATAGTGCATCTTTTACAAGCAGAAAAATTTAAATACACATAAATAGTGATACAGACTTCCTCGGTGTGTCTTCTAAGAGATACCTTTAGAGAATGAGAGAGATGATAATTCTTCATCTCATGCAAATAAGCAAACCTGAATAAAAATAAAAATAAAAACAACACAAAATGATCGTGGAAACCAAGAGAATATTTTTAACATTAGGAAGCACTAGTAGGTCCCCAAATCGTAGATCGCGCTTCGATCTGTAATTAGTGCTCCATCACTATTATGGAAGTGTTTTTCAAATTTGATATATCTGCAGGTCAGGCAATTTAATTATTAAACATGACGGAGAGGACTGACAGGACGTCTCAAGTTTTAAAAAAAAAAAAGGTTCTACTTGAATTTCCAGGATTCAGGACTTTTTAGCCTTTTTTTTCAATTCTTAAGATTTAGTAATGATGCTTTAGTTGTCAGAAAAGTCCACTACAGTTTCTCATGTCTAAGAATTGGGGTACACGTGTCCCCAATATAAATCATTCTCAATGGAAATGGAAATTGGTTTCTTTACTACTATGGTGCTGATTTCACTTTTAGATTTTAATGCACTGGTGAGATCGGTAGGCTCTCCACCACCACCCTTTCTTACCTATAATTAATTTCTGGAAACATTTCCTATACTCCTTCCAATCGTGGAAGAGGAAGAAGATAAAAGAGAACGATATTCCCCTCAATTTCCTCTTGTTCTGGATCAACTCTGGAAGCGGCTACAATGGGATTTCTTTATCGAGTGCGAATTCATGCTTATTAAAATGGAACCCCAAAGGCAAATTAAGGCTGATGGAGGTGAAGTAGTCTTAGAAATGCGTCAGAGTTTTGGGGGTGGCATGTTGTGACTTTGGAAGAGAATGGAGATGTTTGTAAAATAGCGGTTGGTGGGCTCTTTGTCTTACCAATTTATATTTAAATTAATATTTAGCGGTTTAAAATTATATTTTTAATAAGAAGCTTGTTGAATTATAAAAACCTAAGCGGCTTTTTGATTCCAGCCTTTCTGCAATTTAGATGCAACATTCGAGAGTCTTAAGCAACAGTCGAGTTCTGAAATGTGTTGACGGCTTTAGTTTTAATATTCATTAGATTCTTTAAGGTGAGCTTTTGCTTCTAAAACATAAAAGATCGAATTCTTCTTGTTAACCAAAAGCCTAGTGGGATGCTCCACTGAAGGTTGGGGCTGGCCCAGTTCTCCATCCCACTTACAGCTGCCTGGCTCCATTAAGTGCAAGGAATTTATTGTTGGAAGCTCATTAAATTATGAGAACACATTAATTGAATTTTTTTGAGAAAAACAGATCGAATGTAAAATCGGTAAGCTGAATCCAATTTATGTGATTGATACGGTTAGGCTGGGTTATGCAAAGTGAAATATATATATATATATATATATATATATATATATATATATAATAAGTGTGATATGAAGGAGTAGGGCCCAGGAATTAAAAGCGGACTCTTGATGGATAGATTTGATTAATGTGTGTGTTAATGTATTTAAGGTCATACTCTAAAATCTATATAAGATTCATATTACTGCAATTTGGTGAGCAAACGAATCTGATTTAAATAATGAAAACACTTAGTGGGAAGAGGATCTCGGGGAGAGAGGTCGAAATCATTATTGTTTTGACTACAAGATCTTGAATCCCCAGTGACGTAACTTTTAACACTTGACATCAATTGGGTATATTTTGATTCCAGCGTTTTGATGTGCTCTCTGTCGACTACAGTGGTCTCGGGTTATGGGTGTAAATAACATTTATCTGTATATCTTGGTTCTAACTTTCTAATGTGGGATGTAGGAATAGTGGAATAGAAAATGAATTTATTGGTGCATGATGGGACTTTGAACCGTTGAATAGAAAATGATTTATTTGTGCGTGTTCAACTTCCTAAGGTGAGCATTTGCTTCTAAAACCTAAAAGATCGATTTTTTCTTATTAGATTTTTTTCCATTTTTTTTCCCAATGCACTTGTGGATTTTTATTTTTGTTTGGGGTCTGAATGTGGAAAATGGGAGGGTGGTGGTGGCGGCAATTGAAGGAGTAGGAAATTTGGGTGAAAATCCAGCCGCCAATTCGGGCGGTTTTCGGTCCATTACATTAGTTCGCATGGTTCGCGTCGATGCGTGGCCGGCCCCGAATGTTCGGACTAATCTAGAATGGTGACGGGTCAACGGTTGGTTTAGTCGGACGACGATTAGACCAATCAGACTGGCCGATCCAATCCATTTTTTTAAGCCATGACAACAACATACAAACCATCTTTTACAAGCAAAAAAATTTAAATACTCATAAATAGGGCTACAGGCTTCCTCTTATGGTGGTGTGTCTTCTAAGAGATACCTTTAGAGAATGGGAGATAAGATGATTCTCCATCTCATGCAAATAAGCTAACCTGGATAAAAAATAAAAAAAAACCAACACAAAACAATCGTGGAAACCAAAAGAATATTTTTAACATTATGAAGCACTTGTACGGTCCCCAAATCTTTCAACTCGCACATCGCGCTTCGATCTGTAATTAGTGCTATATCGCTATTGTGGAAGTGTTCTGAGAGATTTGATATATCTGCCAGTCGAGCAATTTGGTATATAAGTATATTTTTTTATTCTAATAAGTTAATTAATAAAATCTCTGACTATTAATGGGAAAACTAAGGCACATTAGATAATGTTTTGAAAATAGTTATCAATCATTTTTTAAAAATAAAATTATTTTTTATAATTTCAAATGTAAACAGATTCTTAGCTTATTTTTATGTTCTTTTATTTATAATTATTGCTTGCAACATGGAAAAAAAAGAAACTTCAAACTTGAAAATTTTGAAATATTTACATGTAAATTTATTTAACTATGGTGTATTATTGGAAAATGATAGAGATGAGAGTGGTTACGTGTTGGATTTTAGAGTTGGGTCGCCCAAAATGGATCCATGACCCGTCCATGACTGACTCAATTTTAATTTAAAATTGCGAGTTAAATGGAAGTTAGCTATGATTAATAAGAAGAAGAAAGATGTGCAAATAACGAATCCATCTTCTCAAAAAAAAAAAAAAAAAAAAAGACAGAAAAACACTGCACTCTCAAATCTCTACCAAGCAAAAGAAGAACTTTAGATTGTGAAAATGGTGGCATTCATTTTATGTAATGAATTCATTTATCGTCAGTGAAATGTTGAATGCTTCATATTCCGCTGTATTATTTATGGTATCTTATCAATTATCTTTATAATTTATTTTCAACATTGGTATCAGAGCCTTCATGTTTGCTTTCTGGTATTAATTTAACTTTAAGTTTGGATGTGTTCTAATGATGGAATTGTCGAATGATTGTCGAGAGATTCTCGATTCCATGAATTTATGAATCATATGTTTTTATTTTTAATTATTCATACGACATTAAATTGTGATGATGATTATAATGTCAATGATATCAATAAATAAGAAAACAGGAGATATTTTTCATCTAATTTCTTATCATATGGGCTGTATATTTTTCATTTCATCTTGATACACACATCTCTTGATTATCTCTATATTGACATTTACGAGAGTATATGAGATCATTGGGGAATAAAAGAAATGTATATTCTTAGTATATTCTTTCTGGTATGGAGAGATTGGAATATAGAAATGTAGTTTTGATTTTACGCATTTCTAATGCAAAAGCATATTTCTGCAAAAGTTTCACTCATGTTTAAAAAAAAAAAAAAATTGAGTTGAGATTCCATCAGATGGGTGCCTCTTAAGGCAGTTTTTTTATTATTTAAGCCAGACGTTTTAAATTTAAACTACAGCGAGTTTTGTTTAGGCGACGGGTTTTAAATTTAAACTACAGCGATTTTATTTAATTTAAAAATGAAGCGGGTTTTTTATTTAAGCGGCGTTTAAATTCTGGAAGCAATTTAAACTACAAGCAGTTTTTATTTAAGAGTGTAAGCCTGGATTCGGTTAATGATAGGCCCAGTAGATAAGCGAAATAACGGCCACAAAAAGACTTCGGTGGAAGCCTTAAACTCCACATGTCTGACCAACTAGGCATCAAGCCCGAAGTAACACCCATTCACTGGGCCCGCATCTCTGCGGTTAAGGCCGAGGACTTACGGGGCCAAATTAAGAGTCCATTCATTTTGCCCTCATACACCACAATTATATACCCGTAAGTATACCCATTCACTTTATTTAAAATCATATGAATTTTAATTTTGGATAAATGTATCCATTTCCATTTTTTTAATATATGAATTAGTATTATTTATCAAAATAAGTGATAAAATAATATACTAATAGTTGTTTAAATTAAAATTATATAATTTAATTAGTTGATTGGACATTATTTTGTGATTCCTTCTTACATTTGAATTTATTATTTAGGGTGAATTAATTGAAGTTTTTTACGCTATATATCTGAAAAATAATGGATTCGACTATTCAGCACACCATGAGTCATACGGACTTATGCGCAAAGATTAGAAGTCGATAGGCTGGTGAAGAGCTCAAAATCTCCAACCTAATCCAGGCGGTCTTGAGGAAGACTTTGTACATGTTGTAGATATATAATCAAGCTTCATGAAAAGTTAATTGATTTGGGCGGGAGAATTAAAGATGGTCGAATTGGATGAAAGTGAAGGTTTTGAGAAATGCTTTACCATGATTACCAAAAGGCATTCTAGATTTCTTCGCATTAGATAGAAAATGAAGGAAACAACAGTACAACTTTGTTGTTCACAAGTTTGTATTGGTCTGCCAAAGCCTAAATGTGAAAAGGGAACTTGGGATACGGGAAATTACTACCTTGAAATTCGTAATCTTCTTTTGGTAGAAGGATAAGCCTAAGATTAAGTTTCCTAGAGAACTAAAGAATAGCTTCATTAGCTCACTTCGATTCATCAGACGTTTATAAATATTATGGATGTTTTAATATTTCATTAACTTGTAGTTGTTTGATATTTTATATATATATCTTATAAAATTTCAATTTATTTCTAACAATTTTGAGTTTGTTTTCAATATTTATGATTTATATTGAATTTTATGATAATTTGTGCCAAAGTACGTTTTTTGTCAGTATCTTGTATACCTTACCTAATTAATTGACTTAGTGATAGTCTCACATTAGGGATTTAGAAGAGGATGATTGGAAGCGTAGTGACCTTTTTGATTCTAAAACCTACATGTGATTGACTGTACGATTAATTAGATACTAAACAAATATATGTGTATGGATAAAACATTATCTTTGTGCAATTTATGTCTTACCATAGAACTTAGTGTTTCTACAAACACAATGTCTTACGCCTCCAAAAACATTGTGTTGAGCAACAAGGTGAAAAGCTAAATGGTGATAATTAGCAGGATTTGGAGCATGAAGATTCAATAATGTGCTGGAAAAGCGAGAAGCTCTTGAGGTACTGATATTGTCTTGGATTGAGCTTGAGGCGGGGAATGCGGCCCGACATAAAGGAATGGGGCTTATGAGCACAGGCGAAAGAATTCTCTAGCTCGCACCAGGTGCCAGCGGTATGGAAATAGATATCTTTTTTTTTTGTCTCTGAGGGATTTAGGTTATGACTTGGCAATGGACATGTGGTCCTTTAAAAATAAGTTTGATGCTACATCAGTAACGAACTCAGATCACTCACGATCAAATTTGACACCTACAAAAGAAAGATCATACAATGAAAAAGCATTTCACGTGAGATGTCAAATATGATTTGAGTTAAAAGACACTGGTCATGTGTTGGCGAAACAGCACTTCAATTAGCTATATTCATCGCGCACCAGTCACGGAGCATATGAAGATGCATTTGACCCCTGGCCCGAAAATAAATAAGGCAACTTTGGATGAACAGTGCGCCATCCAGGCTTCAGAAGAAGAAAGGGTGAATCTTTAAACTTAATAAAATGTGTATATGGGCGAATCAAGCTCAAGAAAAACATGGGCGAAAGCGTAGTATCGAGAGTGGGTTAAGACAAAAACAAGAAGAAAGCTCTTTAACGAGAAACATGGCAATGACCAACACGGAAAGGAAGCGTTCTCAAGAAGAAAAACATGGCTTAAGATCAAGTGGCAGTTGTAATATCAAAGAGGCATTTGAGATTGCTGAACCTCGGAAAGGAAGAAGTCTTATTTATACTAAGTTAATTAGACTTTTCAGTGGCCCCAGTTACATTTTCTATGATTACATATCCTTTGTGTTTATGACTCGGAGACAACGGACCATATGCGAAGGATAGAGACCTTCGTGGAGATTTCGGCGGAAATACCATGGAGCAAAGTGGATCTATGTGGGCAACAATGTAAGAGTTACAGTTCGAATGACACGTAAAGTTAGTCTTGCGGTGTATTGTTTTTACTATTGCATGATGTTCTCACAATACTCTATAATTAAATTTAATTTGATGTTGGTTACATTCGCTAGGTTTTTTAATATTATGTATCTTGCTAAGAACAATATTGAATTGTCTCTAGAACTATATTTATGAATGCGGTTATGTATTGAATGGTTTTTTATTGTCATGGATCTTAGTTATTATGAATGTAATTTGATTTATTCTATGATAACGTCTTCACATAGTCGAGATAGATGTGAATTTATGGCATGCTCGGCTTGGCCATATTGGTGTCGAGATAGATAAATTTAGTTAAACGAGGGCTCTTGCCTAATTATGACAAAAGTGAATACGTTTACTTGTGAGCCTTTGCTGTTGGTAAAAGTACCCGGGGAAAACCATTTTGGTAAAGGAACCAGGCTTGGACTTCCCTTTGCAATTGGTCCATTCCGACATATGTGGTCCAATGAATGTGAGAGCAAGGCATGGGGCTTATTATTTCATCACATTTACAGATGATTATACTCGCTTCGGTATTGTCTATTTGATAAGTCATAAATCAGAGGCAATAAGTTGCTTCCAAAGCTATATGAGCTTAGTTGAGAATCAGTGGAGAAAATAGAAAATAAAAGCATTAGAGCCGTCGAGGAGTCGTGAATATTTGTCTACGTCGGTTTGAAACGACGCTATGTGATGAAAAAGAAATTCAACATCGGTTATTATTCAAGGACTCCACTGACAAAATGGTGTTGGAAAGAAGAAATGAAACGCTCCTTGAAATGGTTAGGTCTATGATGGCCGCGGGCAAATTGTCGATCACTTTTTGGGGTGATGCAGCATTAAGCGCCACATTTATCCTTAGTGTGCCTGGCAAATCGAGTTCCCACTACTCCATATGAGTTATGGACGAAAACGACTAAGTGTTTTAAGACCTTGAGGATGTCACGACTTATGTTCTTAATACCTCGCACCCACTGCGGTAAACTAGGTGCCCGAGGAAAATGTATCTTTTATAAGATACTCGAGGAACATTCGAAGGGTATGTGTTTATAGGTGAAACTAGCGATGGTGGAGTCGCGAGAATTTGAATCAAGTGTCACATTCTTAGAGAATGATTTTTATACGACAAGGTGATATCGATAAAGACTTGTCTTTCCTGAGACCATGGATTTTGGTGATCAAGACTCACTTCATTCGAATGGGAGCATTTTTAGGAAATATGTTTCCAACTCGAGTGCAGTAATGTGAATCTTGATCAAAATGAAGTAATCAAATGGAAGTACTCAAACAACTAATGATCCTGGTCCAAGTGGGAGCAATTTGAGGATAATAGAGGAATCTGTTCTTCCAGAACCTAAATTGCGACGTAGTGGTAGACAAGGCATTCCTCATCGTCGTTTTGACATTGAGGGTGGTGAAGCATTTGTAGCCATTACACAAGATAAAGATGAGCCAAGGAATGTCAGAGAAACCTACCGGGCCTTGATAAGGAGCGGACAAAAGCAATGGAGGAAGAAATGGAGTCTGAGATCAAATCAAGTTTGGGAACTTGTTGATCTTAGAAAGGGCCTTAAGGCCATTGGGAATAAATGGGTTCTCGAAAATAAAGCGTAAAGGCTGATGGCACAATTGATAAATATAGGCTAGACTAGTAGCGAGCTACACAACGGGAAGGAATATAGATTATGAGGAAACTTTTCTCTGGTGTAAGATTCACCTCAATTAGTTTGATACTAGCTATGTCGTAGCAAGTATGGATCTTGAATTACATCGAATGGATGTGAAACTGACATTTCTAAATGGTGATTTAGAAGAGGAAATCTACATGCGACCTATAGGTTTTGTTAACGAGAAGGCGAAATAAAGTTTGTAGACTTTTGAAGTCCATATATGGCTAGCCAGGTCTTCAAAGACAATGGTATATTCGTTTCCATGTCTGATCATATTAAATGGTTTTATTATGATTCCACGAAGATCATTGTGTATATATAAAAAGATCTATGGACAAGTTTATAATTATGTCATTATATGTTGATGATATACTTACTCATTGGTAATAGCAATTATATCAATGAAGGAATTAAAGGATGGTTATGTCGATTTCGAGATGAAAGATATGGGTGAAGGCTACATATTCTTGGGTTAAGATCTCCGGAGATCGTTGAAAGGAGTATTGTCTGTCACAAGGAGTCGTACATCAATAGATCCTTGAGCGATTCAATCGCGACATTCAAACCCACTCGATACTCCAATTGCTAAAGGTGAAGGTCTTAGCCAGAAGAATATGTCCTAAAACTCCACAAGAAAGAAGAGTATGAGAAAAGTTCCTGCAAGAATGCGGTTGGAAGTCGTGTATGCCATGATGTGTACCAAGACACGATATTTGTTTCTTTGTTGGCATGAGTAAGCGGAATGCTCCCGGTCCAACCCGGGGACAGTACATTGGAAAACGGAGTTAAAGGATACTAAGGTACCTAAAAGGAATACATGCCCCATTCATTGTGTTCTGAAGAAATGATCACGCAAATGAAAGGCCCCTGCTTGATGCTGATTGGGAGGAGACTTGAATGAGGAAAGTCTACCTCTGGGTACATCTTCTTACTCAACAATGGCGCTATATCATGGAGTAGTAAGCGATCACTGCATAGCCTTGTCCTGATGGAATTTGAATTTGTAACTTTTTTCATTTGCGATCTGAGAAGCATTGTGGCTGAAAGTTTTTGATCACTTGGGTTTAAATCTTAATAGTCTTGATTCGAGTCTTGAGTGAGCGTGATAGTCAGCGGCTTAATAGCATACACAAAGGACCCTAAGTATCATGGCAAAACCAAACACATAGATATAAGTATAACTTTGTAAAAGACATGGTTACTGCAAAAGGTGAACATGAAATTATATCACTGCGCGTGAAATGGTTGAATCCTTGACAAAACCAATTCCTCGAGATATATTTATAAAGCATGTGTGAAATCAAAGTTGCGTAGAATATGATATACTTATTGTAATGTTCCCAACAATGTTCATGTTGTATTAATGTTGAATAATAAATATGTTTGTTATAAGCCTACACATTATGTGTGAGTGTTTAATTTTTATTCCTCTCGATTTATTGAAAGTATGTCGGACGAGATAAAGAGATTAGCCCTACCGCAGATTGTCGCCTCTCATTAATTTTTGTAGTTGATGAGAGATGAGACAATGTAAGCTTATTATCTAAGTGATGTCGAGCCAAACTTAAAATATGAATGTCGCCTTGTTAACAAACAAGATGAGATCTTAACTAAAGATTGTAAGTGGTTAATAATAAAAAAATTTTCACTTTATCTGTCTATGTTGCCAGATTTGAGTTCTAATGAACATAAAAAAAGTAGACAAGAGAACTCAAGTTAGACATTAAGAATGTCTGAACCATTATCTGTACGGTATTAATACATTACATAAAGACATACACTCCATGGGAAAGGAGAAAATACCGTAGCACGTGTTTCATACCATGTGTCATGAGTGTGACCAATATAGGTAATCAAAGCTTTCAGATCTGCGGCTTTTGATGTGAGATTCTTTAAGGAGGAATAAGAGCCTTATATTTATACCCTTATGACTCTATTCTAATTCTTAAGACTTAATTTAATACTTGCTATTTTAGAGTGTTACCAAGGTATGAGAGATTCGAGTCCTAGCGGGCACTGCGGAAGCGAATTAAATTAAAGTTAGAAGATGAGAAAAAGAGAGGAAGATCATTAAGCATTATCACATTTTGTTTGTATTCCACTTGGAATATACCAATTATAGAGTGTCTATAATTGTGAATAAAATATATGATATATAAGGTTGAGATCATTTGAGATTCGAATGTGATAAAAATGATCTAAGTCACGCATACTTAAGTCACTCATGATCTTTGTTTGTCGAGGAAGCTATATATTCCCCAGCAGATGTATATGAAAAGAGCTCTCGAAGTATCTTTGGTCACCTGATCTATTTTTCTTGTATGAATTGGTAGAGAGCATAAGAGATGATGTTCTCTTATATGATATTAAGAGGCATGGATCCCATTTTTGTGCGAGTGGGAGATGTTGGATTTTAGAGTTGGGTCGCGAAATGGATCCATGACCCATGATCCATGATGACTCAATTTTGAATTTAAAATTGCGAGTTAAATGGAAGTGCTTGCAGTTAATAAAAGAAGAAGAAAGATGTACAAATAACGAATCATCTTCTCAAAAAAAAAAAAAAAAAGAAGACAAGAAAAAGCTCCTGCGCACTCTCAAATCTCTACCAGAGAACTTTAGATTGTGAAAATGAGTGGCATTCATTTATGTAATGGTCACTATACGATCAGTGAAGCAAACACAGATCTTTATATATTCATTGTAATTGTTTATACGGTATGTATCAATTATCTTTATAATTTATTTTCAACATTACGTGAATTGAAAGTTAAAGTGTGTTGAGTTGATGGGAAGAAACTAAGGCCCCGTTTAGTTCACGAAAATTTTTAACTTTATCCAAAATTCAGAATATGAAAATTTTCAATGTATTCTAATCTTTAGTTTTTCATTTTCGAAAATACGTTTTGTACTTAAATTTGGTTGAAAATAAGAATAAGAAAATCGTTTTGTAAAACCATTTTCTTGAAAATGAAGTTAATGAAAACAATGAAAATGTGTTTAAAATGCGGTTACTATTCACAATCCGGAGTGTTTTTCGTAGCGATGAGGAAAGAAAATCGAAGTGGAGAGGCGAAAGGGAAAAAAAAAGAAGAAAATAGTCACAATCCAGTGTTTTCGTTTGTCGATCAACCAATCCGTGTTTTGATTTAATTCGAAAACAAGGAAAACGACCTGAAACAGTTTAGATTCCTTATAAAATGTTGAAAATAGTGAATTCATTTTCTTTGTTTTCAAAATTTGTTTTTGTCTGATTCTCGTAACTAAACGTGTTTTCTTTAATTTTGAAAAGTTTGAATAGAGAAAATAGAAAATTTTCTACCTACTAAACAGGGCCTAAACATTCGATGAATTTTGGTAGTTAGGCCTGGGCCGGAGGTAGCGAAGAAACTAAGCCCAATAGCATCGCCATCAGCTCAGTTGACTTGGAATCGCTTTCTTTATTTGCAAGCATCTCCTGGTTCAAGTCTTTGACGAAGGTGGTAGGGCAAATAACTCTCCCTCCCCAACCTTCGGAGTTAATGGAACCGGAGTAACTCCTCTCTCGTCATTTTTTCTTTTTAATTTCATTTTCTGCTAGGTATTTTAAATCTTGTTCTTGACATAATAATTTAGTTTTTGTTTTTAGTTTAAGTTGAAATAATGTTCTTAACATAATAATGTGGGTATTAGGGCAAGGAACTGTGGGGCATTCAAGGATAATGTGGGAGATGCACACTTAATGTGCGGGATTAGGCTTTGTAGTTTTTATTTTTAGCCCCCGTTGTTTTTTCAAGATTGTGTGTACCCTTGAATCCCCATTTATGCTTAAATCCCTCAACTTATAATTTTTAAATGTCCCATTAAAAAAGTATTTTATTTTCTTAAATGGAATAAGAAGTGGAGGAGCTAAACATAGACTGTTTGGTGAATGTATTTGGGAGAGTAGGAGTAGTCATTGGTGTTGGATGTTCCCTTGGTATGTACTTGAATCAAATTTTGATTTTTGTTGTTGAGAGAAAACTTTAAAAGAATAACAAACTCAATTACAATTAATCTTTGTGTCACAATCCAAAGACAACATGTTTCAAGATTATTATTCGTAATCATCAAATCTCCACATGTGGGTGATATAAATGATAATTCAAATGTCAAATCTCTAAGTAAAGTGTATTAAATCAATTGATTGAATTAGATTGTATTAATTTATCTATTTCAAAATATTGAGTAATTGATAAATCTCTGTACTCTGGCCTCCTTGTTTAGTCAATTTTGGTGTTATGGTTCAAATAAGCCCTTGATCTCTTTCTTTATTCGATTTTTGTGTTTAGGTCAATCAATGGTGAAAACAATGCAAATTTGAGCAGAAGCGATAATTTAGTGAATTCATCAACATGAGCACAATCTAGATTTAGAGAGCTTTCAAGAGCCGCGATATAAATTCGGGATCGATTGGGCTAGTTTTGAGAAGAAGAAAGGAGGGTGACTGCATTATGACTAAGGAGTTTCATGCCACAACATGAAATCCTCCACGCTATAAGCGTGAGGATCATCACGTTGTGGTATGATGATCCTACATCTTCTAACAATATGCTGTCTAGCCAATTTTGTAGATCACGCTACTCTTGTAGTTTGACCTGACTGCGGTGTGCGATGAAGCCTAATGACTTTTCAAAGCCCATTATGACTTCAATTTTAGGGGAGTATAAAATGATGAAGATTAGGGCAAAAAAAGGGATTCGGCCAGAGATCATAAGCATACGGGAGGCGACCGTCCCTTAGCTTTAAGTTTTATTCTTGCTTTTTTCTCTATGTTTTTCTAATTTTTTCTTCATTGTAACTCCTACCATGTTGTTTAGACTTTCTATCGGGTTTTGGGAGTAGTTTGATATTGACTTTGGATTTGGCTTTTAGGGTTGTAAATTCTTGATGTTTTGGTTCTTGCTTATCAAGTGTTTTATAAGGCTTTAACTACTTGCTTTTGATTGATCACCTTTGGCATGTTGAACATTTAATACCAGTTTGAAGAATATTAGGGTTATATCATGTATAAAACACCGTGCTTTCATATAAGATAGAGATATTTGTGGATTGCATGTGATTTTATTAATTCCTTGTGCTTAATACAACCTGAGTTATGATGGTTTGAGGTAGAAATACAATAAAACCTTTTCTCGGGTTAGCTATCTATTGCTTGAGAAAGAATAAGGTAGTCGTTTTGAAATCCATCTTTGATAATTGAACCAAACATTGTAGACCTCATTCACCTAGATGCTTTCATAGGAATTTGTCTAATGAAACCCAAAACCCTAGGTTCCCTTATTTTCATATAGTTTCTCATTGCTTGACTTGACATTCGAATAGTTTTCTTATGCTATTGTGTAGTAAAATTTCATCTCGTCATTTACATAGTTTGGATAAAGTTTAAAGTTTAAGGTATCATAATTACAGTAATTGGTAACCAACTCTATGTGGGACGATACTCTACTTGCCATTGTGTCACTTGTTACTAATCGTATACTTGTGCAGGTAGGTGTGTAGTTCTTGTATATCCCATACACCTATCATCACACACATTTTGGCAATAGAACTCGTGAGCTAAATTTATGTTACAAGTTTAAAGTCAACACTAAGGCCTTCAACTTGCAAAACTTCATGAACAGCAGAGTAGCTCGGGGTCACTATTAACTCGTCTATATTGAAATCTTGAATTGAGATAGTATACAGCAATAGTTATATAAAATTAGTATGTGATAAAATGAACATAATAATATTAAATGTGATAAAATATTAATGTAGAATGATAAAGGGTATTAATTAGATTACATGATGTAAAGAAAGGATGTTTAAGGATTATATCAAGCGATCTACGATGATTTGTTTCACTCGAACTTTAGCATTAGTCAATTTAAATTTTCCTTCATTTACTTGAATCAACTTATATACAAATGACATTGTTGGAGCGACATTGAAATAAGCGATGCGAAGAATTGTGTATAGTGCCTTAGTGCCTCATGAATTAACACTCGCTTTCCACACCTTCTCTAATATGCATGAAATTGAACCGCGAGTTTTAAACCTCATAATATAACTTATTAGTTTGTAAGATGCTCATTCATCACTAATAAAGATTTTCTTCAAATCAACCTTTTTTTAAGGGTGGCCTTGAATCAGGGTTCGTTAGTCGCATGCCTTGCATGGAAGCTTGTGGGTATCGTGTAACCAATACCACACCATATGTCCCGTTCACGGGATCCACTTAATTTCACGAAAATTTGAGGATAGAGTCCCTTTCATACGAGGAGCTCTTCCCAAAACCAACCTGCATAATATACAACATTGCAGGAAAACAACACTATGAGAAGAACACAGGTTCTTAGGTGAAGCCCACCTTATACTTTATGCGATTTGCCAGCCTAGGAAGGTGAGCTTCGCCTAGGCAAAACAAGCATCATGCGGAGGGCGGCAGGCTCGCCAAGGCAAAGCCCACCTTCGCCTAGATGAACTGCTTCACCTTGGTGAAGCTCACCTTCGCCTAGGCGAGGCAAAGCCTATTTACTACAGAACGATTACGTTAAAAACAATCCAAATGAGTTCAATTTCACTTTTTTACATTAAAAAAAAATACATTTGAGTTCCATTTCAACTCTTTAACACATTTGGCTAAATAAATAGTGCTTGAAAGTTTTACAAAAATAATCCCTTAAAGCCATAAGTGGAGCTTTCTTCACTCTCACGACCTCGGATGAGAGTCGCCCATCGGCGCATATCTCGCACCTGAAATGTTATTCTGTATAGGGTGAGCCACGCCTAGTAGAGTAATTTCTACAAAGGCTACTTCTCACCTAAGTCCACATACAATGTTCACCTCTGACACTTCACATTCACATCAACAATTCCAAGCACGAATATGCAATCTTAGGTTGGAATTCTCATATCATACCATGAAGCTAGAGATGAGACTCACTCGCTACATCATGCAGAATGCTTCTGACTCCACGTCGCCGATCTGATACCCATGAAATGAGATGAGACTCACTCATGCACCATATCAAGTCTTTACCAACAACTCCCTCATCTGATGCAATGACAATGTGTGTGATCAAATTTGTAATTGATGGTTATCAAATGATCATTTTTAAAACAAAATTCCTTTGTTTACAAACCAAAATGCATTGGATGTTATATCTCAAATGATCATTTCACATTCAAAACCATATGTCTTTTATGGGAAGCAAATTTTCGAGGGTCTCCTGTGAAGCTCCATAACCTTCTACACTTTTTGGAAGTTCAGTTTGAGTGTATGAACGATTCGGTCTTTCTTGGGAGTCATCCTGGCCCTTCATTTGCTATTACGGCACAAGTTTTTCCATTTCATAGCGAGTGCGACTTTGTTGAACTTCGGTTCAGTAATTACCGAAACCCACACACCAATCGCAATGTGGTGATTGATTTCAACTATGCACTCACACCCATGTAATACGATGTTCTCGTGCGCCAGCATCTGTGATGCACCATTGCATGTTAATGTCATGCCACATATGTGATGAATGTCATATGGACAATTTAAATCATACATTTCTACCATGTATCATGAACAATTATGTCACATGCATATAATCTCCAAAACAAATATTCAGTTCAATGTCAATATACAAGCACACATATATCAACATTCATCAAACAACAATTAACCAAATCATGTTATTACAAAATCAAATAATAACAACTTTAACTCGAGCGAATGTGACCTTATCATCTGCAAGCAGCCCACTATGGCCCCAAAATGTGCAGAAATTAGCCTTAAGCAGGCCAAATAAGCCTTTAAGCGGCCACAAAAGCGGTAAAAGCAGGCTATAAAAATTCGATTTTTCCTGCTTTGATCGACTTGATCAAAACATTTTTTGGGATACTACACAACCACAAATCATTATTTATTTTCAGCAGACACAAAATGATATTAAGGCGTTTTAAACAAGACAAGCAGATGTCAACGCCTAGGCGAACTTTCTTACGTCTGAGCGAAGGGCGTCGAACTCCCAGAAGCAGAAACAAATGGCTAAGTAGCTTTCTCCCAAGCAGGACCCTTAAATATCTCACCTTAAATCGGCAAAAGGTTGGAGTAAAAAACCCAGTAGGAAATAACCACCTCTTCGTATTATAATGGTGGAGGTCATAAGAGGCTTACCTCTTAAACCCAGAGTTTTGGGTTTCCCCAGAATCTCTCACTTTGGATCTTGGTGGAAATATCTCATTTTAGTTTTGCAGTAGCCTCATAGAGTAGATGAACTTTAACTCTTGGCTCGATGAATTCCGGCCAACGGAACTCCATAGATCGTTGAAAGAAGCTCTTGGTTCTCTCTTACCATCTATATCTCAGTAAAAACCAGGACAATGGGTTCTTTTTGTCCCTTAAGCCTACTTAAGGTTTGAAATTGGGTGGCTCCTGTCCTTTTCAAGTGTCCACTATTTGTGCAGATTAAGTTTTTGTTTAAGAAACAATTTATTTGTCTGGTTTAAATTCAAATTATTTTTCTGTAGACTTCATCTAAATTATTTCCCATTTCAAGATTTTCTCAAAATCGTTTTTGGGTTCCACTAAACGACACCGACGTCGAAAATCGTAAAAAATCCAGCCTCTTGGAATTCAATGAAATTAATTCTAATCACGAATTTATAAGAAAGGAGTGATAATTGAGCTTCATTTAGGTCATCAGAGATCTGAAAATTTTAAGTTTGTATTACATTACCATAATGGCAATTTCTTGTTTTATACTTTTCGAAAGAATTTCAAATTTTCGGGTTTACAAAAAAACATCCCGAGAGCAATATAATTTGTTGTAAATTTTGTTGCCCTAGGACACAATATATCTTCACCACCTTAGCATTTTGCAAAGCAAGCAATCATGATAAACCAGTGAAGTTCGGTGATCTTTGAGCATAGATAATCAACCCACTAGCTCTTTAACCATTGTCTTTAAATATCAAGTCGTGCAATCGTTGTACATAGAGTCAATATAAAATCATATTTTCTTATTGCCAATTTTCTGTCTTCTGAATGTTGATCCAGTATACATCTTATTTGCACCATATTTTCTTCACCAACTTCCTTGATCATGTCCTTTAATAAATCATATATGTATTTGTTGTCTTTGATCTTATTCGATGCATCAATGGACTTAAGGAAAATTGTGATTTTTTTGAATACACTATGAAATTAATTATCGCCATTTGATGGGTGGATCCATCGGGTTGCACATGTCATAGTACCTTATACATCTTCCATTTCTCCTTTGAATGTTGACATAAGCTTCCCTTGTCTTTGCCTTTCCCCATTTCCAAAACCTATATTAATGGGAGGTGTGTAGAAGTGACAGCTAGTGATAAAGGGTACGAAATGAAAAGGACTAAACTCATCAAATGATATAAGAAATTCTAGTGTTTCTTTGTCTTGTATTATTTTGAACTCCTGAGGTTATGTTTTCTAACCCTAGTGTTCCATATACAATCCACCATGTATATTTTTCACACAAATCATCACACATATCACCTGAAATAAGTTAAAAGCGCAAAGCTTTTTGAAACCTTGTAATGATACATGATCTAAGACCCAGGCATTGGTATACTAAATTATGTTACCAAGTTGTGCTTATTTCATGAATTACTTGTGGATACCCACATTCGAGCTCCCGTGCTTATTTCAGGAATTACTTGTGGATACCTATATTTGAGCTCCCTAGGTAACTTGGATTTATCTAAGCTTGCGATACAAATTTGTGGCGCCCGAGAATCCGGGTGTCGGGTTGACGACCGTCGACCGTACAAATTATTGTGGTTACGGGATGACCCGATACCATCTTGTTGTGTCCATTTGTCGGGATCATATTTCACAAAATCGATGAGTCTCCTTTGTTTGGGAGATCTACCCAACATACAACTGTATAACCATAACCGTCAAGGTCTCAACCGGAAGCGAGTAATGACCACATAGGGTCCATGTCCATATCCCGATATCACAACTACTCGTGGACATAGGGTTACTTGGCACCACCTCAATACATCCCTTTGCAAGGGATCCCATTCATTCACATTTAAATCCTAAAATGTGAAGTAAATCACTTAATTACGACCCATAAGAGTCCGATCAACCCTCTTACCATAATTACATGCGACTATTTAGACAATAGTCCCAAAGAATTTAATCACAATTATTTTATACAAAATAATTTTTTAAAGCTCAGCCTCAGGCCACACATCGACTTCCTTCATAATCACGACCTCGTGGGCTTGTGATATTCCACAATACACCACGTACTTGGGGGTCCCATTAATTGGCTTGATGCACAGTGAAAATTTTCCTCTGGCTACTCCCGCCCTAAATGCACCTGCAATGGCATACATAAAACATCAAAATCATATTCATATAAATAATGTAATCCTATATGGAATGTTAAAGTGTCATGCATGATATGTGACTCCTCATGCCCACAGCTTCGAGTCCCCGAAGTAGGCTCCCTCACACTACAACGCCAAAGTGTGAAAAACCGGAGTCATTGGTGTTTCACCTTGATGACTAAACCATTGGACAACCCTCCAATTTTAATTTATCCAAATCGTGTGTTTACCCAAGGTGGATGGTGAATTTACCAGGGGTCTCACCGCATGAATACGCACGCCTTTCGACACTTTTCGCGAACTTACATCGTGGGACGCATGTCTAGCAGGAATAAAATTTGAATCTTTCATTACGTCTTGCTTCACCCAAACACATGTGATTTAGCGTGTATTGTTTGTCGTGAGTCTCGATTTTGAATGATTTATGCATTTAAAACTCACCACATTCTGAATGGTGAATAACCAACACCATGCACACACACGACATTTGATGTGGCCGTTGTATGAAATACAATCATACTGCATTTCATGCTATAATGTGCCCCATGCAACATTTATAAATTTTGGATAATTATATTTCCTACATATAATTTCCATTCATCACCATTTCCATGGTAATACATCATGTAAGCACATATTAACATGATTTTTACACACAACATCATGTTATTTATTTTCCAACAATAACACTCAAAATGGCCCAAATCTCAGACCCAAATAAACAGGGCACCTCTCGGTCCCTTCACGGCCATGAACCATTTTTGGTTCCATTCATCGGCTCATTCGGTGTCACAGAAAAACTTCGACAAAATCGGAGACATGGAGTCCGAGTTAAGAACCAAACCTCAGCGGTCAGGGACTACCAGAAAGCAGTTCTAAAATTCGACTGGGCGTAAACGAGTCCAGGAATTTAGTCATATTTATTAAAAACTTGGAGTCCCAAAGGAATTCAGCTGCAGACATTTAGTCTGATCCCAAAAATTCCTAAAAATTCCTACACTCAGTCCAAAAAATTTGGGACTGAAATTTACGGCTTCTCATGGCCTCTAAGAAAAACCCCCAAGCCATTAAATGGCTTTTAGGCTAGAATTAACCCAAGTAGGAAAATTCTCTATCTCGTGAAGTTTGATGAAACTCCAAGATTTTTGTGCCATAGTAGTTCTGATCGACGGACCGACTTTGCCTTTGCTCGCGAAAACTACGGTCAGATTACGTAGATCTTGAAGCCGAAAAAAATTTTCTTTTCTCTCTCTCTCTCTTCTCTTTCTCCCACGCTCACCCCGTCGAGTCTCCTCCTTTATTTTTTTTTGACTTTGCTTTTTTCTTTTTATCCTTCTTTTAAAAAAAATTTTGACACATGGCCCTTGATAATCTGTCTACAAATCGGGTGCGTTTAAGCCAAAAATATTCTTTTCAATTCAATTTAGTTTAAATGAACTTAGCTCAAGCCATTTCCGACTTAGAGATTTTTCGTAAAAATCTCTAGTCCTGAAGTCAGCAGCTTATCACCCAATCATTAAAATTTTTTCGATTGTTTCGAACCGGCTGGCTCACTAGATTTCGGACGGTATCGGCACAATCCATTTTGTCATCAGGATTTGAAATTTTCTAGGCTTCCCTGGACCATTCTGGCAATTTATTATTATTATTATCATTTTGTCATTTTTGAAAATTTCTAATTTTCCTGGGTTTTACATTTGTGGTAAAACCAGGCACTTGCATCTCTTCTACCCACCACTACCCATGCTCAGCGCTCGACCTTCATTGCACCCTATGCCCACACTGTAGTCCATTACTCTAATCCTACTAATTCTCAGGATTGGGTCGTTGATTCAGGCGTCTCTCACCATGTGACCATGGATCTTGCTACCTTGGCCCTTCATTAGGCGTACACCATCTCTAACAGTATTATTATTGGTAATGGTACAAGTTTATCTATTACTAACATTGTCTCTTTCACCCTTACTTCTCTACCTACACCATTATTATTTACCAATGTGTTACATGTGCCCGTAATATCTAAAAACGTTATTTTAGTCTCTACCCTTTGTTTTGACAACCCTATTAATGTCTTATTTTTTTACTCTTTCTTTCGGTGTAGGATCATCACACGGGGGTCACTTTGGTTCGTGGGCAGCGTAGAGACGGTGTCTATTACTAGCCGCAGTTGGTCCCCTTTCAATCTTGTGCCTTAGTTATGTCTTCTTCGGTCAAATCTTCGTTTTTCGCTATCTCCATGTGGCATGTCTCGGTCATCGTCTTTCACGATATTTTCACAAATTTCTAAGTGTTTAAATATTTCCTTTCAAAAAAACATTTATGTTCCTTTTCTTGTAACTCTATATTATTAATAAAAGCCACAATTACATTTTGCTAAGTCGGCATTACTGTTCCTCTCCTCTTGATATGTTTTCAAATCATTTGGACCTCACCGTTTCATCTTTTGATGGTTTTAACTACTATGTGTTATTTTGTTGACCATTACACAAAAGTATATCTTTATCATTACATCAAAATAAGATTTCATTCGACTATTGTGCATTAAAGCTTGTGAAAACTGTTCACCGCCCACCATTAAAACATTTACCTGAATAATGGGGAATTGAATTTTTTGCCCTTCGGTCATTTCTCGCTACCCATGGTATAACCTATCTCACTACACATCCACACACTCCTGAGCATACGCGGGTGATACGAGCGTCGAAATCGATATATTGTAGAAACCCGTCCTCTCCTACATGAGGCGTCCATCCCTCTCACTTTTTAGCGTATGCATTTGATACGGTTGTCTATTTAATAAATAGAATGTCTAAAGTTGGTCTTTCCCTTGGTTCCTCTTTTTGAAAATTTATTCCAACAAAGCTCTAACCCACATCTAAACTCCTTGTCTTCGGTTGTTTATGCTTTCCACTGGTTGTGTGTCCTATTCTTCCCACAAACTTGATCCCAAATCCAGTCCATGTGTCTTTCTCGGGTACTCTCTCACTCAGAGTGCCTTTCTCTGTTTTGACCCTACCCTCAAAAAAATCTTTATGTCTCGTCATGTTCAGTTGTGGAAAATGTATTCCCATTTGCATCTCTGTACCTCTGACACATCGATAATAGACATAGATTCTGCATTCTCCGCTTCATCGTTCACTTTGTGCAACTCTCCAGCACCACCCCCACCTATCCACCTACCCATATCGTCGACCTCACCGGCCCCATTTATGTTCATCACACCACCCCACCCATCTTCGTAGAGATTGCATCCTTGACCGACTAAATAACGATCGCGGGCCTCTCCGTATGTTAGATTGTTGGGTCTAAGACACCACCACCCGCCCTCGCTTTAGTGTCTCCAGGCCCATACCTATTCGGGCCCGCTCCCTCACACGTCATCCTCCCCACTAAACCCATCTCATGGAAACCAGCCAAAATACCGTCCATCAAGCCCAACCCACGAGAAATATGGTCTCACCAATATAAGTCCAACTATCACTGAACCATGCACTATCGGCCAAGTCCTTCAAGATCCTAAGTGGGTTCAGGCGATGAAGGAAGAATATGATGCTCTCATTCAGAATGATAATTGGGCTCTCATTCCCCTAAGACCAAGGCAGAATCTAGTGGGCAACAAATGGACATCAAACAAAATCTCAACGACTCTATTGCGTGGTATAAAACTCACCTTGTTGCTAAAGGCTTTCACCAACAGTCGGGTATTGACTTTCACAAGACTTTTAGCCTCGTGATAAATCCCATCACCATTCGTACTATGCTTAGTCTTGTACTCAATCGCAAGTGGGGAATTCGCCAACTTGATGTAAATAATGCTTTTCTTAATGGGCATCTTAGGGAGGAGGTATATATGGCGCAATCGAAAGGCATGCAAAACGCTGATTGTTCTCATCATGTTTGTATTTTAACCAAGGCTATTTATGGGCTAAAACAATCTCTGCGAGCTTGGTACTAGGAGCTCCGTGCCTTCTTGGTCTCTCTCAAATTTGTCACATCCCGTGTAGACTCGTCCCTCTTTGTTTACTCACACTTCCTCTATTTCCTGGTTTATGTTGATGATTTGGTTATTACAGGTGTTGACCCCTCACTTGTCGACACTATTATTTAGCAACTTGACTCTAAATTCTCCATAAAGGAGCTTGGGGTGTTATCTTTCTACTGTGGAGTTGAGGTTTTGGCCACTTCAATGGGTTTTCTACTATCTCAAAAAAAGTATGTTATTGATCTTCTCGACAAACATAACATCTTTGAACTCGAGCCGATCTCTACATCGCTTGTTGTAGGTACTTCTCTGACTACTCACGATGGTATTGCACTGGTCAATGCAACCATTTACCATCAAGTGGTTGGTGGCCTTCAACATCTCTAGATGACTCGACCAAGTATTTCCTTTGCCTTTAACTCTTTCGGTTATGCACCATCATCAGAGTACAATTGGGAAGCGATCAAACATCTACTTCGTTATCTTATTAGCACGAGATCCTTTAGTATCCGGCTTCTTCACGAACCTCCTTTGACCTTGCATGGTTTCTCACGATCGCGGATTGGGTTATTATCCATAGGTGCTTTCTCATTTTCCGAGTGCTAATCAATTTCTGAGTTATAAAGCAACCTGCTTTGTTTTCGTTCTTCCAGGCAGTATTATCAATTGCGGCTACATTTTGCCGGGTGTAATGGGTAAAATTGTTGTTGTCGGAACTTCTTACATCAGTCTAGTCGCTGCCCACCTTGTTATCGGCTCACCTTGGTGCAACTTATCTCTCTACCAACCCTATATTTCATTCTTGAATGAGCATCTTGTGATTGATTACTATTTTGTTCGTGACCTGGTTTAGTCGTCTGAGTTACGTGTTGTTCATGTCTCCGCTAGTGACCAGCTTGCTGACGCACTTATCAAACCTCTATCTCGGTCTCGCCTTTTTTATTTATGTAACAAGATTGGTGTTATTTACGGCATCATCTTGAGGGTATATTATAGTATATTTAAGGTTTTCTTTTATTGGCTTTATCTTTATTCTTATTTTGTCTTTATATGAGTATATATATATATATATACCACAATTCTTCAAATAATATTCAAGTCTTTTTCGCCAATACCTTGTTCGAGTCCCATAGGGATGATTTGCTACCTTAAAACTAAAGTGAATTAAAAAATTTAATTGATTTATTTTTCTATTAAAAATATAAATTAATTCAAAAATATAAATTAAGATAAAGATAAAAATAAAATAACATTTAAAAATTTTATATAATTTTGATATGTATCATGGCTTATCTGGAGTTTTTGGATATTTATTTTATAATTTTATTTGTTTGATTTTTAAAGATAAATATTTAATCTTTATCATTGATTTTTTAATATTTGTAATATAAATTTATTCAAACATATAAAATTAAGATCAATACGATAAGTTAATTATTTTTAAAATTTTAAATGAATAAAAAATAAGTTATATCAAAACTAATAGATGTACAATACAAATAGTGTATGTTTATAATACAATTGTACTAAATTGCAATAGATTCGGATAATACTCTATTTATTATATTTATGTATTTTTAAATGCACCCATATCAAAAGTGAACTTGATTTCTTACTAATTACATACATTGTATATAATTAATTTTCAAACATATTTATGCTTTTTATATATGTTTTATACATTGATTTCTTACCTTTTAAAGAAAAAAATATTTAGGATTAAAAAAAACATATATATGTTTTAATATAACTGTATATGGTTGAAGAGGTTGTTCATGTTAAGCATTAATATTTGTTTTAACTTACCTTATATAGATATTGCATAAAACATGGATAGCAAGACAAAAACCAAACAATACCAAGAGGTTTGAATATTATTTTGATTACCATTGTGTTATTTAGACCATATTTTATTTTTATCATTTAATGTTACTATAATAATTTCTATTTTATGACATTTATTTACTTTTACAAGAAAGATTGAGAAATTAAATAGTCGATGTTCAGCCAAGCTTAGTCATCTAATTGACGATCTAAGTAACAAAAGAATAGGACCATAGAGGATATTGGCTTTAGTTAATTACTTTATCTGTTTTGCACAAACTGAGACATAACGCGCATGTAGATGGATGATTAACTATTTTAATATTGCCATTGCAAATTAGATATCGGATCCATAGCAGATTAGATATAGGATTTGAACGACAGTTTCTAATAACTTGTGTTGAAGTTGGTGATATTCTAGGAATCCCATATGAGGGTAGGAGACTCTTAGTTGCACCTTCTAGTATAAGTATTAAGATAGAGAGTTTATCAGTCCTTAGAGCTAGGCTTATATCAGTGGAAGACATAGAGTTGTTTAAAAAATTGTTTATTTTCTTCTCATGTCCTACGCTCCTTGCGCCAGCTTTGAAGGTGGATGATAGCCATGATTAAAATTGTTTATATGTGATGTACTTTAATTGCTGCAGACTTTAATATCAACTTCAATTGGGGTCAATTTGTACTTGATTCATTAGTTGCTGGGATTAGACCAAGGATAAAAATATCGGTTTTTATGGATATATTGGTACTTGGATTTTATGGATATATCAGAGATGTATCGGTATTTATAAATTATTCAAAATTTAAATATATATTCAATTTATATATTAAAATTAGTTTGAAGATATATATGAAATGAAGGCGCTGCGTTTTCTCTGATCTTAGTTTCTCCAATTTTTTACAATAATTAATGATATCAATTATTAATGAAAACATAATAATTCCAACGGTCTCTTGATCTTCTCCTCTTTTCTATAAATAATTAATGATAGTAGTATTAAGGGAGTGAACCTCTGATAAATGATATTAATTATTGGAAGAGAAATTAATCAAATGATGTTAACCTTTGAAATCATATGTTGAATTGATCTTGTAAAACAAGTTCAAAGAAATCTATGTAAATGGGAAAGGAAGTGATCTGTCCAACCCACGTTGTTTTCCTATAAATAAGGAGTAATTGACTACATCCTATGATAGGATTCCTATCTCACCCTCTATGAGAAACAAAATAACGTGACAAACAAAAGCAAAAGAAGGGACGGCTTGTATCGATATATTGGCATATATCGGCCAGTTTGTATTTTTTTTTAAAAAATTTCACGAGCCTATGTTTTTTGTGTCGGATTTGTGTCAGATATATAGGTAATTTATTGATATATCGGCGATATATCGTCAATACTGAGCGATTTTTTCCAAATTTTCCAAGAAACGACTTTCATTTGTAAAAATTGTATCGTGATGGCCCGACACCCGAAATATCGACGATATATCGTCGATATTTCATGACATTTTTAACCTTGGATTAGACACTTTCAATTGGGCAATTGTTCTTGGTTTACAAGTTGTCTTCTTTTTTTCCATATATATATATATATATATTGTATAGTTGTATGTTTCAATTTCATTATATTTGTTCAATATGTTTATTTAAAATAACATACTAATGTATAAAATATTTGTGAATCAGCTATTTTATGTAAATAAATTCTAAATTCTAGCCGTGTTGGTGCCACGTACCATCATATATATATATATATATATATATATATATAACTCTCACCTCATATATATATATATATATATATATATATATATATATATATATATATATATATATGTTGTATGGTTGTATGTTTCAATTTCATTATATTTGTTCAATATGTTTATTTAAAATAACATACTAATGTATAAAATATTTGTGTAACAGCTATTTTATGTAAATAAATTCTAAATTCTAGCTGTGTTGGTGCCACGTACCATCCCAAAGCATGGAGTGAGGACCTAATGAAGAGAAGAGTGAATACAGAGTTACAAGATTTTGGTGATTTTGGATTGGCCGATGTATGTGACAAAATTTCTTTCTACTAATTCATCTATATTAATAGTTGAAATTTTTGTTTAAAAAATATTACTAGAATTTTAAGAAGTTAGAGGGAGAGGATGTAAATAAAATTTTCAGTATTTTTCATGTTTACAAAGAAATTTTGGTATATGCACTAGAAAGCAAATGATGAAAGGTAGCCCCGTGGGTACCATGGCTTTAGGCCTAGAACCCGCTATTCAATGAGCTCGAACCCACTTTGTTCAGCTAGGTCGCATATGTGGCCTTACTGCCCGCCTCATGAAGTGGCCCAGTGGCCTTGTATTAAAACCACCACGGGGAACCCACGGGACGGTGCGGGTCCACAGAACCGTGCGGGGTCCGAAGACCCCCGGTAGGCCATCTCACGCATATGAAAATTTTGTTATGGGAAAATATACAAAGTAGGCCTTTTATCACGAATTCACAATTCATCGTTTATTTGGAAGAATAATCCTTAATAAGGAAAAGCAGGATATTATCCCCTTAAAAGGATAATCCTTGATAAGGAAAAACGGTCTTATCCATAAAGGATAATCCTTAATAAGAAAAAACGAGATATTATTCTAAAATAAGACGGAGATTTGGGGCGAGACCTATAAATTGGGAAGATCCCGGAAAGGTATGCAATTCCCGACTATCTCAACATCATTCTTCCTCTCATTCTTGACTTAATCGCCGGAGAAACACGCGGCTTCTGGAAGTCACGGATCGCCCTTTGCGGAGTTCATTCTTGTGTGCGATGCCGGTCAGGCGAACAAAAATTGGTTCTTACATTGGCGCCGTCTGTGGGAAATCGAACAAAAAAGTTTCATGGCGTTGGCGAGGCTTGGCTCAGCTTGCGCTCAGTGGCCCTCCGTCACACGGGCTCCGGTCGATCCCCATTCCCACATACGGTTCATCGGGCGATCTGTGTCATGCAACCCTATTGGTGTGGAAAAATCGTTCACTTCCATTTGGCGTCGGGACATGGAGAGAAAGCAAAGAGAGCAATGAAAAGATGAAGGAATTCTGAGAAAGTCATATTTGAAGGCTCAATGAAATAATGTGATCCACGGATATTTCGGATCGGAAGGCAGCGAACTAGGAAAGGTATTATCAATAAAGCTTTCTTTAAGCATTTCTATCAATATTTGCAATAGACCACTTAAAAGTGCGGATAGGCGTGTAAAATGACATGTCGGCTCGGTAAAGATAACTTCTAAGTAGGTCTACTTAAAAGTCGGATCGACCTGATAAAATGACTGTCAGGCAGATAAAGATAACTTCTGTTGAATTGACTTAAAAGTCGGGATGACGATGGAAATGACTGTCAGGCCCGGTAAGATAACTTCAGCAGTCAACTTAAAAGTCCGGATGGCTGTGATAAAATGACTGTCACGGCCCGGTAAAGACAACTATAGTAGGTCGACCAAAAGTGGTTGGCATGGTAAATGACTGTCGGCGGTAAAGATAACTGGCGGTCGACTTAAAAGTCGGATGTGCGATCAAAATGACTGTCACGGCTAGGTAAAGACAATATAAGCGTTGACGACTTAAAAGTTCGGACAGCCTTGATAAATGACTGTGCGGCGGTAAAGATAATATGGCCGATTGACTTAAAGTCGGATGGCGCGATAAAATGACATGTCGCGCCAGGTAAAGATAACTTCTGGCGATTGACTTAAAAGTCGGATGAAGCAATAAAATGATATGTCGGGCTGGTAGAACAACTATGGCCGGTCGACTTAAAAGTCGAGACGACGCATTAAATGACTGTCAGCGCATTAAAATGACTGTTCGACGGTATAGACAACTTCTAGCGGTCAGCAAAGTCGAGCGGCTGCGATAAAATAATCGACCCGGTAAAGATAACTTCAGCGTTGACTTAAAGTCGGATGACCACGGTAAAATTACATGCGGCCGATAAAGACAACATAGCGGTGACTTAAAAGTCGGGCGCGCGATGGAATGACATGTCCGACCGTAGAGATAACTTCTAGCGGTGAACTTAAAAGGCGGTCGGCGTGAAATGACACAATAGGCCCGGTAGAGACAACTTCTAAGCGGTCCCGGCTTAAAAGCCCGGGATAAGCTGATGGAAATGACTATCAGGCGGTAAAGACAACATCTAACCCGGTCCGCTTAAAGCCGGATGGCGCGTTAAAATGACATGTCGAAACCGGTATAGACAACATCTAACCGGTCCACTTAAAAGCTCAGATGGCGCAGTAAATGACTTATCCGACCCAGTATAGATAACATCTGCACAGACCGCCAAAGCAGGATAAGGCTAAATGCTCTATCGACGGTATAATAATGCGGCCATTTCAGTTAAAGTTCGGATGGTGCTAAAATGCCTGTCAGAGCCCGACATAGCTAATGTAGTGGCTGATCACAGAATGGATGGCGCTATTGCCTGTCAGGCCCCGGCATGGTGGATCTTTAGCTGGTTTCATTACTAAATTAGAAATGTCCTGTCAGGCCCGGTATGGTTGATGTCGGTACGGTTCATTTTAATGCGGACTTCTGGCTTTATCTTGTCTGGCACTTCATGTGCTAGACTTTCGGCTCTAAGCCGTCTAGCACTTTCTTAATACGGACCGGAAACCATAAACGTTTAATTTCTAAAAGTCGTATGGCACTTTCTTAATTCCAGACTTCTGGCTCTAAGCCGCCTGGCACTTTCTTAATGCTAGACTTCTGGCTCTATGCCGTATGGTACTTCCTTAATGCGGACGCCGTCTCCAAACGCGTGCGACGCTTTCTTAATGCCGGAGTCGGCTCCAACCGTGCAACACTTTCTTAATACCCAGACTTGGCTCTAGCCGTCTGACACTTTCTTAATGTGGCACGGCGTAAGCCATGGCACTTTCTTAATGTCAGACTTCTGGCTCTATGCCGTCTGGCACTTCATAATATCGGACTACGGCTCTAAGTTGTTGCGGCACTTTCAAAGACGGACTTGTGGCTCCAAGCCGTCTGGAACTTTCTTAATGCCAGACTTCCGGCTCTATGGCAATTTCTAAAAGCCGTATGGCACTTTCTTAATGCGGACTTACGGCTCTGTGCGTCTGGCGCTGTAGCCCAAACTTCGATACAGCCGTCTAGCGCTGCTCTTTGTGCAAACTTAGGCTCTATGCCCGTTTTGGCACATCCTTGTGCGACTTACAGAAACCTATGCGGTTGGCATCCTTAATGCTAGACTTGGCTCTAAGCCGTCTGGCACTTTCAAAGATCAAACTTACGGCTCCCAAGCGTGCGGCGCCTCAAGGTAGGACTTGTAATAAGCCGTTTGGCACTTTCTTAATGCGAGACTTTTGGCTCGAGCTGGCCGCGCTTTCTTAATGCGGACTTCTGGCCTCTGGGTACGTGCTTGATTTCTAAAAGTCGTATGACACTTTCTTATTCAGGACTTTCGATATACAGAAAGCGTCGGCACTTTCTTAATGCGGACTTTGCACTCTAAGCCGTCTGGCACTTTCTTCATGCAGACTTAGGCTTTGGTACATGCGGCACTTCTTAATGTCAGACTTCTTGCTCTAAGCCGTATGACACTTTCAAAAGACCAGACTATGGCTATAAGCTTGCTGGCACTTTTAAAAGACTAGACTTTAGACTCCTAGCCCGCTGGTGCATGTTTAAACACAGCAATGGCTCTCAGCCTGTGCATTCTTTCTCTTTACCACTTGGGGGGCGACACAGTAGTCTTGTTCCCTCAGGTGGCCCGTGAGGCCGGACAGAGCTAGCTAAGGCCCCTTAAATCCGACCTCGGCTTGAGGCTCTCGAGCGACCCGAAGCTAGGAAGAGCTACGAGATTGACAGATCGGCAAGAACAAAATGTTCCCCAGCGACACTCTCTGGCAACGGACGGGGTATGGCGGGGGCTATGTAGAGAGGGTACGGGCCTAACTCTAGGGTTCTTCCACGGACCAAGGGGCTCATTCGCGCTCGGTGATCTCGAGCCATCGGCGATGTTTGAGAAACATGTGGTTCTGCGTGCTTTATATCGAACACCGTTCGATACGCATTAATTCTCCCGATCCCTTCCAACTTTCTCTACTCAAGGTTTAAAAAGCTTCATATTTTCACGTGAAGAAGTACCCGACCTTCGGTGGGAAAAAGGGGGCATTAATGGTCACCATGGCTTTTGAGGCCCCGGACCACTGTTCGATAGGTCCGGCACCAGCGCGGGCCCATTTGCACACTTGCTCGTAGAGGCCCAGGCGTGCTATTTAAAGCCGCGCGGGGAACCCGGGCCGGTGCGGAGTCCTAGAACCCGTGCGGGGTCCCAGACCCCCAAGCTAGCCCATGATCCGACTTTCTTCTGAATTTAGGCCTCGAATAGCGTCAGTCACTTGGGTGTACACCACACTTTGAAATGTTTTCCATAAAGGGTGAGTTGTACCCAGTAGATAATATTCTACAGGCTCTCCACCCTAAGTACACATGCAATGGATTTATGTTCCACACATTCACATTTCACATTCAAAGTAAAACATACGATTTCTACTGGAATCCACCATGTCGCGCTGCAGGCTCTCATCTCGGCTTCAGGTCCTTACCGAAGCTCTATCCAAATGACAAGGCCCATGCATGATAAAATCCATCATTTCTAGATTACTTCCAATGATCATTTTACAAAACAAATTCATTTGTTTT
This sequence comes from Tetrastigma voinierianum, assembly GCA_016808115.1. Classification (NCBI taxonomy): domain Eukaryota; kingdom Viridiplantae; phylum Streptophyta; class Magnoliopsida; order Vitales; family Vitaceae; genus Tetrastigma; species Tetrastigma voinierianum. The sequence continues at coordinate 574,329 of JAEQBH010003080.1, forward strand.
CAAACCAAAAAATTTTTGGATATCACACCGCAATGATCATTTGTATACAAAGCTCATGTGTCTTTATGGGGGCAGCGAATTTATGGTGTTACGCTGCAAGCTTCGCACACCTAGACACTTTTGCGGCCTTTCACCGCTGGAATTATGTCTAACCATAGTGCCTTGGTCTTTCACCCAGATAGGGTGTCTATCCACAACATAATACCCGGCCTATATTTTCTTTACCATTTTATTCAAGCGTTGATGAGTCAAAACTCATAGAGATTTTAATACATTTTACGATTTTATAATGAGAATAATGATGAATTGTTCTGAGAAACTGAATATTTGAATCAAATTCAATTTCTTGGGGAAAATACAATGAAGATCAAATTTTGGCAAAAAATCATGAAATCGACTGCGGCGAATTTAAGTAAAAATGGGGCGAGTCGCGACGGAAGTGCGGTTCCGGCGTTCGAGTCACGACCTCAACAAATTGGCTTTGAAGAAGAAAGCGAGCGATGAATAAGTGAAATTACGTGACACGAAGGAGGATTGAGACAAAATATGACTTGGTCGAGAATAAAAGAAGCAGTCAAATGAAAAAGTTCAGCTATCGTGACATCATTGCGACGTCGCGACACCAAACGGAGACAAATGACGTCGTGATACCACCATGAGGTCGCGACAAGGAGTTGACTACAAAGCCACAAGAACAGCCTTCTCAAGTAAAGGAAGTCGCAACTAATTTTGAAAGAAAGGACTTGATGTCATGACCTTGAAAGTAATAAAAAATAACATCAAGGTCATAACGCAAACTCCAAATCGGGCGACGAGGAATTGATGAAGAAGCGGGACGGGATGTGCGACACCGCTGAGGTTACCGCGGGGCTGAAAGCAAGCGTGGACATGAAGTGCGTGACGATTAGAAGTTCCGACAAAGATTTTCAAAGGGCTGAACATAGAAGTGCGGCGGTTAGAACATAGAGACATCAAACAGAATCGAGAAGATGTCGCGGCGTCCTTGGTGGTGTGACATCGGTTAGCTCAAAGGTGAAGTCGCGGCGTCCTTTAGTGGTCGCTACATCAGTTTGCAGGGATTATGGTCGGCGGCGTCTTTCGGTGGTCGTGACATCAATTTCACAAAGAATGGAGTGCGACATCATTTAGGCTGTCAGCGACATCATAGTAAGAATCTGAAGACAGAGTCCGCGACCATAGTAAAACTTCCACGCGACATCCAAAGAGCTCATAGCATAACATTGAAGTCGCGACCTATGATTGAAGTAAGCGACCTCAAAAACTACAAGGCAAGGAGATGTCGCGGCGTCATTCGGTAGCCAGCGACCGCGATTATAGAAAAGAAGGTTCTTGGCGTCATTTAAGCGGTAGCGACATCGAATCACGAGGTGTTAAAGGCAAGTGCAACGGATAAGCCGCTCGAGGCGAATAGAAAAATGAAACCGCGGCTATGATTGAAATTAGCGACCTCAAAGAGATCACAATGCGAGAAAGATGAAGTCGCGATGATTGAAATCAGCGACAGCCGAATAATAAAGCGAGCGGTGAGAATCCACGGCGTGAAAGAGAGGTTTGCGACATCAGAGTCGAGGTCGCGTGACAAATGGAGTGCGACATGAACAAGCGATGGACGAGTTATTTTGAAAATCCACGGAAATAGGTGCATCGAGAAGCTAGATGACTTCAAACCTATCATCTGTATTGCCATTGAAAGAAAGCAGCTCTTGGCGGCACAGAACGAAAGATCTGGGTAGCCTAAGGCTCATTACATGATTTCTTCTTTTCTTATTTTTTTAGTTTTGTTTCATTTTGTCGTTGGGCATTAGTAGATTTTATTTTATTTTTTGGATACGATTAGCTTATTTAAGCGAGTGAATCATAAATTCATTTCATTTCAAATTACTATACGGTTGTTTGAAGTTGAACAATTACAGGTCGGACTCTTGTTTCATCATTACAGTGGATATTTTTTATCAGATAACCACTGCTGTGTGTAGTCGATGAATTTAAACTACGGCTTCCATGGGCAAACTCTGTTGTTAAATTTATATTTCTGCGAGAATAAATTCGGTGTTATTGAACTTCGGCTTGAAAATGCAGCACTACGGTTATGAGTTTTAATAATTGATTCCAATATCGGTGTCTTATACCGAAATTTGTGGCATTGCTTCACACTCTGATTTCCGGGAGGCCCTTTGAGGTGACACGAGAGAAGGCAATCCTGAGTGATGAACAATTTCTCAAGGGTATATTAACCTAATATTGGAAGTGCAATGAGCTTTAATGAGTTTATTTCGATAAATCCTTGACTCACTTGAAATCAAGAATGAGTTGAATGAATTATTCAATTAAACAAGCAGAGATTTCACCTCAATTTGAACAGTGATTCTAATCCAGTGTTAGTTGAGATCTAATCAAGGAAATGATGAACTATTCTAATTTAAGAGGAGGAGAACCGATCAAAGTGAAGCCTGTGCTATACCCATGTGCTAGGAGCTATGGTTTTATAGTCACGTTCTGGGTATTAAGTATTGAAAGAAAATATCAAAACAAGGCAACCACAGTTAAAAGTAGTTATCTAATTCCTGATATTTGAGAAAGAATCGAGAAAATTAGATGATGAGAACGTGTAGTTTTGGAGATCAGCTGCAACATAATATTCCTGGTGATTTAAAATGTGGTTCATGAAGCAAAGTTATAAAGTACTCTGCAGAAATTGATTTTCACAATAGTAGTGTACTCAATGTTTCTTTAAAGATAATGGTTCGATCGAATATTTCATTACTATTCTTTATTCTTTATTCTTTTAAATTCCCAGTTTATTTGTTATTCATTCACATATCTTAGACTTGTATATTTAGGCTTCTGATTTCAGTTTTTCAGAGTCGAATAGTAGTGGCCCCGGTGAGTAGGGCCCAGGTTGGGGTGACCAATTTGAGGAAGGAAGGAAGGAAGGAGAAAAAGAAGAAGGAGAAGAAGGAGAAGGAAGAAGGAGGAGGAAGGAGGAGGAGGAGAGAGGAAGGAGGAGGAGGAGGAGAGAGAGAAGAGGAGGAGAAGGAGAGAGAGGAAGAAGGAAGAAAAGAAAAGAGAAGAGAAGAGAAGAAAGAAAGAAGAAGAAGGAAGGAAAGAAGAAAAGAGAAAGAGAGAGAAGAGAGAGAAAGAGAAGAGAAGAGAAAGAAGGAAGAAGAAAGAGAGAGAAGAAGAGAGAGAGAGAGAGAGAGAGAGAAGAGAGAGAAGAGAGAAGAGAGAAGAAGAAGAAGAAGAAGAAGAAGAAGAAGAAGAGAGATCTGGGATCGATATAGGACTAAATCCGTTTTTATTGCTTGTTCGGCACATTGCACTTGCGGGATCTTGGATCAAGCGAGAAATAAATTTATCCCAATCTTAAAGAGGAAACCGATTTTAATGAGTATAATTGCAAAGAAATATAACAAACAAGTTTCATGGCATTATTGCTGGGGATTAGACAATAGTCATTTGATAATGGTGTCATAAATTTGTATATATCTTTTAGTCTACCAACAACTGTGCGACTCTTTTGGACTTCATCCCACTTGACTGAACCCACCTAATCAAACACCAAATGCAATGTTGATTTTTTAACCATGCACTCACACCCATTCAATGCGATGTGCCCATGCATATGCAATGCAATGCATCATTGCATGTTATATCATGCCACATGTATAATGAATGCTACATGGACAACATAATCCACACCACTCATCGGGTGTCATGGACAATCACATCACCTGCATATGACTTCCATACTTCATTTCATTCATGTCAATATGTTATGCATGCATACATCAACATACAACAAGTCATTCTATGTTCAAACAATGACACACACACAATTAAGCCATGTAATGGCCATTTGCACATATAAACTCATCACATGCCAATACATTAGAACACACATGATAGGGTTCGAAAAATAAGGCTCACAGGTCCACCTGCCAGGCCCAAAAAAGAGGCCAGCCTAACGAAACATTGAGGCCCGTCCGCTGAACCCCAAGGGAGATACATGCCCATTGGAGCATTTAGGTCTTTCTCTTGACATTTCAAGCCTTTGGTGCCTGACCAGAATAAGGAATTTAACAGGTTGCCCAGACCCGATTATGGAAGTCTCAATTAGAAAATAGAATGGTCCCTAATAATATATTATTCATAAGTCGGTAAATCTCACCAATAAGGAAAGAAAGACAATAATAGATCGACATCAAATCGGGATCCCCAATAAGGAAGGAAGATTATCCCAAATAAATTGCTCTTTTCACATATCCATTGCAATCGATATCGATAATAACAAAAATGCACCATCGATGAGGAACAAATCCTAATCACCATCCAGAAATTTGGTTGGAACGGCATCTACTATATTACAGGTCACCCCCATCGGTGAAAGATGCGGCTTAGAAAGATGCATAAAAACATATGCACCCAATACTAAGCGGTCTAAGCGGTCTCTCTTTTCTCTGAGAAAGAGCGGCAGGCATCGGATGACCACGGGCGAAGCCATGACCCGCTGCATTCTGTTTTGCAGGCGATACCTTTAAACGTCGCAAACGGCACTGCGGCAATCCTGCCGATGGGCGATCCGATCCCATTGCCCGACCACGGTGGCCTTGATCCGACTGTGGCCCGCACCCTCAGTGATTCGGTTGAAAAAGGCATCATCAACACATGTTGACATCCAAACATGTCACTCTTAGTCAAGTAGTGACACTGTCAAACAAGTCATACAATGTCCCCGAAGTAAGCCACAAACAATCATGAATCGAGCCATGAAACCGACCCAAAATAGGCCATGAACACAGGCCTCCACACAATCACAGGCTCGCCTAGGAATAGCCTACCTTTGCCTAGGTGAAGTGGTTTGCTTAGGCCTCCACACAGTCATGAACTAGAAACTTCCATAATTCTATCCTTGGGCTTGCTTAGGTGTACATACCCTCGCCTAGGTGGACCCCTTCGCTTAGGCGAACACTCCCTTTGCCTAAGCGAAGACACCCTTCTTCCGAGGATGCCCTTGTCCTTGCCTAGGCGAAGGGCGCGACAAGAACTCAAACATCCGACCATGTCCAACCCAAAAATGGAAAATAAACCCAAGTAGAAAAAATCCCCTACCTCTTGGAGCGTAGAAGAAACCCTAGGAAGCCTCGTGGACACTTCCTAATCCTGAAACCTTTGATTTCCCGAACTCCTCGTTTGGATCCTTGGCGAAATACTGCGTTTTCGGCACCCACGCGTAGCCCTCGTCGATGAGATGAACTTTCATTCTTGGCCCGACAAACTTCGACCGACGGAATCCCGTAGATCTTGGAAGGAAGCTCTTGGCTTTCCTCTTTCTCTCTTTTCTCACTCTTGGACAAAAGTAGGAAAATGGGATCCTTTTTCCCTTTTTGCCCCTTTTGTTCTAACTTACTCCTTAAGTTAAAGGAGCTTACGTCTTGCCACGTGTCAACCTTGCTGGAGTACATCTCTCTACCTCGAAACAATTTCATTTCATCTCAGTTCAAATTACATATTTTCTATGGGCTTGGCAACATTTCCCAAAATCTCCTTTTTGGTTATACGGAAACATATGCCGCCCCAAAATTCGTAGTCAAGCCTCGAGCTTCGTAAATTTATGCGGTAACTAGATTTTGTACGACGAAGGAAGGACAAATCCAACGGCAAGGTCTGTTTCATCATCTGAGATCTAGAAAATTTCCAGGTTTTCAACTGTACTATTCGACAATTCTTTGTTTACCATTTTAGAAAAAATTGATTTTCTCGAGTTTTAACAAACTTTTAATATATATAATTTAGTACATACGTTTTATTAATCTTCTTTTGGTTGTTCATATGAATATGTAGGGACAATAATTGGGATTTAATAATTATGAAATATCATGAAAAAATAATCTAGTTGTTGGGCTCATTGATAGATGGTAAGGGAAAAAATGATTGGACTCTTTCACGAAAGAAAAAATTAATCAAAAATGGCTTTGATCACTATTACTTGTCTTTGATTGAAATCTATGGACATTTAAAGCTATCCATATTCATAATTTAACATTATGTGAAGGTTGAAGTTCTGTCCGTTACGATTGGGATGCAAGGAAATAAACTATTTAAAGATAAGTCTGATTGTGAATTTATTGTTCCAAATGTAACCCAACAACTTAATTTGTAAGTTTTTAAAAAAATGTTTCATTTTATCAATGCAAGCATATATACTTCTTGCATGAATGATCATGCCTTGATCCTTGTTATTCAACTATGAAGAAATGGTGGACTTTCTTCTACAATTGAAAATGTAATGTATTATGTTGAATATTATATTTTCTATTTGTAAATTTTAATGAAGCAAACATAAATTTTTGTTAATATATTCTATTATGTATTCATATTTACAGGACAAGGTTGCACAGTACAAACAGAAAATGCTAATATGGTTGATAAAGTCGACACGAAATGAAGTTAGAGAAAGTGTCTATCAAGCCATGAATCATTGATGGAGTTTCAATACATAATTTTTCCATGACTCTGACATAATCATCATTCGACTACCATATGCAATGCTATCAGTAGCAACAATGTCCTCTTTACATTCTTCCTTTTCATATTATATATCGTTGAAATGGTTATTAAAACTTTCTTTTCCACATATTATTAGCAATATGCATGATTCTCTATTCAAAAAATTTTAGAAACACTATGAAGGATTGCTTGATACTATAAGATAATATGACTTATACCTCCTTACATAAAGAGTATATCCTTTAATTTCTATGATACCACAACCAATCCCATAGTTTAGACTCCTATTACAAATACTAGTGAGAAACATGTCATCATCAGGGCCCTTGTAATGTCACTCAAATAAGGTTGAGTCAATTACAATAGGTCGGCAAACCCTAATGGGAGCCATAGAATAAAAAAGAATAGGCAATGAATAATTGTGAAAATGCCCATTTATGGTATGTGTGTAGAAATTGTCCTTAGTTAATGTCACCTATGGAAAAATATTTATTTTCATTTTGAAATCTAGAATTATTTAGATGTAGAGGTGGAAACAAAGCCGGCTTACTATTATTTTAATCCTTGCCTTAGATTGATAGGGTCTGCGCTAATAATATGGATTGGGCCCACGTGCCCGATATGGGTTGGTCATTCGGTAGAGTGTTCTATTCGGGCCAATGTTTGGCTAGCCTTGCTTTCGACCATATGCGGATCATAGACTAATATGGGCCGAAATAGTAAAGGTATAAATATTTTATAAAATGAAATTTTGTTTAAAATACTTATAATTTGCTTTTATGTTGTTTTTTTTACATCTATTCAATTTACATTACATCAAGGTGGTTTGTTCCTCCCAAATTTGTTTCCATTAGAACTCAAACCCTAGATCCCTACGCCTCCCGATGCTCGCTTGAGAGCTCTTAACATAGATAAGTTTTATTGATTGCTTTTTTTGGTTAAAAGACTATATAATAAATTATTTTAATTATTTTCATATGAGTATTAATTTATTTTATTAAAACAATTGAAATTAATATGATAAATATTTTTTTTAAACAATATTTCCAATAATAAAAAAGAAATATATATTTTTCATAACTAGAAAATTATCTACTTCAAAAAATATTTACAAAAACATATACAATTATTAAAAATAAAATACTATAGATAAATTGTATTTTAAAACATTATATAATTTTTAAAAATGTTAAAATTTATTATAGTCATTTAAAAATAATAATTAATTTGAGTTTCATAGAATATGTTTGAAGATATTTTAAAAAAAATTAGTAAAAAATAGTTTTAACTTATATATATTATCGAAAAACATCTTCTTCTTTTACATCCATCACCTCTCATTACATTGGTGTTATGTTGGTTTGCCACAAAATTTTCTGTGAGACTCGAATCCTTTGCCCCTCTTAACCACTTGAGCTACGTCTTGTTGGCAAAACATTTTTTTAGAAATTGAAAATAAAACTTTGTTGAAAAGTACTTTTTGAAATAAAATTTAAAAAAAAATTATTTGATCTTATATAAAACAAGAATTTTGTTTGATTTTTGACATATTTTATGTTTTAATTTATATTTTAGGTTAATAAAAATGTAAAAAAATCGAGGACAAAACGGTGACCTTCCCAAACCTACATGGTCGTGGGCCAATTTGGTTGGGCCATCAAGCCTAAATTCTATTCATGCCACAAAAATCTAAGTGTGACACCCCTATCCCGGGGGTCCCATTGACAACCCGTCAACCCTCAGAATACTCGTGGATGTCGAGTAACCCGACACCACACCATCGTGTCCCCTTTTCCGGGACCCATGATTTAATCGGCGAATCGCTGTATGGGGGCTCTACGAATACAACTGTACAATTCTGAGGAAACATAGTGATATTATACAACGACCACACTTAGGATTACATACGAGTAAAAATGCCCCATGTAGGGCCCCGACATCCATACTCATGATATATAAACACATGACTATGAAACCATAGTCCATAAGGTTTTAAAATACATCCTTCTTATACAAATAAATACAACTCATATATATTTACAAAATGTATATCAAGCGCAAATCTGGCACTCTTTCTCAATCCAGAGCTCTAAGGAGCGTCGTCCATTGTAACTGTCTTACGAAATGTGAGATTACGGCCGAGGGTAGGCAAAGCCTAGTAGTGATATTTCTGCAAGGGCTACTTCCCACACAAGTGCACATGCAATGTCGCACAATCAAACACACATCAAGTGCGACATACGTGTCTACACGAATGTTTTTACATGTCATGAATGAGACTCGACTCACCATGCCCCATGTATCGAGCCCTCGCCCGACTCCATCACTCAATATGTCATTGAGTAATATATCCGAAGTCACTCACTGAATCGTCTCACATATGCATATGCCAAATGTGACAACCGTCACTGGTATTACCAATGACCCATGTATCGAGCCCTCACCGGCTCCATTGATACAGTGCCCGATGGGCAACAAATCCCAAGTCGATCAGAGCTCCTATCACCTGACCAAAGTGCATGTTATAAACATGAACGTGTGTCTTCTTTGGGAAACAGAACTTTTCGGATCACACCGCGGGTCTCTTACATCCATGTTCCAGGCTTTTCACCTGAGGGGGTTAACAGTCCCCTTCTTGCTCCTGACACATTAATTATTATTTCACTTTATGCTTTAAACTGTGAGTCATTTATTGGACGTCATCCAAAGCACGAACTCACTACCCATTCATCAACACTGATAATGGATGGCCCACATACCAAATACTACCTTTTAATATGCGATATTACTGTCGTATGCAATCTTGGCTGTCACTGCAAATTCTCATATTTTATGTTTGATGCACACTACATGAATCATTCTCATCGGAGTTATTGCTTCATGTCGAATTTCATACAAACATATATTGCAAGCATATAAGTTCCATATATTTCATGCCAATATATATAGATATCATATAAAGCATATTAGAATCCATGAATCCATGACTAAACAAATAATGTCATATAACCTTCCTTAGGCTAACTCATGAAAATTCATACTGACTCTGTGCTTTATTCACACTGACATGCCTGCGTGGTCATGTCAAAACACGGCTATTCATCGACACAACCAAGTAGCTTGCACACTTGGTGCAAAACAAAGATTTTCAGCATAATTGCTTGATCTGCTGCATTCCACGGGTACATGGAAAGAATCTTGACTAATGGAACTCCATAGAGTCAAGACACCCAAAAAACGAGTTTGGGCCAGAAAGATATGGTCGTCAGAGTTGGAAACACACAATCATAAATCTTAGTACTTTGTGTCCCCATGCACATGGGTACAAACACCAACTTTCAGCAAGGTTGTGGACGCAATTTCCTCCCCACAGGCATATGGATAGAGTCTTGACTCAATGGTCTTTCCATAGAGTCTAAGAACACATGAAACGGAGTTTGAACGAAGACGTTATAGCCTTTTCATTCAAAAATGGTCAGTTTACTTTGCTTGCTTCAGGAAGCGGTGCGTGATGCAGATTCGGGGTCTTAATCCATATAATTTAACAGCGATTATTTACACTCATTTAGAAGATACGGTTCTTAAGTTCTTCTTCAATTAGAATCACCCAAATTGGATCACAAGAGCTCCAAGATGTCTAAACAGCGGGACCTCATTTAAGCAGGACCGAAACTTCCCGGGTATTGCTCCCCCTTTGAATTCATTTAAGTCCAAAGGGTAAGTAATTCAGATAGACCTATTTCAAGGAAATATGTGATCCTATAAGTCTAGTTTAGACAACAATTGGAATCCTCAATTCAGATGATGGCCCAGAATTATGGCCAAGAAACTTCGATCCACGGGGTCTCAACGAATGAGGAGAAAGCTATCTAAACATAGCTTCACTTTAAATGCATTTTTGATTCCAAAGGGGTCAGAATTTAGATAGACTTATTTCAAGGAGATATGTTCTCCTATAAGTCTAGTTTATCCAAAAATTAGAATCACTCAATTCAAATAAGGAATGGCCAAGTTATGATCAAAATACAGTCATGGGGTCCGAGGAAAAAAACTGGGCAGCATTCTCCACTTTGACACACACACACATGCCCTTAGATGAGAATTAAGCTAGAATTGGGATAAAGCCACTACCTTAATTTGGGTGATTTCGGGACGTGCCTTTCCGATTTTCATGAAAACCGAGACAGCGATCTTGTTGTTCCTGGTACCTGCATAACTCTCGTTGCGTAGAGCAGCTTTAACTCTCGTCCTGTCGAGTTCCGATCGGCAAAACCCCGTGAAATCGCCGGAGAAGGTTACTTTTCTTTTCTCTCTCTCTCTCTCTCTCTCTCTCTCTCTCTCTCTATCACGTTTTTCTCTAGACAAAAAATGAGATCTCCTTGCATTTAGATATTTTAGGATATTTATAGTGTGGGCCACGTGGCTCACGTCGCGCCGGTGTCACACACTTCTTCGATTCCGTTCGCTAGCAGAAACAATTTATTTAGATTTCTGGTTTCGGTTCCTTTATCTTAAATAGACATTCTTTAAATATTTGACATTTTTTTTAAGTTTTCTAAAAATCTTCCTTTCGATGTCCACTCGGCGCATATCGCCTCAAAGTCGTGAAAATTCATTTGTCTCGGAATTGATAAAGTCGCATATGTGACTAGATTTCGTGAGAACTGATTCAATAATAGTGAAGTCGTTTCGTCATCAGAGATTTAGAAAAATTTCGAAAAAATTACAATTGCCCTTGCTTAAAAATTAAAAGTTGGTTTCAGGTCTTACATTCTCTCTCCCTTAAAAAATTTAGTCCTGAAATTCCACCACATGCAACATATGCAATCACATGCATATGCAGAGTCTGAATGCTACGAATGGCTAAGAGCGTACCTTCATTCTCAAATAGAAGGGATGGCGGTGCATCGTGTCCTCACGCTCCCCATGTTTGCACTCTTCCCACTCTTCGGTGCCGCCATAGCACCTTCACTAGCCCCATAGTCTTGTGTTGCAAAACCTAGTCTCGGCTATCCATGATACGCACTAGTTCCTCCTCAAGGTCCCGTACGTATCAGCAATGAGGCTCACCCGATCCTTTACATTAGTCGTATGTAAGGTGTATTTAGAGACATGGAGATATGGAATACGTCGTGAACACTTGATAAACTATGTGGTAATGCCAACCAGTAAGAAACTATACCCACCCTCTCGAGTACCTCGAAGGGCTCAATATATCTTGGTTATAGCTTTCCTCGCTTGCAGGCAGCCACTCCTCTTTTAGGCATCACCTTGAAGATACTTGATCACCGCCTCGGGGCCTAAAAGGTCGTCGCGTGCGTAAGTAGTAACTCTTCTGCTGCTGCGGCGTGAGGAAGGCGGCTTCCGTATCAAATCCACCTTCTTAGGGTGACTCTAATCCAACTCGAACCCGGTGGGTGGGCCTCTCTCCGCCTCCAGTCCAACAAGCGGAGATCGACATGGCCTCCCGTACCAATACCTCATAAATTGCCATACGTATGCTACGCCCAATAAGCATTGTTATGGCGAACTCATTAAGGAAAATGCTCTTCCGGCTACCCTTAAGATCCGGACGCATCTTTCGCGGCATGTCCTCTAAAACACTATATGGTCCTCTCCGACCATGCATGCGTGGATGGCAATAAATCATCAAGCTGTGTCCCAGTAGCTCTCTCGAAACTCTTCAAAGTAGCGTAAACTTTGAGATCAATCAATACTATGGAAATGTGCACTCCATCTACATGGCACAATCTCGTATGTAAACTTGTAAAATTCCTCAAGTGTGAAGGTCATCTGTAACTAGAAAATGTGTCGACTTAGTAAATTAGGTCCTTATCACCACAGCATCATGCTTTCACGAAATTAAGTAGCAGTGAGTCCTTAAAATCATCGTGATATGCTCCCACTTCCACTCTACTACCTCTAATGGCTGGAGTAGCCCTGTTGGCCTCTGATGCTCAACCTTAATATGTTGACATGTGAGACATCTTCGAACAAAGTCCCCAACGTGTCTCTTCATCCCGCTCCAATAATACTGGCGACGAAGATCATGATACATCTTTGTACCACCTGGATGCACAGCAAAAACGAGAACAATGGAATTTTCGAAGGATCTTCTCTCTGATTTACTTAATTTAGGGAACCACAATCGAATCCCTATGCGAAGACTACCATCCCGTGTGAATGGCCCGACCTCGTCACTTGTACCGACTGTACTTTCGATCCACACATTAGACATTATCTCGATACCTTGCCAGGACTCAATCCACTGCACTCGGTAAGGAAGGTGTAGCCACTCAGCTCCCAACACCTGATCGTTCACATGCTTGTAAAATTGAACTACCCTTAGTCTCGAGCATCAACCACTCTGGGGAAGCCACACTGGCGGTACTCGTGACTTTTCATTGAGTGCATCGGCCGCTACATTTAAGGGATGGGCATTACAAAGTGATCATAATCCTCGAGATATTCCATCCCATCTCTTGTTGCCTCATATTAGAGTCCGTTGAGTAAAAGATATGGACTTTGTGGTCGAAAAATACCTCGAATTGCTCACCATATAAATAGTGGCACCATATCTTAAAAGCGAAGACTATAGGCGCTTGACTCCGTGTCATCGTTGGGTAATTCCGCTCATGGTTCTTGATTATCGTGAACCGTAGCTACCACTCTCGGGCGCCTCAGAGCACATCGATCCGTCCTTGAGAGGCATCACAATATCTGAGTGTACCTGTCCTTATTCGGGACTATCGGAATAGAGAGTTGTAGTAAGCCTCCTTTCAATTCTTGAATGCCTTCTCGCCAGTCATTCCTCGAATTTACTGACCTCTTTCTAGTAAATGGCAGAAGACCTCCAAGGTGAAGTGCTCGGTTAACCCTTGTCCAATAATTCTTGCGGTTGGACCTTAAGTTCACCAGTAACTCAACGGTGTCATCCTATGAAGTCATAGAAATGGGCGTATTGCTGAGGGTGTAACTCGATGATAAAGTCAGCTCACGTGGCCGTCGATAGCTAATCAGAAAAACATCATCATACTACTTGAAACTACCCGAGATAGATCCGGTGTCTCTCGTCCTCAGTGAGCTTGCTAACCAGCCATCAAGCGTCCCTCCATGCAGGTCATGCGCTGTTTGGGGTAAGTATCATGCTTCCCCCTTGAAAGAAGTCACACGGATCTTTTGATCCGTGTGTAGCGAAATCCTCTTACTATCACAGTCAATGATGATTCGGTGTGCGTCGACAATCCATGCGAGAATGACATGAAACTTTGATATGTCCATCACGAAAGGTCCACTGAGTAGAATCCTGAGATCTCAACTCACTATCTCGACATATCTTATCAATCCTCACCCCTAGTCCTAGGGGAGAACTCATCCTCTTGACTCATTGAGGTCTCTACCTCTAAACCCCAGAAACATCCACACTAGATCGACCCACGAAGAGAATCGATGCAAATCAAACGATATCTTAGAAGAAGGTTGATTCTCCCCTCTTAGTAATAGCACCCATATTCGAATGCTCAGGTGTGTGTCTATACACTCTTCCGATGGCGGGTACATCACGACCAGCCAGTCCCCCTCCTCCATGTATGTCGGAGGGATGATGTGCAGAAACCCTAGAGGTTACTCGTCCCTCCTTGGCCTACCGTTGCACTAGTCCATGCAATGGTAGCAACCACCGCTCTCGCTTATGCAATAATAGCGACTACAGCGCCGTATCGCTAGACTGTCGAAACAACGACCCCGCCACCATCGGGTCTCCTTCTAACGAAATTTCGGAGGATAATGTGCCTCGAACCTCTGGAGGTTACTTGACCCCCTTGGTTCCCAATTTCACCACCTTATGCGATGGTGGCAGTAATAACACTTACTTTACCTGGGGTAGCGATCGCGGCCAACAACGGCCTCTATGAAGGTCTGTTGGTCGTAGGTGGTCGTGGGTTGTGCTACACTCACCTTTAGGCATCCTCTTCCTCTCTTTAGTCATCTACCGTGTGAGATGGCAATAGACTTATCAAATTTCTATCTCGGTCTAACTAGTAGTGCCTGTGTGACCACTAATAGACTTAACATCATAGACTGCCGTTCATCCCTTAGTGGTGCATAATGCCAAACACTAATACACATAGGTTTCCCGAACTATGTCTTCATTTTGTTTGAACCTAAGGTTATGTTTCTAACCTAGTGTTCCATATACAATCCACCATGTATATTCACACAAATCACCACATATCCTTTGACATGTTAACAGCCTGAAACCATGACACACAACCGATGCATGATCTGGGCCAGCCGCCCATCAGCCCTCGGTACTCGTGTACCTAGACTCTTGATACTTAGCTGAGACGAGCTAGTATCAAGACCATACTTATGAATACCCACATTCGAGCTCCCTAGGTAATCGTTTACCTAAGCTATGATACCAAGTTGTGACACCCCTATCCTGGGGGTCCTATTGACAACCCGTCAACCCGCGGAATACTCGTGGATGTCGAGTAACCCGACACCACACCATCGTGTCCCCTTTTCCGGGACCCATGATTTAACGAAAATCGAGTAGAATCTCCTTTGTACGGGGAGCTCTACCTAAAATATAACCTGTACAATTACATGGCAACATGACCCAATATTATACAACAACCACCATAGGGTCCACATACAATTAAATGTCCCGATAGAGGCCCGTTTATCATACTGAACGTATAACCACATGACTATAAAATCATAGTCATAAGGTTTAAATTACATCACTCTTATACAAATAAATAATCCATATATATTTAAAAATATATGTCGAGCCCCGCAAATCCGGCTTCTTTACCGATCCAGGCCTCTGGGGCGTGGATCCCACTTTAATTAGCGTCTTGCTGAAATGTGGTCCCAGAGCTAGTGAGCAAAGCCAGTGATAATCTCCTACAGGGCTACTCCCCACTAAGTGCACATGTAATGATCGCACAATCAAACACACATTCAAGGGCAACATACATGTCTACCTGAATGTTTACATGTCATGAATGAGACTCGACTCACCATGCCCCATGTATCGAGCCCTCGCCATCTCCATCACTCAATATGTCATTGAGTAATATATCCCGAGTCACTCACTGAATCGTCTCACATATGCATATGCCAAATGTGACAACCGTCACTGGTATTACCAATGACCCATGTATCGAGGCCTCACCGGCTCCATTACCCAATGCAAGTTCCAATGGGCAACAAATCCCAAGTCAATCCCGAGCTCTATCCACCTGACCAGAAGTCTATGTGATAAACATGACAGTGTGTCTTCTTTAGGAAACAAAACTTTTCGGATCACACCGCGGGTCTCTTACATCCATGTTCCAAGCTTTTCACACGAGGGGTTAACGGTCCTTGCTCCACCAATACACATTAATTATATTTCACTTTATGCTTTAAGCGGTGAGTCATTTATTGGGCGTCATCAAGCACGAACTCACTACCCATTCATCAACACGATAATGGATGGCCATACCCATGCACCACACTTTTAATATGCTGATGTCCCTATGCATACGTGCTAATGTCACAAATTCTCATATTACATAATGCACACTCATGAACCACATTCTCATCGGGTTGTACTTCATGTCGATTTCCATGCAAGCATATATTGGCAAGCATATAAGTTTCATATATTTCATACTTAATATATATAGATATCATATCAAGCATATCGGCATCCATGAATCCGCTGACTAAACAAATAATGTCCATATAACCTTCCTTAGGCTAACTCATGGAAATTCATACCCAATACAATGGCCCTCTGACATGCCTCTGATGGTCATCCGTCAGGCTGATACATCGATATGACGAATAACACCAGTACACTTGGTGTAAAACATAGATTTTCAGCATATTTGTGATCACCCACTGCCTTCCACAGGTATATGAAAAGCATCTTGACTCAATGGGCTTTCCATAGAGTCCAAGAACACCCAAAACGGAGTTTGGACCTTGAAAAGATATGGTCATCAGTTGGGAGCTGTCAGAAATATGACCTTTGTGTATCACGCACTTGGTACAAACACCAACTTTCAGCAAGGTGTGGACACAATTTCCTCCACACATGAATATGGATAGAGTCTTGACTCAATGGGCTTTTTCATGAGTTCAAGAACACCGAGAAACGGAGTTGAGCAGACGTTATAGCCTTTTCATTCAAAACTGGTCAATTACTTTGCTTACACTGGAAACGATGCAGCGATGCCGATTTTAGGGGTCTTAATCCATAATTTGACACTGATTATTTATACTCATTTAAGATACGGTTCTTAGGGTTTCTTCTCCAATTGGAATCACCTAAATTGGATACGGAAACTCAAGATATGTCATAAACAATGAGACTTCTCATTTCAAAGCATGCTTAGAAGCTATCTGAACATAGTTTCGTTTGAATGCATTTCTAAGTGCAAGGGGTCGAAATTTGGATGAAATATATTTCAAGGAAATATGTTATCCTATAAGTCTAGTTTAGCCAACAATTAGAATCACCCATTTCAGATGAGTGATGGCCAAGTTATGGCCAAAACTCAGTCACGGGGTCTCAAAACAGAGCAGGAAAATTGCCTGAACATAGCTTCACTTTGAATGCATTTATGATTCCAAAGGGTTCGGAATTTGGATAGACCTATTTCAAGGAGATATGTTTTCCTATAAGTATATTTATCTAGAAATTGGAATTACTCAATTCGAATAAGGGATGACCATGTTATGGCTAAAATATAGTGTAAATTCGAGGAAATTAGACTGACATTCTCAGCTGACACACACACACATGCCTTAGATATAAATTAAGCGAGTAGGATAAAACCCTACCTCAATTTCCTTGATTTCTGGGACACCACCTTTTCTCAGTTTCCATGAAAACCCAAACCTTGGCGAAATCTTGTGATTCCAGGTGCCACGTGTGGCTCGTCGCGTAGAGCGGCTAACTCTCTCGTCTTGTCGAGTCCGTTGTGGCCAGTGAATCGCCGAAGAAGGTTGCTTTCTTTCACTCTCTCTCTCTCTCTCTATCACGTTTTCTCTAGACAAAAATGATCTGCTGCATTTTAGATATTTAAGGATATTTATAGTGTGGACCGTGGCTCACGTCGCGCCCGTGTCGCCTTCTTGATTCGTTCTCGCGCCGAAACAATTTATTTCGTCGGTTCAGTTCCATCTATAATAAATGGAGCATTGGCACAAATATTTGGCGTTTTGATTTTTATAAAAATCTACCGCTTTCGAAATTAAACTCGACTCCTGTTGTCTTGAAATTCGTGAAAATCCGACTTTCTCGGAATTTAACGAAATTCATATGGGTGGTTAGATTCATGAGGAGCGAATCGGCGGTGAAGTCAGTTTATCATCGAATACAGAAAATTTCGGAAAAATTAGCATTTGCCCTTCTTGTAAAAATTCAAAATTTTACATTTTTCGGTCTTACACTAAGTGGGATACTAAAATTCCCATAAGACTGAACCCATATTCCCACCTATATTTTAGATGTTTGATCTTGATTCTTTCGTTTGTAGCATTTAGATGATAATTATCATGAACTTCATATATCTTGAGTTGTAATTACATCTGAAATTGTTTATTAACATACTTGCACTCTTGCAATACTACTAACAATTCTTTTGACTGTGAAAGCAATTTTAAGGTGTTATTGATGATAATTTATACAACAAGAGAGATGTGCTCATGACAAGAATGTAACACAAGTGGATTATGGATGAAGATAAGGAAGATAATGAATTGAATAGGCCGTATAGGGTAACGTTCTGTTCACCAAGAATGTAACAATATGTGAGATCAATCACATTAGCTCCAAACTTCAAGGACGAAGCTTTCAAGACACCAATTTGACTTAAAATCTATTAGGGAGTTGTTTTAAAAATAATTATAAAAAATTATTTTTTGATAATAATTTACAAAAAATAATTTTGTAATATTTTTTTTTTAAAAAAAGTGTGTTGAAGAGTTAGGAATATTCCTAAGAATTGTTACAATGGGAACAATTTACTATCTTCAAACTAAGAAATGTGAGTCAAATATGCTTAATTACTAGTAAATAAATTTGGAAGTTTTAGAGAAGCTTAAAAGATCTCCCATATGAGTTTTAAGATAACAGATTGATTTTAATTTTCAACAAATATATATATATATATATATATATATATATATATATATATATATATATATATATACTATATATATATATAATTAATAGATACATTAAAATGCTATATGAGAAACACTTACACTTTCAAATAAGGTTTTTTACGAGTTTTTGAAAAGCACATTTTACATTCTCAAAAATAAAAATAAAAATGAAAACATATTTGTTTTCAATTTGGTTTTTTGAAAAATATAAAACCTAGAGAGAAATTTAAAAATAAATAAAGAGTTTCCAAAGAAAACAAATTTAATTGTTCTTTATCATGTTTCAAAACCTATTCTTAAGATGATTTAAAATATGGACCGATAGATCCTGTTTAGTAGTTTCCCTTCATAAAATAAAATAAATAAAAGTTAAAGCAGTTTACTTAACCTTGAAACAATGACTTCCCATCCATACGATGAACAATCCTTCACACGATTAACGTGGTGTTTGTTTTTTTTTACTTAACATTGTATATAATTTTTTTTTGAGCTTAATATTGAATAATATTTAATATTATTAAATATTAAATTGTTTGTTTTTTAACATTAGATAGCGAGTAAAGATGTGACATGTGATTATTTTTGTTTCCCCATCGTTTCGTCGTAATGGAGCGAGTTTGATTTAAACTGTAATAAGGTTTTAGTGGTTTGAGTTTATTTTAAACTTGAGAAGGAGTTCAGTATTGTTATTCTATTTCTACCTGCGATTATATTTTAAAATATTTTGTTATTAATAATTAGAATTTTTAATAAATAATTTATAAAAAATTCATAATATTTTATTTTTTAGAAATATATTAATTTTAATATAATAAAAATAAAAAACAAATCTAAAAAATAAAATAAAAAGTAAACAAAAATCAAATGTAAAATGAGGTGTGTTTGGGAATTTCCCATCCTCGCTAACCTTTTGTCTACTTGTTTAATTTTTTTAAATATGACCAGTTGGGGATTGAAAAAATAAACGGGCGAGGGTTGGGTTGGGGCCGCCTCATCTTTGCACCTCTGTTGTCATCCCTAGTAATTAGTGTTGCTGGCCCTTTTCACTTGTTGGACAGGTATTGAGTTTCTTGTTTGGTGAAAAATGATTTTCTAAATAGAAAAAAAATAAGATATTTTCCTTTTAATTATAACATTATTTATAAATTTCAATAATAAGTCGTAAAAATTTTAAAAATCAAAGAGCTTAATGCTAAAAGCTATTTAACTTTAAACAAAAAATAAAAAAACAAACAGCCCCTAAGTCTTATTTTCGAGTCCCCATTATTGTAGTCGCACTTCCCAACCATAAGTCTTTACAAAAGGAGTTTAGAATTTAATATTTATTGCCTCCTCTTTGGCTCTTTCCTCATATTTTAAGAGTATTAAAACAAATGATAGAAAATGATGATATAAAATTTTCCAATGAAAATGTTATTAATTATAATAAAAAGACTTGCCCAAGTTTGACAATACCTTTTAAAAGTATTCGTAATCTTAAAAGTATTTTAATTATTTTTAAAGTAAAAGATAGGTGTTTTGGAAAATATTTTAATAATTAAAAATTATTCGAAGTCTCTTTTAAGGACAAAAAAATTTGTAATTGTCTTAAATTTTTTTTTTACTTATTTCCAAATATTTCTAAAATAGTAAAATGTTATTTTAGAAAACGCTCCAATTTTTTTAAGATAGTGTTAGATTTTTAAAACTTTTCAATGACATAAATGTTTATATATTTTATAAATTTTATTATATATATATATATATATATATATATATATATATATATATATATATATATATATATATATATTAATAATTTACCAATATTTAAATAAAGATGCTCTGTGGAACTACATACAAATAAGCTTGTGACGAGCTTTACTTAATTTTTTATTTGATGATATCTAAAATAAATATTTTTTTTAAAGCTCAAAATAATATCTGAAGTAATGTTTTTGTCACATCACAAATATTATGATTGATAATTACAGTTTTAATGATTTAAAATTTTTTTAAAACCATAACCATGAACCATAGTTTTAATTTTAAGTGTTAAGTGTGGTTTTAACTATTTTAAATTTTTTTAAATTTTGCGAAGTGGTAAGGATGTACTAATTTGAGTATTATTTTAAAATATGTATTGTTTTGAATTTTTTTTTTAAATATATTATTTTACATTTTTTTATTTCCAATCTCAGTAGTGAAAGAGTCACCTAGCTGATGACTTCAAAGTCCTCTTTATTGTACTTACAATTCCATGCACACTTCTTTACGTCTTTTAAGTCTTTCTCCAATCTCGCCCCACCGTGTTCCTGAAATTCAATTTTCAAAAATCTTTTAATCATCCCTCTAAAAAAGTCTTGTAGACCTGCAATTTCGTAATTTCGTCCAAATTGAAAAAAATAATAAGTAAAAAAGATCCTTGTTCTTTAGCCGCTGGGCCCTGCCATCTTCATGTGAATATCTTGGCAAATAAGTATTTGGTTAATGGCTCTCGGGAAATAGAAAACCTCGTAGAGAAAATAAGAGATAATGGAATCAGGTTGAAGGAATGGAGTTCAGTGTGTGATTTCGCTCCTTAATTGATGAGTGAAAAAAACAAGATGGAATAATTGAAGGGTGATGAGAGACATAAGCCGTCCAAGGGATAGAAAAGGGTTTTAAAGTTCTTTGACCACAAGATTTAAGAAAGAAAAAAAAGACAAAGAGGGGATGAGAGAAGATAGAAAGAGAAAGAGAGAAAGAAAGGAAAGAGGAGAGAAAGTTTCGCAATCCTGCAATTGGGCTATTTCAAGAGTAGAATCAGAAGAGAGAATACAAAAGTGGCTAAAATCTCTCATATTATTCTTTTTTTTTATCTTTTTATTTATTTATTTGTTCGATTTATTTATTTATTTATTGTTATTTCATTTGGATTGAAACGATGATATTGATGGTTAGTTTGGATAATTTGATATTTTTCCATTTATGTTAATTTGTTAGCTTAATCATTTTGTATTCCTTATTCATTTTTTAGTTTTAGACAATTATTTTAATTACTTATTTCGGCACTCCTAATAATTTTACATGTTTTTTGATTAGTAAATGCTGCCTTATTAGTGTTTACCATTTGAATTGATTTAAATTTAAGTTTAAGATTACATTTGTTTGGTTGAGTTTTATCTATTCCGGAATGTTATTTAATATATTCAAACATTGTTCATGTTTTTATTGCTCTTACTCTTATTTTGCCACGGTGAATCTAGATTAGATAGCTTGTGCAAATATCATTATATTTTTTTTCAGAAATTTGAAATTTAATATTTAATTTTGACCCTGTAGATTAGCTTATTAGGTACTTTTTATTTTTATTTATTTCACTATCAATTTTTTTTTTAAATTGAAAGAAATCTGTGGCCAAGATAATTTTTTTTTATTTTTTATTTTTCTTTGGTAATTTAATTGATTTTTATTATTAATTCTATGTCGCTTATATAAAATTTTTTTTTAGGTTTGGTTTAATATTAGAATTTAAAAAAAAATTCGAATAATTTGTTGTTACAAGTTTAAGGTTTTAAAAATCAGATTTGCATCATTCATTTAATTTCAAAATTATGGTTTTATCTTTAAAAATTATTTCAAATCATTTAATCAAAACATCCGTTTCCTTTTTCCTTGTTATTTTAGCGATGTCAATTTGCTGCCCTGCATTTCTTTCACGGACCTATTTTATTCAGGTTTGATTGTTTCGAAGGCATTTTTATAAATGTAGCTAAAAGTTTTATATAAAAATATCACTTGATATATTCTTCCATTTTTAAAAGCCATTCACTTTTTTTATGTTGAATCCGAGTTATTATTTTTATTTAAGGGTGATATGATTAAAAGGCCCTTTGAAACATGATTTCTCAATTCTAACCCTTCTTTAATTTTCTACCATCTTTTGTGAAAAATACCTTCTATCATTTTCTTGTAAAAATAACCATTTATGTTATAAAAAAAACATGTAAATACTTAAAAAGAAAAAGACAAAGGATACCTCGACTTTCATAGACGGACTTTTTAGTTTACTTACTTTGAGTAGTCACCATTTAATATGGAAGGTGGGCTTGGGCGCTATATCGTCGCGGATAAATCGCCAAGCGGATGCCTCGAACACATCAATTAATCTGTTCAAAGATGGTGCTCTTTGTATCCCTCATTCTCTCGATTGATTTGTTCAGTTGGGTGAAATAACGCAGTGTTGATCGAATGTGATTTGACCTCAGCGATCTCTCATATGTTTCAACGTTAGTCGCGCATACCAACTGCCTCATCGTATTTGCCTGCGAGTTCAATAAATGATCTGCCCAATGATTTAGAGTTTCAATAGTGAATTTCTGCGTTCTGATTTTCGGCTGCATAATTTTTTTCTGTGTGCGCAGGCTTTTCTTTCCGCGGGAGTCATTAGAGACATTTGACTCTTAGACGACTTTCAGTTATTTGGTGAGTGTTCGCATCTCAAATCTTCTTTTTTATCGTTGGTTGGTTTCATTTTTTAAGTACGTCCTATTAGGTTCAACAAAGGTTTTGGATTTACGCATTTCGTAGTTTTGTTTCTCATTTCTTGGTTTTGTTTCTAATTGGGATGTAAAACCTCCCGAAGGGGGATTTCTTTATCTTCGGGGTTTCATTTCATCATCTTAATGGACCTCAAGTTGGCCCCACTTGTCTTTTTTTTTGTTTTTATTTGTATGTTGAATGGCAAGAGTTCACGAAGATGTTTCTAGCAACGATCGGGTTGGGCATTGGAGGACTCCCCTCGAAAAACGCCTCTGGCCGGTCTAATTCTTCTTTATGTTTTGTGAAAGGAGTGGTTTTGTACAATCATCTTCTTGCCGAAATCAGTCCGGAGATATCAGACGGCCCGACTACCTTAACTGTAGTGAGGCAAATAACTCCATCTACTTCACCCAAGAGCAGTTCGCTGTGGGGCTTTACTTCCCTGTGCCATTGTTGGTGAAGTAGTTTGTGCACTTTACCCGGGGCACCTCATGTACTCGTACACCTGAATGTTTTTCGTATTCTAACATATTGCAGTGTCCTGAACTCTCTCTACCATCTGGACATCTCGCTGGTGGAGATTTGTTTCATTTACACTTTGAAGCTAAAGATTCTTGGTCGCATGTCTATGTCTTCCCACAGTCCCCGACTGCAATTTGTTACCATCTCCATGACTCCCCTGAAAAGTTTGCGAAAATGGTTGTCTTATTTAGGGCCCCGTGGCACGTGAATCCTGGCTCTCCAAGGCTTCCTTTTGATATGAATCAGTCATTGAAAAACAGAGGTATGTCAATAGAAATTACGCCTAGGAAGGAAATATGAGCTACATGAAAACTAAAATAGTCTTAGGAAATTTATAGCAAACCTTGAATAAATAATAAATACACAGCTTTCTTTTTCTTTGTTTTGTTGTTATTTATTTAATACTTATAGCTCCACATAATCAACTTAGCTCATCAAACTAAAATCATTAAGTTTTTGGCTCAGCTTCTTCTTCTTTTTAATTTTTTTTTTAATTTTTTTTAATTTAATTTAAATTAATAATTAAATTAAATGTATTTTTGAAATACCACGACTACTTTCGAACTCTATATCTTGTTGGACTTTTATAGGCAATTGAAATATTCTTAGCAAACCTTAAAATAATAAAAACTAAGAAAAGTGACTTAATAACAAAATGAATTAAAACTAAAAATCTAAAATAACAAATTATTTGATGGTTGTTTTTAAAGGGAGCATTGAAAATCTTTGCTGTTAATGAAACATCAATTTCTGGTAGCTCTGTAACTGGCTTCTGAACCACATATTTAAAACCTGTCAAGGAATGGGGTAGTGCGTTGGATCTCCTTACGGCACTTTGTTCATCATCTAATCTTCCACGATTCTTCGAATAGAGAGAGTTAGATAACTACTTTTAATCACAGGTTTGCCTTGTTGGATGTTTTTTCAATACTTCTTACCTGAACATGGTGTAAACCTTAGCTCCCTAAGACATAGGTATAGCATGGGTTTACACTTTCGAGGTTTCTCTTCCTCAAAGTGGAGCAGTTCATCATTTCCTTGATTAGATCCGCTGGCTGCGAGTTGAACTTCTTGTTCGAATCGAGTGAACTCTCTGCTTTTTTAAATTGATAAGTCATTCAACTCAATCTCGATTTCAAGTGAGAAGACGATTTATTGACTTACATTCACAGAGCTCATTAGATCTCCATTATCAGGTTTGCATACCTTTGAGAAATTGTTCACTACTCTCAGGAATGCCTTCTACGGCGTGTCACTCAGGAGGGCCTCTTTGGAAATTAAAGCATGAAACAATCCCTATGCGGGTATAGGACACGATATTGGGATCGAATCTGAAATATTCGAGAACCGATCGTAGATTTATAAGGCGAGGATTCGGTAACCAGATAAATTTCTATGGAAAGATAAATTCTAACAACGAGTCTATTCGATGGAAGGCTGGGTTTCTAAATTACTTTGTATTACACCTTCTGATGGCTTTCGATCGAAGGAACCACGCCAGATCGGACAGCTGGAAATCGAATTCCAAAATTTATCTGGAATTGGATATCGACATTAATTTGAAAGAATGAATTATGCGTCGGCTTCTGCTTTGCTTGACTAACGTCCAGATCCAAAATTTGAAAGAAATAACAATCTAATATAAAATAACAACAAAACAAAGAAAAAGAAAAAGAAAATTAAAATACATGAGCCTTAGTTCCTCTTCTGGTCGCGACCTCTAAATGACGTCGCGACCTTAATTCCTTGCAAGTTGTCTCTGATACCCACTCTAGGAACAATTCCTGATTCAGTGTTGATGTCGCGACCTCTTCTAAATGTCGCGACTCCGATGTTCAGTCTCTTGAAAATCTTATATCACGACTTCTGATACAGTGTCACGACCTCCATGTCTTGCTCGACCTTCAGTGCATGCGCGACCTCGAAATGGTGTCCGACATCATGTCTT